>CM038675.1:47101199-48301199 GCA_021605145.1 Aegilops bicornis | reverse complement strand
AATGTGAGCACGAAGCCATACATGCCACATTAACAGTTTAGCTTGTGGATTGACTATACCGTGCTTACCTTGCATTTAGTATATTTTGGTATTTGTGACCTATACTAAAATCATTCATCCTGAATGGTTACTTCGATTTGTTTTAGTGGAGTCTTAGATGCTGGACCACGGCCATGAGCCATGCCATGCGTGCGTGTCAGGGCGATCTTTGGGTCAAGTGTGAATGACAACAGCGGGCGCAACTATGCCTTGCTCATACCGAGACGTAACGCGCCTCACGTCAGGCAGCCGCCAGAATGGGCTGGCCAGGTGGGTACCATAGGCCTTCAACGCTCTCTTTTTTCTTTCGCTTTTCACATTTTTTTTCTTTTCTCTATGCTTTATTTTATTATTTATTTTATTTCGAAATATTATAAATATATCTATTATAAAAATCAATTTACGTATAGAACTGAAAATTGTTTATTGCATTTGAAAATTGTAAACATGTATAGAAAAATATTCCAAATGTATAAAAAAATATACAATGTGTTGAAAAAAGTAGAGATCAAAACATGTATACGAAAAAAATGTAAACCATGTATTTAAAAAGGCTAAAAATTGATAAAAATATGTTTCTGATGTACACAAAAATTTAAAAATGTGTATACAAAAAATAGACATCAAAACATATATATGAAAAAATGTTAATCATTTACTGAAACATATATATATGAAAAAATGTTAATCATGTATAGATAAAACTATTAAACATGTATAAAATATGTTCCAAATGAACAGAAAATGTACAATGTGTATGAAAAAGTATACATCAAAAACATATTAGAAAAAATGTTAATCATGTATTTGAAAATATTAATCACATAAGAAAAACGTGTATAAATTTGTTATTTGTGTATAAAAAATGTGAAAGTCCTTATGCAAAAAAGTATACTTAAATAAATAAATGTTCTAAAAATTGTAAAAAAGTATTTGAAACAATGTGAAACATGTATATAAAAAATGTTCTGATGTATACAAACAAATGTGGAATGTGTATGCAAAAACATAGACATAAAAAAATATGTTGGTAAAATGTTAATCATGTATTTAAAAGATGTCAAATGTGTTTAAAACCAAAGTTTGTAATGTATACAAAAAATTAGAATGTGTATGAAAAAAGGTGACATCAAAGATATATTTTTGAAAGAAATATTAATAATGTATTTGAAAAATAATCAATGTGTACACAAAAAATGTTTCATGTATTTGAAAAATGTTAATTGGGCTACACATGTTAAATGATTTGGACTACCTTAACAAAAGGCCTTCATGTGTTAGGCTACTCATGTTAAATGATTTGGACTACCTTAGTAAAAGGCTTCAACTTTGGATAGGTTTTTTTTAGAATCACCGCTCACTCTTTATTGCATAATGTCTGAGGCATACATATAATAGACGGAGGGACATAAGCCAGATATGACGATCCGCCCCAAAGAAGACGCTGCTTTAACTAAATTGTGAGCTTCTACATTACTGCTTCTACTTACATAAGATAATGGACCACTAGTAAACATCTCTTGCTTGGTTACAAATTCCTTCACTATGGCGTCATAGCTGCATGGATTCTTCTCTCTGGTGTTCTTCACTTTCGATAGGTGCAACCATGTCTTTCCGCTGGGTCACGCGAGAACTATATGCACCTATTATGTGTTATGATCCCTAGACCCCAAAGTGACAATAATTGAAATTGGCCCGGTGATGACCGTAGTATGAGGAGTTCATATATTCATTGAGTTTTAATGCTTTGTTTCATTTCTCTATTAAAAGGAGACCTTAATATCCATTAGATTTCCTTATAGACCCCGCTGCCATGGAAGAGTAGGACAAAAGATGTCATGCAAGTTTTTGTTATAAGCATGTATGACTATACAGAATACATGCTTACATTATATTAGTGAACTGGAACTATTGTGTATCGCTCTATGTTGTGATTGTTGCATGGTGAATGTCATCACACAAATATCCGTAGCTGATCCAATTCATGCACTTTTCTCATAGTGATCTTTGCTAAGTTACTACCGTTGTTGTTGTTGTTACAATTACTACAAAACTGCTACCGTTATTGTTCCTATTACAATTGCTATTGTTACCGCTTACTATCAACTATGCTACTAAACATTTTGCTGCAAATATTTAGTTCTCCGGTGTGGTTGAATTGACAACCCAACTGTTAATACTCACAAATATTCTTTGGCTCCTCGTGTGTCGAATCAATAAATTTGGGTGAAATAGTACCTCAAGACTGTCCCGATCCCCTATACTTTGGGTTATCACGCCCGCCATGCCCACCACCGTCGCAAGGGACGCCGGGCCGCCTGCGCCATCGCCGAGCATGCAACCACACTGCAGACCTCGCGATGGCCCAAATTGAGCCTCGCGTGCTCCGCTCGGCGTCGCACCACCACGACTCCACCATCCTCTAACACCGCCGATGACAGCCAGGTCCAGCCCATGCGACGCATGGAACTGGCCACCGCCAAGAACTCCAAGATGTGTGAGCCATACTACGGACGACGCCAAGAAGAGCATCCCTGCTGCTACCCTTCCTTGGGGCTTGCACATAATTCGTTAGTGGGCTCCTCGTGCGATGTCAAGACATGGGGAGGAGGGTTGGAAGCAGGAGGTGGAGCCGAGAGGGTTTCCCATGTCCCCATGGAGGGGTCACTATGGGGTGAGACAAGAGACCACCCATGTATGCTTATTGATCTAGGTTATGGAACGATATATTTCAAAGAGAAATCTACAACTTAAGTTAGATAAACAATGCATGCACTTCAAGGTCACCTGTTAGATGTAATTTAACAGGGGACACTACAATGATAGAGAATTTATGTGCTTCTTTTTGCTTTATTTTTTTTTTCAAACTTGTCAAAGTCATTTGTCATTTTTTAGTGTATTGAGGAAGATGATTACCGGAAAATATGAAGTTATTTTGGTACTACTCTATTTATAGTATCTAAACAAGTGATCTTATAATTTCATCCAACCTGTATGTCAAAGCAGTCTTCTATTTTGGTGTTTTCAGGAGTATGATATTTCTATTCGTTATGTTATCTTTGGGTTCTATATTCTTGTTGCCAGACGGTATGAAGTTGAACATTACGCTTAATTAATTTAACCAAATCCTTACTGAGTCGGCGAATGAACCCATTCGCTTTATTTTCTGGCTCCACCCCTAGCCGCCAACAACGTAACACAATCGTTGAAGCGCGGAAGAAACGGAGGATTTTCAAGAGATACCAACATCGATCCTCCACTGAGGAAGAACTATGCTGCAACTACTACCTGGCCATGTGCAGCCCAGCCCGACCCGACCCAGCCTGAAAAAGCCCAACCCGGGCCGACCCGACCTTGCCCATGGGCCGGGCCTAGGCCTAGATTTTGAACCTGATAGCCGGGCCGGGCAGGGCACAAGCCTATCATATTTGCAATTTAAGGAAGAGGCCTGAGGCCTGACGGGCTTTTTGATTGTTGGGCTGAGGTTGGGCCTGAATTTTAGGTCCGATAGCCGGGCCGTGCTCGGGCCTAGGTTTTCTGCATCGGGCTTTGGTAGGCCCGGTCCGAAGCCTGGCCGGTGCAACGGATGGCCAGGTATAGCTGCAAGTACCAATTAACAAGACCAAGCTATATCTGAGGACAAATTGTGGTTTTTAGGAAAAATTACAAGAGAATTAGAGCGAATACATGTTACACAACCACGCAAGGCAGACCATGCATGGAGGCTTTACTCCCAAGAACAGTACATCTAGGGCTCTTAGATCTTGGCTTTATGCCCATTACAACCAAAGTGAAAGTAACTTTAACTTAGAAGCAGAGTATATAGGTATATAAAAGAGACAGTTTAAGTGACGGGTGCTGTCTTCCAAGCCGTTGGATGCGTGATGGAGGGTTGTTGTGTGTCAGATTTGGCAGCAATGGTGGTGTCAATTTCTTCAGTTGACTATTGTAGTAGTGTTGTTTTCTTCAGAAGATGCAGTGTGGTTCTCGACATGACGCAGCTGCATCCGATACATGATTATGCTACATCGACCGAATCGACCAGCATGTACGATTGTCCCTTCGCCAACCACGTAATCAAAGCCGCCAGCAGCTAGCTATCGAATTTTCCAACCTGGAACGGATGGTGAGAACAGTACAAGGGCGATCAGCCTCCATCGCGGTGATGGTGCGGCCGGCGACCACCTCGCCAGGTGCCGGCCTCTGTCGAGAGGAGCCCGCCATTGTACGCGTGCCTCGGGAGAGGCGGGATGACATCACGCTCAACAGGAGGGAAAGGTTGACACCTGCATTTCGTGGCAAGAAGTTTAGACACTCTCCGTGGGAGAAGAGACGTACTCCCTCTGTCCCAAAATTATTGTCTTACATTTGTCTAAATACGGATGTATCTAGTTAGTGTTAGATACATCCGTATCTTGTTGTAGTGGAGCTCTTTGCCTCAACCGGTTTCTATTACAGTCAATTTGTTGGTCTTCATTCACCAAATACACCTGTTTTAGGACTTCCTGGACTGCAGGAACCTATGTGGGTGTTTATATGAGATTTTCTGAGTTCCATCCAGATTGAGTTGTTTGCCCTGGTGGTCATGCATAGTAGCAAATCCAACTACATAAGATTTTCCCTTTTTCTGAAAGTGATGCAATTACAGGAATTTGGATATTCAGAGGAGTTCCTTGAATTACACTTTTAGTGCCCATGCCATGTGAATCACGAGTGCCAAGAGGGAGTTCGTTATCACTAGTTTTCCTCTGCTAAGATCCACTACTACAAATAGTTTGGTCTGAATAGTGTAGGGATTCAACACCTAGTTATCTGCCTTGGTAGCCTTTCTTATAGAGAAATGCCTCCTAGTGCTTTCAATGAGCCCTAGTAGTTCACTATCTGCTCCGGAACACATGGGTGACAGGCATGTATCCTTCTTTGCTCATGTGGCTGTCCCTATGGGAAAATGTCACGCCTTATTCCTTTAAGTCCTTTGTAGCTTGCTACGACTTGGGTTCATACGTTGATGACAGATACGTGCATTGCTGGGTTACGTATGCATGTCCATGTACGCTTGTGCCACCTTGGTTTATGACTAGTCATGTTGGCCTGTGTTCTCTGTCATATGGATGCTAGCGACACAATCATATATATGAGCCAAGAGGCATAAACGGTCCCACCAAGGTAAGGCTGAAGCCGTGGGGATACCATGCGTGAGGTCGCAAAGTGACATGATGTGTTACATGCTAGATTGGTGTGACTTAAGATCAGGGTCCCAACAGCTTTAAAGTCATTAAATGCTGATAAAAATTATTAGCAATAGCGGTAGGGAATTCAGTCAATTCGTTTTTATCTTCATCTCGTATTTCTGCAGATATTCCAGTTCTAGCCTCGGATCCTTCCATATTTCGGCTTCTCCCATGAATTGATGAGGCATTTCCACCGAATGTTGGTCTTTGTGTGATATTATCCCAGTTTGCAAGCAAAAACCTCGTCAGTCATAGATCTTGGAGGTTGGGGGCTATCTCAAAGAAAAGTCGTAAACATCTCAGTTCCTCTTTGATATCGCTTCCGAACATCGCCACCAGCGCTGCCCGCCGGAAAGTGCATCGAATAGGGTGGGAAGTTCGGGATCTTGCACCGAAGGAAGTTCTTCTGAAAGCAGCTCAAAACCTTGATATCTGAACCCAAATTGCTACCTCCACCGCCAAGCCCCAATACAACCTAACACCGTCGTTCGACACCAAAAGAAACAGAGGATTTTACAGGAGATCCCAACACCAATCCTACTATGCCAAACGGCCGCCGAGGAAAAACTAAGCTCTGAGTACCAATTGACAAGACCAAGCTATATCTGAAGACTAATCGTGGTTTTTAGAGGATGATTGTGAGAGAATTATAGCAAATGTAAGATAAGCTAGCTACGCCACGCAGAACATGGCGTCTAGGGTCCCCCCCTCCTCATATTTGTTTAACCGGAACTCCATGGTTCCCTGGTCTTGGTTTTATACCAAATAGCAAAACGGCCCGTGCATTGCAACGGCAGAAAAAATAAATCATAATCCCCGATGGCCATGCCCACATTTTGCTGCATCACTGAGATAAACTATCACTCATTTTCGTGAAATTGTGAACTATTTTTGAAAATCATGAACATTTTTTAAACTCGTGAACATATTTGAAAACATGAATATTTTTCAAATTCATGGACATTTTTACAGATTTTTGAACATTTTCTGAAATCAAAGACATTTTTTGAATTCATGAACATTTTATACTATTTGCAAAGATTTTTTTAAAAACTGTATCATTTTCTAAAATACTTTTCAACATTTTTTAGAAATTGGTAGAGCATTTTTTTGATTTAATGAACATTTTTTAAATGCATGATCATGTTTTCAATCAGCGAACATTTTATGAATCAGAAACTATTCTGTAAGTCATGATAGTTTTTTTTTTCATTTTAGGATATTTTTCAATTCATGAACTATTTTGAATTGGTGAAGTTTTGTTCATTGTCATTAGCATTTTTCAATACACGAACTTTTAAAAAATATATTGAATATTTTATGATTTCCCTAATAATTTTTTAATAATTGCGAAATTATTTTGAATACGCGTACATTTTTTTAAAAATCACGAACATTTTGTGAATCTAGAAACATTTATGAATTATGAAACATTTTTCTAAAAATTCTCATGTTGTTTAATTTTCGGAACATTTTTAAGTGCCAAAATTATTTAAAATAGAAAAGAGGAAGACAAAAACAAAATATAAAATAAAACGAAATTCAGAAAACAGGCCTCCCAGACACGGGCCGGCCCAAATAGATGCCCTCTGTCTTCTCCCAGCGCACATAGTGCAGTATAGAAGACTCCTACTATTCCCTCAAAAGAAAAGAAGATTCCTACTGCATGGGCCGGCCCAGGAAGGTATTCTCCTATGTGAAACTTTTTTTCTCATTTATAGGTGGCATCACTGGGTATTGTTTTTTTAACTTTGGGGGCAATTCGTTAGGTATTAGCAAAATGTTTGTGAATATATATATATATATATATATATATATATATATATATATATATATATAGAGAGAGAGAGAGAGAGAGTGACATGATGTGTTACATGCTAGAATTGGTGTGACTTAAGATCAGGGTCCCAACAGCTTTAAAGTCATTAAATGCTGATAAAAATTATTAGCAATAGCGGTAGGGAATTCAGTCAATTCGTTTGTATCTTCATCTCTGTATTTCTGCAGAGATTCCAGTTCTAGCCTCGGATCCTTCCATATTTCCGGCTTCTCCCATGAAT
The DNA here is from genome assembly GCA_021605145.1 of Aegilops bicornis. Taxonomy (NCBI): domain Eukaryota; kingdom Viridiplantae; phylum Streptophyta; class Magnoliopsida; order Poales; family Poaceae; genus Aegilops; species Aegilops bicornis. Next base: position 48,293,869 of record CM038675.1, on the reverse strand, counting down.
TGATGAGGCATTTCCACTGAATGTTGGTTTTTGTGTGATATTCTCCCCAGTTTGCAAGCAAAAACCTCGTCAGGTCATAGATCTTGGAGGTTGGGGGCTATCTCAAAGAAAAGTCATAAACATCTCAGTTCCTCTTTGATATCGCTTCCGCGAACATCGCCACCAGCGCTGCCCGCCACGGAAAGTGCATCGAATAGGGTGGGAAGTTCGGGATCTTGCAATCAAGGAAGTTCTTAAAAGCAGCTCAAAACCTTGATATCTCGAACCCAAATTGCTACCTCCACCGCCAAGCCCCAATACAACCTAACACCGTCGTTCGACACCAAAAGAAACAGAGGATTTTACAAGAGATCCCAACACCAATCCTACTATGCCAAACGGCCGCCGAGGAAAAGCTAAGCTCTGAGTACCAATTGACAAGACCAAGCTATATCTGAAGACTAATCGTGGTTTTTAGAGGATGATTGTGAGAGAATTATAGCGAATGTAACATAAGCTAGCTACGCCACGCAGAACATGGCGTCTAGGGTCCCCCTCCTCATATTTGTTTAACTGGAACTCCATGGTTCCCTGGTCTTGGTTTTATACCGAATAGCAAAACGGCCCGTGCGTTGTAACGTGAGAAAAAATAAATCATAATCCCCGATAGCCATGCAAACATTTTTCTGCATCGCTGAGATAAACTATCACTCATTTTCGTGAAATTGTGAACTATTTTTGAAAATCATGAACATTTTTTAAACTCGTGAACATATTTGAAAACATGAATATTTTTCAAATTCATGGACATTTTTACAGATTTTTGAACATTTTCTGAAATCAAAGACATTTTTTGAATTCATTAACAGTTTATACTATTTGCAAAGATTTTTTAAAAACTGTATCATTTTCTAAAATACTTTTCAACATTTTTTGGAAATTGGTAGAGCATTTAATTGATTTAATGAACATTTTTTAAATGCATTATTAAACATTTTGTGAATCTAGAAACATTTATGAATTATTAAACATTTTTCTAAAAATTCTCATGTTGTTTAATTTTCGGAACATTTTGTAAGTGCCAAAATTATTTAAAATAGAAAAGGAGGAAGACACAAAATAAAATATAAAATAAAAACGAAATTCATAAAACAGGCCTCCCAGACACGGGCCGGCCCAAATAGATGCCCTGTGTCTTCTCCCAGCGCACATAGTGCAGTATAGAAGACTCCTACTATTCCCCTCAAAAGAAAAGGAAGATTCCTACTGCATGGGCGGCCCAGGAAGGTATTCTCCTATGTGAAACTTTTTTTTCTCATTTATAGGTGGCATCACCGGGTAATGTTTTTTAACTTTGGGGGCAATTCGTTAGGTATTAGCAATACGTTTGTGAAGAGAGAGAGAGAGAGAGAGAGAGAGAGAGAGAGATGGATGCTCACGCAGATTTGATGTCGCATCCTTCAATCCACCGCCGTGGCGTTCGCCTCCCGAGGCGTCGAATCCCTTTGAAATCCTGATGCGGAACTACATGGATTTAATGAGATCGAGGAGACAAGGGTGGTACCGAAAAACATTAGGGGCGGATGGGGAGGAGAGGACAAAGAATGAATGGTCGGAGAAGACCGGCGGTCATAGATCACCGTACCAGACGGATGGGGGTCCCAGCTCGTGTGTCTTGGGTACCTAAAAGAGGAGCACGGGCCAAATACCCAAAACTACAAGGTCTTTTTGCAAGAATGTAACGCTTTTTGCTGGTTAGCCACTTAAATTGGAGCGTGTTGAATATCAAAAACAATAGGGACTTTTCTACAAAACTGCCACAGCAGTGAGCAGGCAGCAGCAATAGGCGCTTCATTATTATTATTATTATTATTATTATTATTATTATTATCAGGAAAGAATCGGTAAAGATAAAAATATTTAGGTATATTGATTAGATATGAGATATAGATTACAACCAGTCAAAAGTAACTTAACTTAAAACAGAGTATGGGTATATAAAGACATAGAGACCGATGCAGTCTTCCAAGCCGTTGGATGTGCGATGGAATGTTGCTATGCGTTAGGCCAACTCCACCGCGCGACCCCAAACGGAAGTTCGTTTTGTCCGGATTCTATCCGTTTGGGTAGGAATTTGGGGGCGTGTCCTGGGATGCGGTGGCCGTGCGTCCAGCGCGCGGCCGCATCCATTTGCCCCATCCTGTCCGCGTCTACTTAAAAAACTAAAAGCAACGTTTTAAATGCCAAGCCCTAGTTCAGGCCAGCGGCCCCGGTTCATCACGCCGGCAACAGAGCCAGCGGCCTAGTGATACGTCTCCAACGTATCTATAATTTTTGATTGCTCCATGCTATATTATCTACTGTTTTAGGCAATATTGGGCTTTATTATCCACTTTTGTATTATTTTTGGGACTAACCTATTAACCGGAGACCCAGCCCAGATTTCTTTGTTTTATGCCTATTTCAAAGGTTTCGAGGAAAAGGAATATCGATCGAGTCAAGACGGAACGAAATCAATCGGAGAAGTTACTTTTGGAAGGAAACCCACCGATGGACTTGGACCCCACGCCGAAGATACGGAGGTGCTCACGAGGGTGGGGCGCGCCCACCCCTCGGGCGCGCCCTGCCTCGTGGGGCCCCGTAGCTCCACCGACGTACTCCTTTCACCCATATATACCTACGTACCCTAAAACGTCCAGAACAGAAGATAGATCGGGAGTTCCGCCGCCGCAAGCCTCCAGAGCCAACAAAAACCAATCGGGACCCCTTTCCGGTACCCTGCCGGAGGGGGGATCCATCTCCGTTGGCCATCTTCATCATCCCGGCGCTCTTCATGACGAGGAGGGAGTAGTTCACCCTCGAGGCTGAGGGTATGTACCAGTAGCTATGTGTTTGATCTCTCTCTCTCTCGTGTTCCTCTATGGCACGATCTTGATGTATCCCGAGCTTTGCTATTGTAGTTGGATCTTATGATGTTTCTTCCCCTCTACTCTCTTGTGATGAATTGAGTTTCCCCTTTGAAGTTATCTTATTGGATTGAGTCTTTATTTGAGAACACTTGATGTATGTCTTGTCGTGATTATCTGTGGTGACAATGGGATATCATGTGCCACTTGATGTATGTTTTGGTGACCAACTTATGGGTTCCGCCCATGAAGCTATGCATAGGGGTTGGCACACGTTCTTGATTCTCGGTAGAAACTTTGGGGCACTCTTTGAAGTACTTTTATGTTGGTTGGATGAATCTGAGATTGTGTGATGCATATCGTATAATCATGCCCACGGATACTTGAGGTGATAATGGAGTATCTAGGTGACATTAGGGTTTTGGTTGATTTGTATCTTAAGGTGTTATTCTAGTACGAACTCTTTTATAGATTGATCCGAAAGAATAACTTTGAGGTGGTTTCGTACCCTACCATAATCTTTACGTTTGTTCTCCGCTATTAGTGGCTTTGGAGTGACTCTTTGTTGCATGTTGAGGGTTTGTTATATTATCTATCTATGTTATTATTGTTGAGAGAACTTGCACTAGTGAAAGTATGAACCCTAGGCCTTGTTTCCTATCATTGCAATACCGTTTACGCTCATGTTTATCATTTGTTACCTTGTTGTTTTTATATTTTCAGATTACAAAAACCTATATGTACCATCCATATTGCACGTGTATCACCATCTCTTCGCCGAACTAGTGCACATGTACAATTTATCATTGTATTGGGTGTGTTGGGTGTTGGAAATATGCCCTAGAGGCAATAATAAATTAGTTATTATTATATTTCCTTGTTCATGATAATCGTTTATTATCCATGCTATAATTGTATTGATAGGAAACTCAGATACATGTGTGGGTACATAGACAACACCATGTCCCTAGTAAGCCTCTAGTTGACTAGCTCGTTAATCAATAGATGGTTACGGTTTCATGACCATGGACATTGGATGTCATTGATAATGGGATCACATCATTAGGAGAATGATGTGATGGACAAGACACAATCCTAAGCCTAGCACAGATCGTGTAGTTCATATGCTAAAGCTTTTCTAAATGTCAAGTATCATTTCCTTAGACCATGAGATTGTGCAACTCCCGGATACCGTAGGAATGCTTTGGGTGTACCAAACGTCACAACGAATCGGGTGGCTATAAAGGTGCATTACAGGTATCTCCGAAAGTGTCTGTTGGGTTGGCACGAATCGAGACTGGGATTTGTCACTCCGTGTAAACGGAGAGGTATCTCTGGGGCCACTCGGTAGGACATCATCATAATGTGCACAATGTGATCAAGGAGTTGATCACAGGATGATGTGTTACGGAACGAGTAAAGAGACTTGCCGGTAACGAGATTGAACAAGGTATCGGATACCGACGATCGAATCTCGGGCAAGTACAATACCGCTAGACAAAGGGAATTGTATACGGGATCGATTGAGTCCTTGACATCGTGGTTCATCCGATGAGATCATCGTGGAACATGTGGGAGCCAACATGGGTATCCAGATCCCGCTGTTGGTTATTGCCCGAGAGCCGCCTCGGTCATGTCTGCGTGTCTCTGAACCCGTAGGGTCTACACACTTAAGGTAATAGTGACGCTAGGGTTGTATGAATATGAGAATGCAGCAAACCGAATGTTGTTCGGAGTCCCGGATGAGATCCCGGACGTCACGAGGAGTTCCGTAATGGTCCGGAGGTAAAGATTTATATATAGGAAGTCTTGTTTTGGTCGCCGGAAAAGTTTCGCACTTTATCGGTATTGTACCGGGAGTGCCGAAAGGGGTCCGGGGGTCCACCGGGGGGGTCCACCTGCCCCGGGGGGCCACATGGGCTGGTGGGTGTGTGCCTTGGCCTATATGAGCCAAGGGCACCAGCCCCAAGAGGCCCATGCGCCAAGGAGACTTGGGGAGGGGAGAGTCCTAAGAGGGGAAGGCACCTCCGAGGTGCCTTGGGGAGGATGGACTCCTCCCCTCTCTTGGCCGCACCCCTTCCTTGGAGGAAGGGGCAAGGCTGCGCCCTCCCTCTCTTGCACCTATATAAAGGGAGGGAGGGAGGGGTGGCCGCACCACGAAGCCCTTGGCGCCTCCTTCCTGCTACACCTCCTCCTCCTCCCGTAGTCGCTAGCGAAGCCCTCGGGAGTTCTGCTGCATCCACCACCACGCCTGCGTCGTGCTGCTGGATCATCATCAACCTCTCCTTTCCCTTGCTGGATCAAGAAGGAGGAGACGTCATCCGCTCCGTCGTGTGTTGAACGCGGAGGTGCTGTCCGCTCAAAGCACTAGGTCATCGGTGATCCGAATCACGGCGTAGTACGACTCCATCATCCCGTTCCATTGAACGCTTCCTCACGCGATCTACAAGTGGTATGTAGATGCAATAACTCTCCCATGACTCGTTGCTAGATGAACTCATAGATGGATCTTGGTGAAACCGTAGGAAATTTTTAATTTTCTGCAACGCTTCCCCAACGGTGGCATCATGAGCTAGGTCTATGCGTAGTTCTCTATTGCACGAGTAGAACACAATTTGTTGTGGGCGAGATGTTGTCAACTCTCTTGCCGCTACTAGTCTTATCTTGCTTCAGCGGCATTGTGGGATGAAGCGGCCGGACCGACCTTACACGCACGCTTACGTGAGACTGGTTCCACCGGTGACATGCACTAGTTGCATAAGGTGGCTAGCGGGTGTCTGTCTCTCCCACTTTAGTTGGAGCGGATTCGATGAAAAGGGTCCTTATGAAGGGTAAATAGAAGTTGACAAATCACGTTGTGGCTTTCACGTAGGTAAGAAAAGGTTCTTGCTAGAACCCTATTGCAGCCCCGTAAAACTTGCAAAAACAATTAGAGGACGTCTAACTTGTTTTGCAGCAAGTGTTTTGTGATATGATATGGCCAAAGTTGTGATGAACGATGAATGATATATGTGATGTATGAGATCATGTTCTTGTAATAGGAATCACGACTTGCATGTCGATGATGAGTATGACAACCGGCAGGAGCCATAGGAGTTGTCTTTATTTTTGTATGACCTGCTTGTCATTGAAGAACGCCATGTAAATTACTTTACTTTATTGCTAAACGCGTTAGCCATAGAAGTAGAAGTAGTCGTTGGCGTGACAACTTCATGAAGACACGATGATGGAGATCATGATGATGGAGATCTTGGTGTCATGCTGGTGACAGGATGATCATGGAGCCCCGAAGATGGAGATCAAAGGAGCTATATGATATTGGCCATATCATGTCACTACTATATATAATTGCATGTGATGTTTATTATGTTTATGCATCTTGTTTACTTAGAACGACGGTAGTAAATAAGATGATCCCTCATAACAATTTCAAGAAAGTGTTCTCCATAAACGTGCACCGTTGCTAAAGTTCGTCGTTTCGAAGCACCACGTGATGATCGGGTGTGATAGATCCTTACGTTCACATACAACGGGTGTAAGCCAGATTTACATACGCGAAACACTTAGGTTGACTTGACGAGCCTAGCATGTACAGACATGGCCTCGGAACACAAGAGACCGAAAGGTCGAGCATGGGTCGTATAGTAGATACGATCAACATGAAGATGTTCACCGATGATGACTAGTCCGTCTCACGTGATGATCGGACACGGCCTAGTTGACTCGGATCATGTAATCACTTAGATGACTAGAGGGATGTCTATCTGAGTGGGAGTTCATTAGATGAACTTAATTATCCTGAACATAGTCAAAAGCCCTTTGCAAATTATGTCGTAAGCTCGCGCTTTAGTTCCAATGTTTAGATATGTTCCTAGAGAAAATATAGTTGAAAGTTGACAGTAGCGATTATGCGGACAGTAGAAAGCTTATGTCCTTAATGCACCGCTCGGTGTCTTTGAACCCCAAACGTCGTTTGTGGATGTTGCGAACATCGGACATACACGTTTTTGATAACTACGTGATAGTTCAGTTAAACGGTTTAGAGTTGAGGCACCAAAGACGTTTTTGAAACGTCGCGGAACATATGAGATGTTTCGAGGGCTGAAATTGGGATTTCAGGCTCGTGCCCACGTCAAGAGGTATAAGACCTCCGACGATTTTCTTAGCCTGCAAACTATGGGAGAAAAGCTCAATCGTTGAGCTTGTGCTCAGATTGTCTGAGTGCAACAATCACTTGAATCAAGTGGGAGTTGATCTTCCAGATGAGATAGTGATGTTTCTCCAAAGTCATTGCCACCATGCTAATAGAGCTTCGTGATGAACTGTTTGATATCAGGGATATATATGTTGATCCTTGTTGTGTTCGCGATGTTTGTCACCTCGAGAGTAGAAGTCAAGTATGAGCATCTATTTTTGATGGTTGGTAAAACCACTAGTTTCAAGAAGGGCAAGGGCAACAAGGGATACTTCATGAAATGGCAAAACAGTTGCTGCTCTAGTGAAGAAACCCAAGGTTGAACCCAAACCGAGACTAAGTGCTTACGTAATGAGAGGAACGGACACCCAAGCGGAACCCCTAGATACTTGGTAGATGAGAAGGCTGGCAAGGTCGATAGAAGTATATTGGATATACATTATGTTAATGTGTACTTTACTAGTACTCCTAGTAGCACCAGTGGTATTAGATACCGGTTCGGTTGCTAAGTGTTAGTAACTCGAAACAAAAGCTACGGAATAAACGGAGACTAGCTAAAGGTGAGCTGACGATACATGTTGGAAGTGTTTCCAAGGTTGATGTGATCAAGCATCGCACGCTCCCTCTACCATCGAGATTGGAGTTAAACCTAAAATTGTTATTTGGTGTTTGCGTTGAGCATAGACATGATTAGATTATGTGCATCGCAATACGGTTATTCATTTAAGGAGAATAATGGTTACTCAGTTAATTTGAATAATGCCTTCAATGGTCTAGCACCTAAAAGGAATGGTTTATTGAATCTCGATCGTAGTGATACACATTTTCATGCCAAAAGATATAAGATAGTAATGATGGTACCACGTACTTGTGGCAATCGCCATGTAAGTCATATTGGTATAAACGCATGAAGAAGCTCCATGTTGATGGATCTTTGGACTCACTGCTTTTGAAAAGTTTGAGACATGCAAACCATGTCTATTGGTGTATACGCATGAAGAAACTTCATGCAGATGAATCGTTTGGACTCACTTGATTTTGAATCACTTGAGATATGCAAATCATACCACATGGGCAAGATGACTGAAAAGCCTCGGTTTCGAAGATGGAACAAGGTAGCAACCTGTTGGAAGTAACACATTTTGATGTGTGCAGTCCAATGAGTGCTGAGGCATGCGGTGAATATTGTTATGTTCTAACTTCACAGATGATTCGAGTAGATGTTGAGTATATTTACTTGATGAAACACAAAGTCTGAATTATTGAATGGTTCAAGTAATTTCAGAGTGAAGTTAAAGATCATTGTGACAAGAGGATAAAATGTCTATGATATGATCATAGAGATGAGTATCTGAGTTCTGAGCTTTGGCACGCAATTAAGACACCGTGGAAATTGTTTCACAATTAATACCGCTGGAACACCATAGTGTGATGGTGTGTACGAACATCATAGTTGCACCCTATTGGATATGGTGCGTACCATGATGTCTCTTATCGAATCACCACTATCGCTCATGGGTTAGGCATTAGAGACAACCGCACTCACTTGGAGGATATACATATAAGATACATCAAGGAATGAGATATCCATTGATACACTCAAAATAAAAGATATCAAACTCCCAAAAGAGAGGATGGTTCCAAACAAACCAAGCTCTCTACAAAGTTTCATGATGGCAGAAAGTACCAAAACAAAACGGCTTACCTTCCACCAACACACACTTGATAAGGATCACAAGAAGAGTGTTCTAAAGAAAATAGGATAGCTTAGGATTTGCATTTGAATACAAAATGCACAAGGTGGGATCACCACTTTCACTATATCTAGAAAGCACTAGACAAGAACGAGAAACAAACAAGATCCACAAGTGGTAGGGAAGACAACGGAGTTGACACAAACCTTGACAAGAGAAAAGGCAAATAAAAATAAAAGCCAATGTAAAGATGATCAATAAATTCTACCACACATAAGTGAGTATCAATTGTCAAAAGACAAGAAGTATTTGGAAATAATTCCCGTGGTAGATAGCAAGGATATCCGACATCATCTTCACACCAAACACAAGCAAATTGCAACTTGTAGAGCTATCATGCCACCTAGGAACAAGATAATTTACAATATCAATTCTAGGTGACAATATCTCAAATGTACACATTTTCTAGGCTAGTAATACACACATAGCATATTACTCCCCATAATGTGATACCAATTAAAGATAGACAAGAGGCAATTAAAAGGATCCAACAAGAGATAATTAATGGAAAATTTAGAATTTGAATTTCTCATGAGAGATATACCACCTAGAGACTAGATAATCTTGAAATATCAATACTAGATGGCATTACTCATGTACACGCATTTATAGGATTGTGAGGTGCACAAAGCACATCACTCCCCCATAATGGGATATTCCATTAATCTCTCACAAGATCCAACTAAGAAATAAACAAGATGCAAAAAGGCTCAACACACAACACACATGTACATGATGTGCAAACCAACATGCACATACTTGATTTGTCAAGATAAGCAATTTGGAAGCACAGCATATACAAGCACATGCAAGATACAAAACCACAACATGCTAAGGAACAAGTAAACTTTAATGTAAGCAATTTAAGCACGAGTTACCGCAAGGAGGAACATTGGATATATGATAGAAAGATAATCCGAATGACTTGGCTTGACACAATATGAATGAGGAGGACCCCTTAAATCTTCATAATGTAGCCAAGTCTCCAATGACCTCCAACAACACCTATTGATCAAGTTTGAGCTAGTTGGTCCCCAACCAAGTTGGGTCCTAAGAGGTTAGTCACAATAGGCTTGGCCACCCAAATGGTTCTTTTCTTGACACCACTTTGAGTACCAACAAACTTGGCAAACACATTGCCAACCTTATCCTTCCCAAGAGAATAGACATCATCAATAATAATTGGGTTGGATAAGTTACCACTAGTGCATGAAGAAGCGGCGTGGCCTTTCTCACGACATAAGTAGCAACGTCTACTCTTCACTTTCTTCTCACTTGATTTCTCAACAAGAGAAGCATTAACTTGAGTCTTCTTGGGAAGTGGCCTTTCTTCAACTTGAGGTTGAGCATGATATTGAACTTGTGCCCTCTTCCCTTGTTGCTTGACACTAATGGCCTTCTTCTTCAATGGGCAAGATCTAACATGATGCCCTTCTACTTTGCACTTGAAGCAAACAATCTTGGCCGATTTCTTGACTTGTTCTTGGCCCTTCTTTTTGTTCATCTTGGACTTCTTCTTCTTATTGGAGTTGAATCCAAGTCCACCTTTGTCATTGGGGATTTTTGCACACTCGAGATATTGTTGAGTGTGGATTTCCTTCATGACTCTTTTTCCAAGTCTTTCTTCAAAGAAGTGACTTGGGCCTTGAGCTCTTTGATTTCCTCTACATGGTTAGTCTCAATACAAGTACCAGAGGAAGTATAAGCTTCATTGTTAGAGCAACAAGGCAAGGAAAGCAATTCATCACAAGATGTACCAACATTGTGAGTAGATGAATTACAAGGACTAGCACATATCAATATAGCATTTTGATTAGAAGTAGTGCTAGTATCCACATGAGACTCACTAGATGTTACCTTAGCAAGCATGGCCTCATGAGCTATCTTTAGCACATTATGGGATACTAGAAGATCGTCATGAGAGCTTGAGAGCTTTTCATGGCTTTCTTCCAATTCCCCATAATTGCTAGATAGCAACTCAAGTTGAGCCCATAGCTCAACATTCTCCTTCAAAATGGATGCTTCACAAGAGATAGAGTTAGTAGCACAAGCATCATCATCAGCAACAAGAGGAGAAGACAACTTGGCAAGCTCTTTTGAATATGAAGCTTTAAGTTGAGCATGAGACTCGGTGATTTTGATGAGCTCACTCTTAATGATTTTGATGAGCTCAAAGTCCTCAAGGAGTTTAGCATGCACAACTTCAAGCTCCTCATTTTAGTTTCAAAATAATTGGCCACCTCAAGAGCTCTATCACGAGATTCCCTCACTCTAGATAATTCTAGAGCAAAAGTCTCCTCAAGAGATTCCTTGGTGGTTTGTTCAAGTTCAAGAGCTTGAGAGAGGTCCGCAATCTCATTAGCATAATCACGCTCATGACCTTCCATTTTATCAATGGTGACCTCATGCTCCTCAAGACGAGATTCCAACTCATCAATATATTTCTTGCCCTCAATAGCAATAGACATGATTTTCATGAAGTTGGAGCGAGCAATTTTATTCTTAAGAAGACCTTTAAAAATCATTTCCCCTTAATTTTTAAGGAGGCAACATCATCACTCTCTTCATCATAATCAACATCATCATCACTCTTGCCATCATCAATATCATCACAAGATATATTGGGATTCAAAGTGGGAGATACCTTTGAAGCCTTGGCCATAAGGCAAAATGCAGTAGATGATGATATAGGATCCCTTGAAGCACCATTCAAGACCACATCTTGTTCCACGGAGTGTTGGGTTTCATCTACATTGTTAGCACAACAACTCGAGGAAATACATGCATTTTTATCATGGAAACAATATATAGCAAGCATATCATCATGAGATTTAGTCAAGCAATTTCTACATGATATGCAAGGACTATCAACACAAGCAAGTGAAACATTTGGAGTGCTCGAAGTGCTAAGGCCCAAAGACGGAGCATTGCAATAATATAGTGATGAAGAATCATCCACAAAAAGCACACTATCATCATTGCAATGACCGACACTACTCACCATATCATTACCTTGTGGCAAACCACATGTAGGTGAAGTAGAAGAAGTTGAGAAGACTATACGGCCGGAGGTGGAGGGAGAACAATCATCCCTACAAATCTTGGACACACCATATTTATCTTGAAGCTTCGTCCACAACTCATGAGCATCCTGAACGGCATGAGTTGAAATATAACTACATTGCTCAAAGCATCGAAAAGCACATTAGAAGCTTGAGCATTGAGATAAGAGTTTTTCTCGTCCTCTAAAGATAACCTTTGGGGATCCTTTGGACGAGAAAAACCCATAACTACAATTCGCTCTAAATTTGGGTCCATGACCCTAAAGAGATTAAGCATGCGAATTATCCAAACATCAAAATTTGTGCCATCGAAACTAAGAGTGTCAGAGAATCCTAAACCCCTAGTCGACAGCTTTACTCTCTAGGCGGTTAAGCCCAACAAAGAGAGGCGAGGCTCTGATACGAATTCAAAGATCGTGGATGTCGCCTAGAGGGGGGTGAATAGGCGCTTTAAAATAATTACGGTTGAGGCTTGAACAAATGCGGAATAAACCTAGCGGTTAATTTGTCAAGCACAAAGCCTACAACAACTAGGCTCACCTATGTGCAACAACAACTTATGCTAAGCAAGAAAAACTACTTAGGTGATAGCAAGATATATGACAAGAAAACAATATGGCTATCACAAAGTAAAGTGCATAAGTAAAGGGCTTGGATAAGAGATAACCGAGGCACGCGGAGATGACGATGTATCCCAAAGTTCACACCCTTGCGGATGCTAATCTCCGTTTGGAGCGGTGTGGAGGCACAATGCTCCCCAAGAAGCCACTAGGGCCACCGTAATCTCCTCACGCCCTCGCACAATGCAAGATGCCGTGATTTCACTAAGGGACCCTTGAGGGCGGTCACCGACCCCGTACAAATGGCAACCCTTGGGGCGGTCACCGAACCCAGACACTTTGGAAACCCTTGGGGCGGTCACGGTACTCACAAATTGCTCGGGCGATCTCCACAACCTAATTGGAGACCCCGACGCTTGCCCAGAGCTTTACACCACAATGATTGAGCTCGAACACCACCAACCGTCTAGGGCGCACAAGTACCCAAGAGGAACAAGCTCAAGGGCACCAAGCACCCAAGAGTAATAAGCTTCTCAACTTGTAACTTCCACGTATCACCGTGGAGAACTCAAACCGATGCACCAAATGCAATGGCAAGGGCACACGGAGTGCCCAAGTCCTTGTCTCTCAAATCCCAATCAAGCAACTAATGCTAGGGAAGAAAATGAGAGGAAGAACAAGAAGGAGAACACCAAGAACTCCAAGATCTAGATTCAAGGGGTTCCCCTCACATAGAGGAGAAAGTGATTGGTGGAAATGTGGATCTAGATCTCCTCTCTCTTTTCCCTCAAAAACTAGCAAGAATCCATGGAGGGATTGAGATTTTGCAAGCTCGAAGAAGGTCAACAATGGGGGAAGAACACGAGCCCAAAGGATAAGGTTCAATGGGGAAGAAGACCCCCTTTTATAGGTGGGGAAAAATCCGACCGTTATGCTCACAGCCCGCACCGAGCGGTAGTACCGCTGAGCATCACGGTACTACTGCTAGGGGTAGCGGTACTCTTTGCTAAGGGTAGCGGTACTACCGCTATGAAGCGGTACTAAAAAATTACATCCGTGCCTACCACCGCTGGACTTGTGACGAGTTTTTGGTCCCGAGCGGAAGTAGCCACGGAAGTAGCCGCGGTAGTACTGCTCGAAGCGGTAGTACCGCTCCCAAGAGCGGTAGTACTGCTCCCAAGGGCGGTAGTAAAAAATTACTTCCGCTCCTACCCGCGGTAGTACCGCTGACCTTTTCGAACACCAAAACTACCATAACTTCTGCATTCGGACTCCGAATTCGACGAAACCAAGTTTGTTGGAAAGCTAGGGACAAGGGCTAACACAATCTTGAGAGAAATACCAATAATAAGCAAATGAGAAAAGGCCCAAAAGAAAATGGTGAGAACCCTTCCTCGGAAAAGACCGTAAAACCTCCAACACCGAAAACATCATAGAAGACGCATGCAAACTCCGTTTCGATGAACTCAAGCTTGTCATAAAGATGACCATAAGCTCTAAGACTCACAAAGAGAACCAAACAAGAACCAAGAAACATGATGCAAGGATGCAATGGTTTGAGCTCTCGATTTAACGATACGATCAAGCTACTCACTTGAGAGCCCCCTTGATAGTACGGCTATTGATCCTATAACCCGGTCTCCCAACTACCACCATGAGACCGGTAAAATAGAAAACCTATCAAGGGAAAACCTTTGCCTTGCACATGATCCACTTGAGCTAGATGATGACGATCTTGTCCTCCTCAAGATGGACCACCTTTCTTGATTGTGTTAGGTCGATGGAGACTAGATGATTGCTCCCCCATACTCCACTATGGGTGAGCCACTCTTGACACATCTTCACAAGTCCATTGACACCACAATGGATGGCAAGCTTCAAGCACTTGATCTCTTCGTGATGCTCCACTTGAACTTGCACACGGCAATCTTGATGACAATCACCACTTGATGTCATCCTTTCCATGGGTTGTATGATATCTTCCTCTTGACGCAAGCCCATGGACACGCATCTAACCCCACATAGACTCTCACATAGACCATGGGTTAGTACACAAAGTGCAATGGATAATGCTTACCATACCATGGGATCACTTGATCCCTCTCGGTACATCTTCTACGCTTTGTGAGTTGATCAACTTGATTCACTCTTGACTTAGTCTTGATCAACCTTGAATCTTTCCAACTCTATTCGTTTGGATGATGTCTTGAAGGTAAACATGAATGATCACACAATCTTCTTCTTCAAGACATGCTTGCAATAAGCTCAACACTCACATGACCAATCTTTGGATAATTCCTTAATAGCACCTTGGTCAACACATAAACTCCTTGAAACCAACACATGGACTTCAAGAAATGCCTATGGACAAATCCTTCAAATATAACTCAATGCAACCATTAGTCCATAGAGAATGTCATCAATTACCAAAACCACACATGGGGGCACCGCATGTCCTTTCAACAGCAAATAAAGAACCAAAGAAATATGCCCACGGTACATTTGAACATTGATAGTAGCCAAAGAAAATTTAACAAAGACAATTGACAGTAGAATTCACAGAGCACCATTCATCCATTTATCAATCAGGTAACTAGCAAATCATCTAGCAATAGATTTAACAGAGGTCATTGACATCCATCCATCGATTTAACACAGAGTAGGAGTTCAGAGGAGGGAGATGGGTGGAACAGGAGTTCACTAGAGAGAGGGGATGGACGAGGCGGCCTCCGGCGAGCTCGCGCGAGGGCAGAGCGAGCTCCGGCGAGGCGGGGCCGGAGTAGTTCGGCAAGATCGGGCGAGGACAAGGCCGGACGTGCTCGGCCGAGCTCAGGCGAGGGAAGGACGAGCTCAGGCCAGGGAAGGACGAGCTCTGACAAGGGCATGACTGGACGTGCTCGGCAAGTGGAGGACGAACTCCGATGAGGTGGGTCCTTAGATTAGCGGAGTTGGGACGGCGGATGGTGGGGCCGCCATCTGGCTGCATGACTGGGATGTGAACGGGTGGAGGGAGAGAAGTTAGAGAACGAGAGGAATTGATCCAGACGAGAGGGTTTATTCATTTTGCTTAGTGGCATTCTCCCTGTAATTACCGGTTGGAATAGGGGCATTGGCTTATAAAGAAGTGTTTTCTTTTCTGGGAGCTCGTAGAATCGCCAGAAGCATGGCTGGAGGCACTTTTGAATTGCAAGACTGATTGTGGCAATTCTTAGATGATTTTGGAGAAGCAAATCGAGTTCTTTTCAACTTATTGATTCTTTAGGCTAGATTGTTGAGAATCGCCTCAAAAGAACTGGGTCTGAATGTCTTTCCACATGATTCATGATTTTGTGGAGTGTGGAGACATGAAGATATACAAGATTCATATGGACCTGAATGTCTCGGATGCGCTAATCTAGCGCTTTACCACAAGCAAAGCATGAGCAACACTGGAATACCATTGGCGTTAGAGAACACATGTCACTAGATTATTGACTTATCGCAAGTGGGAGACTATTGAAAATATGCTCTAGAGTAAATAATAAATGTATTATTATATTTCCATGTTCGTAATTTAGTTTATACTTCTATGCTATAATTGATTATGCCTTAGAGATCATGATGTTAGATATAAATGCATTTATGGAACACTTTCTCATCCTCTAGTTTAAATGGCTAACACTCATGCATACGTGCTTCACAACATAATATAGGTCACAATACGAAGTGTCACTAAGATTTATTTAAGAAATATTTAATCCGAATTTGAGGAAGTGCAGTCGGTGGTCTAAAGTTGGAACTCTATATTTCAATCATTGTTATTTCGTCTATAGGCCATGAGTATAGATCAAAGAGTATGTAATATTACCTTGGCTTTTCTTATGTTCCAGATCCACTATTAATGTTGATTTGCTGCAAAGAATAGAAAACAATATGGCAGAATTAATATTGAAATTTGTGCATTGAACTCATATATTTTTTCAAAATTCACTACTTCATTAATTTTGTAAGCCAAGGTTCAGTTTTCTATTACTTTGGTAATATTGTTTTTATTATGTATCAAATGAAAAAGTAGTTGTAAGCACACTATCTGAGCTCATTCGTGTGGTCCATGAAATTGTCTAGTTGATTGTCCACACATTGGTTGTAAGTGTCATTGCTAGGCACAAAGTAGTTATTTTACAAATCTAACTATTGAAGTAGTTATGCAACTGTGTTTACATGGCTAATTTTGTAGTAGATCTCCATTTGGAATGTGAGCACGAAGCCATACATGCCACATTAACAGTTTAGCTTGTGGATTGACTATACCGTGCTTACCTTGCATTTAGTATATTTTGGTATTTGTGACCTATACTAAAATCATTCATCCTGAATGGTTACTTCGATTTGTTTTAGTGGAGTCTTAGATGCTGGACCACGGCCATGAGCCATGCCATGCGTGCGTGTCATGGCGATCTTTGGGTCAAGTGTGAATGACAACAGCGGGCGCAACTATGCCTTGCTCATACCGAGACGTAACGCGCCTCACGTCAGGCAGCCGCCAGAATGGGCTGGCCAGGTGGGTACCATAGGCCTTCAACGCTCTCTTTTTTCTTTCGCTTTTCACATTTTTTTCTTTTCTCTATGCTTTATTTTATTATTTATTTTATTTCGAAATATTATAAATATATCTATTATAAAAATCAATTTACGTATAGAACTGAAAATTGTTTATTGCGCATTTGAAAATTGTAAACATGTATAGAAAAATATTCCAAATGTATAAAAAAATATACAATGTGTTGAAAAAGTAGAGATCAAAACATGTATCTGAAAAAATGTAAACCATGTATTTAAAAAGGCTAAAATTGATAAAAATATGTTTCTGATGTACACAAAAATTTAAAATGTGTATACAAAAATAGACATCAAAACATATATATGAAAAAATGTTAATCATTTACTGAAACATATATATATGAAAAATGTTAATCATGTATAGATAAAACTATTAAACATGTATAAAATATGTTCCAAATGAACAGAAAATGTACAATATGTATGAAAAAGTATACATCAAAAACATATTAGAAAAAAAATGTTAATCATGTATTTGAAAATATTAATCACATAAGAAAAACGTGTATAAATTTGTTATTTGTGTATAAAAAAATGTGAAAGTCCTTATGCAAAAAGTATACTTAAATAAATAAATGTTCTAAAAATTGTAAAAAAGTATTTGAAACAATGTGAAACATGTATATAAAAAAATGTTCCCGATGTATACAAACAAATGTGGAATGTGTATGCAAAAACATAGACATAAAAAAATATGTTGGTAAAATGTTAATCATGTATTTGAAAGATGTCAAATGTGTTTAAAACCAAAGTTTGTAATGTATACAAAAAAATTAGAATGTGTATGAAAAAAAGGTGACATCAAAGATATATTTTTGAAAGAAATATTAATAATGTATTTGAAAAAATAATCAATGTGTACACAAAAAATGTTTCATGTATTTGAAAAAATGTTAATTGGGCTACACATGTTAAATGATTTGGACTACCTTAACAAAAGGCCTTCATGTGTTAGGCTACTCATGTTAAATGATTTGGACTACCTTAGTAAAAGGCTTCAACTTTGGATAGGTTTTTTTTAGAATCACCGTCTACTCTTTATTGCATAATGTCTGAGGCATACATATAATAGACGGAGGGGACATAAGCCAGATATGACGATCCGGCCCCAAAGAAGACGCTGCTTTAACTAAATTGTGAGCTTCTACATTACTGCTTCTACTTACATAAGATAATGGACCACTAGTAAACATCTCTTGCTTGGTTACAAATTCCTTCACTATGGCGTCATAGCTGCATGGATTCTTCTCTCTGGTGTTCTTCACTTTCGATAGGTGCAACCATGTCTTTCCGCTGGGTCACGCGAGAACTATATGCACCTATTATGTGTTATGATCCCTAGACCCCAAAGTGACAATAATTGAAATTCGGCCCGGTGATGACCGTAGTATGAGGAGTTCATATATTCATTGAGTTTTAATGCTTTGTTTCATTTCTCTATTAAAAGGAGACCTTAATATCCATTAGATTTCCTTATAGACCCCGCTGCCATGGAAGAGTAGGACAAAAGATGTCATGCAAGTTTTTATTATAAGCATGTATGACTATACAGAATACATGCTTACATTATATTAGTGAACTGGAACTATTGTGTATCGCTCTATGTTGTGATTGTTGCATGGTGAATGTCATCACACAAATATCCGTAGCTGATCCAATTCATGCACTTTTCTCATAGTGATCTTTGCTAAGTTACTACCGTTGTTGTTGTTGTTACAATTACTACAAAACTGCTACCGTTACTGTTCCTATTACAATTGCTATTGTTACCGCTACTATCAACTATGCTACTAAACATTTTGCTGCAAATATTTAGTTCTCCGGTGTGGTTGAATTGACAACCCAACTGTTAATACTCATAAATATTCTTTGGCTCCTCGTGTGTCGAATCAATAAATTTGGGTGAAATAGTACCCTCGAAGACTGTCCCGATCCCCTATACTTTGGGTTATCACGCCGCCATGCCCACCACCGCGTCGCAAGGGGCGTCGGGCCGCCCAGCGCCATCGTCGAGCATGCAACCACACTGCAGACCCTGCGATGGCCCAAATTGAGCCCTCGTGCTCCGCTCGGCGTCGCACCACCACGACTCCACCATCCTCTAACACCGTCGATGACAGCCAGGTCTAGCCCATGCGACGCATGGAATCCGTCGCCGCCGCAACTCCAAGATGTGTGAGCCATACTACGGACGACGCCCCAAGAGCATCCCTGCTGCTACCCTTCCTTGGGGCTTGCACATAATTCGTTAGTGGGCTCCTCAGGCGATGTCAAGACATGGGGGAGGGTTGGAAGCAGGAGGTGGAGCCGAGAGGGTTTCCCCATGTCCCCATGGAGGGGTCACTATGGGGTGAGACAAGAGACCACCCATGTATGCTTATTGATCTAGGTTATGGAGCGATATATTTCAAAGAGAAATCTACAACTTAAGTTAGATAAACAATGCATGCACTTCAAGGTCACCTGTTAGATGTAATTTAACAGGGGACACTACAATGATAGAGAATTTATGTGCTTCTTTTTGCTTTATTTTTTTTCAAACTTGTCAAAGTCATTTGTCATTTTTAGTGTATTGAGGAAGATGATTACGGAAAATATGAAGTTATTTTGGTACTACTCTATTTATAGTATCTAAACAAGTGATCTTATAATTTCATCCAACCTGTATGTCAAAGCAGTCTTCTATTTTGGTGTTTTCAGGAGTATGATATTTCTATTCGTTATGTTATCTTTGGGTTCTATATTCTTGTTGCCGACGGTATGAAGTTGAACATTACGCAATTAATTTAACCAAATCCTTATCGAGTCGGCGAATGAACCCATTCGCTTTATTTTCTGGCTCCACCCTAGCCGCCAACAACGTAACACAATCGTTGAAGCGGAAGAAGCGGAGGATTTTCAAGAGATACCAACATCGATCCTCCACGAGGAAGAACTATGCTGCAACTACTACGGCCATGTGCAGCCCAGCCCGACCCGACCCAGCCTGAAAAAGCCCAACCCGGGCCGACCCGACCTTGCCCATGGGCCGGGCCTAGGCCTAGATTTTGAACCTGATAGCCGGGCCGGGCAGGGCACAAGCCTATCATATTTGCAATTTAAGGAAGAGGCCTGAGGCCTGACGGGCTTTTTGATTGTTGGGCTGAGGTTGGGCCTGAATTTTAGGTCCGATAGCCGGGCCGTGCTCGGGCCTAGGTTTTCTGCATCGGGCTTTGGTAGGCCGGTCCAAGCCTGGCCCGGTGCAACGGATGGCCAGGTATAGCTGCAAGTACCAATTAACAAGACCAAGCTATATCTGAGGACAAATTGTGGTTTTAGGAAAAATTACAAGAGAATTAGAGCGAATACATGTTACACAACTACGCAAGGCAGACCATGCATGGAGGCTTTACTCCCAAGAACAGTACATCTAGGGCTCTTAGATCTTGGCTTTATGCCCATTACAACCAGTGAAAGTAACTTTAACTTAGAAGCAGAGTATATAGGTATATAAAAGAGACAGTTTAAGTGACGGGTGCTGTCTTCCAAGCCGTTGGATGCGTGATGGAGGGTTGTTGTGTGTCAGATTTGGCAGCAATGGTGGTGTCAATTTCTTTAGTTGACTATTGTAGTAGTGTTGTTTTCTTCAGAAGATGCAGTGTGGTTCCTGACAGCGACGCAGCTGCATCCGATACATGATTATGCTACAATCGACCGAATCGACCAGCATGTACGATTGTCCTTCGGCAACCACGTAATCAAAGCCGCCAGCAGCTAGCTATCGAATTTTCCAACCTGGAACGGATGGTGAGAACAGTGCAGTGGCGATCAGCCTCCGCTGCGGTGATGGTGCAGTCGGCGACCACCCTCGCCAGTGGTGCCGGCCTCTGTCGAGAGGAGCCCGCCATTATGCGTGCCTCGGGAGAGGCGGGATGACATCACGCTCAACAGGAGGGAAAGGTTGACACCTGCATTTCGTGGCAAGAAGTTTAGACACTCTCCGTGGGAGAAGAGACGTACTCCTCTGTCCCAAAATTATTGTCTTACATTTGTCTAAATACGGATGTATCTAGTTAGTGTTAGATACATCCGTATCTTGTTGTAGTGGAGCTCTTTGCCTCAACCGGTTTCTATTACAGTCAATTTGTTGGTCTTCATTCACCAAATACACCTGTTTTAGGACTTCCTGGACTGCAGGAACCTATATTCGCGTTGCCCTGTGATCCCCCTGTCATTTTTTGCCCTTGATCAAGTGTGGGTGTTTATATGAGATTTTCTGAGTTCCATCCAGATTGAGTTGTTTGCCCTGGTGGTCATGCATAGTAGCAAATCCAACTACATAAGATTTTCCCTTTTTCTGGAAGTGATGCAATTACAGGAATTTGGATATTCAGAGGAGTTCCTTGAATTACACTTTTAGTGCCCATGCCATGTGAATCACGAGTGCCAAGAGGGAGTTCGTTATCACTAGTTTTCCTCTGCTAAGATCCACTACTACAAATAGTTTGGTCTGAATAGTGTAGGGATTCAACACCTAGTTATCTGCCTTGGTAGCCTTTCTTATAGAGAAATGCCTCCTAGTGCCTTCAATGAGCCCTAGTAGTTCACTACTGCTCCGGAACACATGGACTGACAGGCATGTATCCTTCTTTGCTCATGTGGCTGTCCCTATGGGAAAATGTCACGCCTTATTCCTTTAAGTCCTTTGTAGCTTGCTACGACTTGGGTTCATACGTTGATGACAGATACGTGCATTGCTGGGTTACGTATGCATGTCCATGTACGTTTGTGCCACCTTGGTTTATGACTAGTCATGTTGGCCCAGGTTCTCTGTCATATGGATGCTAGCGACACAATCATATATATGAGCCAAGAGGCGCAAACGGTCCCAGCCAAGGTAAGGCTGAAGCCGTGGGGATACCATGCGTGAGGTCGCAAAGTGACATGATGTGTTACATGCTAGATTGGTGTGACTTAAGATCAGGGTCCCAACAGCTTTAAAGTCATTAAATGCTGATAAAAATTATTAGCAATAGCGGTAGGGAATTCAGTCAATTCGCTTTTTATCTTCATCTCTCAGATTTCTGCAGATATTCCAGTTCTAGCCTCGGATCCTTCCATATTTCCGGCTTCTCCCATGAATTGATGAGGCATTTCCACCGAATGTTGGTTTTGTGTGATATTATCCCGGTTTGCAAGCAAAAACCTCGTCAGTCATAGATCTTGGAGGTTGGGGGCTATCTCAAAGAAAAGTCGTAAACATCTCAGTTCCTCTTTGATATCGCTCATGAACATCGCCACCAGCGCTGCCCGCCGGAAAGTGCATCGAATAGGTGGGAAGTTCGGGATCTTGCAATCAAGGAAGTTCTTGAAAGCAGCTCAAAACCTTGATATCTGAACCCAAATTGCTACCTCCACCGCCAAGCCCCAATACAACCCTAACACCGTCGTTCGACACCAAAAGAAACAGAGGATTTTACAGGAGATCCCAACACCAATCCTACTATGCCAAACGGCCGAGGAAAAACTAAGCTCTGAGTACCAATTGACAAGACCAAGCTATATCTGAAGACTAATCGTGGTTTTTAGAGGATGATTGTGAGAGAATTATAGCAAATGTAAGATAAGCAAGCTACGCCACGCAGAACCGGGCGTCTCGCCCCCCCCCCCCCCTCCTCATATTTGTTTAACCGGAACTCCATGGGTCCCAGGCCTTGGTTTTATACCAAATAGCAACACGGCCCGTGCAGTGCAAACGCAGAAAAAATAAATCATAATCCCGATGGCCATGCCCACATTTTGCTGCATCACTGAGATAAACTATCACTCATTTTCGTGAAATTGTGAACTATTTTTGAAAATCATGAACATTTTTTAAACTCGTGAACATATTTGAAAACATGAATATTTTTCAAATTCATGGACATTTTTACAGATTTTTGAACATTTTCTGAAATCAAAGACATTTTTTGAATTCATGAACATTTTATACTATTTGCAAAGATTTTTTAAAACTGTATCATTTTCTAAAATACTTTTCAACATTTTTTAGAAATTGGTAGAGCATTTTTTTGATTTAATGAACATTTTTTAAATGCGTGATCATGTTTTCAATCAGCGAACATTTTATGAATCAGAAACTATTCTGTAAGTCATGATAGTTTTTTTCATTTTAGGATATTTTTCAATTCATTAACTATTTTGAATTGGTGAAGTTTTGTTCATTGTCATTAGCATTTTTTCAATACACGAACTTTTTAAAAAATATATTGAATATTTTATGATTTCCCTAATAATTTTTTAATAATTGCGAAATTATTTTGAATACGCGTACATTTTTTTAAAAATCACGAACATTTTGTGAATCTAGAAACATTTATGAATTATGAAACATTTTTCTAAAAATTCTCATGTTGTTTAATTTTCGGAACATTTTTTAAGTGCCAAAATTATTTAAAATAGAAAAAGAGGAAGACAAAAAACAAAATATAAAATAAAAACGAAATTCAGAAAACAGGCCTCCCAGACACGGGCCGGCCCAAATAGATGCCCTCTGTCTTCTCCCAGCGCACATAGTGCAGTATAGAAGACTCCTACTATTCCCCTCAAAAGAAAAAGAAGATTCCTACTGCATGGGCCGGCCCAGGAAGGTATTCTCCTATGTGAAACTTTTTTTCTCATTTATAGGTGGCATCACTGGGTATTGTTTTTTTAACTTTGGGGGCAATTCGTTAGGTATTAGCAAAATGTTTGTGAATATATATATATATATATATATATATATATATATATATATATAGAGAGAGAGAGAGAGAGAGAGAGAGAGAGTGACATGATGTGTTACATGCTAGAATTGGTGTGACTTAAGATCAGGGTCCCAACAGCTTTAAAGTCATTAAATGCAGATAAAAATTATTAGCAATAGCGGTAGGGAATTCAGTCAATTCGTTTGTATCTTCATCTCTGTATTTCTGCAGAGATTCCAGTTCTAGCCTCGGATCCTTCCATATTTCCGCTTCTCCCATGAATTGATGAGGCATTTCCACTGAATGTTGGTTTTATGTGATATTCTCCCGGTTTGCAAGCAAAAACCTCGTCAGTCATAGATCTTGGAGGTTGGGGGCTATCTCAAGAAAAGTCATAAACATCTCAGTTCCTCTTTGATATCGCTCACGAACATCGCCACCAGCGCTGCCCGCACCGGAAAGTGCATCGAATAGGGTGGGAAGTTCGGGATCTTGCACCGAAGGAAGTTCTTCTGAAAGCAGCTCAAAACCTTGATATCTGAACCCAAATTGCTACCTCCACCGCCAAGCCCCAATACAACCTAACACCGTCGTTCGACACCAAAAGAAACAGAGGATTTTACAAGAGATCCCAACACCAATCCTACTATGCCAAACGGCCGCCGAGGAAAAGCTAAGCTCTGAGTACCAATTGACAAGACCAAGCTATATCTGAAGACTAATCGTGGTTTTTAGAGGATGATTGTGAGAGAATTATAGCGAATGTAAGATAAGCTAGCTACGCCACGCAGAACATGGCGTCTAGGGTCCCCCCCACCCTCCTCATATTTGTTTAACTGGAACTCCATGGTTCCCTGGTCTTGGTTTTATACCGAATAGCAAAACGGCCCGTGCGTTGTAACGTGAGAAAAAATAAATCATAATCCCCGATAGCCATGCACACATTTTGCTGCATCGCTGAGATAAACTATCACTCATTTTCGTGAAATTGTGAACTATTTTTGAAAATCATGAACATTTTTTAAACTCGTGAACATATTTGAAAACATGAATATTTTTCAAATTCATGGACATTTTTACAGATTTTTGAACATTTTCTGAAATCAAAGACATTTTTGAATTCATTAACAGTTTATACTATTTGCAAAGATTTTTTAAAACTGTATCATTTTCTAAAATACTTTTCAACATTTTTGGAAATTGGTAGAGCATTTATTTGATTTAATGAACATTTTTAAATGCATTATTAAACATTTTGTGAATCTAGAAACATTTATGAATTATTAAACATTTTCTAAAAATTCTCATGTTGTTTAATTTTCGGAACATTTTGTAAGTGCCAAAATTATTTAAAATAGAAAAGGAGGAAGACACAAAATAAAATATAAAATATAAACGAAATTCATAAAACAGGCCTCCCAGACACGGGCCGGCCCAAATAGATGCCCTGTGTCTTCTCCCAGCGCACATAGTGCAGTATAGAAGACTCCTACTATTCCCCTCAAAAGAAAAGGAAGATTCCTACTGCATGGGCCGGCCCAGGAAGGTATTCTCCTATGTGAAACTTTTTTCTCATTTATAGGTGGCATCACTGGGTAATGTTTTTTTAACTTTGGGGGCAATTCGTTAGGTATTAGCAATACGTTTGTGAAGAGAGAGAGAGAGAGAGAGAGAGAGAGAGAGAGAGAGAGATGGATGCTCACGCAGATTTGATGTCGCATCCTTCAATCCACTGCCGCCGTGGCGTTCGCCCTCCCGAGGCGTCGAATCCCTTTGAAATCCTGGTCTGGAACTACATGGATTTGGGCTGGAGATCGAGGAGACAAGGGTGGTACCGAAAAACATTAGGGGCGGATGGGGAGGGAGAGGACAGCAGCGAATGGCTGGAGAAGACCGGCAGTCGCAACAGTCACCGTACCCAGACGGATGGGGGGGTCCCAGCTCGTGTGTGCTGGGTACCTAAAAGAGGAGCACGGGCCAAATACCCAAAACTACAAGGTCTTTTTTGCAAGAACAGAACGTTTTTTGCTGGTTAGCCACTTAAATTGGAGCGCGTGTTGAATATCAAAACAATAGGGACTTTTCTACAAAACTGCCACAAAGAAGGAGCAGCAGCAGCAATAGGCGCTTCATTATTATTATTATTATTATTATTATTATTATCGGGGAAAGAATCGGTAAAGATAAAAATATTTAGGTATATTGATTAGATATGAGATATAGATTACAACCGATCAAAAGTAACTTAACTTAAAACAGAGTATGGGTATATAAAGACATAGAGACCGATGCAGTCTTCCAAGCCGTTGGATGTGCGATGGAATGTTGCTATGCGTTAGGCCAACTCCACCGCGCGACCCCAAACGGAAGTTCGTTTTGTCCGGATTCTATCCGCTTGGGTAGGAATTTGGGGCGTGTCACGGGATACGGTGGCCGGGCCCGGTAGCAGCGGCCGCATCCATTTGCCCCATCCCGTCGCGTCTACTTAAAAAACTAAAAGCAACGTTTTAAATGTCAAGCCCTAGTTCAGGCTAGCGGCCCCGGTTCATCACGCCGGCAACAGAGCCAGCGGCCTAGTGATACGTCTCCAACGTATCTATAATTTTTGATTGCTCCATGCTATATTATCTACTGTTTTAGGCAATATTGGGCTTTATTATCCACTTTTGTATTATTTTTGGGACTAACCTATTAACCGGAGACCCAGCCCAGATTTCTTTGTTTTATGCCTATTTCGGTGTTTCGAGGAAAAGGAATATTAGATCGAGTCAAGACGGAACGAAATCAATCGGAGAAGTTACTTTTGGAAGGAAACCCACGATGGACTTGGACCCCATGTAAGAAGATACGGGAGGTGCTCACGAGGGTGGGGGGCGCGCCCCCTGCCTCGTGGGGCCCCCGTAGCTCCACCGACGTACTCCTTTCACCCATATATACCTACGTACCCTAAAACGTCCAGAACAGAAGATAGATCGGGAGTTCCGCCGCCGCAAGCCTCCAGAGCCAACAAAAACCAATCGGGACCCCTTTCCTGCATTCTCACGGAGGGGGGGATCCATCTCCGTTGGCCATCTTCATCATCCCGCGCTCTTCATGACGAGGAGGAGGAGTAGTTCACCCTCGAGGCTGAGGGTATGTACCAAAGAGCTATGTGTTTGATCTCTCTCTCTCTCGTGTTCCTCTATGGCACGATCTTGATGTATCCCGAGCTTTGCTATTGTAGTTGGATCTTATGATGTTTCTTCCCCTCTACTCTCTTGTGATGAATTGAGTTTCCCCTTTGAAGTTATCTTATTGGATTGAGTCTTTATTTGAGAACACTTGATGTATGTCTTGTCGTGATTATCTGTGGTGACAATGGGATATCATGTGCCACTTGATGTATGTTTTGGTGACCAACTTGCGGGTTCCGCCCATGAAGCTATGCATAGGGGTTGGCACACGTTCTTGATTCTCGGTAGAAACTTTGGGGCACTCTTTGAAGTACTTTTATGTTGGTTGGATGAATCTGAGATTGTGTGATGCATATCGTATAATCATGCCCACGGATACTTGAGGTGATAATGGAGTATCTAGGTGACATTAGGGTTTTGGTTGATTTGTATCTTAAGGTGTTATTCTAGTACGAACTCTTTTATAGATTGATCCGAAAGAATAACTTTGAGGTGGTTTCGTACCCTACCATAATCTTTACGTTTGTTCTCCGCTATTAGTGGCTTTGGAGTGACTCTTTGTTGCATGTTGAGGGTTTGTTATATTATCTATCTATGTTATTATTGTTGAGAGAACTTGCACTAGTGAAAGTATGAACCCTAGGCCTTGTTTCCTATCATTGCAATACCGTTTACGCTCATGTTTATCATTTGTTACCTTGTTGTTTTTATATTTTCAGATTACAAAAACCTATATGTACCATCCATATTGCACGTGTATCACCATCTCTTCGCCGAACTAGTGCACATGTACAATTTATCATTGTATTGGGTGTGTTGGGTGTTGGAAATATGCCCTAGAGGCAATAATAAATTAGTTA
The DNA here is from genome assembly GCA_021605145.1 of Aegilops bicornis. Classification (NCBI taxonomy): domain Eukaryota; kingdom Viridiplantae; phylum Streptophyta; class Magnoliopsida; order Poales; family Poaceae; genus Aegilops; species Aegilops bicornis. The sequence continues at coordinate 48,266,056 of CM038675.1, read as the reverse complement.
TTATTATATTTCCTTGTTCATGATAATCGTTTATTATCCATGCTATAATTGTATTGATAGGAAACTTCAGATACATGTGTGGGTACATAGACAACACCATGTCCCTAGTAAGCCTCTAGTTGACTAGCTCGTTAATCAATAGATGGTTACGGTTTCATGACCATGGACATTGGATGTCATTGATAATGGGATCACATCATTAGGAGAATGATGTGATGGACAAGACACAATCCTAAGCCTAGCACAGATCGTGTAGTTCATATGCTAAAGCTTTTCTAAATGTCAAGTATCATTTCCTTAGACCATGAGATTGTGCAACTCCGGATACCGTAGGGAATGCTTTGGGTGTACCAAACGCCACAACGAATCGGGTGGCTATAAAGGTGCATTACAGGTATCTCCGAAAGTGTCATTGGGTTGGCACGAATCGAGACTGGATTTGTCACTCCGTAAACGGAGAGGTATCTCTGGGGCCACTCGGTAGGACATCATCATAATGTGCACAATGTGATCAAGGAGTTGATCACAGGATGATGTGTTACTGAACGAGTAAAGAGACTTGCCGGTAACGAGATTGAACAAGGTATCGGATACCGACGATCGAATCTCGGCAAGTACAATACCGCTAGACAAAGGGAATTGTATACGGGATCGATTGAGTCCTTGACATCGTGGTTCATCCGATGAGATCATCGTGGAACATGTGGGAGCCAACATGGGTATCCAGATCCCGCTGTTGGTTATTGCCCGAGAGCCGTCTCGGTCATGTCTGCGTGTCTCCTGAACCCGTAGGGTCTACACACTTAAGGTACGGTGACGCTAGGGTTGTATGAATATGAGAATGCAGCAAACCGAATGTTGTTCGGAGTCCCGGATGAGATCCCGGACGTCACGAGGAGTTCCGTAATGGTCCGGAGGTAAAGATTTATATATAGGAAGTCTTGTTTTGGTCGCCGGAAAAGTTTCGCAGACTTTATCGGTATTATGCCGGGAGTGCCGAAGGGGTCCGGGGTCCACCGGGGGTCCACCTGCCTGGGGCCACATGGGCTGGTGGGTGTGCGCCTTGGCCTATATGAGCCAAGGGCACCAGCCCCAAGAGGCCCATGCGCCAAGGAGACTTGGGGAGGGGAGAGTCCTAAGAGGGGAAGGCACCTCCGAGGTGCCTTGGGGAGGATGGACTCCTCCCCCCTCTTGGCCGCACCCCTTCCTTGGAGGAAGGGGCAAGGCTGCGCCCTTCCCTCTCTTGCACCTATATAAAGGGAGGGAGGGAGGGTGGCCGCACCTGAAGCCCTTGGCGCCTCCCCTTCTGCTACACCTCCTCCTCCTCCCGTAGTCGCTAGCGAAGCCCCGCCGAGTTCTGCTGCATCCACCACCACGCCGTCGTGCTGCTGGATCATCATCAACCTCTCCTTTCCCTTGCTGGATCAAGAAGGAGGAGACGTCATCCGCTCCGTCACGTGTGTTGAACGCGAGGTGCTGTCCGCTCAAAGACTAGGTCATCGGTGATCTGAATCACGGCGAGTACGACTCCATCATCCCCGTTCCATTGAACGCTTCCTCACGCGATCTACAAGTGGTATGTAGATGCAATAACTCTCCCATGACTCGTTGCTAGATGAACTCATAGATGGATCTTGGTGAAACCGTAGGAAATTTTTTAATTTTCTGCAACGTTCCCCAACAGTGGCATCATGAGCTAGGTCTATGCGTAGTTCTCTATTGCACGAGTAGAACACAATTTGTTGTGGGCGTAGATGTTGTCAACTCTCTTGCCGCTACTAGTCTTATCTTGCTTCAGCGGCATTGTGGGATGAAGCGGCCCGGACCGACCTTACACGTACGCTTACGTGAGACTGGTTCCACCGAATCGACATGCACTAGTTGCATAAGGTGGCTAGCGGGTGTCTGTCTCTCCCACTTTAGTTGGAGCGGATTCGATGAAAAGGGTCCTTATGAAGGGTAAATAGAAGTTGACAAATCACGTTGTGGCTTTCACGTAGGTAAGAAAACGTTCTTGCTAGAACCCTATTGCAGCCACGTAAAACTTGCAACAACAATTAGAGGACGTCTAACTTGTTTTGCAGCAAGTGTTTTGTGATATGATATGGCCAAAGTTGTGATGAATGATGAATGATATATGTGATGTATGAGATCATGTTCTTGTAATAGGAATCACGACTTGCATGTCGATGAGTATGACAACCGCAGGAGCCATAGGAGTTGTCTTTATTTTTGTATGACCTGCTTGTCATTGAAGAACGCCATGTAAATTACTTTACTTTATTGCTAAACGTTAGCCATAGAAGTAGAAGTAGTCGTTGGCGTGACAACTTCATGAAGACACGATGATGGAGATCATGATGATGGAGATCTTGGTGTCATGCTGGTGACAGGATGATCATGGAGCCGAAGATGGAGATCAAAGGAGCTATATGATATTGGCCATATCATGTCACTACTATATATAATTGCATGTGATGTTTATTATGTTTATGCATCTTGTTTACTTAGAACGACGGTAGTAAATAAGATGATCCCTCATAACAATTTCAAGAAAGTGTTCTCCTAACTGCACCGTTGCTAAAGTTCGTCGTTTCAAGCACCACGTGATGATCGGGTGTGATAGATCCTTACGTTCACATACAACGGGTGTAAGCCAGATTTACATCTGTGAAACACTTAGGTTGACTTGACGAGCCTAGCATGTACAGACATGGCCTCGGAACACAAGAGACCGAAAGGTCGAGCATGGGTCGTATAGTAGATACGATCAACATGAAGATGTTCACCGATGATGACTAGTCCGTCTCACGTGATGATCGGACACGGCCTAGTTGACTCGGATCATGTAATCACTTAGATGACTAGAGGGATGTCTATCTGAGTGGGAGTTCATTAGATGAACTTAATTATCCTGAATATAGTCAAAAGCCCTTCGCAAATTATGTCGTAAGCTCGCGCTTTAGTTCCACTGTTTAGATATGTTCCTAGAGAAAATATAGTTGAAAGTTGACAGTAGCGATTATGCGGACAGTAGAAAGCTTATGTCCTTAATGCACCGCTCGGTGTGCTGAACCCCAAACGTCGTTTGTGGATGTTACGAACATCGGACATACACGTTTTGATAACTACGTGATAGTTCAGTTAAACGGTTTAGAGTTGAGGCACCAAAGACGTTTTTTGAAACGTCGCGGAACATATGAGATGTTTCGAGGGCTGAAATTGGGATTTCAGGCTCGTGCCCACGTCAAGAGGTATAAGACCTCCGACGATTTTCTTAGCCTGCAAACTATGGGAGAAAAGCTCAATCGTTGAGCTTGTGCTCAGATTGTCTCGAGTGCAACAATCACTTGAATCAAGTGGGAGTTGATCTTCCAGATGAGATAGTGATGTTTCTCCAAAGTCATTGCCACCAAGCTACTAGAGCTTCGTGATGAACTATAACATATCAGGGATAGATATGATGATCCTTGAAGTGTTCGCGATGTTTGTCACCGCGAAAGTAGAAGTCAAGTAGGAGCATCAATTGTTGATGGTTGGTAAAACCACTAGTTTCAAGAAGGGCAAGGGCAACAAGGGATACTTCATGAAATGGCAAAACAGTTGCTGCTCTAGTGAAGAAACCCAAGGTTGAACCCAAACCCGAGACTAAGTGCTTCGTAATGAGAGGAACGGACAATCAAGCGGAACCCCTAGATACTTGGTAGATGAGAAGGCTGGCAAGGTCGATAGAAGTATATTGGATATACATTATGTTAATGTGTACTTTACAAGTACTCCTAGTAGCACCAGGGTATTAGATACCGGTTCGGTTGCTAAGTGTTAGTAATTCGAAACAAAAGCTACGGAATAAACGGAGACTAGCTAAAGGTGAGCTGACGATACATGTTGGAAGTGTTTCCAAGGTTGATGTGATCAAGCATCGCACGCCTCCCTCTACCATCGAGATTGGAGTTAAACCTAAAATTGTTATTTGGTGTTTGCGTTGAGCATAGACATGATTGGATTATATGCAGCCATGTCTGATTATTCATTTAAGGAGAATAATGGTTACTCCGTTAATTTGAATAATGCCTTCAATGGTCTAGCACCTAAAAGGAATGGTTTATTGAATCTCTATCGTAGTGATACACATTTTCATGCCAAAAGATATAAGATAGTAATGATGGTACCACGTACTTGTGGCACTGCCATGTAAGTCATATTGGTATAAAACGCATGAAGAAGCTCCATGTTGATGGATCTTTGGACTCACCTGCTTTTGAAAAGTTTGAGACATGCAAACCATGTCTATTGGTGTATACGCATGAAGAAACTCCATGCAGATGAATCGTTTGGACTCACTTGATTTTGAATCACTTGAGATATGCAAATCATACCACATGGGCAAGATGATGAAAAGCCTCGGTTTCAAAGAAGATGGAACAAGGTAGCAACCTGTTGGAAGTAACACATTTTGATGTGTGCAGTCCAATGAGTGCTGAGGCATGCGGTGAATATTGTTATGTTCTAACTTCACAGATGATTCGAGTAGATGTTGAGTATATTTACTTGATGAAACACAAAGTCTGAATTATTGAATGGTTCAAGTAATTTCAGAGTGAAGTTAAAGATCATTGTGACAAGAGGATAAAATGTCTATGATATGATCATAGAGATGAGTATCTGAGTTACGAGCTTTGGCACGCAATTAAGACACTGTGGAAATTGTTTCACAATTAATACCGCCTGGAACACCATAGTGTGATGGTGTGTACGAACATCATAGTTGCACCCTATTGGATATGGTGCGTACCATGATGTCTCTTATCGAATCACCACTATCGTTCATGGGTTAGGCATTAGAGACAACCGCACTCACTTGGAGGATATACATATAAGATACATCAAGGAATGAGATATCCATTGATACACTCAAAATAAAAGATATCAAACTCCCAAAAGAGAGGATGGTTCCAAACAAACCAAGCTCTCTACAAAGTTTCATGATGGCAGAAAGTACCAAAACAAAAAGGCTTGCCTTCCACCAACACACACTTGATAAGGATCACAAGAAGAGTGTTCTAAAGAAAATAGGATAGCTTAGGATTTGCATTTGAATACAAAATGCACAAGGTGGGATCACCACTTTCACTATATCTAGAAAGCACTAGACAAGAACGAGAAACAAACAAGATCCACAAGTGGTAGGGAAGACAACGGAGTTGACACAAACCTTGACAAGAGAAAAAGGCAAATAAAAATAAAAGCCAATGTAAAGATGATCAATAAATTCTACCACACATAAGTGAGTACCAATTGTCAAAAGACAAGAAGTATTTGGAAATAATTCCCGGTGGTAGATAGCAAGGATATCCGACATCATCTTCACACCAAACACAAGCAAATTGCAACTTGTAGAGCTATCATGCCACCTAGGAACAAGATAATTTACAATATCAATTCTAGGTGACAATATCTCAAATGTACACATTTTCTAGGCTAGTAATACACACATAGCATATTACTCCCCATAATGTGATACCAATTAAAGATAGACAAGAGGCAATTAAAAGGATCCAACAAGAGATAATTAATGGAAAATTTAGAATTTGAATTTCTCATGAGAGATATACCACCTAGAGACTAGATAATCTTGAAATATCAATACTAGATGGCATTACTCATGTACACGCATTTATAGGATTGTGAGGTGCACAAAGCACATCACTCCCCCATAATGGGATATTCCATTAATCTCTCACAAGATCCAACTAAGAAATAAACAAGATGCAAAAAGGCTCAACACACAACACACATGTACATGATGTGCAAACCAACATGCACATACTTGATTTGTCAAGATAAGCAATTTGGAAGCACAGCATATACAAGCACATGCAAGATACAAAACCACAACATGCTAAGGAACAAGTAACTTTTAATGTAAGCAATTTAAGCACGAGTTACCGCAAGGAGGAACATTGGATATATGATAGAAAGATAATCCGAATGACTTGGCTTGACACAATATGAATGAGGAGGACCCCTTAAATCTTCATAATGTAGCCAAGTCTCCAATGACCTCCAACAACACCTATTGATCAAGTTTGAGCTAGTTGGTCCCCAACCAAGTTGGGTCCTAAGAGGTTAGTCACAATAGGCTTGGCCACCCAAATGGTTCTTTTCTTGACACCACTTTGAGTACCAACAAACTTGGCAAACACATTGCCAACCTTATCCTTCCCAAGAGAATAGACATCATCAATAATAATTGGGTTGGATAAGTTACCACTAGTGCATGAAGAAGCGACGTGGCCTTTCTCACGACATAAGTAGCAACGTCTACTCTTCACTTTCTTCTCACTTGATTTCTCAACAAGAGAAGCATTAACTTGAGTCTTCTTGGGAAGTGGCCTTTCTTCAACTTGAGGTTGAGCATGATATTGAACTTGTGCCCTCTTCCCTTGTTGCTTGACACTAATGGCCTTCTTCTTCAATGGGCAAGATCTAACATGATGCCCTTCTACTTTGCACTTGAAGCAAACAATCTTGGCCGATTTCTTGACTTGTTCTTGGCCCTTCTTTTTGTTCATCTTGGACTTCTTCTTCTTATTGGAGTTGAATCCAAGTCCACCTTTGTCATTGGGGGATTTTTGCACACTCGAGATATTGTTGAGTGTGGATTTCCCTTCATGACTCTTTTCCAAGTCTTTCTTCAAAGAAGTGACTTGGGCCTTGAGCTCTTTGATTTCCTCTACATGGTTAGTCTCAATACAAGTACCAGAGGAAGTATAAGCTTCATTGTTAGAGCAACAAGGCAAGGAAAGCAATTCATCACAAGATGTACCAACATTGTGAGTAGATGAATTACAAGGACTAGCACATATCAATATAGCATTTTGATTAGAAGTAGTGCTAGTATCCACATGAGACTCACTAGATGTTACCTTAGCAAGCATGGCCTCATGAGCTATCTTTAGCACATTATGGGATACTAGAAGATCGTCATGAGAGCTTGAGAGCTTTTCATGGCTTTCTTCCAATTCCCCATAATTGCTAGATAGCAACTCAAGTTGAGCCCGTAGCTCAACATTCTCCTTCAAAATGGATGCTTCACAAGAGATAGAGTTAGTAGCACAAGCATCATCATCAGCAACAAGAGGAGAAGACAACTTGGCAAGCTCTTTTGAATATGAAGCTTTGAGTTGAGCATGAGACTCGGTGATTTTGATGAGCTCACTCTTAATGATTTTGATGAGCTCAAAGTCCTCAAGGAGTTTAGCATGCACAACTTCAAGCTCCTCATTTTTAGTTTCAAAATAATTGGCCACCTCAAGAGCTCTATCACGAGATTCCCTCACTCTAGATAATTCTAGAGCAAAAGTCTCCTCAAGAGATTCCTTGGTGGTTTGTTCAAGTTCAAGAGCTTGAGAGAGGTCCGCAATCTCATTAGCTTAATCACGCTCATGACCTTCCATTTTATCAATGGTGACCTCATGCTCCTCAAGACGAGATTCCAACTCATCAATATATTTCTTGCCCTCAATAGCAATAGACATGATTTTCATGAAGTTGGAACGAGCAATTTTATTCTTAAGAAGACCTTTAAAATCATTTCCCCTTAATTTTTAAGGAGGCAACATCATCACTCTCTTCATCATAATCAACATCATCATCACTCTTGCCATCATCAATATCATCACAAGATATATTGGGATTCAAAGTGGGAGATACCTTTGAAGCCTTGGCCATAAGGCAAAATGCAGTAGATGATGATATAGGATCCCTTGAAGCACCATTCAAGACCACATCTTGTTCCACGGAGTGTTGGGTTTCATCTACATTGTTAGCACAACAACTCGAGGAAATACATGCATTTTTATCATGGAAACAAGATATAGCAAGCATATCATCATGAGATTTAGTCAAGCAATTTCTACATGATATGCAAGGACTATCAACACAAGCAAGTGAAACATTTGGAGTGCTCAAGTGCTAAGGCCCAAAGGCGGAGCATTGCAATAATATAGTGATGAAGAATCATCCACAAAAAGCACACTATCATCATTGCAATGACCGACACTACTCACCATATCATTACCTTGTGGCAAACCACATGTAGGTGAAGTAGAAGAAGTTGAGAAGACTATACGGCCGGAGGTGGAGGGAGAACAATCATCCCTACAAATCTTGGACACACCATATTTATCTTGAAGCTTCGTCCACAACTCATGAGCATCCCGGAACGGCATGAGTTGAAATATAACTACATTGCTCAAAGCATCGAAAATCACATTAGAAGCTTGAGCATTGAGATAAGAGTTTTTCTCGTCCTCTAAAGATAACCTTTGGGGATCCTTTGGAGGAGAAAAACCCATAACTACAATTCGCTCTAAATTTGGGTCCATGACCCTAAAGAGATTAAGCATGCGAATTATCCAAACATCAAAATTTGTGCCATCGAAACTAAGAGTGTTAGAGAATCCTAAACCCCTAGTCGACAGCTTTACTCTCTAGGCGGTTAAGCCCAACAAAGAGAGGCGAGGCTCTGATACGAATTCAAAGATCGTGGATGTCGCCTAGAGGGGGGTGAATAGGCGCTTTAAAATAATTACGGTTGACGCTTGAACAAATGCGGAATAAACCTAGCGGTTAATTTGTCAAGCACAAAGCCTACAACAACTAGGCTCACCTATGTGCACCAACAACTTATGCTAAGCAAGAAAAACTACTTAGGTGATAGCAAGATATATGACAAGAAAACAATATGGCTATCACAAAGTAAAGTGCATAAGTAAAGGGCTTGGATAAGAGATAACCGAGGCACGCGGAGATGACGATGTATCCCAAAGTTCACACCCTTGCGGATGCTAATCTCCGCTTTGGAGCGGTGTGGAGGCACAATGCTCCCCAAGAAGCCACTAGGGCCACCGTAATCTCCTCACGCCTCGACAATGCAAGATGCCGTGATTCCACTAAGGGACCCTTGAGGGCGGTCACCGACCCCGTACAAATGGCAACCCTTGGGGCGGTCACCGAACCCGACACTTTGGAAACCCTTGGGGCGGTCACCGGTACCCGTCAAATTGCTCGGGGCGATCTCCACAACCTAATTGGAGACCCCGACGCTTGCCCAGAGCTTTACACCACAATGATTGAGCTCCGAACACCACCAACCGTCTAGGGCGCACAAGTACCCAAGAGGAACAAGCTCAAGGGCACCAAGCACCCAAGAGTAATAAGCTTCTCAACTTGTAACTTCCACGTATCACCGTGGAGAACTCAAACCGATGCACCAAATGCAATGGCAAGGGCACACGAAGTGCCCAAGTCCTTGTCTCTCAAATCCCACCGAAGCAACTAATGCTAGGGAAGAAAATGAGAGGAAGAACAAGAAGGAGAACACCAAGAACTCCAAGATCTAGATTCAAGGGGTTCCCCTCACATAGAGGAGAAAGTGATTGGTGGAAATGTGGATCTAGATCTCCTCTCTCTTTTCCCTCAAAAAATAGCAAGAATCCATGGAGGGATTGAGAGTTAGCAAGCTCGAAGAAGGTCAACAATGAGGGAAGAACACGAGCCCAAAGGATAAGGTTCAATGGGGAAGAAGACCCCCTTTTATAGGTGGGGGAAAAATCCGACCGTTATGCTCACAGCCCGCACCGAGCGGTAGTACCGCTGAGCATCACGCAGATTATCTGCTAGGGGTAGCGGTACTACTGCTAAGGGTAGCGGTACTATCGCTTATGAAGCGGTACTAAAAAAATACATCCGTGCCTACCACCGCTGGACTTGTGACGAGTTCTTGGTCCGGAGCGGAAGTAGCCACGGAAGTAGCCATGGTAGTACGGCTGAAGCGGTAGTACCGCTCCCAAGAGCGGTAGTAATCTGCTCCCAAGGGCGGTAGTAAAAATTACTTCCGCTCCTACCGCGGTAGTACCGGCTGCCTTTCAGAACACCAAAACTACCATAACTTCTGCATTCGGACTCCGAATTCGACGAAACCAAGTTTGTTGGAAAGCTAGGGACAAGGGCTAACACAATCTTGAGAGAAATACCAATAATAAGCAAATTAGAAAAGGCCCAAAAGAAAATGGTGAGAACCCTTCCTCGGAAAAGACCGGTAAAACCTCCAACACCGAAAACATCATAGAAGACACATGCAAACTCCGTTTTCGATGAACTCAAGCTTGTCATAAAGATGACCATAAGCTCTAAGACTCACAAAGAGAACCAAACAAGAACCAAGAAACATGATGCAAGGATGCAATGGTTTGAGCTCTCGATTTAACGATACGATCAAGCTACTCACTTGAGAGCCCCCCTTGATAGTACGGCTATTGATCCTATAACCCGGTCTCCCAACTACCACCATGAGACCGGTAAAATAGAAAACCTATCAAGGGAAAACCTTTGCCTTGCACATGATCCACTTGAGCTAGATGATGACGATCTTGTCCTCCTCAAGATGGACCACCTTTCTTGATTGTGTTAGGTCGATGGAGACTAGATGATTGCTCCCCCATACTCCACTATGGGTGAGCCACTCTTCGGCACATCTTCACAAGTCCATTGACACCACAATAGATGGCAAGCTTCAAGCACTCGATCTCTTCGTGATGCTCCACTTGAACTTGCACACGGCAATCTTGATGACAATCACCACTTGATGTCATCCTTTCCATGGGTTGTATGATATCTTCCTCTTGACGCAAGCCCATGGACACGTACCTAACCCCACATAGACTCTCACATAGACCATGTTAGTACACAAAGTGCAATGGATAATGCTTACCATACCATGGGATCACTTGATCCCTCTCGGTACATCTTCTACGCTTTGTGAGTTGATCAACTTGATTCACTCTTGACTTAGTCTTGATCAACCTTGAATCTTTCCAACTCTATTCGTTTGGATGATGTCTTGAAGGTAAACATGAATGATCACACAATCTTCTTCTTCAAGACATGCTTGCAATAAGCTCAACACTCACATGACCAATCTTTGGATAATTCCTTAATAGCACCTTGGTCAACACATAAACTCCTTGAAACCAACACATGGACTTCAAGAAATGCCTATGGACAAATCCTTCAAATATAACTCAATGCAACCATTAGTCCATAGAGAATGTCATCAATTACCAAAACCACACATGGGGGCACCGCATGTCCTTTCAACAGCAAATAAAGAACCAAAGAAATATGCCCACGGTACATTTGAACATTGATAGTAGCCAAAGAAAATTTAACAAAGACAATTGACAGTAGAATTCACAGTAGCACCATTCATCCATTTATCAATCAGGTAACTAGCAAATCATCTAGCAATAGATTTAACAGAGGTCATTGACATCCATCCATCGATTTAACACAGAGTAGGAGTTCAGAGGAGGGAGATGGGTGGAACAGAGTTCACTAGAGAGAGGGGATGGACGAGGCGGCCTGGTGAGCTTCATGCGAGGGCGAGCGAGCTCCGCGAGGCGGGGCCGGAGTAGTTCGGCAAGATCGGGCGAGGACAAGGCCGGACGTGCTCGGCCGAGCTCAGGCGAGGGAAGGACGAGCTCAGGCCAGGGAAGGACGAGCTCTGACAAGGGCATGACTGGACGTGCTCCGACAAGTGGAGGACGAACTCCGATGAGGTGGGTCCTTAGATTAGCGGAGTTGGGATGGCAGATGGTGGGGCCGCCATCTGGCTGCATGACTGGGATGTGAACGGGTGGAGGGAGAGAAGTTAGAGAACGAGAGGAATTGATCCGCATTTAGAGGGTTTATTCATTTTGCTTAGTGGCATTCTCCCTGTAATTACCGGTTGGAATAGGGGCATTGGCTTATAAAGAAGTGTTTTCTTTTCTGGGAGCTCGTAGAATCGCCAGAAGCATGGCTGGGAGGCACTTTTGAATTGCAGTACTGATTGTGGCAATTCTTAGATGATTTTGGAGAAGCAAATCGAGTTCTTTTCAACTTATTGATTCTTTAGGCTAGATTGTTGAGAATCGCCTCAAAAGAACTGGTCCTGAATGTCTTTCCACATGATTCATGATTTTGTGGAGTGTGGAGACATGAAGATATACAAGATTCATATGGACCTGAATGTCTCGGATCTGCTAACGAGCGCTTTACCACAAGCAAAGCATGAGCAACACTGGAATACCATTGGCGTTAGAGAACACATGTCACTAGATTATTGACTTATCGCAAGTGGGAGACTATTGAAAATATGCTCTAGAGTAAATAATAAATGTATTATTATATTTCCATGTTCGTAATTTAGTTTATACTTCTATGCTATAATTGATTATGCCTTAGAGATCATGATGTTAGATATAAATGCATTTATGGAACACTTTCTCATCCTCTAGTTTAAATGGCTAACACTCATGCATACGTGCTTCACAACATAATATAGGTCTGTCTGAAGTGTCACTAAGATTTATTTAAGAAATATTTAATCCGAATTTGAGGAAGTGCAGTCGGTGGTCTAAAGTTGGAACTCTATATTTCAATCATTGTTATTTCGTCTATAGGCCATGAGTATAGATCAAAGAGTATGTAATATTACCTTGGCTTTTCTTATGTTCCAGATCCACTATTAATGTTGATTTGCTGCAAAGAATAGAAAACAATATGGCAGAATTAATATTGAAATTTGTGCATTGAACTCATATATTTTTTCAAAATTCACTACTTCATTAATTTTGTAAGCCAAGGTTCAGTTTTCTATTACTTTGGTAATATTGTTTTTATTATGTATCAAATGAAAAAAGTAGTTGTAAGCACACTATACGAGCTCATTCGTGTGGTCCATGAAATTGTCTAGTTGATTGTCCACACATTGGTTGTAAGTGTCATTGCTAGGCACAAAGTAGTTATTTTACAAATCTAACTATTGAAGTAGTTATGCAACTGTGTTTACATGGCTAATTTTGTAGTAGATCTCCATTTGGAATGTGAGCACGAAGCCATACATGCCACATTAACAGTTTAGCTTGTGGATTGACTATACCGTGCTTACCTTGCATTTAGTATATTTTGGTATTTGTGACATATACTAAAATCATTCATCCTGAATGGTTACTTCGATTTGTTTTAGTGGAGTCTTAGATGCTGGACCACGGCCATGAGCCATGCCATGCGTGCGTGTCAGGCGATCTTTGGGTCAAGTGTGAATGACAACAGCGGGCTTAACTATGCCTTGCTCATACCGAGGGCGTAACTTGGCGCCTCACGTCGGGCAGCCGCCAGAATGGGCTGGCCAGGTGGGTACCATAGGCCTTCAACGCTCTTTTTTTTCTTTCGCTTTTCACATTTTTTTCTTTTCTCTATGCTTTATTTTATTATTTATTTTATTTCGAAATATTATAAATATATCTATTATAAAAATCAATTTACATATAGAACTGAAAATTGTTTATTAGCATTTGAAAAGTGTAAACCTGTATAGAAAAATATTCCAACTGTATAAAAAAATCTACAATGTGTTGAAAAAAGTAGAGATCAAAACATGTATAAGAAAAAAATGTAAACCATGTATTTAATAAGGCTAAAAATTGATAAAAATATGTTTCTGATGTACACAAAAATTTAAAATGTGTATACAAAAATAGACATCAAAACATATATATGAAAAAATGTTAATCATTTACTGAAACATATATATATGAAAAATGTTAATCATGTATAGATAAAACTATTAAACATGTATAAAATATGTTCCAAATGAACAGAAAAATGTACAATGTGTATGAAAAAGTATACATCAAAAACATATTAGAAAAAAAATGTTAATCATGTATTTGAAAATATTAATCACATAAGAAAAACGTGTATAAATTTGTTATTTGTGTATAAAAAAATGTGAAAGTCCTTATGCAAAAAAGTATACTTAAATAAATAAATGTTCTAAAAATTGTAAAAAAAGTATTTGAAACAATGTGAAACATGTATATAAAAAAATGTTCCCGATGTATACAAACAAATGTGGAATGTGTATGCAAAAACATAGACATAAAAAAATATGTTGGTAAAATGTTAATCATGTATTTAAAAGATGTCAAATGTGTTTAAAACCAAAGTTTGTAATGTATACAAAAAATTAGAATGTGTATGAAAAAAAGGTGACATCAAAGATATATTTTTGAAAGAAATATTAATAATGTATTTGAAAAAATAATCAATGTGTACACAAAAATGTTTCATGTATTTGAAAAATGTTAATTGGGCTACACATGTTAAATGATTTGGACTACCTTAACAAAAGGCCTTCATGTGTTAGGCTACTCATGTTAAATGATTTGGACTACCTTAGTAAAAGGCTTCAACTTTGGATAGGTTTTTTTTAGAATCACCGTCTACTCTTTATTGCATAATGTCTGAGGCATACATATAATAGACGGAGGGGACATAAGCCAGATATGACGATCCGGCCCCAAAGAAGACGCTGCTTTAACTAAATTGTGAGCTTCTACATTACTGCTTCTACTTACATAAGATAATGGACCACTAGTAAACATCTCTTGCTTGGTTACAAATTCCTTCACTATGGCGTCATAGCTGCATGGATTCTTCTCTCTGGTGTTCTTCACTTTCGATAGGTGCAACCATGTCTTTCCGCTGGGTCACGCGAGAACTATATGCACCTATTATGTGTTATGATCCCTAGACCCCAAAGTGACAATAATTGAAATTCGCTCCGGTGATGACCGTAGTATGAGGAGTTCATATATTCATTGAGTTTTAATGCTTTGTTTCATTTCTCTATTAAAAGGAGACCTTAATATCCATTAGATTTCCTTATAGACCCCGCTGCCATGGAAGAGTAGGACAAAAGATGTCATGCAAGTTTTTATTATAAGCATGTATGACTATACAGAATACATGCTTACATTATATTAGTGAACTGGAACTATTGTGTATCGCTCTATGTTGTGATTGTTGCATGGTGAATGTCATCACACAAATATCCGTAGCTGATCCAATTCATGCACTTTTCTCATAGTGATCTTTGCTAAGTTACTACCGTTGTTGTTGTTGTTACAATTACTACAAAACTGCTACCGTTACTGTTCCTATTACAATTGCTATTGTTACCGCTACTATCAACTATGCTACTAAACATTTTGCTGCAAATATTTAGTTCTACGGTGTGTGGTTGAATTGACAACCCAACTGTTAATACTCATAAATATTCTTTGGCTCCTCGTGTGTCGAATCAATAAATTTGGGTGAAATAGTACCCTCGAAGACTGTCCCGATCCCCTATACTTTGGGTTATCACGCCGCCATGCCCACCACCGCGTCGCAAGGGACGTCGGGCCGCCCCGCGCCATCGTCGAGCATGCAACCACACTGCAGACCCTGCGATGGCCCAAATTGAGCCCTCGTGTGCTCCGCTCCAGCGTCGCACCACCACGACTCCACCATCCTCTAACACCGTCGATGACAGCCAGGTCCAGCCCATGCGACGCATGGAATCCGTCGCCGCCGCAACTCCAAGATGTGTGAGCCATACTACGGACGACGCCCAAGAGCATCCCTGCTGCTACCCTTCCTTGGGGCTTGCACATAATTCGTTAGTGGGCTCCTCAGGCGATGTCAAGACATGGGGAGGAGGGTTGGAAGCAGGAGGTGGAGCCGAGAGGGTTTCCCCCATGTCCCCATGGAGGGGTCACTATGGGGTGAGACAAGAGACCACCCATGTATGCTTATTGATCTAGGTTATGGAACGATATATTTCAAAGAGAAATCTACAACTTAAGTTAGATAAACAATGCATGCACTTCAAGGTCACCTGTTAGATGTAATTTAACAGGGACACTACAATGATAGAGAATTTATGTGCTTCTTTTTGCTTTATTTTTTTTCAAACTTGTCAAAGTCATTTGTCATTTTTAGTGTATTGAGGAAGATGATTACCGGAAAATATGAAGTTATTTTGGTACTACTCTATTTATAGTATCTAAACAAGTGATCTTATAATTTCATCCAACCTGTATGTCAAAGCAGTCTTCTATTTTGGTGTTTTCAGAGTATGATATTTCTATTCGTTATGTTATCTTTGGGTTCTATATTCTTGTTGCTGACGGTATGAAGTTGAACATTACGGCTTAATTAATTTAACCAAATCCTTATCGAGTCGGCGAATGAACCCATTCGCTTTATTTTCTGGCTCCACCTAGCCGCCAACAACGTAACACAATCGTTGAAGGCCGGAAGAAAGCGGAGGATTTTCAAGAGATACCAACATCGATCCTCCAATCGAGGAAGAACTATGCTGCAACTACTACCTGGCCATGTGCAGCCCAGCCCGACCCGACCCAGCTGAAAAAGCCCAACCCGGGCCGACCCGACCTTGCCCATGGGCCGGGCCTAGGCCTAGATTTTGAACCTGATAGCCGGGCCGGGCAGGGCACAAGCCTATCATATTTGCAATTTAAGGAAGAGGCCTGAGGCCTGACGGGCTTTTTGATTGTTGGGCTGAGGTTGGGCCTGAATTTTAGGTCCGATAGCCGGGCCGTGCTTGGGCCTAGGTTTTCTGCATCGGGCTTTGGTAGGCCCGGTCCGAAGCCTGGCCCGGTGCAACGGATGGCCAGGTATAGCTGCAAGTACCAATTAACAAGACCAAGCTATATCTGAGGACAAATTGTGGTTTTTAGGAAAAATTACAAGAGAATTAGAGCGAATACATGTTACACAACTACGCAAGGCAGACCATGCATGGAGGCTTTACTCCCAAGAACAGTACATCTAGGGCTCTTAGATCTTGGCTTTATGCCCATTACAACCAGTGAAAGTAACTTTAACTTAGAAGCAGAGTATATAGGTATATAAAAAGAGACAGTTTAAGTGACGGGTGCTGTCTTCCAAGCCGTTGGATGCGTGATGGAGGGTTGTTGTGTGTCAGATTTGGCAGCAATGGTGGTGTCAATTTCTTCAGTTGACTATTGTAGTAGTGTTGTTTTCTTCAGAAGATGCAGTGTGGTTCCTGACAGCGACGCAGCTGCATCCGATACATGATTATGCTACACTGACTGAACTGACCAGCATGTACGATTGTCCCTTCGGGCAACCACAGAATCAAAGCCGGCCAGCAGCTAGCTATCGAATTTTCCAACCTGGAACGGATGGTGAGAACAGGTACAGTGGCGATCAGCCTCCACTGCGGTGATGGTGCAGTCGGCGACCACCCTCGCCAGGGTGCCGGCCTCTGTCGAGAGGAGCCCGCCATTGTACGTGCCTCGGGAGAGGCGGGATGACATCACGCTCAACAGGAGGGAAAGGTTGACACCTGCATTTCGTGGCAAGAAGTTTAGACACTCTCCGTGGGAGAAGAGACGTACTCCTCTGTCCCAAAATTATTGTCTTACATTTGTCTAAATACGGATGTATCTAGTTAGTGTTAGATACATCCGTATCTTGTTGTAGTGGAGCTCTTTGCCTCAACTGGTTTCTATTACAGTCAATTTGTTGGTCTTCATTCACCAAATACACCTGTTTTAGGACTTCCTGGACTGCAGGAACCTATATTCGCGTTGCCCTGTGATCCCCCTGTCATTTTTTTGCCCTTGACCGAAGTGTGGGTGTTTATATGAGATTTTCTGAGTTCCATCCAGATTGAGTTGTTTGCCCTGGTGGTCATGCATAGTAGCAAATCCAACTACATAAGATTTTCCCTTTTTCTGAAAGTGATGCAATTACAGGAATTTGGATATTCAGAGGAGTTCCTTGAATTACACTTTTAGTGCCCATGCCATGTGAATCACGAGTGCCGAGAGGGAGTTCGTTATCACTAGTTTTCCTCTGCTAAGATCCACTACTACAAATAGTTTGGTCTGAATAGTGCAGGGATTCAACACCTAGTTATCTGCCTTGGTAGCCTTTCTTATAGAGAAATGCCTCCTAGTGCTTTCAATGAGCCCTAGTAGTTCACTACTGCTCCGGAACACATGGACTGACAGGCATGTATCCTTCTTTGCTCATGTGGCTGTCCCTATGGGAAAATGTCACGCCTTATTCCTTTAAGTCCTTTGTAGCTTGCTACGACTTGGGTTCATACGTTGATGACAGATACGTGCATTGCAGGGTTACGTATGCATGTCCATGTACGTTTGTGCCACCTTGGTTTATGACTAGTCATGTTGGCCCAGGTTCTCTGTCATATGGATGCTAGCGACACAATCATATATATGAGCCAAGAGGCATAAACGGTCCCAGCCAAGGTAAGGTAAGGCTGAAGCCGTGGGGATACCATGCGTGAGGTCGCAAAGTGACATGATGTGTTACATGCTAGAATTGGTGTGACTTAAGATCAGGGTCCCAACAGCTTTAAAGTCATTAAATGCTGATAAAAATTATTAGCAATAGCGGTAGGGAATTCAGTCAATTCGTTTGTATCTTCATCTCTGTATTTACTGCAGAGATTCCAGTTCTAGCCTCGGATCCTTCCATATTTCGGCTTCTCCCATGAATTGATGAGGCATTTCCACTGAATGTTGGTTTTGTGTGATATTCTCCCAGTTTGCAAGCAAAAACCTCGTCAGTCATAGATCTTGGAGGTTGGGGGCTATCTCAGCAAAAGTCATAAACATCTCAGTTCCTCTTTGATATCGCTTCCGAACATCGCCACCAGCGCTGCCCGCTTGCGGAAAGTGCATCGAATAGGGTGGGAAGTTCGGGATCTTGCGAAGGAAGTTCTTCCGAAAGCAGCTCAAAACCTTGATATCTGAACCCAAATTGCTACCTCCACCGCCAAGCCCCAATACAACCCTAACACCGCTGCTCGACACCAAAAGAAACAGAGGATTTTACAAGAGATCCCAACACCAATCCTACTACGCCAAACGGCCGAGGAAAAGCTAAGCTCGAGTACCAATTGACAAGACCAAGCTATATCTGAAGACTAATCATGGTTTTTAGAGGATGATTGTGAGAGAATTATAGCGAATGTAAGATAAGCTAGCTACGCCACGCAGAACATGACGTCTAGGGTCCCCCCCCTCCTCATATTTGTTTAACCGGAACTCCATGGTTCCCTGGTCTTGGTTTTATACCGAATAGCAAAACGGCCCGTGCGTTGTAACGGGAGAAAAAATAAATCATAATCCCCGATGGCCATGCACACATTTTGCTGCATCACTGAGATAAACTATCACTCATTTTCGTGAAATTGTGAACTATTTTTGAAAATCATGAACATTTTTTAAACTCGTGAACATATTTGAAAACATGAATATTTTTCAAATTCATGGACATTTTACAGATTTTGAACATTTTCTGAAATCAAAGACATTTTTTGAATTCATTAACAGTTTATACTATTTGCAAAGATTTTTTAAAAACTGTATCATTTTCTAAAATACTTTTCAACATTTTTTGGAAATTGGTAGAGCATTTATTTGATTTAATGAACGTTTTTTAAATGCATTATTAAACATTTTGTGAATCTAGAAACATTTATGAATTATTAAACATTTTTCTAAAAATTCTCATGTTGTTCACCACGAAAGTAGAAGTCAAGTAGGAGCATCAATTGTCGATGGTTGGTAAAACCACTAGTTTCAAGAAGGGCAAGGGCAACAAGGGATACTTCATGAAATGGCAAAACAGTTGCTGCTCTAGTGAAGAAACCCAAGGTTGAACCCAAACCCGAGACTAAGTGCTTCTGTAATGAGAGGAACGGACACTGAAGCGGAACCCCCTAGATACTTGGTAGATGAGAAGGCTGGCAAGGTCGATAGAAGTATATTGGATATACATTATGTTAATGTGTACTTTACTAGTACTCCTAGTAGCACCAGGGTATTAGATACCGGTTCGGTTGCTAAGTGTTAGTAACTTCGAAACAAAAGCTACGGAATAAGCGGAGACTAGCTAAAGGTGAGCTGACGATACATGTTGGAAGTGTTTCCAAGGTTGATGTGATCAAGCATCGCACGCTCCCTCTACCATCGAGATTGGAGTTAAACCTAAAATTGTTATTTGGTGTTTGCGTTGAGCATGGACATGATTGGATTATATGCAGCCATGTCGGTTATTCATTTAAGGAGAATAATGGTTACTCCGTTAATTTGAATAATGCCTTCAATGGTCTAGCACCTAAAAGGAATGGTTTACTGAATCTCGATCGTAGTGATACACATTTTCATGCAAAAAGATATAAGATAGTAATGATGGTACCACGTACTTGTGGCACTGCCATGTAAGTCATATTGGTATAAAACGCATGAAGAAGCTCCATGTTGATGGATCTTTGGACTCACTCATTTTTTGAAAAGTTTGAGACATGCAAACCATGTCTATTGGTGTATACGCATGAAGAAACTCCATGCAGATGAATCGTTTGGACTCACTTGATTTTGAATCACTTGAGATATGCAAATCATACCACATGGGCAAGATGACTGAAAAGCCTCGGTTTCAGTAAGATGGAACAAGGTAGCAACCTGTTGGAAGTAACACATTTTGATGTGTGCAGTCCAATGAGTGCTGAGGCATGCGGTGAATATTGTTATGTTCTAACTTCACAGATGATTCGAGTAGATGTTGAGTATATTTACTTGATGAAACACAGTCTGAATTATTGAATGGTTCAAGTAATTTCAGAGTGAAGTTAAAGATCATTGTGACAAGAGGATAAAATGTCTATGATATGATCATAGAGATGAGTATCTGAGTTACGAGCTTTGGCACGCAATTAAGACACTGTGGAAATTGTTTCACAATTAATACACTGGAACACCATAGTGTGATGGTGTGTACGAACATCATAGTTGCACCCTATTGGATATGGTGCGTACCATGATGTCTCTTATCGAATCACCACTATCGTTCATGGGTTAGGAATTAGAGACAACCGCACTCACTTTAATAGGGCACCACGTAATTCCGTTGAGACGGCACTGTTTGAACTATGGTTTGGAGAAACCTAAGTTGTTGTTTCTTAAAGGTTTGGGGCTGCGACGCTTATGTGAAAAAGTTTCAGGTTGATAAGCTCGAACCCAAAGCGGATAAAATGCATCTTCATAGGACACCCAAAACGGTTGGGTATACCTCCTAATTCAGATCCGAAAGCAATAGGGATTGTTTCTAGAAACGGGTCCTTTCTCGAGGAAAAGTTTCTCTCGAAAGAATTGAGTGGGAGGATGGTGGAGACTTGATGAGGTTATTGAACCATCACTTCAACCAGTGTGTAGCAGGGCACGGGGAAGTTCTGTGGCACCTACATCAATTGAAGTAGAAGCTTATGATAGTGATCATGAAGCTTCAGATCAAGTCACTACCGAACCTCGTGAGGACGACACAAGGACGCCAGCATCGCTTGGAGTGGTACGGTGATCCTGTCTTGAATGTCATGTTTCTAGACAACAATGAACCTGCGAGCTATGGAGAAGCAGAGGTGGGCCCGTATTCCAACAAATGGTTAGAAGCCATGAAATCCGAGATAGGATCCATGTATTAGAACAAAGCATGGACTTTGGTGGACTTGCCCGTTGATCGGCAAGCCATTGAGATAAATGGATCTTTAAGAAGAAGACGGATGTGGACGGTAATGTCACCGTCTATGAAGCTCGACTTGTGGCGAAGAGTTTTTCACAAGTTCAAGGAGTTGACTACGATGAGATTTTCTCATCCGTAGCGATGCATAAGTCCGTCGGAATCATGTTAGCATAAGCTGCATTTATGAAATCTGGCAGATGGATGTCAAAACGAGTTTCCTTACGAGTCTCCGTAAGGAAAGGTTGTATGTGATACAATCAGAAAGTTTTTGTCGATCCTAAGGATGCTAAAAGTTATGCTGGCTCCAAATGATCCTTCTAAGGACTGGAGTAATCATCTCGGAGTTTGTATATACGCTTTGATAAAATAATCAAAGATTTTGGGTTTAGACAAAGTTTGTGAGAAACTTGTATTTCCAAAGAAGTGAGTGGGAGCACTATAGAATTTCTGATGATTATATGTTGTTGACATATTGTTGATCGAAAATGATGTAGAATTTCTGTAAAGCATATAGGGTTGTTTGAAAAGTGTTTTCAATAGAAAACCTGGATTAGGCTACTTGAACATTGAGCATCAAGATCTATGAGGATAGATCAAAACGCTTAATGGTACTTCCAAATGAGCATATACCTTGACATGATCTTGAAGGTGTTCAAGATGGATCGGTCAAAGAAGGAGTTCTTGCCTGAGATGTAAGGTATGAAGTTAAGACTTAAAGCTCGACCACGGCAGAAAAGAGAGAAAGGACGAAGGTCGTCCCCTATGCTTTAGACATAGGCTCTATAGTATGCTATGCTGTGTACCGCACCGGAAGTGTGCCTTGCCATGAGTCAGTCAAGGGGTACAAGAATGATCCAGGAATGGGGATCATTGGACAGCGGTCAAAATTGTCCTTGGAGTAAATAAGGACATGTTTCTCGATTATGGAGGTGATAAAGAGTTCGGCGTAAAGTGTTACGTCGATGCAAGCTTTAACACCTATCCGAGTGACTCTGAGTAGCAAACCGGATACGTATAGTGGAGCAACCATTTGGAATAGCTTCAAGTGGAACGATGGAAGCAGCATTTACAATATGACATAGAGAATTGCAAAGTACATACGGATCTGAATACTGCAGACCCGTCGACTAAAACTTCTCTCACAAGCAAAACATGATCAAACCCCAGAACTCATTGAGTCTTAATCACATGATGATGTGAACTAGTTTAATGACACTAGTAAACTCTTTGGATGTTGGTCACATGGCGATATGACCTGTGAGTGTTAATCACATGGCGATGTGAACTAGATTATTGACTCTAGTGCAAGTGGGAGACTGTTGGAAATATGCCTGGAGGCAATAATAAATTAGTTATTATTATATTTCCTTGTTCATGATAATCGTTTATTATCCATGCTATAATTGTATTGATAGGAAACTTCAGATACATGTGTGGGTACATAGACAACACCATGTCCCTAGTAAGCCTCTAGTTGACTAGCTCGTTAATCAATAGATGGTTACGGTTTCCTGACCATGGACATTGGATGTCATTGATAACGGGATCACATCATTAGGAGAATGATGTGATGGACAAGACACAATCCTAAGCCTAGCACAGATCGTGTAGTTCGTATGCTAAAGCTTTTCTAAATGTCAAGTATCATTTCCTTAGACCATGAGATTGTGCAACTCCCGGATACCGTAGGAATGCTTTGGGTGTACCAAATGTCCCAACGTAATCGGGTGGCTATAAAGGTGCATTACAGGTATCTCCGAAAGTGTGCATTGGGTTGTACGAATCGAGATCGGATTTGTCACTCCGTGTAAGCGGAGAGGTATCTCTGGGCCCACTCGGTAGGACATCATCATAATGTGCACAATGTGATCAAGGAGTTGATCACAGGATGATGTGTTACGGAACGAGTAAAGAGACTTGCCGGTAACGAGATTGAACAAGGTATCGGATACCGACGATCGAATCTCGGGCAAGTACAATACCGCTAGACAAAGGGAATTGTATACGGGATCGATTGAGTCCTTGACATCGTGGTTCATCCGATGAGATCATCGTGGAACATGTGGGAGCCAACATGGGTATCCAGATCCGCTGTTGGTTATTGCCCGAGAGCCGTCTCGGTCATGTCTGCGTGTCTCCCGAACCCGTAGGGTCTACACACTTAAGGTACGGTGACGCTTAGGGTTGTATGAATATGAGAATGTAGCAAACCGAATGTTGTTCGAGTCCGGATGAGATCCCGGACGTCACGAGGAGTTCGGAATGGTCCGGAGGTAAAGATTTATATATAGGAAGTCTTGTTTTGGTCGCGGAAAAGTTTCGCACTTTATCGGTATTGTACCGGAGTGCCGAAGGGGTCCGGGGTCCACTGGGGGTCCACCTGCCCGGGGGCCACATGGGCTGGTGGGGTGCGCCTTGGCCTATATGGGCCAAGGGCACCAGCCCCAAGAGGCCCATGCGCCAAGGAGACTTGGGGAGGGAGAGTCCTAAGAGGGAAGGCACCTCAGGGTGCCTTGGGAGGATGGACTCCTCCCCTCTTGGCCGCACCCTTCCTTGGAGGAAGGGGCAGGCTGCGCCTCCCCTCTCTTGCACCTATATAAAGGGAGGGAGGGGTGGCCGCACCCTGAAGCCCTTGGCGCCTCCCCTTCCTGCTACACCTCCTCCTCCCGTAGTCGCTTAGCGAAGTCCTGCCGAAGTTCTGCTGCATCCACCATCACGCCGTCGTGCTGCTGGATCATCATCAACCTCTCCTTTCCCCTTGCTGGATCAAGAAGGAGGAGACGTCATCCACTCCGTACGTGTGTTGAACGCGGAGGTGATGTCCGTTCAGCACTAGGTCATCGGTGATCTGAATCACGGCGAGTACGACTCCATCATCCCCGTTCCATTGAATGCTTCCGCACGCGATCTACAAGTGGTATGTAGATGCAATCACTCTCCCATGACTCGTTGCTAGATGAACTCATAGATGGATCTTGGTGAAACCATAGGAAAATTTTTAATTTTCTGCAACGTTCCCCAACATTGGGAACACAAGAGACTCTTTGTTATTTGGTTGCAGGGTTGCTTGAGAGAGACCATCTTTATCCTACGCCTCCCACGGATTGATGAACCTTAGGTCATCCACTTGAGGAAAATTTGCTATTGTCCTACAAACCTGTGCACTTGCAGGCCCAACAACATTTACAAGAAGAAGGTTGTGTAGTAGACATCACCTACATGTCCATCGTCGGCATCAGCCAGCCTCCAAAATGAATAGTTCTCCTCGCCGGCAACACAGCCGGCCTCCAAAATGAATGTTTTCGCCGCACATCGCCAGCCCGACGGGCGGGCGGCACCCATGCCAGCCTCAAAAAGAACGGCCACGCCGATCGGACGACCTAGTTCAGGCCTTCGGCGTCGAGCATCTCCTTCTGTCTGGCCTCGAACCAGGCCCTCGTCTTGTGGCTCATCTTCGACAAGTCCACAGTCAAGATCGCAAGGGCCACCTCCTTCGCTTTGGTGACGGCATTGGTGGCCTCGATGTCGAGCTGCCTCTGCCTGGCCTTGACGTTGTCGGCCTCGATGTCGAGCTGCCTTTGCCGGGCCGCCTCCTCCATGTCGAGTTGCCTTTGTCGGGCCGCCTCCTCCATGTCGATCTTCCTCCTCTTGGCCGCTTCCTCCATCTCAAGCTTCTGTCTTTAAAGGTCTAGGTATTGCTTCATTTGCTCGTCCTTGCTTTGCCGCTTCTTCCTGTCCCTCACATCCTTTTGGGACATCATGCCATGCAAAGTCTCATGCAAGGCCATGGATGAGGCGTGACGTATGTCGTCCACCTTGGAGTTGGTCTTGCCCCTCGGCCTCTTCAACGCCTCGCCATCCCCACCTCCGTGAACTTGGCCGTCTTCTTGCCTCTCCTCCTTTGAAGTTCACGGTATTGATCCTTGAACTTAGGGCAATTGTTGATGATCGTCCAATAATGCGTAAGAGTGAATGGCTTGTCATTGTGCCAGGCCTTGAGTGCCTCCAAAGATTGGAATGCCTACACCACATGATCAACAACAAGTGAACATGTAAACATATACACGGCCGAAGTCTCATGGCCGTAGCAAGGAAAGGGCTAGAAAGAGGAGATCATACCATGTCCCCAACGCCGAGACCACTCACGGGCCGTACTTCAACGCTCTCAAATGCGGCGCAATACTTGTTGCACTCTTGTTGGATGAACAACCATCTTTTTTGAATCGAGCCGATGCCATGGTTGCTTGTAATTTGGTAGGGCTCAAACATCTTCCTTTCATGGAATGTTTTGTGGACTCTCGTCCAAAAAATAATGCCCTTTTGTTGTGCGTCGGTCCTCGGATCTTGGCTAATCTCCATCCAAGCTTGGCAAATCAACTTGTCCTCATCTTTTGTATATGAACCCGTGCGAATGCTCTTCCTCTTCTTTTGTGCCTCCGCTCTTTGGGTGAGCTCGTCGATGAACAATGGCGCACCACTAATATCAAAGTCATTGCCTTCTTCTTCTTCATCACCTTCGACATAGATGTCATCGTCTTCATGCCACGAGTCACCATGGTCGTAGTCAAGACGGTCGTCGGCCTCTTCAACGGGGGCGTACTCGGGCGCTGCCATCGACTTTGGGTCTCATCGGGGTCGTAGGTACGGCCATGCCCACCGTCGAAGATCACGTCCTCCATGTACCGGTTGTAGAAGGGGTCGTCGACTGCTGGTGTTGGGGTTGGCATTCCATCAAACAAGACGCAGGGGGCCGGCATGGTGCCCGTGAACGGTGCCCGTGCCTGCTTTCTTAGCATCTCGACGGACGGCCGCCCGTCATTTCTTTGCCAGGCGTGGCGTTGAGGTCGATGACGGCAGCGGGCGCGGTGTGGGCCAGCGCGAACAAGCCCACGTCCGGTGACCCGAAAGCAGGTGGCCGCCGTCGTGCCTTGGCGGAGGGAAGCCGGGCGACATGGGCGTCTGTGACGTCGGCCAGCGATCGTTGGCGGCGGCAAGCGAGCTTGTGCTCGCCGGGCCGACGCAGCCGCGAGAACTGGCGGGGCAGGCCCATACCAAGCATGAGGATGGCGTGCGCTTTGTTGACGAGGTCCTCCTTCTCGTTGGCGGCTGACCTTGCGCGCGCGGCCTCCGGCTTCCTCATTTGGCGGCGAACTTAGGCTGGGCGGCATTGACCTTGACGACCGCTCTCCGTTCCCTCCTCCTCGGCGATTCGCGTCCAACTTGGCGATCTCCTCCGGCTTGCACTCCGACCGCGGCTTCCTTGGCGCCTTCTTCTTCACCTTCTTGGGCGGGTCGGCGGGCCGCCGGAACTTCGGCGGGGCATCGGCTATGGGCGGGGGAGAGTGGGGCCGGCGGGTGGGACGTGGGTGGGTTGGGGGCAACGGGCCCCAAAGGGGCGGGGGGGGGGGGTTGGTTTCTCCCACCGACAGGCGGGCCAGGGAAGGACAAGCGCGCGCGTCCCGCCCGTCCGCGCGCTGTCCGTTTCACCCCAAAACCGGTGCAAACTTGGGCCGGGGATGGGTCGAAAGTGGACACAAAGCGGACAAAAGTCCGTTTGCGCCCACATGCTGGGCCGCCTTTTTTATCCCTTTTACCTCAAACGGACGGGGGCGGACAGGATAGGGTCGCGCGGTGGAGTTGGCCTTATAACTCCAGGCGAAGTGGTAAGTTGCCATGCCCACGGTCAATGATGACACTGATTTGGCGCCAACGGCATGGTGTCAGATTCTTCAGTTAACCACAGGAGAAGTGTTGTTTTCTTCAGAAGATGCAGTATGGTTCTTGACAGCGAGGCGACAAGTATCACTCACCAAGGAACACATTTCAGGCAAAGTTCAAGTTCAGGAAACCGGATTACATTGACCAGCGCCGAAAAATCAATTTGCTCATGATCACAGACCGAGACCGATCAAAATTTTGCAGGGATGAAGACTGCATAGGGTACATGATTATGCTACACTGACTGAACCGACCGGCATGTACGATTGTCCCTTCGGGCAACCACAGAATCAAAGCCTGCCAGCAGCTAGCTATCGAATTTTCCAACCTGGAAGGGATGGTGAGAACAGGTACAGTGGCGATCAACCGTTGCCACTTAGAAGAGGGAGTTGTAGGTCAAGAAGGTGCATGCAATTGATGCGGCGCAGATCACCAGGGAGGGCAGCAGGGTGACGTTGAGGAGGCTCCCGATGCCCAGGTACCCCGCTGCGGTGATGGTGCAGTCGGCGACCACCCTCGCCAGGGTGCCAGCCTCCGTCGAGAGGAGCCCGCCGTTGTACGTGCCCCGGGAGAGGCGAGACGACATCACGCTCGACAGGAGGGAAAGGTTGACACCTGCATTTCGTGGCAAGAAGTTTAGACACTCTCCTTGGTGCGAGATAAGACATAACACAGAAGATGATAACTAGAATGTCCAAATATTTGTTACCTTCAAGAACTTCAGCAGACACAAATGTAATGAGCGCTGAGGTAACATACTGGATGACGGAGTATGTACTCGTGACTTTGAAGCTGAAAATAATGCCTACTAGCAATGTAATCTGAGAAGCCATCAAGAGTTGCCTGTCAAAAAGTCAACAACTTTTGTAAGATGCCCATATCTGAAATTTCGTCGGCATAGCAGCAGAAAACTGTTGATGCTTATAGGCTAAAGGTAACAGGAAAGTGTGAAGGGCTCAGAAGCAAGAGAAACAAACCTGTCCTCGAACATGTTGCTGATATATGTTCCAACAACAGCATTAATAGGAAGCACTGTCAACCCAAGAATTGCCAGAAATATTGCCACTGAGCTTGTATTCCAATTGAAATAGTGGCTTGTGATAACACTTGATTCAGAAAGTAAGATCTCCATCGCGTACTTGAGCATGAAGTATATCAACAATTGAACCTGTATGAGCAAAATACAATAGGTCAACATGTTTGTGAAAGAAATGATGACAGCATGATTTGTTTGCATGAGGCAGAATTGGCCTATAGAATAACTGGGAGATATTCACACTACAGCATGAGGCAGAAATTTCAAAAGCCTCGTATGTACTGCTACACCAAGGGCATGGGGAAAATGCAGAGGAACTTCCTTCCAATCTACCACAATGCAACATCCTACTGATTCAATCACACTCCTCCAACTTAAAATTCTTCAATGTCTTCCTAAAAGTAGCAGAGGCAACCCGTACCAATCAAAATTACCTGCTGCCATCTTTTACACAATGAAGCCAACAACATTTCTTAAAGATCAGTGATGTGTTTTCCTCCGTTACTTGGGAAAATATATCAGGACAAAGCCTACCTCAAGATCATGTTAAATAGCAAAGACACTAGGAAACTGAAAGAATATTTGGCCTACTTCCAACACATCACCATTTTGTCCCAACACAGGTAGAAAAGTAAGACACAATCACTGGATAATTTAGCTTAAATGGAATACCTTTACTGATGGAGTGAGCAATCTGTATGCTGAACCAATCGAAGTTGCAGGCTTGCGAGAATCTTGTGCGGATTCTTCACTTTCATCTTCTTCATCATCATCGTCGTCGTCATTTAGTTTGCTTTCAGAATCTCCAAGCAATGGTTGTGCAAGTCCATTTTCAACTTGCCCAATATCCACACTTTGTCCTGCCATCGTAATGACCATCCAATTGAATCAAGGCGATGGATCAGACTATTTTCTTTATAATGCATGATACAACAGATTTTCTTTTTAATGCATGTTCTAAGTGGTAAAAAAGGCAGAAGCACAATATATTGGACTTACCAGAAGCACGATTATGTGGTGTATCATCTGCCTCAGTGGCACGATTTGGTTCCTTGAACGAGATGCATAGCCAAACTAAGTACAGTAGCCATGCAACTGCCATCAACCAACCAGGTAGAGTCGACTGACTGAACGTAACCATGTAGATTTTAAATCTCCACTGAAGTAAACCAGCCAGCGCTGGCCCACAAGCCATGCCAAGTGCACTTGCACTAACGAATCCTGCTGAAGCTTGCATGCGTATCCTTGCAGGGACACAATCACTAATGTACCGTCGATTGACAGCTCTTGCAGAACCCAACCTGCATCACAATAGTTAGTTTCATTAAAATATAAAAGAGCACGCGGAAGATAGTTAACTAGCACACAGAATTTTAGTGAAGGATATTTTCTGAGCGTCAGAATACCAAAATGTCACAGGAAATAGAGTAACTACTGAAATCTCATTGCATCAAACTTCATATCTCCCCTACATGCATAATATAGAGCAGACAACAATATAAACTATGTAAGAACACTGGTATCACCATACATCTAAAGAAAGTGCGATAGGATGAATTCGATAGAACACGCAGCTGAAGCAAGCAAATGCTCAGCAGTAATATATCTATAGTAATAATGCATCTATCCATGGATACTTACCCACAGAGTAGGCGGCCAACAATAAGGACTGTCAGGGACTTCGTATCATAAGCCATTGCATAGCAGACGTTACCCAAGAAAAGAACAATACTGCTGAAAACAAGTGGTTTAAAATACGACTTGTTGGACCATGCACTGAAGTACACTGAAGAAAATACTTGTGCAACGGCCATTGAACCAATAACAACACCACAAACAGTAGAAGCAGCCCCAAGGCTCACTGAGTAGTCATCTGCAGTTGGCACAATGATGTATGTGTTGACCATGTAAAGGAATGTGTTCACCAAATTCAGCATAAGGGACACGAAATGGTATTTTTGATCTTCTATTTCTTCCTCTCCTGCAGTACTAGGAGACTCCTCTTGCGCAATTAGGGCATGTTGCCCCAAAAACCGTAGAAAGTTAGTTGACCGTGTCAGTTTATCCACCGATGAATTTATCATATCAATGATTGGGTCCTACAATGGATCAAGAAGCCCGATCAGAAAATATCTTTAAGCATAGCATTAAATCTATTGGATGGGAACAAAAATACTCTCATTTCGGCATCAGGAGAGCAGCAAAGACAAGAACAAACCTTAAGAGCAGAAGCTGGTTGGTCATAAATTGATAAATAACTTCCTTGACGCTCCTGAAGGTCAGCAAGGTTACGGGACAAGGCTCCCACAACAGCTCCTACACCCTGATTGCAGAATTGATCTTAAGGTAACAATATTGATGTATTCTAAGCATAAAGGAACTAGAGAAGACAGATCATAAGTTCAATAAAATTAAAATATATGAGATGTAAATGAATTGCACAATAAAAATAATTGAATGATACTTAAAACTGTAGTTAGTACATTACCACATGCTTGAAGACCTGCTGTAGCTGAGAATAAGGGTGATTTGATCTACTTGACACGTAGTAATCAGTAAATCTGTAACTGAAGCGTTTATCAAACTTCTTCAAGATTTTCCTAATGCCAGTTGCATTCAGATCGACGAATTTGAGAAGTTTGATAAGATCCAGACCAACTTCTCTATAAGCTTCTCGTAACTCAGCAATGGCAGATATATCTGGCTGTTCTGCTAGTATAGCCCTTTGCTTCCCAAGCTTTTCTATCCTGCTCGCCAGCCTTCCTTGTTGCTCCAACAGAAATAAGACGATCGTCTCTATCTGAATCAACAGAAATAAACCATCAGTAAATTAAATGTGTACGTTTGAGGGGGGGGGGGGTTACATGAAACTATTTACCGCCCTTCGCTTCATCTTTTATGATGTTCCACTGATAAATAGGGTGTAAGGATGTTCTCTTATGAAACAATGGGAACAGTTTAGTTCGATAAAGTCATAAAGATGTGTAATCAGATGATGCCGTAAGTATTCAAGGGCTAATAGTTATTATGTTAACTTGACTGCCAATACCTATGTTAATGGTCATGTGTTTTAGTTAGAATTCTGCATTGAGTGTAGGAAGATGTCTAAGATCAATATCAGTTCAAAGAAGGTACCAGATGAATTAGCACAAGTAACAAGTCAAACGTGCAAGCACATGAATTCAGAGAGAAAGCACCTATTCTGGATAACACAGAACATCGTTCTTCAACTAGTCATCGAAAAGAAAGGTTTGCCTTGTAAGATTGCAATAACAAACCTTAGCTTAGTGTAATGTGAGATAAGCAAAGTTTTTTAAAGAGTCATTTACATACACATTGTGGCTATGGCATGCAACATTATTTTTGTCCTGCAAACATGCAGCTCGTAA
The DNA here is from genome assembly GCA_021605145.1 of Aegilops bicornis. Classification (NCBI taxonomy): domain Eukaryota; kingdom Viridiplantae; phylum Streptophyta; class Magnoliopsida; order Poales; family Poaceae; genus Aegilops; species Aegilops bicornis. The sequence goes on along the minus strand of CM038675.1, from coordinate 48,234,436 downwards.
GTGCGCATCTATTGGGTTTCTTCGGTGACCGAGGTCATATGTAGATAGCTTTCAAAAAAGATCAGAGGGGGAGACACCCTTTTTCCTAAGAAGGGTTATATAGATAATTTGACATGTCAGTTTGTAACCATGATGATGCTACAGTCAAATATCCACACACTGTAGTGGTGCGACGTTGAAGCTGTGGGGTCAGTTAGCTCATGAGGAAATTAGAGGACAAAGAAAATTTTATATGTAAACATGTATTTGACCCCACAAGGTTGCAACCCTGTCGCTGCACTGTCCACACCACACAAAAGCTAAAGTCTGCAGGTTAAACTCAGATCAGGGAGCATGAAGTAAAGAATTGGCAGAGATCCATCTCTTAACATTACCTGATCATCAAGCATCTTTGAGAAATCCTTGAGAACACGGCGACGGTCTTTCTCTCCCTGTTGGAGCTGCTGCCCATATTGTTTTACTTTCTTCTTCATCAGCTTGTAGTTTATATAGTAACTGTAAACATTGAATCAGCAATGCAACTTCAAAAAATTGGTAGCCAAGGCCAAGTGTGCAATTTTTTACACCAATGAGATGGGCACTCAATTGCAATGTTGTATCATAGATAACAAAACATGGTTGACTATGCTGTGTGATTAAAGAAAATCAAATGTTCAATTATTGTAATGTTTCTTTATCTTCTTGTTCAATAAACATGGTAAGAAATCGAGATAAGTTCCATCAGAAGCAGTTGACAGAATATTTGGAGAACTTAATGATACAGGTCTGTACAAGGTGGGGAAAAAAAACCCTGAATCATACCCTCTCCACTCTGGAACTTGGTCGGCCGTCAACTTTTTCCCAAACCTAACCATCTTGACTTGAATATGTTAATCTGCCAAGAAATGTAAAGACGCGTCAGTAGCACAACCAGAGAAACCAGATTGTAGTGTAATTGCTGAGATGCGGGTGCAATAAAATGCAAGAAGCTGTAAGGCACCACTCTGCTTGGTATGTCCCAGGTGCTTTCTGCAATCATATGGCGCAGACACATAAGCAAGGAGGTGTTCTTGGAAAGTTCAGAGAAGTTGTGGACATTTTAAGTGGAAGAAACTACAAACTAGTAAGGCGACTAAGGAATGGACGTGTAAGTAAGAAATCCCCAAGAGGTAGTATGCCCCTGAAAACTCAGGGCAGTAACAAAAATTTGGGGTAAATTACTTATATAGATGCAAACTTATATAGCCTCTCAGTTCTTGCTATGGATTCTTCAGTCCTTTTCCACAGTCCTAACATATATAACCAGTCACAGAAGGATGACCAGCATGTCACAGTCCCAGAAACTGCTATAAGATTACAAGTAGGCGCAAACGTCCATTTTCACTTACTAATTGACGTTTCTGTCAGTCAATCATGGAATTGATCAACCAACTGTTTTTTCTTTACTACATCAATTTGGACAGTTAACAGTAAGCAAAGCTAGCATTTATAATCCCACCCAACTATATGACCAGAAACATTAGATTAAAAAAGAACACTATCCAACCAATTGGCTACAATTATTGATAAGATGACGAGAGTGCTATTAAAATGGCCTTGCAATCTATGCTGGATCGAATCTAGCTGGGTCCAAGATACAAGAGAAAGTGGAGTAGCCGCAGACCCCACTGTGCCACCAACGCGCTCGTCCACCTTTCACAGCGTCGGAGCAATAATTACTACCACTACTAGTCGCGAATCCAAGCGGAACAAAACAGAAATGAACTGAAAACAAACGAATTAAGCCGCCGCTGTGCGCACAGACAAGACAAGTAACTGGCCCGCTGCTCCGGATTTCAGGCTGGAAATCCGGGAAGCCTCCATGAAAGCAGAAACGGATCCTGCTTGGTCGAGACAAATTTGGCCTGAAACTGAACCAATCGTTCGGCTTAGCAGCACGCGCCAAATCGACAGCCCGCCCGCAATTCGGGGAGAATCAGCTCTCCCGCAAAATCCCCCTAAATTCGCGGCCCTCGGGAAAGTAGCGGGCTCCGCCAAACTAGAGAATCGCCCGGGAACGCACAAGCGAGTCACTATCTCTCTTCCCGAAACAGAGTTCCCGACCCGGAGCGGAGAGGAATCGCGCCGCGCGCCCTACCGGCGCTAATCGGCGAGCCCATCCACCCGAAAACGAGCCAAACGCGGCGTGAAAAAGCGTGGGGGCAGGGTGGAGAGAGGGCAGGGGGGCGAGCGAGTGGGAGGGGGCGGCGCCGCTTACCTGCCGTGCCGAGCGAAGGTGGGCGGGCGGGCAGATCGGATCGGAGCGGGCCACGTGGGGGAGGAGCGACCGCGGGCGGACGGGGGAACGGGACGGGCTCGAGGCGGGAGCGGCGGGCGGGTGTATTTGTAGGCGGTGGGAGGGTAGGCGAGGGCAGCAGCCGCCGCGGCGAGGCGGGGGAGGCGAGCGGCGGTGGGCCTGCCGACGTGCGCGTTCCCCCTTTCGTTTCGTCGAGATCGAGCTGCTCTTAAAAAAACTGGGTAGTGTATATATGCGCGGTGTACGTTGCGAAAACGGGCTCGCCGTCGTCTCTCCGCCCGACGCCAGCTTTTCTGATCTGATCGGATTGCGGCGCCTTTCCACGATGCCGCCACGCCGGCGGGCCACGTGGGGCGCGCCTGGCCCGTTCCGCCGCGGCGGTGAGCGGACGCCCGCGGCACGGTCGGGGGGGCCTTTTATGCTAAAGTTTAAATTGTTGTTTCATTAAATACTTATTATCTTGTGCTTTTGGATAGATTGTTGTATTTTTTATTATTATATTTTGATTAACAGAAAAATAAAATGAGGGGTGGGTATTTGTTGACTCCGGTTAAAAATATATTTTTTAAACACGGTACACGCGTAGGCGCTCATATATGCACCCCGACAGACTAAGTCGGCCTATCATCTTGAGATTGACGCCCCGTAGTCGACGAGAACGCCTCCTTTCACCGAAGCGTGTCGGCGAAAATCCAGAATAAAGCGAGCACCTGGACTTAACCTGGCGGGCTGAGATATCACTTTCCTCCTAACCATCCAACCACACGATGGTTCACGGTGACTACCGTTAGATAGCCGCCGCCTTGTGTAAGCAGCATCAATTGTGTCCAGTTTCAAAAAGAAAAGCATCAATTGTGTCCAGTTTCAAAAAGAAAAGCATCAATTGTGTCCGACATAAATCTTACACCCATCAAATTTTAGATTTCCGTAAACTTTGTGTCGTTTCTTTTGCTGCTGCTGCTGCCGGCGATCCCACCCCGTCCACCACGTGCACGGGTGACAAGAGAGGAGGCCTCCTCAAAAATATGCACAATAATCTTAGCTTTATCTCCCGCAAAAAAAAAATCTACAAGATGACACAACTACGAGGAATACCTTGTTTGTACTTTCTTCTTATTATTTGTATGGCATTTGGAATAATATTCCTGCACGCAGAAGCATATGCTCCTGGAGGCAATTTGTATCTCACCGTTTTTTCTATTTATTGGCCACCAAAGTCATTGCCATTATTGTGTGGAATGTGCATAATAATTCAAATATATGCACAATAATCTAAGCTTGATCTCCCAAAAAAGAGAAACATGTTAGCTTTATCGGGTAAACATGAGGCCGTCCGTTTTCAGAAAACGAAATCACGCCCTATCAATCAACTGATGCGTCAAGTAGTGTCACTCACTCTTCAACTAAAAAAGCAAAAAAGTAGTGTCGCTTTCGTAAGATTTCTCTAGATAGGCGCGCACCTTTTTTGTCGCTTCACTCGTGACCCGCCGCTGCCTTACTCTCTTTTTCTGACGTTGAAATGGACAAGGTGGGGGGCGTGCCTCTGATTTCCCGATAGATCAGGGACGCACCTGCGAAGAATCTTCAGAACTAATCACAGCTAGCCAAAGGAGTGTTAATATAACAATAATTTGTTTAAACCTGCTCTGATCGAGGCCGCGCGCGTATGGGGCGGTGGGAATGTCGCGGCCTGCCCCCCGGATAGGGGTGGAAAGTGGTAGCGGATAATCCGAAATATCCGATATTCGTATTCGAGAAAATGCCTATTCGTATTCGAAACATCCGTATCTGAACCAAAATAGAAATAAAAATTATCCGTATCCGAATTTGTTAAACAAATGAAAAATAAAATATAGTAGGAGATTTTGACACAAATATGGATATGGAAGTGGATATATCCGTATCCGAATAAGATTATAGGAGGTAAATTTCAAAATTCTAGATCCAATATTCCAATTATCCAACATAAAAACCAAATAAGTAGTCAAATTTTACTCTTTATATGATTAAACTTATAAATTATTATGCATTACAATAGTATTTATTCATAAACCTATTTATCCTTGAATTATTGTTTGTCACAAGTTGATTATTTCAGGTCACATAGCTATCGACTAATTTACTTAAGCAATACGTTGATATCATCCGTATTCGTTTCGAATCAAGAAAATATCTGATACGTATCCGTATTCGAATAATATCCAAGCCGCATCCGTATCCGATAACATCCGTATTCGGATTCGTATTTGTTTTGAAAATATGAAAATGAAAATGGTAAGAGCATTATCCGATCCGCATCCGATCCGTTTCCACCCCTACGCCCGGATCACCGTATCATGTGCCGTGGGACCCACAAAACGATTATATGCTGCTCACGTGGCCCCACCGGCCAGACTTCTGTCTGTAGTAGTAGTAGTACTAATCATCAGGGTGTATGTGTTTTTAATGAACTAGACTACCTAGCACGACATCCAGTGGTCAAATCATTGCATTCGACCTTCGTTTTTATTTACTCTGCATATTAGGTTTGACTGAAGTCAAACTTCATAAACTTTAATCAACTTTATAGAAAAAAGTATAAGCATTTACAATAGCAAATCTATATGATGTGAAAGTGTATATGTTAATATTTTTTTATAAAAACTTTGTCAAAGTTTAGAAAGTTTGACTTTCAACAAAACTAAAATGCGGAGTAAATAAAAACGGAGGGAGTAGTAAATATTAAGTTATTTTGTTTTTCCTTCCTTCTTGGTCCCCGTGCACAACGTAAGACCTCCCCCAATGCACTATTGCTAAGATGAGGTGCTAAGCACATTAAAGAGCTAAGCAACAAAAGTCCCCAATGCAAAGGTGCTTAACTTGTGTAGCTAAGCATCCTTCATTTAATGATTTAGCAACTAAAGTTATCCATTCATTGGTGCACTTCTTTCATTTAAGTGTTTTCCCTAGGTTCCCGTGCTTGGCATTGTTTCTTCCTGGATCACCACACCCATCTCTCTCGTTTTAATTACCTTGCCACATCATCTTTTTGCCTACATGGCAGCCTTAGCACCTGTACAAGGTGGAGCATTGGGAAGGGCCTAAAATGATTTAGACTAGCCACAGTGGGGAGTAGTTTAGACTAATAACATGCATATGGTAGTAGTCAATTTTACTACTCTATAGTGGGGAGTAACATATTTATGGTGCCATGCAATCCTTCATTTATTGTGTTATAAACTCATCTTATCTTGGTATGTGTGATGTTACTCAATTTTACATAGATATATGTGATGTTACCACTTATGTTACTCCCACTGTGGGTAGTCTTATGCATCGGTACGAAGGGTAGTAACTGGCCGTTGCTTCGGATTTCAGCCTGGAAATCTGGGAAGCCTCCATGAAACGCAGAAATGGATCCTGCTTGCTCGAGACAAATTTGGGCTGAGACTAGACCAATCGTTCGGTGCAGCAACACGCGCCAAATCGACAGCCCGCCCGTAGTTTGGGGGAGAATCGGCTCTCCGTGACAAAAAAATCCCCCCAAAATTCGCGGCCCTAGGAAAAAGTGCAATAGACTCTGCCAAACTAGAGAACCGCCACAAGCGAGTCACTCTCCCTTCCTGAAGCAGAGCTCCCGACCTGGGCGGCCCTCGGCTCGCCTCCCGGAGCGGAGACAAATCATGCTGCCCTCTCGGTGCTAATCGGCGAGCCAGTCCACCGGAGAAGGAACCGAAAGCGGTGTGAAAAAGCGTGGGGGCAGGGGGTGGGAGGGGGAGGGGGCACTAGTAGAAAAGGGGGCAATGATCCAGGCCGGGTCAGCCCATTAGTCCCGGTTCAGTCCAGAACCGGGACCAATGGTGGCATTGGACCCGCTTCGTGAGCCCCGGGGCCGGGCCACGTGGGCCATTGGTCCCGTTCGTCTGGACCTTTGGTCCCGATTGATGGGACGAACCGGGACCAATGGGCATCGCTCTGGCCCACCACCATTGGTCGGTTGGTGGCTTGAACCGGGACCAAAGGTTGCCCTTTAGTCCCGGTTCATGCCACCAACCGGGACCAATGAGGTGCCTATATATACCCCCTCAGCGTAAGAGTAGAGCACACCGCCTGCTTTTTCAGCCGCCGAGGGGAGAGGGCTTGGTGGTGCTCTAGCTCACCTCCTATGCACACAAGGTGTTCGATGGAATGCTCGAGCCACACTACTTAAGCTTTCTCCTCTCAAGCTCGACTGCAAGCTCCATTTTCCTCAATATTTATCTAGGTTTTATGGTCCGTCACGCCCGTCCCGCCTTCACCGCCGCCGATCACCCGCGTCGATCTCATCGCCGGCACCACCGTGGTGAGCCTCTTGTTCTTATCTTCTTTCTGAAAGGAAAAATATTCTTACTTGTATGTTTAGATAGATACTTGTATTATTTTCTTACTTTTATTACATCTTATATAGTGCGATGGTTTTGGTATCCGCCTCGGCCCCTCGTCCCTGTCTATGATTCGGATGTGGTATATATTATCTTTTCATAACTATTGGTTCATTTATTGTTTATGAAAATTATGCCACCAACGTGACATAGATTTTATTTATCTAGGAGGTTGTTGAACCGGAAATTCCAACCGACCCTATTGTCGAGAGGTTAAATTAAGTTGAAGAAGAAAACAATTTCTTGAAGGAAAAAATAAGAAAAATTGAGGAGGAGAAGATGATATTGGAGTTGCATGTTGTGGATGTCGTCGATGATCACAAGATCAAGATGGATGCAATGCGCTTGAAGATTAGAAAGATTAGAAAATATGCCATTCATACCGAGGTTTGGTATCATTATGCCGTTGGATCAGTTGTTACCTTGGTTGCGATTATGATCGCATTTGTTTTCGCATTGAAATGTTTTACATAGTTTCAATGTATGGTTTAATTAATTTAGATGCTCTGCAGAGCTTTATGTTGTTCTGTAATGATTTTCACTTGAAGATGAGAACTATGTATGTACTTTGGTTTTAATGTGATGATGAACTTCTATTAATTTGGTCACTTAATTATCTATTCATGATGTTCTGTAATGATTTTTGACACACTTAATTATATATAACGCACGCAGATGAACCGCAATGGATGTACGGTATGCATACACACCTTCGAGTACATTAAGGGCGCATGATTTTCTCGAAGTGGCTGAGGCAAACAAGCAGAATGGTTTTATGTGTTGTCCATGCCCTATATGTGGGAATACAAAGTCTTACTCTGACCGGAAAATCCTTCACATCCACCTGCTTTACAAGGATTTCATGCCACACTATAATGTTTGGACGAGGCACGGAGAAATAGGGGTTATGATGGAAGACGGCGAAGAAGAAGAGTACGATGACAACTATGTGCCCCTTAATACGGTGATGCTACTGAACATCAAGAGGAACTAGACGATGTGCATGATGATGCTGCAACGGGCGGTTGCTGAAGATTAAGAGGAACCAGACGATGTGCCCGATGATGATGATCTCCACCGGTCATTGTCGATGCAAGGACGCAATGCGAAAGTCAAAAGGAGAAGCTGAAGTTCGATCGCATGTTAGAGGATCACAAAAAGGGTTGTACCCCAATTGCGAAGATGGCAACACAAAGCTCGGTACTGCATCGGAATTGCTGCAAAGGAAGGCAGAGAATGATGTGCCGTAAAAAGGATTTGAGAAGCTAAAAAATATTGAAGAAGAAGCTTCCAAAGGATAACGAATTGCCCGACGGTACATACGCAGCAAAGAAGGTCGTATACCCTCTAGGATTGAGGTGCGTAAGATACATGCATGCCCTAATGACTGCATCCTCTACCGCGGTGCATACAAGGATCTGAACGCATGCCCGGTATGCGGTGCATTACGGTATAAGATCGACGAGATGACCCCGGTGATGTTGACGGCGAGCCCCGTGAAGAGGGTTCTGCGAAGGTGATGTGCTATGCTCCTATAATACCACGATTGAAACGTCTGCTCGTAAAACGGAGAGCATGCCAAGTTGATGCGATGGCACGATGGCGACCATAAGAAAGACGGAAGTTGAGAGCACCACGACGGGTCGCAGTGATGGAGAAAAATCGAGAGAAAGCATCGGGCTGAGTTTGCACGCGGACCGAAGGAACGTATGGTTTGCTTTAAGCGCGGATGGCATTAATCCTTTCGGGAGCAGAGCAGCAATCACAGCACCGCACGTGACTCTATGTATGTATAACCTTCCTCCTTGGATGTGCATGAAGCGGAAGTTCATTATGATGCCAGTTCTCATCCAAGGCCCTAAGCAACCCGGCAACGACATTGATGTGTACCTAAGGCCATTAGTTGAAGAACTTCTACAGCTGTGGAATGGAAACGGTGTACGTACGTGGGATGAGCACAAACAGGAGGAATTTGACCTAAAGGCGTTGCTATTCGTGACCATCAACGATTGGCCCGCTCTCAGTAACCTTTCAGGATAGACAAACAAGGGATACCACGCATGCACGCACTGTTTACTTGACACCGAAAGTATATACCTGGGAAGCTGCGGGAAGAATGTGTACCTGGGCCATCGTCGATTTCTTCCGACCAACCATCAATATCGAAAGAAAGGCAAGCATTTCAAAGGCGAGGCAGATCACCGGAAGAAGCCCGCCATGCGTACCGGTGATCACATACTTGCTATGGTCAATGATTTACACGTAATCTTTGAAAAGGGTCCCGGCGGACTAGCTGTTCCGAGTGACGCTGGGAGACACGCACCCATGTGGAAGAAGAGATCTATATTTTGGGACCTACCCTACTGGAAAGACCTAGAGGTCCGCTCTTCGATCGACGTGATGCACTTGACGAAGAACCTTTGCGTGAACCTGCTAGGCTTCTTGGACGTGTATGGGAAGACAAAAGATACACACGAGGCACGGAGGACTCGCAACGCTTGCACGAAAAAGACGACATGCCTCCGAAGCAGTATGAAGGTCCCGCCAGCTACGCTCTTACCAAAGAAGAGAAGGAAATATTCTTTGAATGCCTGCTTAGTATGAAGGTCCCGACCGGCTTCTCGCCAAATATAAAGGGAATAATAAATATGGCTGAGAAAAGTTTCGTAACCTAAAATCTCATGATCGCCACGTGATTATGACGCAATCGCTTCCGGTTGCATTGAGGGGCTTCTACCGAAAATGTCCGATTAGCCATTGTGAAGCTATGTGCATTTCTCAATGCTATCTCTCAGAAGGTGATCGATCCAGAAATCGTACCAAGGCTAAGGAGTGATGTGGCGCAATGTCTTGTCAGTTTCGAGCTGGTGTTCCCACCATCCTTCTTCAATATCATGACGCACGTCCTAGTTCATCTAGTCGACGAGATTGTAATTCCGGGGCCCGTATTTCTACACAATATGTTCCCCTTTGAGAGGTTCATGTGAGTCCTAAAGAAATATGTCTGTAACCACGCTAGGCCAGAAGGAAGCATCTCCATGGGCCATCAAACAGAGGATGTCATCGGGTTTTGTGTTGACTTCATTCCTGGCCTTAAGAAGATAGGTCTCCCTAAATCATGGTATGAGGGGAGACTGACCGAAAAGGCACGCTTGGAAGGGACTCAATAATATGCAGGACGTATATTCTTGGTCTCAAGCACACTACATGCTTCTATAGAACTCTACCTTGGTGACCCCTTATGTCGATGAACACAAGAACAGTCTGCGCTCCAAACACCCCGAGCAGTGCGATGACTGGATTACATATGAACACATCAGGATTTTCAGCAGTTGGTTGGAAACACGTCTCAGAGGTGACAACACTGTTTGTGATGAGCTGTACTTGTTATCCAGGGGACCATCTTCGACTGTTACGATTTGGAAAGGATACGAGATAAATGGAAATACATTTTACACGATTGACCAAGATCAAAAGAGCACCAACCAAAACAGCGGTGTCCGCTTTGATGCAGCCACCGAGAGGGGAAAGGACACATATTATGGTTACATAGTGGACATATGGGAACTTGACTGCGGAGTAGATTTTAAGGTCCCTTTGTTTAAGTGCAATTGGGTCAATCTGTCAGGCGGGCAGGTAGACCCACAAAGACGGAATGACAACAGAGATCTGAAAAATCTTGGGTACACCGACGAACCGCTCGTCCTAGCCAATGATGTGGCACAGGTTATCTATGTGAAGGACATGTCTACCGCATCGAGAAAAAGAAAAGCTAAGGAAGCGAATACATCATACGATGAGCCAAAGCGCCACATAGTTCTTTTCAGGAAAAAGGGACATCGTGGGAGTGGAGGGCAAGATGACATGTCTCAAGATTATGATTCATGAAATTCTTCCTTCAAAGTCAAGGCTGACCCCAAAGATCCCGATAAACGATGAAGATTATCCATGGTTACGCAAGAATAAGCAAATGACACAAGTGAAGAAAAAGTGAAGACTTTCTCCCGCAACTATTATGATGATACCATGCCAACTTTGTAACAGACGAGTATGATACCATTGTCCGTTTTGTACATTCACATGCTATCTGGGTGAAATTATGGTACCATGCCGACTTTCAACTTTTTCAGAGTTCATTTGAAATGCTTTAATGTCTTATGGTTTGGCCCTCGTAATAACATTAATCCTAGTTCGCTCCTTGTCAACTATGTTCTCACCAAGAACACTCTCAAGAGGGCAGCCACGTGGGCCATTGGTCCCGGTTCGTCTGGACCTTTTGGTCCCGGTTCCACGCACGAACCGGGCCCAATGCGCCTCGCCTCGCCCATGACCATTAGTCCCGGTTTGTGCCACAAACCGGTACTAAAGGGTTGGTCCTCGTTGCGCTCAGAGTTTAGTCCCACCTCGCCAACCGAAGGGCGCTCACACCGGTTTATAAGCCCGTCCTTCTCTGCCTTTTTGAGCTCCTCTCAAAGTGAAAATAGATGCCACTATACAGGGAATTTGACCTAAATTCATAGTGAATTTCTCTGAAATTCATAGAAATTTATTTTGAATTTAGGTTGAATTTTGTCTATAGGCGCATCTATGTTCATTTTTTTAGTAAAGTTAATCACAAACTTGTGATTCACACAAATTTTTAACTATTCAAATTTGAAAACTAATGGCACTAACAGAAAGTTTATAATTTTGCTGACCTAAAAAGCAAAAAGAATTAAAATTAAAGCAAACAACAAAAGAAAATAATGCAGAAAACAAAAAAAACTGGAAACAAAATAAAAATAGCAACAATAAGTACTTTGTTGTAAGTAGAAACAAAATAAAATAAATAAAGCAACAAAGAAAACAAAAAACAAAAAAAGTGTTTTCAAATTTGAAAACTAATGGCACTAACAGAAAGTTTACAATTTTTCTAAAACTAAAAGCAAAAAGAATTAAAAATAAAGCAAAAACAAAAGAAAATAAATAATGCAGAAAACAAAACAAAAAACTGGAAAAAAATTAAAAATAGCAACAATAAGTATTTTGTTGTAAGTAGAAACAAAATAAAATAAATAAAGCAAGAAAGAAAACAAAAAAACAAAAAAAGTGTTTTCAAATTTGAAAACTATTGAAACTAACAGAAAGTTTATAATTTTCCTAAAACTAAAAGCAAAAAGAATTAAAAAAACTGGAAAAAAATAAAAATATCAACAATAAGTAAAGAAAACAAAAAACAAAAAAGTGCCTCCTACTGGGCCCCCACGGCTTGAATACGACTAGAAACCCTACCATGGGCCAGGATTCAGGCCCGCAGAAGGCCCAGCAGGCCCACATGCAAAGCAGTGTCAGATTAGGCCCATAGGCCTGCAGTTCAGAGGAGTTCGAGTGGGAAGAGGCAGCGGAGCTTATAAACAGGTGCGGGGCGCTCTCAACTAGCGAGGTGGGACTATTCATCCCACCGCACCAGTTCCAGCACAATGCCTTTGGTCCCAGTTGGTTCCACCAACCGGGTCTAAAGGGGTGCATCAGTCCCGGTTCATGGCACCAACCGGGACCAATGCCCCCCCCCCTTTAGTCCCGGTTGGTGCCATCAATCAGACCAAAGGTCGCCACTTCCGCCCTTTGGGCTGTCGAAAATCGCCTTTGGTCCCGGTTGGTGGCACAAACCGACTAGTAGTATTGGTCCCGGTTGGTGCCACGAACCGGACCAATGCTTCGACTATATAAGAAACACTTGTGAAAAATTCTCAGTTTTCGCCATGATTGCCCCCATCCCCGACGACGCCGAGCTCATCGACGCCTTCAGTTGCTCCACCTCGCCCGTCGCCGTCGCCCGACGCCAAGGCCGTCGCGTCCCGAGCCGGCGCCGTCCTCGTCGCCCGGCCTCCCGAGCCCACGCCGACCAAGTCGCGGCCCCCCAAGCCAGCGCTGTCCTCGTCGCCCGGCCTCTCATCGAGCCCGCGCCCGTCCTCGTCGCCCGGCCTCCCGGCCCGCCGTCCTCGTTAGCGTCGCCCTTTGCCTCCCGAGCCCACCCTCCTCGTCCCTCACATCACAGGCCGCTCTGAGACCGCCGTCCCGTCACGCGTGCGCCTCGAGCCCTGCCTGCCCCGCCCAGCGCCGGCGCCTCTCCGCTGCGCCATCGTCATCACATCGCTAGCCGCCTCATTGTGAGCCGCCACGCGCCCGACTCTGTTTTTTTTTTTTCATTTTTATTAGTTTAATTATTTGTTCCTATATATATAATGTATATGTGTATGTATGTGGCTATGCGGCTCTGTTTTTTTCATTTTTATTAGTTTAGTTTTTTTGTTCATATATATATATATATATATATATATATATATAATGTATATGTGTATGTATGTAGATGTTCAAAATGTATAAAAAATTGTTCAGAGCATGTTTTTGTTTATATATGTATTTTTTGTTCATACGTGTATTAATGTTTTCATATATGCAAAAGATAGATTTTTAGAAAAGTTAGGATTTTTTCTGTTCATAGATTTTTTGGTGATATTAATTATTGTAGAATATACAAATGTTTGTATATTCATATGAACAATGCATTAGGCAAAACCTTTACTTTTTTTCGAAATTTTCTATTTGAACATTTTTTTTTTAAAACAAGCAATACTAAAAGAATGAGAGAAAAAAGGAAAATAAGAAGAGGAAGAAAGGAGGAGAAGAGGAGAAATATATAAGAAGAGGAAAAAAGAAGAAAAAAAGAGGAGAAGAAGAAAGGAATAGAGGAGAAGAAGAAAAAATAGAAAAAGAAGAAAAAGAAGAGGAGAAGAAGAAAGGAATAGAGGAGAATAAGAGAAAATAGAATATTTCTATTTTTTCTTGTTCTCCTCTATTCCTTTCTTTTTCTCCTCATTTTTTTCTTCTTTTTTTCTTCGATCTTCTCTTCTATTCCTTTCTTCTTCTCCTCTTTTTATTTCTTCTTTTGTCTTCTTATTTTTTATCGGGTATGTCGTTGTCCATATACCCCCTCCCGATAACTTCAACACGAGGGGAGGGTCGATATACCCTCCCCGATAACATTATTTTCCCATGTATGTATGTCGTCAATGGTTGTCGATATAACCCTCCCGAATAACTTCGACATGAGGGGCGGTCGATATATATACACCCTCTCGACCGTGAAAACTTATACCACGGCAGCACCCCCTCGGCCCTCTCGCTTGACCAAAACTCTCGAGGACACCCAAACCCTAGAGAAAACGATGTCGGTCTCCGACCCCTCCCGCGCCCCTACCCGACAAACTCTCTCGAGGCAGCGTCGAGGCCACTAATTAATATGATTCCTTACTGTGATTAGCTAGCAAGTTCTACGTTTGCCACTAATATATCCATATCTGTCATGTTTGAATAATAATAATTGCCATGTTGTAAATATTTTTAGAAACTATGGACACCCCCCGAGACGAAGCAATAGAAGTGATGTTGGAGGAGATAATCGCACATGGAAGTGATGCCGCCTTATCGTTTCTGAACGACACCGATGGTCTGGAAGGACAGGGTGAAGAAGTAGGCAATTATGATGGCTCCTTTGACCCAATGCCGGTGCAAGAAGGAGACCATGAGGACGGCTCAGGTGACCCAATGACGGTGCAAGAAGGAGATCGTGATGACGGCTCCGGTGACCGAACCGAGTCTGGCCAAGTATATATATTAGTTAAGCATGTTCTGACTAGCTAATTGATGCATTCATTGTTTTGGTATATGTACACATATTAATTAACTCTCGTCTTTCTTCTTTTTTCTAGCCCTCTGGATCGAGCACAACTTCGGTGAGGAGACAAGGCCCGAAGAAAAAGTTGACCTCGGATGAAAGGTCTGAGATCACAGCAATCGCGCGCGACGGCGAACCGATTGAACCCATCTGGACAACGAACGCATTTGTTTCTCAGTGCGGGGTTCTTGTTAGGGACAAGATCCCGATCAGCATCCACCAATGGTATAAGCCTAAGGAGGAAGACCCTCAGGTGTCTTATGTCAATGATATGCAGAAAGATGATCTTTGGACTGAGCTGAAGGCAAATTTCACCCTACCACCAGAGGAGGATCTGGAGAAGCCAGTTAAAGAGCAATTAATCAAGTCTTGTGCTCTTAAGAAGATGGCAGGCCTATTCAGGAGGTGGAGGAAAGAGCTGAAAAAGTTTGTCGACAAAGAAGAGACACCAAAATTCATCGGCAAATATGAGAAGATCAGAGATCACTGGCCCGCATTTGTGGACCACACGACATCGGAAAAGAGTAAGAATATGTCGGCGAGAAACAAGCAAAATGCTGCGAAGAAGAAGTTTCACCATCCCACGGGGTCAGGTGGCTACCTCATAGCCCGGTCTAAGTGGTCCAAGGCTGAGAATGATCTGCTTGATAAAGGGATCGAACCAGAGACAATGAGATGGCCAGACCGTTGCCATACTTGGTTCTTCGGGGCTGGCGGAACCTTGGACCTCAGATTGTGGAAGTGCCGTTGGACGACGAGCAACGAAAACACCAAATAACAAAGAGCTTCGCACTATATCGATGCAGCGCAGCAAGGGACGTTTGCTCCAGACAGGAGAAGGACGAGCTCACAATGGCCCTCGGAATCCCGAGCACCACGGACGGACACGAGGCACGCCAGGCTCCATTCTGTGGAAGGTTGGTTTTCCGGACGCAGGGGGTTACAAAACCCACGAGAGGAGGAAGAAACTGGAGCAGAGCCAACTGCAGGCGCTGCACAAAACGGTATAAGAGCTAGAGGAACGAGAAGCAGATCGCAGCAAACGACCTGCCGAAGCTTCCCCTGAAGCTACCCCGCCATCTCAACGGAGAAGCAGCGTGGCTTCCACCGAGCCGCTTCAGCCGGAGCATGTCTTGACGGCTCCTGCTAGCTTCCCCGTGGATTTTATCACGGAGGCTCAAAGTTGCCACCTTATGACACAATGGCAGAACTTAAAAGTCAAGGCGGCTGTCGGCCAGGTTCGACCTTCTGAACCTGACGCAACTTTTCACTATCGTCCGATTCCAGAAGGATATACTAGGGTGACGATGAACGAAATAACGGAGGGATTTGAGGACCTCCAGCTTGACCACCCTACCGGTAAAGGGGAGACTCGGCTGGGTTCTGCTCTGAAGACTCCATGCCTGTGGCGGAAGGAGTTCATCAAGCTTCCGAACTGGACGCCTCCTCCTCCTCCTCCGGCGAGTCAGGGCACTCCGCCTCCTCCACCTCCTCCTCCTCCGGCAAGTGACGATCAGGGCACTCGGCCTCCTTCTTCGGCGTGTGGAGGCACTCCGCCTCCTTCTCCGCCTGCGCCGGCGCGCCCGAGCAGCCAGCAGCCTCCTCCTTCTCCGGCGCGTGGCAACACTCCGCCTCTTTCTCCGCCTGCGCCGGCGCGCCCGAGAAGCCTGCAGCCTCCTCCTTCTCCGGCGCGCGGCGGCACTCCGCCTCCTTCTTCGCCTGCGCCGGCGCGCCCGAGCAGCTAGCAGCCTCCTCCTTCTCTGCCTCACCAGCAAGGGCAGAAGAGACCCGCCGCCGCCCCGGCTGCTCCGGCGCGTCGTAGTCCTTCTCCTCCGCCTCGTAAGCAAGCACGAAAGAAGACAAGCACCGCAGCCGCTCCGTCTGCTCCGGCGTCTAGCAGTACAGCCAGCAGAGGCTGGAGGCAATACAGATACAATCCTTCTCTCAAGCCTCTAAAGAAGTTACCGTAGGAAAGGACCAAGGAGGAAAACGCGAAGATCGTGCAGGCCGAAGTGGACGACTTCTTTGAAGGGTTGAAAGCAAAGAGACATCCACCTCCAGAGGAGAAGGTAGATCCGGTGAAAGCAAAGCGCACTATCGATGCCCTGAGGAAACCACCAAAGTCTCCGCCGAGAACCAACTATGAGCGACATCGACCAGACATATCTCGAAGCGGAGCGGTCGGGAAGTACTGTCAGTGATAAAAGGTTAAAAGAACGAGCAGCTGGGAAAAAAATTGCCCAGCACGGCGAACAAGCAAAGCAATCGTGCCCCCCGCTCAATGTGTCTAGCGGCGACATCGTCGCTAATGCTCCGGGGACGGTGGCCGGTTATGGCAATCTTAGAGATTACCTGCCTGACGATCAACTTCCTGATTTCTTGGAGGTGGACGAACACAGATATTTAGTACGGAAGCCTCTCGTCAAAGATGAAAAATCTCTAACAACGATGATGCGAAGATTCCATAATTGGTACATGAAAACCTGCAGAGAGTCTGGGGGGACGAATTCTTTGTATCTGAATATTAAAGAGGAGCGCGCCCTCATTGGAACTGATCTGTTGACTGTTCCATTTAAGGAGTTCTTCGAGTTCTTCAATCAAAAGGACCTTGATGAATTAACGGTCTTTTGCTACTGTCTGTAAGTACTATTTCTATCATTAAGTCTCTATATATAGCTCGACTCGTTCATTGCATGTATTTATAATTAATTATCCTCATTATATTATGCAGATTGAAGATCGTCGAGTGCAAAAAATAAGAAATGTATGATATTGAGTTCATTAACACAAATATCATAGATGAAATTCAGGTTACAAAGCACGCCGAAGAGGCCGAGGCCAACTTGCTACAATCGTTGATCAAAAATCAAAACAAAGATTTAATACTCTTTCCTTATAACTTCCAATGAGTGTTACTGTCGTGTGCATATTCGGTTTCCCTTATTACTCGATCGAGGTTATAGTAATGTAATTGATGAGTTATGCATGCGTGCGCAGATTCCATTATGTTCTTCTGGAGATTAAGCTTGAGCGGGGAGTAGTAAACGTCTTAGACTCGAGACGAAAAGATCCCGAAACCTATGCGGACATGACTAATTTGCTCAACAAGTAAGTTCAATCGATCATTATCGCACCATATTGGTAACTTTTTGTTCATTTCCTGATATCTCAAATAATAATAATTATTTTCTTTGTCTTGCAGGATTTGGAAATAGTTCACCGCAGAAGTTCCGGGACTGCCGAAGGAGCTGCGATATACATACCCGAAAGTAAGTACTACTAGCTAGCTAGTTGCGCGCATCTCCCGTTGATTCTATAGCTGTACTTTCAATAATGCCATTTATAATACTTCATTATCAGTTTGATTGACCTCTATTTCTCGTAAAGTGCTTGTGGCAAGAACAAGGGAATGATTTCTATGGATACTACGTGTGCGAGTTCATCTACAACGCGACTTTGAAAAATAAGCGGGCTACTCGTAAAGACAATATGAAGTGCGTAAGCAATAATATTCACAATTTCATTTTATTACACCATCATTTCTGTCGAGTTTCATTCATATATGTATTAACCCCTTCTTCAAATTAGACGTGGCAGATGCGGGATGAACTCCTAGAACAAAATCGCATGAAAGCAATTCAAGAGGAATTGACGGGATTCTTTCTTGACCACGTCATCAATAAAGCCGGAGAATACCATGTGGAAGTTGATTTCAATTGCTAGGGGATTGTAAGAGATCTTACATATTGTATATGTATGTAGCCAGTAGCGTCGGATAGATAATACGAAAACTTGTTGTTCGACCAATCTCTCGGAGAAGGAGAGGTCGATCGATCACTTCTCTCGGTATGCATGACGAATTTCTGTACTTAATGGTTCCCTTCATTTTCTTACTAGCTAGCGTGTCGAGGGCCTCTCTATGTACAGTACGTAGCATCGAGCACGGACATAAGAGATGACACTTCTCTCTATTAATTAGCTAGCTAACACAATATATGAAACACCTAAATTAACCCCCCAAACCCCCCACCCCCCCCCCCCCCCCTTTCAAAAAAAACAAAAACCCCAGCCACTGAAATGCTGACGCGTGGATGCCTTTTGGTCCCGGTTGGTGCCACCAACCGGGACCAAAGGCCCTCCTGCCTGGGCTCGGTGCACCGGCCACGTGGAGGCACATCTGCCCCGGTTCGTGTTAGAACCGGGACTAAAGGGGGGAGGCATTAGTAACGACCCTTTGAATCGGGACTAATGGCCCTTACAAACCGGGACAAATGCCCCGTTTTCTACTAGTGGGGCGGCGCCGCTTACCAGACGAGTGAAGGTGGGCGGGCGGGTAGATCGGATCGGAGCGGGGCGGCGAAGGTGGCCACGTGGGGAAGTAGCGACCGTGGACGAGGTGGGCAAACGGGCGGGCGGGTATTTGTAGGCGGTGGAGGGTAGGCGAGGGGAGAGGGAGAGAGCCGCCGTGGCGAGGCGGGGGGAGGCGGCGCGAGCGGCGGTGGGCCTGCCGACGTGCGCGTTCCCCTTTCCACAGCTCTATTTCAATTATTTTTGTTTTCGTGTGGGCGGTGTACGTTGCGAAAGCGGGCTCGCCGTCGTCTTTCCTTTTCGACGCCAGCTTTTTTGGTTCGGGTTGCGGCGCTTTTCTCCGATGCCGCCATGCCGGCGGGCCACGTGGGGCGCGCCTGGCCCGTTCCGGTGCGGCGGTGGATCGCCGCTGGACGCACGGTCGGGGTTTTAATAAAGCTCAAGTTATTATTTCGGGCTCTGGCCCAATCACACACACAAGAAATAAGAAAAACTACTCCTTCCGTCGCGTAACATGAAAGCGTTTTGAACACCACACCAGTATCAAAAATGCTCTTACACTAAAGCATGGAGGGAGTGTAAAACTTAAAATAATTAAGATTTTTCTAAACAAACATGAAGAAAAGAAAACACATGTTCAAAAATACGGGCTGTTTCTTAGCGGTTTTTCGTATGTGGCTAGACTAGGCGCCCAAGGTGGTCGGGATGGGGTTTTATCTTATGTTCACTCGAATAATCAACCCGGGATCTTTGAGCGACGCACATGCCAGACTCGGCTAGTTGTGACTCGTCGTATTTTCATCTAAATATTTCGCCGTTACTCTCGTCCCAAATGTAAGTTCTTTTTGCGCTTGTGACCGACAAACAGTTGTAGTTTGATTGTCACCATATAAAAAGATGCCTACAATGGTCTCATCAAATTGATTTAGATTTGAATTTTCAGATTTTTTATTTTAAGCAACATATTTTCGTTTGATACTATGGTCAACTTTCACCTTGGAGACCATGTCATCGGCCTGGATGACTTCCATTTTTTGTGCGAGAACATTCCTTTATTGGGTAGTAAGACTGATTCAATTTAGTTATATTCCGAAAACTTTGGCTTTTCTTTCCTATCTCCTCGATGAGCCCGTTTGTCGTGGTGGACACACGGTAGATGTCATGGGATGGCTAAAGAAAGGAGAAGGCTCGAGGGCACTGGTGGGCTCCAGAGGCGAGGTTGGCATGAGCGAGCGCGGGACGCAAGACATACCCAGGTTCGGGACTCTCCGGAGTGATAATACCTCTATCCTGCCAAGTGTGGTTTATATGTAACAGTACAGAGTTGCTCCTGGAGATGTATCTGGATGAATGCTATTGATACTGGCCTCATGTATGAGTGTGTGGCCGTAGTGAGCAAGCATGCTCTAGTGGCCGAATGAGTGTGGCGTGGTGTGTGAGTCCCTGGATGGATGTGGCCGAGTGAGGCTGGTCCTGGATGGATGGATGTGTGAGTGTGGCCGAGTGAGGCTGGGTGTGTGAGGCCTCTCCTGGGTCAAACTATGGTCAAACTACTTATTAAAGAAATATTAGTGTTATTAAATGATAATTATTTTTTAGAATAATAGTTTTAAATTCAAACGGTGCTTAATGCTCAAGTTCAACTCTCAAGGGTTAATAGAATTGACAGCTTAGTATTGTGAGGAAAATAATAAATGCAGACTTGGAAACTAGGGGGAATAGAGCTCAAAAGTTAAGCGTGCTCAGGCTGGAGTAGTGAGAGTATGGATGACCGACCGGGTTAATAGAATGAAGAGGGGTGATTAGAGATTAGAGATTAAATTAAGCAGTGATGAGGGGTGATTAGAGATTAAATACAAATAATTTAGAAATTTGAAAATCAAGAAAAAATTTAATTTTTTTTTCAAAAAAATAATTCAAAAAATTCCTTTAGTCCCGGTTGGTGTTACCAACCGGGACTAAAGGTCGAGCTCCAGACAGCGGCCACATGGAGGGCCTTTAGTCCCGGTTCCTAACACAGCCGGGATTAGGGGGGGGGGGGGGGGCTTTAGTACCGATCCTTTAGTCCCGGTTGCGGAACCGGGACAAATGGGCCTCATGAACCAGGATTAATGGGCTTTTTTCTACTAGTGTAAGCTCATGTTTATGAATCTTCTTTAGTAGTTCTTATACTCAGTAATGCCATACACACAGCGAGAGTGGCAAATGAGTTTTGCTTACATATTGTTGAGTGCTTTTGAAAAAGTGGGCCTGTATACATCATAGAGCAAGTTTCATTGCAGATCCACACCGGTTCATTGATCTTCATTGATACATAATTTAGCTGCAGTGCAACTTCAATGATAAGTTATGTAGCTGTAAGGTGGAAGATGGTAGCTGGTTCTGGAGTTTTTCGGTGGTGTTGCCAATCGAGATCTTCAAGATAGCGATCCAAGATGAATGCAGTGTTTCTTTGACCGATCCAAGAAGTGACACAAGTCATAATCCAACTAATCCATGTAGGCGCAAAACCAAGAGCCCCAAGCATACTTTTAAGAAAATGCCAGTCCACACGATCGTACGCTTTTGCCAAGTCCAACTTGTATGCGCAAAACTCTCCACGCTTATCTTTCAACGTACTCAGCGAGTGAATACATTCAAAAGCAATAAGCGCATTATCAAAAATTAACCGGCCAGGGATAAAGGCATTCTGAGTGGGAGAAATCATACCATCCAAGAGAGGTCTCAACCTATTCACCAGACACTTCGATATAATTTTATAAATGATATTGCACAAGCTGATCGGTCTAAAGTCTTTGATGGACTGGGGATTCTTCACTTTAGGAATAAGAACAATAGTGGTGTCATTTATACCATCGGGCATAACACCTGATATAAAGAATTGTTGGACTGCCCTTACAATATCCTCCTTTAATAGTTCCCAATTCCCCTGAAAGAATCTAGCCGGAAAATCATCCGGGCCAGGCACCTTTAGCGGACCAATTTGGAAAAGGGCATTACTAATCTCTTCCTCCGAAAAAGGTTTGCAGAGCTCCGCATTCATATCTTCATTGACAAGGGGTTTGATAATCGAAATGATACGAGAAGGGTCAACATTAGAGTCACAAGTATACAGATTCTGAAAAAACGTATTGGTGATACCTTCGATTTCTTCCATATTCTCCGTAAGAGACCCATCACTCCTCTTGAGGGCAGAAATATTACTTTGCACCTCTACAATACTCTACTTTTTTTTATTTAATGACTACTGAAGTCATTGGCATTACTTTTTTTCTTTCTTTTTTCTGGAATATGCACGAGCGTGCATATTATATATTAAAGAAGAAAGGCAAAGAAAGCCTCCACCGTCAGTTACATGTACATGTCTATGCGGCTTTTAGCACGCACCCACTCCACTCGCACACACTTATGTCACTCCTCCCCCATAGCCCACCTATACAATCTACCCTGAAAACTGTCCATCTCCCTCTTGATAAGCCCTGCCGTAGCCCACACTTTGGCCTCAGACTTCACCTTGTGGATGAGCCTCTCGATCGATGGGGACTCACCATCGAAAACAATGGCATTGTGGTGCTTCCAAAGCTCCCACATTACAAGCAGCATCACTGTATGTAAGTCCTTGATCCTTGTTCCACCATTTGCACTTCTGTTGCAAAGCCGTTCCCCCATTATGTCATCCTGGCTTGGTTTCTAGTCCGCTCTGCCAAGAGCCTCTCCTACTATCGTCCACGCTAATCTGGCGAACACGCAAGTGAGCAACATGTGGCTTATTGTTTCTACCTCTTGATCACAAAGCGGACACGTGTCTTGGTGCGGCAAACCCCTCCTCGCTAGTCGGTCCGAGGTCCAACACCGATTCTATAGAGCCAACCATGCAAAGAAGCGACATTCCAACGGTGCCCGAGATTTCCAAGTGAGCTTCGACGTGGCTACCACCTCACGTCCCCAAAACCTGCTCGCATATGCCGATCTCACGGTGAACTGGCCATGTGCCTCCCAGGACCAAGATACCTCATCCTGCTCGTCGACCTGCGGCTCCCAAGCTTGTACTCTCGACCATAGTTCCAGAAACTTCCGCAACATGGTCTCGTCCATGTCCGGGCCGACCTGCCGTGCCCACTCTCCACTAGTTGCAACCTGACCTAGCCTTGCCCCTCGCCCGATTCTTGGTGGGATCCTTTTGTAAACTTCCGGTGCCAGCTCCTGCACCCTCATGCCATCCAGCCATCTATCCTCCCAGAACAATGTGCTTCTCCCATCTCTAGCCTCGACTCTAGTTGTTGCCCGGAACAGTTGCATGGACTCCTTAGGCACTTTTATGGTGAATTCACTCCACGGTCTGTTACCATCCACCCGTTTCAGCCACGGCCATCTTGCTTGCATTGCGACATTCAACCAGTGAAGGTTGGGTATCACCAGCCCTCCTGCCCACTTCGGGGCACACACCACCTCCCAGGCCACCGCACAATTGCCTCCATTTGCTTCGGCCCTCTTGCACCACAGAAATCCCCTGCATACTTTGTTCATGGCTGCAATAGTCTTCATTGGCAGATCAAGTGCCATCATCGCATGTATCGGCATAGCACACAACACTGACTGCACACAACGTCAACCTCCCGCTCTTCGGCATAAGCGCGGCCTTCCACTTTGGTAGCCGATTCGCCATGCTATCCACTAAGTATTGTAGCTGTCCTGCCGTTTGTTTTCGTAGGGCAAGCGGCAAGCCAAGGTATTTGATAGGGAATGATCCCACCGGACAACCCAATTCCTGGCTCACCCAGGCCATTGTGCCCTCGTCACAATTAATGGGTAGTGCCGCTAACTTGGCCATGTTGATTCGTAGGCCAGAAGCTTCCCCAAACATGGCAAAGAGCGCTCTGCATGCTGCCACGTCCACTCGATTCGGCTTCAAGAAAAGTACTGTTGGGGAACATTGCAGAAAATAAAAAATTTCTACGCTTCACCAAGATCAATCTATGGAGTTCATCTAGCAACAGAGAGTGGAGTGCATCTACATACCCTTGTAGATCGCGAGCGGAAGCGTTCAAGAGAACGGGGTTGAGGGAGTCGTACTCGTCGTGATCCAACTCACTGATGATCCTAGTGATGAACGGACAGCACCTCCGCGTTCAACACACGTACGGTTGGGGAAGACGTCTCCTCCTTCTTGATCCAAAGAAGGGGAAGGAGAGGTTGATGGAGATCCAAAGCACGACGGCGTGTTGGTGGATGCAAGAATGATCTCGGCAGGGCTTCGCCAAGCTCATGAGAGGGAGAGGTGTAGCAGAGGGAGAGGGAGGCGCCAAGAGCATGGGTGCGGCTTCCTCCTCCCCCTCTTTATATAGGGCCCCTAGGGGGCGCTGCCCTAGGAGATGCAATCTCCAAGGGGGCGGCCAAGGGGTGGCTTGCCCCAAGCTGTGGAGGCGCCCCACCCCTGTGGTTTCCAACCCTAGGCGCAGGGGGGCCCAAGGGGGGGGGGGCACCAGCCCACTAGGGGCTGGTTCCCCTCCAATTTCAGCCCATGGGGCCCTCCGGGATAGGTGTCCCCACCCGGTGGACCCCCGGGACCCTTCCGGTGGTCCCAGACAATGCCGTGACCCCGAAACTTTCCCGATGGTCAAACCTGACTTCCTATATGTAATTCTTCACCTCCGGACCATTCCGGAACTCCTCGTGACGTCCGGGATCTCATCCGGGACTCAACAACTTTCGGGTTACTGCATACTAATATCTCTACAACCCAAGCGCCACCGAACCTTATGTGTAGACCCTACGGGTTCGGGAGACATGCAGACATGACCGAGACGACTCTCCGGTCAATAACCAACAGCGGGATCTGGATACCCATGTTGGCTCCCACATGATCCTCGATGATCTCATCGGATGAACCACGATGTCAAGGATTCAAGTAACCCGTGATACAATTCCCTTTGTCAATCGGTATGTTACTTGCCCGAGATTCGATCGTCAAGATCCCAATACCTCGCTCAATCTGCATCGGCAAGTCACTTTACTCGTACCGTAATGCATGATCCTTGACCAAACACTTGGTCACTTTGAGCTCATCATGATGATGCATTACCGAGTGGGCCCAGAGATACCTCTCCGTCATACGGAGTGACAAATCCCAGTCTCGATCCGTGTCAACCCAACAGATACTTTCGGAGATACCTGTAGTATACCTTTATAGTCACCCAGTTATGTTGTGACGTTTGGTATACCCAAAGCACTCCTACGGTATCCGGGAGTTACACGATCTCATGGTCTAAGGAAAAGATACTTGACATTGGAAAAGCTCTAGCAAACGAACTACGCGATCTTGTGCTATGCTTAGAATTGGGTCTTGTCCATCACATCATTCTCCTAATGATGTGATCCCGTTATCAACGACATCCAATTTCCATAGTCAGGAAACCATGACTATCAGTTGATCAACGAGCTAGTCAACTAGAGGCTCACTAGGGACATGTTGTGGTCTATGTATTCACACATGTATTACGATTTCCGGATAACACAATTATAGCATGAATAACAGACAATTATCATGAACAAGGAAATATAATAATAATCATTTTATTATTGCCTCTATGGCATATTTCCAACAGTCTCCCACTTGCACTAGAGTGAGTAATCTAGTTACATTGTGATGAATCGAACACCCATAGAGTTCTGGTGTTGATCATGTTTTGCTCGCGGAAGAGGTTTAGTCAACGGATCTGCGACATTCAGATCCGTATGTACTTTGCAAATATCTATGTCTCCATCTTGAACATTTTCACGAATGGAGTTGAAACATCGCTTGATGTGCCTGGTCTTCTTGTGAAACCTGGGCTCCTTGGCAAGGGCAATAGCTCCAGTGTTGTCACAGAAGAGAGTGATCGGCCCCGACGCATTGGGTATGACTCCTAGGTCGGTGTTGAACTCCTTCATCCATATTGCTTCATGCGCTGCCTCCGAGGCTGCCATGTACTCCGCTTCACATGTAGATCCCGCCACGACGCTTTGCTTGCAACTGCACCAGCTAACTGCCCCACCATTCAAAATATACACGTATCCGGTTTGTGACTTAGAGTCATCCAGATCTGTGTCGAAGCTAGCGTCGACGTAACCCTTTACGACGAGCTCTTCGTCACCTCCAAAAACGAGAAACATATCCTTAGTCCTTTTCAGGTACTTCAGGATATTCTTGACCGCTGTCCAGTGTTCCTTGCCGAGATTACTTTGGTACTTTCCTACCAAACTTACGGAAAGGCTTACATCAGGTCTGGTACACAGCATGGCATACATAATAGACCCTATGGCTGAGGCATAGGGGATGACACTCATCTCTTTTATATCTTCTGCCGTGGTCGGGCATTGAGCCGAGCTCAATCTCACACCTTGCAATACAGGCAAGAACCCTTTCTTGGACTGATCCATATTGAAATTCTTCAATATCTTATCAAGGTATGTGCTTTGTGAAAGACCTATGAGGCGTCTCGATCTATCCCTATAGATCTTGATGCCTAATATGTAAGCAGCTTCTCCAAGGTCCTTCATTGAAAAACACTTATTCAAGTAGGCCTTAATGTTGTTCAAAAGTTCTATATCATTTCCCATCAAAATTATGTCATCTACATTAATATGAGAAATGCTACAGAGCTCCCACTCACTTTCTTGTAAACGCAGGCTTCTCCATAAGTCTGCATAAACCCAAACTCTTTGATCATCTCATCAAAGCGAATGTTCCAACTCCGAGATGCTTGCACCAGCCCATAAATGGATCGCTGGAGCTTGCATACCTTGTTAGCATTCTCGGGATCGACAAAACCTTCCGGCTGCATCATATACAGTTCTTCCTTAAGATACCCGTTAAGGAATGCCGTTTTGACGTCCATTTGCCATATATCATAATCATAGTATGCGACAATTGCTAACATGATTCGGACGGACTTCAGCTTCGCTACGGGAGAGAAAGTCTCATCGTAGTCAACCCCTTGAACTTGTCGATAACCCTTAGCAACAAGTAGAGCTTTATAGATGGTAACATTACCATCCGCGTCCGTCTTCTTCTTAAAGATCCATTTGTTTTCTATCGCTCGCCGATCATCGGGCAAGTCTGTCAAAGTCCATACTTTGTTTTCATACATGGATCCTATCTCGGATTGCATGGTTTCAAGCCATTTGTTGGAATCTGGGCCCGCCATCGCTTCTTCATAGTTCGAAGGTTCACCTTTGTCTAACAACAAGATTTCCGGGACAGGGTTGCCATACCACTCTGGTGTGGAACGTGTCCTTGTGGACCTACGAAGTTCAGTAGCAACTTGATCCTAAGTACCTTGGTCATCATCATTAATTTCCTCTCCAGTCGGTGTAGGCACCACAGGAACATTTTCCTGAGCTGCACTACTTTCCGGTTCAAGAGGTAGTACTTCATCGAGTTCTACTTTCCTCTCACTTACTCCTTTCGAGAGAAACTCTTTCTCCAGGAAGGATCCGTTCTTGGCAACAAATATCTTGCCTTCGGACCTAAGGTAGAAGGTATACCCAATGGTTTCCTTAGGGTATCCTATGAAGGCGCATTTTTCCGACTTGGGTTCAAGCTTTTCAGGTTGAAGTTTCTTGACATAAGCATCGCATCCCCAAACTTTTAAAAACGACATCTTAGGCTTCTTCCCAAACCATAATTCATACGGTATCGTCTCAACGGATTTAGACGGTGCCCTATTTAAAGTGAATGTAGCTGTCTCTAGAGCGTATCCCCAAAATGATAGCGGTAAATCGGTAAGAGACATCATAGATCGCACCATATCCAATAGAGTGTGATTACGACGTTCGGACACACCGTTACGCCGAGGTGTTCCAGGCGGCGTGAGTTGTGAAATGATTCCACATTTCCTTAAGTGCGTACCAAATTCGTGACTTAAATATTCTCCTCCACGATCTGATCGTAAGAACTTTATTTTTCGGTCACGTTGATTCTCTACCTCATTCTGAAATTCCTTGAACTTTTCAAAGGTCTCAGACTTGTGTTTCATCAAGTAGACATACCCATATCTACTTAAGTCATCAATGAGAGTGAGAACATAACGATATCCTCCGCGAGGCTCAACGCTCATTGGACCGCACACATCAGTATGTATGATTTCCAATAAGTTGGTTGCTCGCTGCATTGTTCTGGAGAACGGAGTCTTGGTCATTTTGCCCATGAGGCATGGTTCGCATGTGTCAAATGATTCATAATCGAGAGACTCTAAAAGTCCATCAGCATGGAGCTTTTTCATGCGCTTGACACCAATGTGACCAAGGCGGCAGTGCCACAAGTATGTGGGACTATAGTTATCAACCTTACATATTTTGGTATTCACACTATGAATACGTGTAACATTACGTTCGAGATTCATTAAGAATAAACCTGTTGGGAAACGTAGTAATTTCAAAAAAATTCCTACGCACACGCAAGGATCATGGTGATGCATAGCAAGAAGAGGGAAGAGTATTGTCCACGTACCCTCGTAGACCGTAAGCGGAAGCGTTATGACAACGCGGTTGATGTAGTCGTACGTCTTCACGATCCGACCGATCCAAGTACCGAACGTACGGCACCTCCGAGTTCAGCACACGTTCAGCTCGATGGCGATCCCGGACTCCGATCCAGCAAAGTGTCGGGATGAGTTCCGTCAAGACGACGGCGTGGTGGCGATGATGATGTTCTACGGCGCAGGCTTCGCCTAAACTCATGACGATATGACCGAGGTGGAATATGGTGGAAGGGGCACCGCACACGGCTAAGGAACGATCCTAGATCAACTTGTGTGTCCATGGGGTGCCCCCTACCCCGTATATAAAGGAGTGGAGGAGGGAGGGCGGCCCTCTCTATGGCGGCGCCATAGGGGAGTCCTACTCCCACCGGAGTAGGATTCCCCCCTTTCCTAGTCCAACTAGGAACCCTTCCATGTAGTAGGAGTAGGAGAGAAGGAAAGGGAAGAGAGAAGGAGAAGGAAGGAAGGGTCGCCCCCTCCCTAGTCCAATTCGGACTAGTCCAAAGGGAGGGTGCGGCCACTCTTTGGCCCTTTCTCTCCTTTCCCGTATGGCCCAAAGAGGCCCAATACGAATTCCCGTAACTCTCGGTACTCCCAAAAATACCGAATCACTCGGAACCTTTCCGAACTCGAATATAGTAGTCCAATATATCGATCTTTACGCCTCGACCATTTCGAGACTCCTCGTCATGTCCCGATCTCATCCGGGACTCGAACTCCTTCGGTACATCAAAACTCATAAACTCATAATATAACCGTCATCGAAACCTTAAGCGTGCGGACCCTACGGGTTCGAGAACTATGTAGACATGACCTAGAACTATTCTCGGTCAATAACCAATAGCGGAACCTGGATGCTCATATTGGCTCCTACATATTCTACGAAGATCTTTATCGGTCAAACCGCATAACAACATACGTTGTTCCCTTTGTCATCGGTATGTTACTTGCCGAGATTCGATTGTCGGTATCCAATACCTAGTTCAATCTCGTTACCGGCAAGTCTCTTTACTCGTTCCGTAATGCATCATTCGTAACTAACTCATTAGCTACATTGCTTGCAAGGCTTATAGTGATGTGCATTACCGAGAGGGCCCAGAGATACCTCTCCGACAATCGGAGTGACAAAACCTAATCTCGAAATCGCCAACCCAACATGTATCTTTGGAGACACCTGTAGTACTCCTTTATAATCACCCGATTCACGTTGTGACGTTTGGTAGCACCAAAGTGTTCCTCCGTAAACGGAGTTGCATAATCTCATAGTTACAGGAACATGTATAAGTCATGAAGAAAGCAATAGCAACATACTAAACGATCAAGTGCTAGGCTAACGGAATGGGTCATGTCAATCACATCATTCTCCTAATGATGTGATCCCATTAATCAAATAACAACACATGTCTATGGTTAGGAAACATAACCATCTTTGATTAATGAGCTAGTCAAGTAGAGGCATACTAGTGACTATATGTTTGTCTATGTATTCACACATGTATCATGTTTCCGGTTAATACAATTCTAGCATGAATAATAAACATTTATCATGATATGAGGAAATAAATAATAACTTTATTATTGCCTCTAGGGCATATTTCCTTCAGTCTCCCACTTGCACTAGAGTCAATAATCTAGTTCACATCGCCATGTGATTTAACACCAATATTCATATCCTCGTATATGATTAACACCCATAGTTCACATCGTCATGTGACCAACACCCAAAGGGTTTACTAGAGTCAAAAATCTAGTTCACATCGCTATGTGATTAACACCCAAAAGAGTACTAAGGTGTGATCATGTTTTGCTCGTGAGAGAGGCTTAGTCAACGGGTCTGTCATATTCAGAGCCGTATGTATTTTGCAAATATTCTATGTCTACAATGCTCTGCACGGAGCTACTCTAGCTAATTGCTCCCACTTTCAATATGTATCCAGATTGAGACTTAGAGTCATCTGGATCAGTGTAAAAAGCTTGCATCGATGTAACTCTTTACGACGTGCTTTTTTTATCACCTCCATAATCGAGAAATATTTCCTTAGTCCTCACTAAGGATGTTGTTGACCAATGTCCAGTGATCTACTCCTAGATCACTATTGTACTCCCTTGCCAAATTCAGAGCAAGGTATACAATAGGTCTGGTACATAGCATAGCATACTTTATAGAACCTATGGTGAGGCATAGGAAATGACTTTCATTCTCTTTTCTATTTTCTGCCGTGGTCGGGATTTGAGTCTTACTCAATTTCACACGTTTGCAACACAGGCAAGAACTTTTCTTTGACTGTTCCATTTTGAACTACTTCAAAATCTTGACAAGCTATATACTTTATTGAAAAAACTTATCAAGCGTCTTGATCTATCTCAATAGATCTTGATGCTCAATATGTAAGTAGCTTTACTGAGGTCTTTCTTTTAAAGAACTCCTTTCAAATACTCCTTCATGCTTTGCAGAATAATTCTACATTATTTCCGATCAACAATATGTCATTCACATATACTTATCAGAAATGTTGTAGTGCTCCCACTCACTTTCTTGTAAATACAGGTCTTTCCAAAAGTCCGTATAAAACCATATGCTTTGATCAACTTATCAAAGCGTACATTCCAACTCCGAGATGCTTGCACCAGTCCATTGATGGATTGCTGGAGTTTGCACACTTTGTTAGCATCTTTAGGATTGACAAAAACTTTCTGGTTGCATCATATACAACTCTTCTTTAATAAATCCCTTAAGGAATGCAGTTTTGACATCCATTTGCCAGATTTCATAAAATGTGGCAATTGCTAACATGATTCAGACAGACTTAAGCTTCGATACGAGTGAGAAAATCTCATCGTATTCAATACCTTGAACTTGTTGATAACCTTTTGTAACAAGTCGAGCTTAGAAGATAGTAACACTACTATCAGTGTCCGTCTTCCTCTTGAAGATCCATTTATTTAACATGGCTTGCTGATCATCGAGCAAGTCAATCAAAGTCCATACTTTGTTCTCATACATGGATCATATCTCAGATTTTATGGCCTCAAGCCATTTCGTGGAATCTGGGCTCATCATCGCTTCCTCATAGTTCGTAGGTTCATCATGGTCTAGTAACATGACTTCCGAACATGATTACCGTACCACTCACAGTGCGGATCTTACTCTGGAAGACCTACGAGGTTTGGTAGCAACTTGATCTGAAGTTTCATGATCATCATCATTAACTTCTTCACTAATTGGTGTAGGAATCACTGGAACTAATTTCTGTGATGAACTACTTTCCAATAAGGGAGAAGGTACAAATTACCTTATCAAGCTCTACTTTTCTCCCACTCACTTCTTTCGAGAGAAACTTCTTCTCTAGAAAGGATCCATCTTAGCAACGGATAACTTGCCTTCGGATCTGTGATAGAAGGTGTATCCAATAGTTACCTTTGGGTATTCTATGAAGACGCACTTTTCCGATTTGGGTTCGAGCTTATCAGGTTGAAACCTTTTCATATAAGCATCGCAATTCCAAGCTTTAAGAAACGATAGCTTAGGTTTACTGCTAAACCATAGTTCATACGGTGTCATCTCAACGGATTTAGATGGTGCCCTATTAAACGTGAATGCAGCTGCCTCTAATGCATAACCCCAAAACGATAATGGTAAATCAGTAAGAGACATCATAGATCACACCATATCCAATAAAGTGCGGTTACGACGTTCGGACACACCATAACGTTGTGGTGTTCCAGGTGGCGTGAGCTGTGAAACTATTCCACATTGTTTTAATTGAAGACCAAACTCGTAACTCAAACATTCATCTCCACGATCAGATCGTAGAAACTTTATTTTCTTGTTACGATGATTTTCCACTTCACTCTGAAATTCTTTGAACTTTTCAACTATTTCAGACTTATGTTTCATCAAGTAGATATACGCATATCTGCTCAAATCATCCGTGAAGGTCAGAAAATAATGATACTTGTCACGAGCATCAACACTCATTGGATCGCATACATCGGTATGTATTATTTCCAACAAGTCAGTAGCTTCGTTCCATTGTTCGGAGAACGGAGTTTTAGTCATCTTGCCCAAAAGGCACGGTTCGCAAGCATCAAATGATTCATAACCAAGTGATTCAAGATCCATCTTTATGGAGTTTCTTCATGCGCTTTACACCAATATGACCTAAGCAGCGATTGCCACAAATAAGTTGCACTATCATTATTAACTTTACATCTTTTGGTTTCAATATTATGAATATGTGTATCACACGATCGAGATCCAACAAACCATTTTCATTGGGTGTATGACCATAGAAGGTTTCATTCATGTAAACAGAACAATAATTATTCTCTAACTTACGTGAATAACCGTATTGCAATAAACATGATCAAATCATATTCATGCTCAACGCGAACGCCAAATAACATTTATTTAGGTTCAACACTAATCCCGAGAGTATAGGGAGTGTGCGATGATGATCATATCAATCTTGGAACTACTTCCAACACTCATCGTCACTTCCCCTTCAACTAGTCTCTGTTTATTCTGTAACTCCTGTTTCGAGTCACTAATTTTTAGCAACCGAACAAGTATCAAATACTCAGGGGCTACTATAAACACTTAGTAAGGTACACATCAATAACCTGTATATCAAATATACCCTTGTTCACTTTGCCATCCTTCTTATCCACCAAATATTCAGGGTATTTCCGTTTCCAGTGACAATTTCCTTTGCAGTGTAAGCACTCAGTTTCAGGCTTTGGTTTAGCTTTGGGCTTCTTCGTGGGAGTGACAACTTGCTTGTCATTCTACTTGAAGTTCCCTTTCTTTCCCTTTGCCCTTTTCTTGAAACTAGTGATCTTGTCAACCATCAACACTTGATGCTCTTTCTTGATTTCTACCTTCGTCGATTTCAACATCACGAAGAGCTCGGGAATCATTTTCGTCATCCCTTGCATACTATAGTTCACCACGAAGTTCTAGTAACTTAGTGATGGTGACTAGAGAATTCTGTCAATCACTATATTATCCGGAAGATTAACTCCCACTTGATTCAAGCGATTGTAGTACCCGGACAATCTGAGCACATGCTCACTAGTTGAGCGATTCTCCTCCATCGTTTAGCTATAGAACTTGTTGGAGACTTCATATCTCTCAACTCGGGTATTTGCTTGAAATATTAACTTCAACTCCTGGAACATCTCATATGGTCCGTGACGTTCAAAACGTCTTTGAAGTCCCGATCCTAAGACGTTAAGCATGGTGCACTAAACTATCAAGTAGTCATCAGATTGAGCTAGCCAAACGTTCATAACGTCTGCATCTGCTCCTGCAATAGGTCTGTCACCTAGCGGTGCATTAAGGACATAATTCTTCTGTGCAGCAATGAGGATAAACCTCATATCACGGATCCAATCCGCATCATTGCTACTAACATTTTTCAATACAATTTTCTCTAGGAACACATATAAAAACATAGGGAAGCAACAACGCGAGCTATTGATCTACAACATAATTTACAAAATACTACCAGGACTAAGTTCATAATAAATTAAAGTTCAGTTAATCATATTACTTAAGAACTCCCACTTAGATAGACATCCCTCTAATCCTCTAAGTGATTACGTGATCCATATCAACTACACCATGTCCGATCGTCACGTGAGATGGAGTAGTTTCAACAGTGAACATCAATATGTTGATCATATCTACTATATGATTCACGCCGACCTTTCGGTCTCCGTGTTCCGAGGCCATATCTGTTATATGCTAGGCTCGTCAAGTTTAACCTGAGTATTCCGCGTGCGCAACTGTTTTGCACCCGTTGTATTTGAACGTAGAGCCTATCACACCCGATCATCACGTGGTGTCTCAGCACGAAGAACTTTCACAACGGTGCATACCCAGGGAGAACACTCCTTGATAATTAGTGAGAGATCATCTTATAAAGCTACCGCCGAACTAATCAAAATAAGATGTATAAAAGATAATCATCACATGCAATCAAAATATGTGACATGATATGGCCATCATCATCTTGTGCCTTTGATCTCCATCTCCAAAGCATCGTCATGATTTCCATCGTCACCGGCATGCCACCATGATCTCCATCATCTTGATCAATATCAATGTGCGTCACATGGTCGTCTCGCCAACTATTGCTCTTGCAACTATTGCTATCGCATAGCGATAAAGTAAAGCAATTATTTGGCGCTTGCATCTTATGCAATAAAGAGACAACCATCAGGCTTACGCCATTGCCGATAACTTCAACAAAACATGATCATCTCATACAACAACTTATATCTCATCACGTATTGACCATATCACATCACAACATGCCCTGCAAAAACAAGTTAGACGTCCTCTACTTTGTTGTTGCAAATTTTACGTGGCTGCTACGGGCTGAGCAAGAACCGTTCTTACCTACGCATCAAAACCACAGCGACAGTTTGTGAAGTTGGTGCTGTTTTAACCTTCGCAAGGACCGGGCGTAGCCACACTCGGTTCAACTAAAGTGAGAGAGACAGACACCCGCCAGTCACCTTTAAGCAACGTGTGCTCGCAGCGGTGAAACCAGTCTCGCGTAAGCGTATCGTAATGTCGGTCCGGGCCGCTTCATCTCACAATACCGCCGAACCAAAGTATGACATGCTGGTAAGCAGTATGACTTGTATCGCCCACAACTCACTTGTGTTCTACTCGTGCATATAACATCAACGCATCAAACCAGGCTCGGATGCCACTGTTGGGAAACGTAGTAATTTCAAAAAATTTCCTACGCACACACAAGGATCATGGTGATGCATAGCAACGAGAGGGGAGAGTATTGTCCACGTACCCTCGTAGACCGTAAGCGGAAGCGTTATGACAACGCGGTTGATGTAGTCGTACGTCTTCACGATCCGACCGATCCAAGTACCGAACGACGGCACCTCCGAGTTCAGCACACGTTCAGCTCGATGGCGATCCCGGACTCCGATCCAGCAAAGTGTCGGGATGAGTTCCGTCAACCTGACGGCGTGGTGGCGATGATGATGTTCTACGGCGCAGGCTTCGCCTAAACTCCGCGACGATATGACCGAGGTGGAATATGGTGGAAGGGGACACCTGACACGGCTAAGGAACGATCCGTAGATCAACTTGTGTGTGTCCATGGGGTGCCCCTGCCCCGTATATAAAGGAGTGGAGGAGGGAGGGCGGCCCTCTCTATGGCGCGCCCTAGGGGAGTCCTACTCCCACCGGGAGTAGGATTCCCCTTCCTAGTCCAACTAGGAACCCTTCCATGTAGTAGGAGTAGGAGAGAAGGAAAGGGAAGAGAGAAGGAGAAGGAAGGAAGGTGCGCCCCCTCCTAGTCCAATTCGGACTAGTCCAAGGGAGGTGCGGCCACTCTTTTGGCCCTTTCTCTCCTTTCCCGTATGGCCCAAAGAGGCCCAATACGAATTCCCGTAACTCTGCGGTACTCCGAAAAATACCCGAATCACTCGGAACCTTTCCGAACTCCGAATATAGTCGTCCAATATATCGATCTTTACGTCTCGACCATTTCGAGACTCCTCGTCATGTCCCCGATCTCATCCGGGACTCCGAACTCCTTCGGTACATCAAAAACTCATAAACTCATAATATAAGCATCGCCGAAACCTTAAGCGTGCGGACCCTACGGGTTCGAGAACTATGTAGACATGACCTAGAACTATTCTCGGTCAATAACCAATAGCGGAACCTGGATGCTCATATTGGCTCCTACATATTCTACGAAGATCTTTATCGGTCAAACCGCATAACAACATACGTTGTTCCCTTTGTCATCGGTATGTTACTTGCCCGAGATTCGATCGTCGGTATCCAATACCTAGTTCAATCTCGTTACCGCAAGTCTCTTTACTCGTTCCGTAATGCATCATTCCGTAACTAACTCATTAGCTACATTGCTTGCAAGGCTTATAGTGATGTGCATTACCGAGAGGGCTCAGAGATACCTCTCCGACAATCGGAGTGACAAAACCTAATCTCAAAATCGCCAACCCAACATGTACCTTTGGAGACACCTGTAGTACTCCTTTATAATCACCCAGTTACATTGTGACGTTTGGTAGCACCCAAAGTGTTCCTCCGGTAAACGGGAGTTGCATAATCTCATAGTTACAGGAACATGTATAAGTCATGAAGAAAGCAATAGCAACATACTAAACGATCAAGTGCTAGGCTAACGGAATGGGTCATGTCAATCACATCATTCTCCTAATGATGTGATCCCATTAATCAAATAACAACACATGTCTATGGTTAGAAAACATAACCATCTTTGATTAATGAGCTAGTCAAGTAGAGGCATACTAGTGACTATATGTTTGTCTATGTATTCACACATGTATCATGTTTCCGGTTAATACAATTCTAGCATGAATAATAAACATTTATCATGATATGAGGAAATAAATAATAACTTTATTATTGCCTCTAGGGCATATTTCCTTCAAAACCATTGACCAGCGGGGCATGACCATAAAACATATCTCTCATATAAATAGAACAACCATTATTCTCGGATTTAAATGAGTAGCCATCTCGCATTAAACGAGATCCAGATACAATGTTCATGCTCAAAGCTGGCACTAAATAACAATTATTGAGGTTTAAAACTAATCCCGTAGGTAAATGTAGAGGTAGCGTGCCGACGGCGATCACATCGACCTTGGAACCATTCCCACGCGCATCGTCACCTCGTCCTTTGCCAGTCTTCGCTTATTCCGC
The DNA here is from genome assembly GCA_021605145.1 of Aegilops bicornis. Lineage (NCBI taxonomy): Eukaryota > Viridiplantae > Streptophyta > Magnoliopsida > Poales > Poaceae > Aegilops > Aegilops bicornis. The sequence continues at coordinate 48,197,478 of CM038675.1, read as the reverse complement.
AGCTTCTGCTTTGAGTTACAAATATGAGCAACGGCACCGGTATCAAATACCCAGGAGCTACTACGAGTACTGGTAAGGTACACATCAATTACATGTATATCACATATACCTTTAGTGTTGCCGGCCTTCTTGTCCGCTAAGTATTTGGGGCAGTTCCGCTTCGATGACCCTTCCCTTTGCAATAAAAGCACTCGATCTCGTGCTTGGGTCCATTCTTTGACTTCTTCCCGGCAACTGGCTTACCGGGTGCGGCAACTTCCTTGCCGTCCTTCTTGAAGTTCTTCTTACCCTTGCCCTTCTTGAACTTAGTGGTTTTATTGACCATCAACACTTGATGTTCCTTTTTGATTTCCACCTCCGCTGATTTCAGCATTGAAAATACTTCAGGAATAGTTTTCTCCATTCCCTGCATATTGTAGTTCATCACAAAGCTCTTGTAGCTTGGTGGGAGCGACTGAAGGATTCTGTCAATGACCGCCTCGTCTGGGAGGTTAATGTCCAGCTGGGACAGGCGGTTGTGCAACCCAGACATTTTGAGTATGTGCTCACTGACAGAACTATTTTCCTCCATCTTACAACTATAGAACTTGTCGGAGACTTCATATCTCTCGACTCGGGCATGAGCTTGGAAAACCATTTTCAGCTCCTCGAACATCTCATATGCTCCGTGTTGCTCAAAACGTTTTTGGAGCCCGGTTCTAAGCTGTAAAGCATGCCGCCTGAACGAGGGAGTAATCATCAGCACATGACTGCCAAGCGTTCATAACGCCTTGGTTCTCTCGATGGGTGCTTCACCTAGCGGTCCTTCTAGGACATATGCTTTCTTGGCAGCTATGAGGATGATCCTCAGGTTCCAGACCCAGTCCGTATAGTTGCTGTAATCATCTTTCAGCTTGGTTTTCTCTAGGAACGCGTTGAAGTTGAGGTTGAGATGAGCGTTGGCCATTTGATCTACAAGACATTTTTGCAAAGATTTTTAGACTAAGTTCATGATAATTAAGTTCATCTAATCAATATTATTTAATGAACTCCCACTCAGATTAGACATCCCTCTAGTCATCTAAGTGTTACATGATCCGAGTCGACTAGGCCGTGTCCGATCATCACGTGAGACGGACTAGTCATCATCGGTGAACATCTCCATGTTGATCGTATCTTCCATACGACTCATGTTCGACCTTTCGGTCTCTGTGTTCCGAGGCCATGTATGTACATGCTAGGCTCGTCAAGTTAACCTAAGTGTTTTGCATGTGTAAATCTGTCTTACACCCGTTGTATGTGAACGTTAGAATCTATCACACCCGATCATCACGTGGTGCTTCGAAACAACGAACTTTCGCAACAGCGCACAGTTAGGGGGAACACTTTCTTGAAATTATTATGAGGGATCATCTTATTTACTACCGTCGTTCTAAGTAAACAAGATGCAAAAACATGATAAACATCACATGCAATCAAATAGTGACATGATATGGCCAATATCATATAGCTCCTTTGATCTCCATCTTCGGGGCTCCATGATCATCTTCGTCACCGGCATGACACCATGATCTCCATCATCGTGTCTCCATGAAGTTGCTCGCCAACTATTACTTTTACTACTATGGCTAACGGTTTAGCAATAAAGTAAAGTAATTACATGGCGTTTAATCATTGACACGCAGGTCATACAATAATTAAGACAACTCCTATGGCTCCTGCCGATTGTCATACTCATCGACATGCAAGTCGTGATTCCTATTACAAGAACATGATCTCATACATCACATATATATCATTCATCACAACTTTTGGCCATATCACATCACAAGGCACATGCTGCAAAAACAAGTTAGACGTCCTCTAATCGTTGTTGCATGTTTTTACGTGGCTGCAATAGGGTTCTAGCAAGAACGTTTTCTTACCTACGTGAAAGCCACAACGTGATATGCCAACTTCTATTTACTCTTCATAAGGACCCTTTTCATCGAATCCGCTCCAACTAAAATGGGAGAGACAGACACCCGCTAGCCACCTTATGCAACTAGTGCATGTCAGTCGGTGGAACCTGTCTCACGTAAGCGTACGTGTAAGGCCGGTCCGGGCCGCTTCATCCCACGATACCGTTGAAGCAAAATAAGACTAGTAGTGGCAAGAAAGTTGACAACATCTACGCCCACAACAAATTTGTGTTCTACTCATGCAAAGAGAACTACGCATAAACCTGGCTCATGATGCCACTGTTGGGGAACGTTGCAGAAAATAAAAATTTTCTATGCTTCACCAAGATCAATCTATGGAGTTCATCTAGCAACAAGAGAGAGGAGTGCATCTACATACCCTTGTAGATCGCGAGCGGAAGCGTTCAAGAGAACGGGGTTGAGGGAGTCGTACTCATCGTGATCCAAATCACCGATGATCCTAGTGCTGAACGGACAGCACCTCCGCGTTCAACACACGTACGGTTGGGGAAGACGTCTCCTCCTTCTTGATCCAGCAAGGGGGAAGGAGAGGTTGATGGAGATCCAGCAGCACGATGGAGTGGTGGTGGATGCAGCAGGGATCTCGGCAGGGCTTCGCCAAGCTCTACGAGAGGGAGAGGTGTAGCAGAGGGAGAGGGAGGCGCCAAGAGCATGGCTGCGGCTGCCCTCCCTCCCCCCTCTTTATATAGGGCCCCTAGGGGGGGCGCCGGCCCTAGGAGATGCAATCTCCAAGGGGCGGCGGCGGCCAAGGGGGTGGCTTGCCCCCCAAGCCAGGTGGAGGCGACCCCACCCCTATGGTTTCCAACCCTAGGCGCAGGGGGGCCCAAGGGGGGGCGCACCAGCCCACCAGGGGCTGGTTCCCCTCCAATTTCAGCCCATGGGGCCCTCCGGGATAGGTGGCCCCACCCGGTGGACCCCCGGGACCCTTCCGGTGGTCCCGGTACAATACCGGTGACCCCCGAAACTTTCCCGATGGCCGAAACCTAACTTCCTATATATAATTCTTCACCTCCGGACCATTCCGGAACTCCTCGTGACGTTCGGGATCTCATCCGGGACTCCGAACAACTTTCGGGTTACTGCATACTAATATCTCTACAACCCAAGCGTCACCGAACCTTAAGTGTGTAGACCCTACGGGTTCGGGAGACATGCAGACATGACCGAGACAACTCTCCGGTCAATAACCAACAGCGGGATCTGGATACCCATGTTGGCTGCCACATGATCCTCGATGATCTCATCGGATGAACCACGATGTCGAGGATTCGAGTAACCCCGTATACAATTCCCTTTGTCAATCGAAGACGTTACTTGCCGAGATTCGATCGTCGGTATCCCAATACCTCGTTCAATATCGTTACCGGCAAGTCACTTTACTCGTACCGTAATGCATGATCCCGTGACCAAACACTTGGTCACTTTGAGCTCATCATGATGATGCATTACCGAGTGGGCCCAGAGATATCTCTCCGTCATACGGAGTGACAAATCCCAGTCTCGATCCGTGTCAACCCAACAGATACTTTCGGAGATACCTGTAGTATACCTTTATAGTCACCCAGTTATGTTGTGACGTTTGGTACACCCAAAGCACTCCTACGGTATCCGGGAGTTACACGATCTCATGGTCTAAGGAAAAGATACTTGACATTGGAAAAGCTCTAGCAAACGAACTACACGATCTTGTGCTATGCTTAGGATTGGGTCTTGTCAATCACATCATTCTCCTAATGATGTGATCTCGTTATCAATGACATCCAATGTCCATAGTCAGGAAACCATGACTATCAGTTGATCAACGAGCTAGTCAACTAGAGGCTCACTAGGGACATGTTGTGGTCTATGTATTCACACATGTATTACGATTTCCGGATAACACAATTATAGCATGATTAACAGACAATTATCATGAACAAGGAAATATAATAATAATCATTTTATTATTGCCTCTAGGGCATATTTCCAACAAGTACCACATCATCCGCATAGATCGACATTCTCTGCCTCATGCCCACAGCTGCTAGGGGCTCCATCACTCGTTGTATCGCAGCAGCCTCGAACATACGTTGCGGCAGTTCCATCGTGAGAATGAACAACATTGGCGACAACGAGTCCCCTTGCCGCAAGCCCTTGCAGTTGTATATCGTTTCCCCCGGCTCGCCATTGACCATCACCTTTGTAGTCAACGTGGCAAGGATCCCACAGATCCACGCCCTCCACTTGTGGCCAAAACCAAACTGCTGTAAGACTTCCAACAAGAATGGCCACTGGACCGAATCGAATGCCTTCGAGATATCCAACTTAAGTAGCATAGCCGGGTTCCTCAAAGCATGCAGCCGCCTTGCCATTCCTTACACTAGCATGAAGTTATCATGAACGGATCTTCCTTTGACGAATGCACTTTGATGATTTCCCACAAGGTTTGGGAGTTCCACAACCAACCTTGTTGAGAGTACCTTTTCGAAGATTTTTATGGCCCCATGCACAAGGTTTATGGGTCGAAAGTCGCCCACCTCTAATGCTCCCTCCTTCTTCGGTAGCAGAGACACTAACGATCTGTTGATTGCAACCATGCCTCTCATATCCTCCCGATGCATACAATCAATAGCCCTCATGAACTCCACTTTAATGACATTCCAACACGTGGCATAGAACCTCCCTGTAAAGCCATCTGGCCCTGGCGCCTTGTCCGTAGGCATTGCCTTAATCACCTTTTCCACTTCCTCCACTGTGAACGGCTCCTCAAGGTGTGACATATCCCGGTGTGGTAGATTGAGCCCCTCTAAGTTAATCGTATGATGTCGCTGCTCAGACGAACCGAACGTTTTGCCATAGAAAGCATCAACTGCCGATGCCACTTCTTCCTGGCCCGAGTACATCTGCCCATTGTACCTGACTGCACGCAACACATTCTTCTGCTGCCCATGACTCGCCTGCTGGTGAAATAACCTTGTGTTACCATCCCCCTCGATCAGCTGCAGCAGGAGAGAACACTGCCTTGCAATCGACCTCTCCAGCGAGCACAGCCCCAAGAGTTTGTGCTTAAGCATTTCCTCAGCCCCCTCTCCGCATGGGATAAATCTCGCGACTCCATAGCAACATCCAGTCGTGTTATGACCTCCAAAGCAATTGCGAACTGCAGCTTCACATTCCCAAACCAAGGGCCACTCCATTTTTCCAAGGCCTTTGCCGTCGCCCTAAGCTTGCCATGTAGCGTGAGGTAGTCATTTGATGCCGGAGGGGTAGAATCCCACGCTGCCTGCACCGTCGCCATGAACCCCGGCGCCTTAACCCAGAAAGCTTCGAAACGGAAGCGCTTGTGCATTTTTATTTCCACATTCATGTCCAACATCAAAGGACAGTGATCCGAGATCATAGTGCCCAAGGCCGACAAGAAACACGTTGGAAACGCCTCATCCCATTCGTTTGATACGAACACATGATCGATCTTCTCCAAAGTAGCACTCTGCCTCTCGTTTGACCACGTGTATCGACGGCCATTCAAGTACATCTCCTTCAATTCGAGCCTATTCAACTTGGCTCGGAACCTTCCCAACATGCTCCGGTTGATCAAGTCATTGCTCTTGTCTTCTTGCCTTGCAATGAGGTTAAAATCTCCAGCTACTAGCCATGGTCCTGCGTGCAGCTCTCTAATGTCCACAAGCTCTTGAAGAAACTCCACTTTCCCCCTATCCTCTTGAGGCCCGTTGACACATGTTAACCACCACTCTGCCGCCCCGGGAGCCTTTACGATCGCCGTGAGCGAGTTAGCCTGGTAGTGCGGGTTGGAGAGCCTGACTATCAGCTCGTCCCAAGCCACTAAAATCCCACCACGCGTCCCCACCGCAGGGACATAGAAAAACTTGGTAAGTTTATTGCCAAGACAACGTTGTACAACCGCTGTCGAAATCTCTTGCATCTTGGTCTCCTGAAGGCAAACAATGCCCGGGTTCGCCTCCAACGCTACTTGCCGCACCGCATCTCTACGCGCCGGGGCATTAAGCCCACGTACATTCCACACAATAACCCTTAGGTGTTGCGCATTCATCCTCTCATCCTACCTAGTCCACCGACGGCCACCCCTATACCAAGGCGGCGACCACCTGGGGCATGCCCAGCAACGGAGTCAGCGGCGACTCCCACCCGAACAGCGCCAACACCGCGGCGATGTGAGCTTCCGAAAGTGGCCGGTTGAACAGCTCGACATACATACGTAGGGCCTCCTCTGAGATGACCTCCCCCTCATTGGCATTATTTTGTGGAATGTGCATAACCCTAGAAATATGCAATAAGCTAATAAGCTGTTGCATATTTTTGTATTCGGTAAATACGAGGCCATCCGTTGGGGAAAACGAAGTCACGCACTATCTACTGTCAGTTTTCAACTTTTGAAAAAGAAAGAGAAAGAATGTCACTTCCGTGAGATTTCCCTAGATAGTCGCTTGTTTTTTGTCGCTTCCTTCATGATCCACCAGCCAAGGATTAATATAATAATACTAATAATTTCGCCCCTGCAGATTAACAGTAGCTCACACGTTAATTACGTGTTCGCTTTCATGATTAGCCGCCGGTCGTGCCCGGCCAGAGTCAACAGTACTCGACAGCACGCACGACGTGAGCATGTGTTTTGGATAGACGAGATCAACAATCACGCCGGATCATGCATGCATTTTTGGTCCGTTGCGCGCAAGGTTACAAATGATGCCAACTCGCCGACCAGGACAGCTAGACGGCGACGTGTATATGGTCGTTGCAAACTGCCCTTTTTGATGAAGATAACCGTGGTAAGGTACCGCCGAGGAAGGAGAAGAACAATGGCTTTTGAGGGGGTGGGTGATTATGTTTGACCATTATTAATTGGATCGGGTCACGCGGCAGTTGATTGCAAAGTTGACGGCACATGACAAGGAATTTATCTCTTCTGGGCACATGTTTTCGGAGACGAAGGCGAGAGAGGGACCATGACGGGCGGGCCTTCGCCTATGTGTCGAAATTATTTTACATTGGAACAATGGGACATGGGGGCACGGGCAAGGGTGGCGCCGCCTACCTGCCGAGCGAACATGGGTGGGCAGATCGGATTGGAGCAGCCGCAGCGAGGCGCCGAAGTTGGCCACGTGGTTTTAGTTTCGTGCGTGCACGATGTACGTGGTGAAAATGGCCTCACCATCGTGTGTCTGACGCTGGCCTTTTGGATCGGATTGCGGCGCCTTTTCCTGATGGCGCCATGACGGCGAGCCATGTGTTTCGTGTTTGGCCCGTTCGGGTGCGGCGGTGGATCGCCGGCCAGTACGGTCGGCGCCATGCGGACCCGACCCTACTTGTCATTTGCACTGCAGAAGGGTGCAGTACTACAGAGGATCTCATCCGCCAGGCGCACGGTCGAGGCTTGAAATTTAAGTTAAAGTCAGTTTACGCTCCGACCCTATCACACACACGCGCGTGCGCACACACACGGTCAGGGATACTTCCACTTTGACCAGCCTTCCCCTCTCTCGTGTCGCTTCCCCACGGGGCGCCCCCGAGCGCAAACCGTAGCAACCGGACGTGCTCTCTGTCATAGGCAGTGGTGATGCATCGTTCTGGGCATGGGGATCTGAACTGGTCATGCTTGCCCTGAAGACCTGGTAGCACGGGGAGTTGTCGAGCGAAAGCTCTGCGTTTTATCGCCACCGCTGTCGATGCTCGCGGGCGCCGCTCTCTTCTCAAAGACGTCGTTGTAGTGCTCCCCCTCTCAGGGTTCCGGGTGAAGACCCTTGTTTGTTCTGGACTCGGTAGGAGCGACGCTCGTTCTCCCTCCTAGGAGCGTTGTCGCAAAGCTTTATGTGTTATAGGGCGTAGCGTGACCTCGTACTCAGTTGTTCCTATGTTCTCTTTCAGTAGTATAGTCACATGCGTTCTACGTGATCAACTGATCCGATTATTCCAGGGTTGGCGTTGTCTGAGGGCAATTTCACCATCTTGAATCGCTTGGTCGTGTACGATTATTGCGATCGAAAACCCTGTTTGGAGAACACGAACCCATCGGTGAAATCAGCACACTATCAACTACCACATCGAGTACCATCAATTTCGTGATATTTGTCCAGATAGGCGTGCGCCTTTCTGCTTCTTCATTCATGATCTACTGTGATGTTGATAGTTGAAATGGGCCAGGAGGAGGAGGAGCCGATCTCGCACAATATCGAGGCTGCGCCTGTGAAGAATCTTCAGAAATCACCAAATAACCACAGCCAAAAGTTTTATTCAAATCCGTTCTGATCGAGGCCACCCGCGCCTATGGGGCGGTGGGAATGTATGTCGCGGCCTGCCGCCCAGATCGACGCATCATGTGCCGAGGGACCCACAGAACGGCCACAGACTGCTCCCTGGCCCCACCTGTCAGACTTCTATCTCTTGAGTAAAGCCAGTGCGAGTAGTATCTTCTTGTCCTGATGATGACCCAGACGTTAATTACGTGCTCGCTTGCGGACTAACAGTAGCTCGCATGTTAATTACGTGTTCGCTTTCACGATTAGCCGCCGGTGGCCGTGGTCTCCGGCCAAAGTCAGCATTCGACGACACGCGCGACGTGAACATGTGTTTTGGACAGACTAAATCAACCATCACAGATCATGCATGCGATGTTTTGTTCCGTTGCAAGCAAGATTACAAACCCCGCCAACCAGCTGACCACGACAGATAGACGGCGACGTGCTATGCCTATGCGTGGTTCATGCCAGCCCTGTCTTCACTTCGTCACGTCGGATTTTAGGCAAGATCGATGGATCTTTTTAAAGGTTACCGAAAGTATAAAGTATCTCAAAAATAATAAAAGTTATATCAAGGTCTTTGGACTATCGAACGACCACTGCCGCCATCGGAACGAGCCTCTGACTTCGACATGTCACTGTAGCTGCTCCTATACTGGAGCTGGTGTGACGTTGTCGTTGGCAGTCGAAAAGTTTTCGTACACTTGCCCTTAAGGAGTAGCGTAAAAAAATAACAGTCATCATTGTTAAACTCTTGAATTAATCCGAGGAATCTCACACCAATGCATCTTTCTTTGGTTCTCAAGTTACCATGCACGACGGACCTCGGAGTTGTATTGAAATTGAGCACTCATACAAATCACCGCAAGAAACAAGGAAAGTATCAACTAGGTCCCCCGGGAACCATCCAACCGCTCCTTCCATCGCGGGCTGCCGGCGCGCCGCCGCTCATATTCAAACCTCGTGACCTTGTAATCTGAAGCCGGATTGAACACGGGCGGGAAGTCTTCAACCTCGGGCCAGGAGGACCATCATGCCAGAGGGAAAGGAAGGACGACCATCACTTTATCACTCCGGTGACAACACAACTATGAAAATCCACCAAGAACACCTACAAGCGGCAAAATTCATTTGCGGTAACCGCCAGCATCTCACAACATCATGCCCCGCACCCTCACAACAAGATCAATAGCCACCTTTCCATGGGGAAGTCGGGTTGATGGACAAAATCCCCCCTAGCCGACTGTCGCCATCTCTAGGAAGATCACGCCTAGAGAAAGCAACACCGTCCGAATCGACGGATCCGGGAGCATACAACGTCAGAAGCTCGTTGACACCGCTACAAGTGACCTCACCGATATGCGGGACAAACTCCAGGACAATTATTCCACAGCGTTGCCACCTCCTTGCAGCGCCACCGGGGATCCTATGTTGGATTTGCCTTAGAGCCAATACTAAAATTTTATTATTTTATTTTCTACGTTCATATTAAGTTTATATTTTTGTGCTATAATTGCAATAATTTTTGAATGGGAGATTAGCGGAAAACTTAGTTGCATGTGTGGAAACATAAACACCATATATCCCTAGTCTCACCTCAAAGACTAGTTCATGTATTGCAAATGATCTTGTTTTCCTGATCATGGGTGCATTATTAAAGTAACAAGGATGCTAGCTCTCCCACGGCCGGCCAAAAAAATAGAACAGTGGCTCTGCTCGCGGGCAGGAGCAGGGGTATATATAGGCCTCTCTTTAGTCCCGGTTTGTGGCTGGAACAGGGACCAAAGGTTCCTTTGGTCCTGTTCCACAAACCGACTAAATCTTGGCCAGAGCAGGCCCATTGGTCCGGTTCGTGTCTGTAACCGGGACCAAAGAATTAAGCGAAAGGACCATCACGAGGCACGCCGCCTACAGCCTTGCTGCACTGTGACTGATGCACCCTTTGGTCCCGGTTTGTGAGTGAACTGGGATTAACGCCCTTACCCAGGCCTCAACGAAAGCCCTGTTTTCTACTAGTGTAGCAATAATGAGAGTACATTATTGGTTAAAAATGGTGTTGGATAGACCTCATACTTATGATACATTGTGAGGTCCCATCGTGACTTAGTTATTGGTATTATCAGATAAAGATTTAATGTTTACTTAGGAGGGGCGGAGCCCAGTGGGCTGACCCATATTCACAGGAATACGGGTGAAAAAATTCGCTAGCAGTACCTATTAGTTAAAAAGGCCCAGTGCATCAGGGTGGCCCAAGAGCTGTGCATCAGGGTGAGCCCGTTCCAGCCACTCCTGACTCCTCCGGACTGGCCTAACGCAGCAGGACGCGTGCGTACACGCACGCACTACGGTTCGCTTGCGCATCCATCTCCTCACGTACGTAGTTTTTGTCTATAAAAAAAGGAGAATCTCCTCACGTAGTCACGTACGCAAACCTAATCTATCCACTTTTTTTCCACTAGAAAAAAACTAATCAATCCATCGATCGATTTCTGCGTTACGCGGACGAACCCAGCACAGCCGCCGGAGACTGCAGCGGCAGCGCGCCGGACGCCGGATGCCACACAGCCTGAGTCCTTACACGGTGACGAAGCGACGCACACGAGCAACAACGCTGCACGCCGTCCGGTGCTCGGTAATTTCGCATCGTTTCCAAATTCCAATCTTGAATGTTTGTCTCTGTGTCCGTCCATAGATGATAAATTACAAAAGGCCACAATTATGGTAGGGCCTTTGTCTTGCTTTTCCTAGTTTTGTTAAACTTCAACAATCATGTATAGACTTGTAGTGAATATAGTAAATCACTATGTTTTGGTAAAAGCGTGGAGTATTTTCTAGGGTTATAACTTCTAGTTAGGTTATATTTTATTTGCCTATACAATTCTCCATGTCTCATTATAATTTATATTTGTCAAATACAGATACTATGGACAAGTTTCTTCTCAAAAGAAATGCACCATCACATGCCAGAAGACATAAATTGGTAAGAGGACATTCAATATGATCAGGGCAATCGCGTCAATGATGAAAGTTTGAGTGATGATATTATTTGTTATCTGGAGAAGGAAGAAATGAAAAGGGTCACCAATGCTCAAATCGTTAAGTATTTCATGGCTGGAGGGATAGAAACATACTAAGGTAATTTTCAATTTTTAGCAATCTCAGTACTTTCATTTGGGCTACATTTTAAGTAGTTATGTCACTTGTTTTATCATTATAGTAAGCAATTTGATGGCTACATTTCGTTTTTACAAATCACTTCTATTATATCCAATAATGTGTGCTAAACCTATTAAACACACATTTATTTAATACATCCACGCTTGAAAATTTTATGCCTTGTTAAAGTGGTGCATCGGGTAAGATTTGCTCCAGCTCCGCCCCTGCTTAGGTACTTAGACCATGAGAATATCATAGTTAAGCCTTCATACTAGATGGTTGCTTTGGGGTTGCCAAACATTTCCCATAACATTGAATAGAGCGTAGTCAAAGTCTGTTGAAACAACGCCATATGATATATGGAATGAGAAGAAATCCAACTTGTCTTTTCCTAAAATTTGGGATGTGATGCATATGTAAAATGATTAATTACAACCAAATAAGCTTGATACCAAATCAGACTAGTGCTATTTTGTAGGTTATCCCAAGGAAACAACAGGGTATTACTTCTATCACCGAACCGAGGTCAAATTGTTTGTCGCGAAAAAAGAAGGTTGCGGAATATTCCGAAGGGTCCTAGTGGGTTGTTCCCTTTACTGGCCCAAGGGGTAGTGTCAAATGGGCCCAATTGGACCCCAAAGTGGTGTTCCACCTCCTCCCCTTGCGGGTATCGAAAAATCATCGCGAATATGTTATTCCTCTCTGTTGCTTCTTGTTGGTGAGATTGATCTATCTTGTCATCTTAATATTGCTCATTGGCGTGTTCGTCTAAAGGTACAAAAATTACTGCTTACTACGTTTTTCTACAATCTTACCGTGCTATCTACACGCGTCCTGCTCAGGTCAAAAGCCCCTCAACTCTCTCGCCGCCACAACAACGGATGGAGAGGGAGGGGACCGTCGGTCTGACCGTCGGCGGAGCAAGAGATTTGGACTCTTTCCCTTTCGCCTCTTGCGGTAACAGTTTATGTGAGGGATGGACATTGTTAACAACAATGTTTTACTGGATGTTAGTAGTAATTTTCTTTCTTAACAAGTCAATGATGAACCACGTGACACATGTGGTAAGCAATCCAAACAACTAAACACAAATCTTAATGATGAGCAATGTTAGAAAAAGAAGGATGTCGGTCGCATCCATACGTCTCCATCCTGGCTCATAACATGACGTACATAGGCGCATGCATGAACACGAAGAAACTTGAGCCGAACTACTCCCTCCGTATCTAGAGGTTTTAATAAAGACTACATACGGATTTATATAGACATATTTTAGAGTGCAGATTTATTCATTTTGTTTCATACGTTGTCCGTTTTGGAAACTCTAAAATAACTTATATTTAGGAACGGAAGAAGTGCTAACATGCTTATGGATGTTGCTCGCCGGCTGTGCAGACCAATCGATCAGCCGAGACAAGAACATATTCAATGCAGCTTTCAGGTGCGATAGATCGATCCCGGTTGTTGGGTAAACAAAAGAAAAAGATGATAAATAATGTGATATGACACGATCCCATCACGTGCTGTCGTCTATCTCACGCAAGTTTCGTGGTGGTTGATAGGCCTAGCTGAAAGATGATGTGGGATGAGATGCTTTTTGTCTGTGGCTCACACCACGAGTGGGGACTTGGAGTGGAGTGCAGAATGATTGGCTACGTGCATATCAACTCCCGCCCGACCTCACAAGATGCATGCATAAATGATCGCCAGCGATTTCCAGGTAGAAAAATTCTTGCCACTTGCCGGCGGTAGAAACACGCGATCGAGAAATGTATCATGTAACCCCAACGTGTATTGTGCATGATTTGTGCCATACTTCAAAGTGGTTTGGTTGTTGAACTGCCCGGAAAAATAAAATCCGTTCTTCAGACTTCGGTCGACTCCCACATAAAGCTCCAAGGTCGAGGCAGAACGCGACGTCCCAGTGAGGCCGAGTCTAGAATGAGAGGGAGAGGGGGATGCTGCCGCTGACCATGGTGTCGCAAGCGAAAGCGAGGTATATATAAGCTTGACCGGCGAGGGGGCGGGGATGGGGGGTTCCACCGTTGCTGGAGAAGGGCCTTGTTTGGAGAGATCTGGGCCGGGCAGGCGTGGGGAGGGGCGCGGGCCAGGGGTATGCCGCTGGTAGATGGATCATGCCGGATCTTGCAATTTTTGTCCCGTTCCACGCAAGCTTACGTATGATGCCAATACTTGCCGACCAGGACAGCTAGACGGCGACGTAGGGTTAGCTAGACGGCCCACGAGATCGGCGACGGTGAGATAAGTACGGCACGTTGGCCACGTAGACAAGTTCTTCTTACTTGATGAAGATAACTATGGTAATGTGGCCGCCGAGGAAGCAGAACAATGGCCTGTTTAGAAGGTGTTCGGCTAGCGCGAGGGAGTAGGTGATTATGTATGATCATTATTAATTGATGAGTGTGATCATGCGGGCATGCGGCGGTTGACTGCAAAGTTGACGGCGCAAAATGGCAAGGAAATTGTCTCTTCTAGGGCACATGTTTTCGAGAGACGAACACCTGTACGGCGTGAAAGTTTTTGCTCCGAGAAAATCATCTTTTTCTTTGTGTGAAAATATAAGAAAATCATCTATGGCGCAGGCTTACGGTATGCAGCCCGTTAATAATTTGTTGGCCGGCCCGGCAAATTAGTCGCGGGTCTCCGGCCATACATTGTCCAACAGATGCACAAGGTAATCATGGTTTTTTGGACGAAGTACAGTATAACGATCTATCGTTATCCCATTCAACACAAGCCCGTCAATAATGGTGACGTCACAGTTGATGCATACCGCCGTTCCAGCCGTCGTGCTAGTGCCGCCGTTCGCGGCCACACCGTTCCGTGCCTGGTTTCCTGGTTGCTTGGTTAACTTCCTTTCATGTTTGGTAATTTTATTAGATGATGCCATCAGAGGATATCAGAACTAGTGTTTGGCTGTAAGTTTTAGCTGAAGTAGTATGGGCGAAAATCCGTTAGTGCTCCCGGGAGCGAGCGCTCCTGCACGTGAAAAAATATTTTAAAGTGTGAAAAAATTCAAAGAAAAATTCGGCGCCTACATCTCGACATTATTTGTAAGCACGTCAAGTTTCAGAAAAAATCCATATTTTTTGTGGCTTGTGTAAAGAAAGACAAAAGGATGTCTTGTGAAAAGCATTTTTAACAAGGATTTTGTCTTTTTCACACGCTAGACATACGTTGTCGGTTTGTCGCGAAATGACTTTTTGACGTGTGCAATATTAAGATGTACGTGCCAAGTTTTTGTTTGAATTTTTTTGACATTTCAAAATAATTTTAAAGCATAATTTAAAAACCAAGAGCGCATGCTCCCATGTGCCAAAACGCGGTGCAAGTTCCGCCCCACCTTAAATATTTTTCGTCCTCCGCCACTGCTTGGGGGGGGGGGGGGGGGGTGATGTTGCTTGAGGACTTCAGAGTCGCGATCCAAGATAAGTGTGAGATTTTCTCCAGTCGACAACCGACAGTGACAACTGTGACGCCATTCGCGATAACATTGGCATTTTTTTCTTCATAATATGTTACACTGTGTCCCCTCATTCCTAATATGTTATTCTTTTCTTCATAATATTTTTTTGCATGAGTAAGTACTCTAAAGGTGTTGTGCTGTTGCATTCTCTACATTCCTTGAAGTCCAACCATCCATTTCTGAATTTTAAACAACCATGTCACATGTTAGGATACATTTTGTCCCTTGGCTTTGGCACCGACCCTGACGGGACAGCGGTGGCTGCATTGTAACATCCATGTTTGGCTACTGTGGTTTTGGTGAGTCCCATGTCTTTCCCTCCCTCTCTGTGCCCTTAGATGTTCCGCCAATTAAGCCCTGGCATATTATGGTGGCGGTTCTGTGGTCATGCTATCTGGTGGTGGTCTTCAGGCCACCACAATTTTTTATTGTGGCCGTCTTTCTTATCGATGAAATGTCACAACTTTTGTGCTCGCAAGATTATGTGGTTATTATGTGGTGGTTGTGTCGTATTCTTCAAGAAGCATGGAAGTTTATTCATTTATGTACTTGTGTTTGCAATTTTTAAACAGTGCATGTTTTTGTTCGTGAACAGTGAACATCGAAACACTACTTTTATCAGTCTTCATTAATATCATTGCTTAGGGATTTTAAGTGGATATCTTGTTTTTGTGTACGTGGCGCTATGTTTTTAAACTGCTTGTATCAGCACCCAGCTACTGGTGGAACTTCAGGGATTTTATGTGAATTTTTGTGTGTCTTTTAACATGTAGACACTGGGAAGTGTTGTCCTTAGAACAGGTTTTGCAAGCTATGTGATGTTGTTGTTCTCATCTTGTTTCTGATTCTGTATGGGTTAGATTATATGACTGAGAAACTTGGCATTGACAAGAGTGGAGCTCTGAATCCTCCTCCTCTACAAGAAGGACAGAGCCACCATGGCCGGGCTACCGAGCAGTGTTTTCAGTATTTCATATTCCAAAAATTAGGATTCCAGTGTGTCCATCTTTGTCGAGTTCCTGATAGAATGAACTCGGCGAAGTTATGACCGTCAACTTGTGTTTTGTCCCACCTCGCCCGCGCAAGACGCGCGCCGACCAGCTTTAATACTCGTGTCGGCTGACAGTGGTAAGCCTATCTCTTGTTGCATTACGTTCATCAATTTTCGTTGCGTGAACCAGACATCTACACTAGATTGCATTTCATCAATCTATGATCTTTCATCAAGTGTCAAGTTCATCTCATTCATGTACGTTGATAGCCCAATGAAAGAGGTTTTTAATTTTAATTTTTTTTTCATTTTTCTTCAGTTTTGTCGTTGTTATATGTTTTTCTTTTTCTAAGAACGTCTTCAATGTAAAAAATGATCTTGTTCTTGTCTATGTTTGCTGAGCTTCGGCTAAGGGAAACTAAACACATGCATAGTGGTTTAGTCCCAGCTCACCGCGCGAGGAGCGATGTGTCGTGCAAATGCGGAAAGCTTTAATCATAATTGCAGCCTTTGTGGAAGATATGATTGTTACTATGAATCTTCTCTGCTTATATGTAGGGAAGATTTATAGTCACGAATTGTATCCCTCACAAGGAAGCATTGATGGCTACTCAACTCTTTTTTGAATAATTTTATCTCAAACTCCGTCAGTCCATACTGCCTGTCAGGGTAGCCTTTTTTTACCGGGCCAACAGCTTGAGCGGGGTTTGCGACGCCCACTAAGATGCAGTCATCTTTATCAAACCGCTGACCCATCTTCAGGAGAAAGATCACATTATCCTTGCCAGTCCGTCCATCTGTCGACGCCACCACGGCACCCAACGGTGCCACCGCCCCGCGCTCGTCCATCCAGACGTGAAGATTTTGAAAGATCTGTTGTGCGTAGTACCTGCTGACCAGGCATGACACAACGTAGCATCTGTCGGCCAGGCATGACTTGACATCTCCACCGAAAGCTCCGTGCAAGACGAAGCCGCTCCACCTCCTGCCCCAGACTTCCAGCGCTACTCCACAAATGATGCTCCCAAGAGAGAAAATGACACGAAGTACCGCCATCGTTCGATCTGAAAAGACAAGATCATAGGGTTGTCTCCCGAGGAGCAGCACGAGTAGGTCGACATTAGTTACACGACAATGCCCTCATCAAGGTAACGACACAGAGCGCCGTCATCATCTGCCATCGGCTTGGTTTTCACCGGCAACTATGTCTTTCCAACTCGCAGCCGGAGCTAGATGACGAATCTCGAGATCTGTCCATCCAGTGTCAGGCTGACCACCTCCGGCGAAGGTGATGGCCACCACCACCGGTCCTACCACCTGCAGCACGGAGCCGAGGACAGGAGCCGAGGCATCCCGCTGGCCACGGCCGTGAGATGCACCCGATCTGGGCGAGACCTGCCCACGCAGGGGCGGGCCAGATCCGCCACAACACCAGGGTGAAGCAGCAAGGGAGGCCGCCGTCTCACGCCGCCGGTCGAAGGCCCGACCAGATCTGAGGTTCAGACCCTCCACCATACATCCACATGCAGCACATCGGCCAGACCCCGTTGCCTCGCGCCAGTCGGAGAAGCGCCCCGGCGCCGCCATCCCTGGAGCCTGCCAGGCTTCGCTGGCAAGCGCCTCTGGCGTGACGAGGAAGCGGAGGGGAGGTGAAGACGGCGGCTCTAGGGTTTTGTCCCCCGAGTCGCCAGGAGGGCGACGCGGGGGTCACGCAGGTTATCCTCAATGAGTCCGCCAGGTAGTAGGACGCGGCTGCCAGAGAGCCGGAGGAACAGGTCCTTCCTGCATGGCGGAAGCAGCTCTCCGTCGGCCAGCGGCGGCAGGAAACAGCACTAGTGGAAAAACAGGCTTCCGTCCAGCCCCATAAGTCGCGAAGCTGTAGGAACCGCGACTAATGGGACCTTTAGTCGCGGTTCTGGAGGTGAACCGCGACCAAAGGCTCCGGGCCTGTGGCGCTCGGTGGCCAGCTGGTGCACGTGAGGGGCTTTAGTCGCGGTTGGCCAGGACAACCGCGACTAAAGGTTTTCGGGCACTTTTAGTCACGGTTTGCTGTGCCAACCGCAACTAAAGCCCTCCCTATATATACCCATCCAAAGCAGCCAACACTTAGCCATTTGGAGCCATTCTCTTCACAAGTGGGTATAGGTTTGCTTTTGGTTCCTCTTATGCACATAAGGTGTTTGATGAAATGCCCCAAGAGCATGAAACAAACATGACATGAAGTGTTGGAGCCACACTCTTCGATCATGGTTAGCAACTTGATGAACCTTTGATGTGTCAATATGCATGTGTGTAGTTCATTGTTTAATTTATATTGTTTGTAGCTAGTTAGTTTAACAAATGCATGATGGTTAATTATATATTTTATATTATAATAATGCAGATGAATCGGCAATGGATGTACGGTAACCGACTCTCCGTCGAGTTCACTACGTGTTTGAAAGATTTCCTCGTAGTGGCTAATGCGAACAAGCGGGGTGAGTTTTGTTATCTGTCCATGTGTTATCTGTAAGAATGAGAAGGGTTACTCTTCCTCAAGAGTTGTTCACATGCATCTGCTTGGAAGGGTTTCATGCCAAGTTATAATTGTTGGACCAAGCATGGAGAAAGAGGGGTTATAATGGAAGAAGATGAAGAAGGGATGATTTCATCGATGAAAGCTATCTTGCTCATTTCGGTGATACTTTCATGGAGGATGCTCAAGGTGAAGGGAAGGTGAAGAAGAGGCACGTGATGATCCGTTGATGATCTTGGTCGGACCATTGCTGTTGCACGGAGACGCTGCGAAACTGAAAAGGAGCGGGAGAATTTGGCTCGCATGTTAGAGGATCACAGAAAGGCGCTGTACCCCGGATGCGATGATGGTGCGAAAAAGCTGGGCTGCACAATCTGGATTTGCTGAAATGGAAGGCAGAGGCAGGTGTAGCTGACTCGGCATTTGAAAACTTGCTGAAAATGTTGAAGAATATGTTTCCAAAGGATAACGAGTTGCCCGCCAAGATGCGTCTGAAGCAAAGAAGGTTGTCTGCCCTCTAGGTTTAGAGGTTCTGAAGATACATGCATGCATCAACGACTGCATCCTCTACCGCGGTGAATACGAGAATTTGACCTACGAGCGTTGCTTTTCGTAACCATCAACGATTGGCCTGCTCTTAGTAACCTTTCGGGACTGTCAAATAAGGGATACAATGCATGCACGCACTGCTTACATGAGACTGAAAGTGTACATTTGCCAAATTGTAAGAAGAACGTGTACCTTGGGCATCGTCGATTTCTTCCGAAAATTCATCCAGGAAGAAAGAAAGGCAAGCATTACAACGGCAAGGCAGATCACCGGCGAAGCTCGCGGAACGACCGGTGCTGAGGTATTTGATATGGTCAAGGATTTGAAAGTCATCTTTGGAAAGGGTCTGGCGGACAATCAGTTCGAAGGGAGCTGACGGCACGCAGCCATGTGGAAGAAGAAATCTATATTCGGGAGCTAGAATATTGGAAAGTCCTAGATGTCCGCTCTGCAATCGACGTGATGCACGTTCTGAAGAATATTTGCGTGAACCTCCTAAGCTTCTTGGGCGTGTATGGGAAGACAAATGATACAAAGGAAGCACGGCAGGACCAGCAACGTTTGAAAGACCACGATGACCGGCATCCGGAATGGTTTCAAGGTCGTGCCAGCTACGCTCGACCAAAGAAGAGAAGGTCATCTTTTTGAATGCCTGAGCAGTATGAAGGTTCCGTCTGGATTCTCGTCCAATATAAAGGGAATAATAAACATGGCGGAGAAAAAGTTCCAAAACCTGAAGTCTCACGATCGCCACGTGATTATGACGCAATTGCTTCCGATTGCTTTGAGGGGCTCCTGCCGGAAAATGTTCGAGTAGCCATTGTGAAGCTATGTGCATTCCTCAATGCAATCTCTCGAAGGTAATCAATCCAGAAGTTCTACCACGGTTCTGTAACGATGTGATCCAATGTCTTGTCAGTTTCGAGTTGGTGTTCCCGCCATCCTTCTTCAATATTATGACGCACCTCCTGGTTCACCTAGTCGAAGAGATTTTCGTTCTCGGTCCTGTATTTCTACACAATATGTTCCCCTTGAGAGGTTCATGGGAGTATTAAAGAAATATGTTCGTAATCGTGCTAGGCAGAAGGAAGCATCGCCAAGGGCTATGGAAATGAGGAGGTAATTGAGTTTTGTGTTGACTTTGTTCCTGACCTTAAGCCGATTGGTCTTCCTCGATCGCGGCACGAGGGAGATTAAGTGGAAAAGGCACGATCGGAATGAAATCAACGATATGTATGGACGGCCATTCTCATTGAAGCACACCACCTTTGTCTTGACCAATTCCAGCTTGGTGGCTCCGTACTTTCGTAAACACAAGAATATTTTACGTTCGACAACCCGGGAAGCCTGAATCCTGGATTAGGAAGGCCCACATGGAGACTTTCGGCAGTTGGTTGAGAAAACATTTAATGAATGACAATGATGTTGTAGATCAGCTGTACATGTTGGCCAAGACACCATCTTCGACTATAACGACTTTCCAAGGGTACGAGATAAATGAGAATACATTTTACACGATCGCCCAAGATAAAAAGAGCACCAACCAAAACAGTGGTGTCCGCTTTGATGCAGCAACCGAGAATGGGCAAGAGGTCACATATTATGGTTACATAGAGGAGATATAGGAACTTGACTATGGACCCTCCTTTAAGGTCCCTTTGTTCCGGTGCAAATGGTTCAAGCTAACAGGAGGTGGGGTAAAGGTGGACCAGCAATACGGAATGACAATGGTGGATTTCAACAATCTTGGTTACCTTGACGAACCATTCGTCCTAGCGAAAGATGTCGCTCAGGTTTTCTATGTGAAGGACATGAGTAGCAAACCGAGGAAACGGAAAGATAAGAAAACGATCAGTACATCATGCGATGATCCAAAGCGCCACATTGTTCTTTCAGGGAAAAGAAACATCGTGGGAGTGGAGGACAAGACAGACATGTCGAAGATTATAATATGTTTGCTGAAATTCCGCCCTTCAAAGTGAACACCGACCCAAGCATTAAGTTAAATGATGAGGATGCTCCATGGATACGGCACAATCGTAAGCAAGCAGGGACACAAGGGAAGAAAAATGATGTGTAATAATTTATTGTACCAAACTTTGTTGAATGGATCATGTGAATTATATTACCCGTGATGTGTTTGGTGTCCATTTTGAATGATTCGAGATACCACCGATGATACATGAAATTTGGAGTGATTTAGTCATACTCCTGCCTAGGCGTATAATATGCATACTCGTAGTCTTCATAGCCGCCGTCGTCGTTGTCTTTGGTAGTCGCCTTCTAAGTTGCCGCCGTCGCCGCTGTCGCCGTCGCCGTTGCCGTCGGGCGGCGCCGTGGCTCGAATCGAGGGTAGCGCAGCGGGGATATCGCCGCCGTGATGTAGTCCATGACGCTCTGCAGAGTCCGCCATACCACCATAGCCGACGGCCGGCCTCGTGGAAGTTCCCGGAGGCAGAACCGTCCTCCTCATACCGGCGGCGCCCTCTCACGCCCGATTGATGAAGAAGGCGTCCCAAGTATGCTGGTTATCGGGATGCCGGTGGGATTCATCCGCTGCTCCGGCGAGGTCGAGGTAGTAGTGGTTCGTGATGGCCGCCCGGTATGCAGTACCACGAGGGACGGGAGGGACTGCACGCCGGGCGCTTAGGCTCCAGCCCGGTGGGGACGCGGTAGCCAGTGGACAAGGGTAGTTCGAGAAGAAAGCTCCTCCACCTGCTGGTAGGTTAGAGTGGGTGCGGTGGAAGCCATGAGAGAGTGATGAGAGATTGTAGAGATGTGATAATGCTGGCCAAGCCGGGCTACATATATGTAGTGAGAAATGGCGGGAAAAATGGGAGCGGAAGAGAGGAGGCGGGAAGAAAGTGGCGGGAAGAAAGAGGCGGGAAGACAGGGAAGAAATGGCGGAAAACCCTAAACTCAGTGGCCTTTAGTCGCAAGTTGGGCAGGCGACCAGCGACTAAAATAGCAACAATAAGTATTTTGTTGTAAGTAGAAACAAAATAAAATAAATAAAGCAACAAAGAAAACAAAAAAGTGTTTTCAAATTTGAAAACTAATGGCACTAACAGAAAGTTTATAATTTTTCTAAAACTAAAAGCAAAAAGAATTAAAAAATAAAGCAAAAAGAACAAAAATAAATAATAATGCAGAAAACAAAACAAAAAACTGGAAAAAAATAGTGCCGCCTCTCGGACCCCCACGGCCTGAATACGACTAGAAACCCTACATGGGCGGGATTCAGGCCCAGGAGGCCAAGTAGGCCCACAGGCACATAGCTAGTGACAGATTAGGCTCGAAGCCTCAGGTTGAGAGGAGCTCGAGAGGGTGGCGCAGCAGCGCTTATAAACCACTCTCGAGCTCTCTCAACTAGCGAGGTGGGACTAAACTTTTAGGCGGGCAGCACAAGGCCTTTAGTCGCGGTTGGGCAGGCGACCAGCGACTAAAGGGTACCTTTAGTCGCGGTCTCGCCGCCAACCGCGACTAAAGGGGGAAGCGAGGCAAAAACCCGCCAAAAAACCCTTTAGTCGCGGTTGGGCAGGCGACCAGCGACTAAAGGGTACCTTTAGTCGCGGGTCTCACGCCAACCGCGACTAAAGGGGGAGGCTATAAATACAAGGCTCGATTCCGATTCTCGTCTTCTCCGATTCTACTTTGTTCGTCGCCCTCGCCCTCGACGCCGCCCGCCGTCGCCCTCGCCCTCGACGCCGCCCGCTGTCGCCCTCGCCCCCGTCGCGCCGGACTGCCCGTCCCCGCCTCTCCTTCGTCGGTCCTCCCCGCGCAGACGCCGCCCTCTCCTTAGTGAGCTCCCCATCGGGCCCGTCCGGCCGTCTCCCGGCCCCCTCCGAACGCTGCGCCCGTCCCGTCGCCGTGCCCGCCTCTGCATGGCGGCGCCACGTCATGCTCCCTTGACGTCCGATTCTTGGCGCTTCGCCCGGACCGCCACTTCCCTCGCCTGCGCCTGTTCGGCCGGGCGCCATCGCTGACCCTTGGCGCCGGGAGCTCGTGCGGCTCCCCCTCGCCCGGGCAGGCTACGGCCTCGGGCACGGGCACCACACCCGCTGACCGCTAGCGCCGGCGCCCGCTAAGGCCCCTGCCCAATGACAATTGGGGCCCACGCCTAAACGATTTAAAAAAAGGAGAGAAGAGAATTTAGAAAATAAATAAATAAATATATTAATTAATTAATCAGTTAATTAAATTAATTAACTTAATTAATTGTGTTTAGTAAACCTAATTAAATAACTAATATAACTAATCTTTTAATTAATCTAATTAACTTGGTTAATTAGTTAACAGACAATTTAATTAATTACATTAATTCTAAAAATGATATAAAACTTTAAAAATTAATATAAAATAATCCGTAACTTTCGGATGAAAATACTTTGTACATGAAAGTTGCTCGTAACGATGAGGCGGATCCGGATACGCAGCCCGCTCGTCCGCCACACATCCCTAGCATAGCAAACACGTAACTTTCCTCCGGTTCATCTGTCAAAAACGCGAATCACCGGGGATACTTTCCCGGATGTTTCCCCCTTTCGCCGCAGACGACCCATCGCGTTAGGGCACACCTAGCACCGCGTATTGCACAGGTTACGCTTTGTGATGCTTTGATTGCTCTGTTATTTATTGTGTTCCTCCGTTATTTCTTTCCTAGAGACCCCGAGACCGCGGCGACCCCAAGTTCGACTATGGAGCACCCGTCCTCGCGCTCTACCGCGACACCCTCTCCCACCCCTTCCTCGCCTCCTTTTGCCACCGCCCTTTCGCCACCGCCACCGCCACCGCCCTTCTTCACTTAATTAATTTGTTTTTACTACATGTTTTCAGGATCGACATAATGGTGGACGATAGAGCTGACCCGATTATGGACAACTATGATCCGGACGGTGAAGCACATATGTTCGGCATCATAAACGGCGATATTCAATATGTGCCGACCGGAGAAGAAGAAGATGATATCTCTTCTTATCTGAACCTTGACGGTGAAGATGAAGGGCGCCACAAGAAGATGATGTCAAGAAACGTCGATAAACGACGATCTTCAAATGGAAGTAGCAACCACCTCCGCGCCGAGGTATATATATACATTGAGCCTCCGGTGATACAAACTAACTGATTTGAATAAATATGTGTGTACTAACGCGACTCTCTTTCTTATTTTAGCCCTCGGCGGATCGTCAAACAATCGAGTACGTCGTCAAAGTGTGGCGCAACCAAGACGATGAAACAAGGAGAAACATGCACCATCGAGGTTGTCGACAAGGTAAACCGGCAGCCGCTGGAGCCCCGCAAGAACGCCACCAAGTTTGTCACCAATGCGGAGCCATTGTTAGAGACAACGCCTCTCGATCACCGTCCCAGAGTGGAATGAGCCAAAGAAGGCACGAATTGATGGTTTCACTTTTGTCGATAAGAGAACAAAAAGATTGCTTCAAGAAGCTTATGGAACATTTCGTTCTACCTCCGGAATACAACAAATTCGATGAGGAGGGTAACAAGATTGAGGAAAACAAGGAGAGGAGGAGGCTAGTCAAACAGTTCGCTCTTCATAAGATGGCCGACGCATTCCGGAAATTCAAGCAAAATCTAGCCCGTGACTTTGTCAAGCAGAACAAGACTCAGGTTTTCAAAGGACAATATGAGAAACTGAAACATGATTGGCCAGAATTTGTGAAGCAAAAGAAATCGGAGTAGTTCATTGAAATATCGAAAAAAAATAAGGAAAATGCGGCTAAGAAGGAGTACAATCATGTTATGGGGCCATGAGGGTATCGCATTTTGTTGACTAGGTTTGAGAAGATGGAGAACGAGATGAGTTCTAGAGGAATCCGACCAGGTACGGAGTGATGGTACCCAATGTCCAAAATCTGGTGGTACGGGCATGGGGAACGCCGAACCCGGAGACAGGGGAGTGTGTTTACCGGGCAAATTAATTAAACCCACCCAAGCCCTTATTGACGCAATGAAGGATGCTCAACAGGGGAAGATCAAGTTCAACAGAGAGAACGACGCTGACAAAAGCCCTCGGGAATCCTGAACACGGAGGACGTGTACGAGGCATGGGGCACATTCCGTGGAAAATAGGGTTCCCCCAGAACGATGACCCATACGGTTACAGAAGCCGTAAGAGAAAGATGGATCAGGAAGCAGATGTTGTGGCGCGGTTGGCATCGGAAATGGATGTGATGAAGAAAACCATGAGTGTACTAGTAGCCGAAAGAGATGCAGCTCGGGTGCAGCATGAAGATCATCCAGCGGATCTCGGAAGCCAAAGGCGGAGAAGCAGCGTGGCTTCCACGGAGGCCCCACCGCTGGTGCAGATGCACCGACGATCGAAATTACTGCACCGAGCCTCCGGTGGTCGAAATTACTGCACCGGAGCCTCTGGTGGTTGAAATTACTGCACCGGAGCCTCCTCGCTACCCGTGGACGATATAAAGGAGATGAAAGAATGTCATCTGTATTATCCTATCGGGAACATGTCCATGAAGGTAGCCATCGGCAGTGCTTTACCATGTTTACCTGGAGCACTCCACCACAACAACCCCATTCAAGATGGCTATGCTCGTGTCACGGTGGAGGACATAGTCCAAGGGTTTGAGGACCTGGAGATTGACATTGCTACACCAAGGGGATAAAAGACTTGGAGATGTCAAGCGCCATTTCATTCTATGGCAAAAGAAGTTTATCAAGCTTCCAGCGAGGCGCCAAGGACAACAAGTCCACCCCTCACGGTGGTGGTGGTGGCGGTGGCGGTGGTGGTGGTGGTGGTGGTGGTGGCGGTTCACCTACACCTCCGTCCACGTAAGCCGACGCCGCCCCCGATCCACAACGTCCGTGGGTGATCATCCGCCGCCCCGATCCTCGTCGGCGGGTGATCGACGCCGCCCCAATCCACCTCCGACAAAGAAGGTAAGCAGTCCTGATTATTAACCCGGACCCTTATGTACCTAAGACCACAAAGGTACCGGAGCCATCATCAAGCCTCTCCCCACAAGGCCTTGGGAACGTAGTGCCGAGGAAGTCGACGCAGCCGCTGCTGCTCATTATGAGAAATGGAAGGCGGACTGCAAGAAGAAAAGAGAGCCCGAGCCCAAGCCAAGATATTCTGATGAGCAAAAGAAGTGGGCTAAGTCATTTTTGAGCACACCGTCCCAAGTCACAAGAATCTGCTGACGACTATGCATGTGAACTTCAGGCAGGCACTCATGTTCAAGGAGAACAAAGAGCGGGAGAAGGCCGAAAGTAAAAAAAGCGGGAAACAAGTTGCCCAGCTCGGGGAACAAAGTAAACAATCGATTGCCCCGCTTATAGTGCAAGCCTTCTGTCCGGATGACCCCGAGATCATACAAGCTGCGGCAACACAGGGATTGATGTAACGAGTGCGAAGAACAAGCGGCCAACTTAGGTATTACTCTTCGTGAACTGTTAGGCCTTGATGAGGCGCCAGATGAAGGAGGTAGTAATTACATATGTCAAGAATGGGCCTCTCGTCGAGCCTCGCGCAGGAAAATGATCTACCCGACCAAATGAAAGGTCTGCTGAATTGGTACAAGGGTTACATAAAAAATAAAACGCCAAAGAATATATTTATGCGGAAGTTAGACATGAGCATCACTTCAAACATTACTATGTACAAATTGCAATCGAGTGAATTGTTCCAGCTTTTCAATCTGCGCGAGCTCGACAAATCTTTCATCGGTTGCTTTCACGTTACGTAAGTGATTTATTAATTTCTACCCCATCTCGTTCATATTGCCTGCACTATATATATGTCCTAACTATATTGTTGTGTCCGCTATTATACATGCAGAATGAAGATTAAGGAATGCAGAGTAAGGAACATCCATGATGTTGGGTTCATTGACCCACACATCGTTAATGGACATGTGTTGGAGCCGCCACCCCGCCGACGTGGAGGCAGACCTGTGGCAGTTTCTTACAAAGCAGGAACTCAAAAGTGATATTCTATTTCCTTACCATTTTGGGTGAGTGTTTCTGTCTTGAGCACATTCTCTTTTGTTTACTCCATGCATGGTATGTGGCGGCTAATCGATGAGTTATGCATGACGTCTGTGCATGTATCGTGTCCGCAGAGTTCCACTGGATTCTGCTAGTAATTAAAGTTAACACCTCGTAATGTCTCGCCCACGACTCTCTGAATATGGATCCAAAGCTTTGGGCCGACATGAGAAGAATGCTGCAGAAGTAATTATTTTCATTCATTTGCGCTCTATATCGATCGGCCTATTTCGTTCATTTCCTAATATCAAGTAACTAATAACTCTCTTGTTCATTTAATTTTCTTTGCCTCGTAGGGTTTGGAGACGGTTCAGAGATACAAAGGTCGGTGAATTCAAAAAGAGCTAGAATTCAAAATGTTAAAGCCTAAGAATGCTGGGGATATTCAGCCACCGGAGACCAATCTATGTGGATACTATGTCTGTGAGAGGATTCGAGATACACCTCTGAGCGGGTTCCGAGTGATACCAATGCTCGTGAGGAATAACCTCCGGATGATGCTTAGTCCGTAAGCTCGCTTCCGACCACTTCAAGAGGAACTAGCTGGATGGTTCAGCAGGAAGTCCTCCATCCTAAAGGAGAACACTATTACGAGGACGTAGAACTTTATATGGATTAAATCATGTATGGAAACTTGTTCAAAATTGTATATAGTCATCCGATGATATTGAATATATATTGTATATTCCTCTTGAATTCGTGGTGGTTCTAATTTCAAATTTATTTGAAATTGTACATTCATATGCATGTATGTAGTACCGTAGAATATATGAAACTCCGTCAAAATTAAAATAAAGCACAAAAGAAATAAAACAATACAAATTAAACAGAAAACAGATTTATGGGGGGGTGGCTAAAACCCTAAACCTGTGGCGGCCTTTAGTCGCGGTTGGCCAGAAGAACCGCGACTAAAGGTCCTCCGCCTGACGGCCTGGCGCCCACGTGGACGGGCCGTTAGTCGCGGTTCTTAAGCAGCCGCGACTAAAGGTGGGGTGCTTTAGTCGCGCTTATTTGGTCGCGGTTGCGCAACCGCGACTAATGGCAGTTGCGAACCGCGACCAAAGACCTTTTTTCCACCAGTGCAGGCCAAGAGGGCATCCGAATCGGCGGCTGCGCGGAAGGCCAGGGAGACAGCCGCGGCACGGCAGGTGTCGCGTAGCGACGTGCGGGAGAGCACCGTCGACACGAGCTCCTCCGGCAGGCGCGCGATCTCGCAGGTCTCCATCGTACTTCTTCGCGTCCACCGCGGACTGGTGCTGCTTGGACGGTTTCCACGGTTCCATCTGACGGGAATTCTCCCTTAACTTCTTGAAGCACTTGGAAGGAATGAAAATTATTTGATTAATTCGGGGGGAAGCAAGCTAAGCAGGGGGACTTGTGCAGAAACGGTAATATAGAAAATATAGGAGTGTAGTATACAGCAAAAACACAGATGGATCGTGGGCAGGCTCAGTTGACTGAACCAATATTTTTTTTGAACATCAGTACAGACACAAGCGCTCATATACACGCGCATACACTCATCCCTATGAACGCGATACGCACACCCTATCCTTATGAGTACCTCCGAAAGACTGAGCCGGCATATCATCTTGAAATTTACGAAGTCACCATAGGCACCTCGTCATCGACAGGAACGTCTCCTCCCACTGAATGCACATCACCGAAAATACTGAAATAAATCCAGAAATAAATGCGAGCACCAGGATTTGAACCCTGGTGGGTTGTGGATACCACAGTCCCTCTAACCATCCAACCACAGCTAAGAACACAACTAAGAAGCGAATGTTTGCTGATTAGGCATTTCAAACACACTCATAAAAGGAAAAATTACCCTACATACATTTTTCTACCCAAATGATAAGTGTCACACATGTGGCACGAAGCACTCCGTCCCTAACATTTTTTACAATTAAAGTTGTTATCCAACAAAAAAATAATTTAAAGTTGCCATCCTTTAAAGTACAAAAGTTGCCATGCTTTGACAACTAAAGTTGTCATCTCCACGTTAATCAACTTTCCATCAAAAAGGTCGGAGTTGACATGTGTTCGTCCCACACGTGTGGCACTTATCAGGGTCCTTTTTCTATATCCATTTGAAAAGGAAACTAGTCTCGCCAACTAACACTCTGCTAATGTGTCAATTTTTGGTTCATACCTAGCAGATGATGTCGGCATCCAATTGAACTCCATTTTCGATTTCTAATGTTATGACTTCCAAACCACATATCGGAAATATGATCCAGTTTTACCCTTAAATTCCTCATGTCGACCTCTTCAAAATATATCTCTGGGTATGTTTCAACCATAGAGTTAACCCTAAAAACCCTTAGAATTTAACTGCAAATTCTATGTGTTTTTTGTGCAAGTGTTTTTTGTTTCTCGTAGGGTAATACAATGTCCCTAATTCATTCTTTCTTAGAATAATTTCTTTTTCTTTATGCTTTCATTCTAGGTAGGCACTATTATCACGATTTTCTTCTTCTTTAATCTTGAATGACTTCTATTTCTATTGTTGTTTTTGTTAAAAAGATCTTGCTCTTCAATTATTCTTTGAGGTTATTACACTCCTAATTTTTCTTCTTGTTTGTATTCTGTTTTGTTATCATCTCTTTCTTGTTTTTGTATACCTTCTTTTGGGTAAACAACTCCCATGATTCTTTCTTCAATGAAGGAACTTCATCTTATTTCTTTCCAATTTGCCTTTTTTTAGTTAACACCACTCCTAGGATTATACCTTAATTAAAACGACATTATTTCTTTTGTCTTTGTTCATTTCCAGTTCGTATTTCAATGTCTCCGCTTTTCTATTTGTTGATTCCTTCCTGCAGGTCACACAATTTACGCTTACCTAGTTCAATAATATGAATGGAATTTTTTATGACTATTTTATTTTCATGCAACAAACTTGAATACACCCTTTTACTAGCATTTTCTCCAACTATTGTAGATGGAAATATAGAAGTATTTCTTAATGTTGTCAAAAAATATTAAAATTTGGGATGGTGCCCTAATACTGGCACATAAGCATCAGATAAAAATTTGAGAAGACTGCATATAAGAGAAAAATTATTATTTGCCAAGTGGACTATCTCCTATAATATTCAATGAAAATATTCACACAACCCCATTCGGGTGACCATATAAGTTCCTTTCCACGAATACAATTTGATTTAACATTTTTAATAACAAAAATAAATTAATATAGGCTTTTGGTATGTAAAAAAATCTCTTTATTGCATTTTCTTCAACTATTTTAGAGCAAACAAATAAAAATAAACTTAATGTTGTTAGAAAAAACTGGGACGCTGCCATAATACTAGTACATAGTTTTTTAGAAGAATATACAAAACTCAAAAAATATGTTGTTCACAAAAGGAATATCTTCCAAAACATTCAATGCAAATATCCAGACGATCCCTTTTTAGAGCCCATTTGAGTTCGTTCCTACATCAAAACTTGCATAAATTAACCTTAATTTATCATTTCCATAAAAAATTATATTTACATTTATTAAAATCGTTAATGGCACATCTAGAATTCCAGTAAATTTAGTCGCAGTCTCCAAATATGAAATCTCCTCTCTTGTTTAATAATTTCTTCTTTTCTTTCAAAGATAAACAAACAAAAGCGGATGCATCCCTCCCCATCTATAGAAATGAAATGAAACCCAAAAGAATATATATTTACAAAACACATTACGAACAAATTTGATTCTTCTTTTTGAGAGGACAAACAAATATGATTAGTCTCCCTTAGCTTATTTTTGGACATGCTTAATCCCCGCAGATCCTGTTGTTTTATATGTCCCACTACTTTTGTTAGTAAAGGGAGGAATAATGCTTGAAGTACTGAAATGCAGGGCACACCTAATCAGATTTCTATACTAGCTGAACCATAACATAGGAAGGTCAATACTCTTCTTCTAATTATCTGTTTATTCTCTTAAATGATTTAAAATACAGTATAGACTGTTTCTTCTTGAAAGATCAAACAAATATATACTGTCCACAAGGATAGAATGGAGACCAAGAGGGAAGTTCGAAAACACACATTACAAACATATATGGCTCCTTTATTTTCCTTATATATTGGAGTAGACTCTGGACATGTTTGGTTTATTCCCGCGAGCTCATAAATTAGCCTGATTTCTTATGCCTGATCTCGATGCCCTGCACGACCAGACCGCTCTTCCCGTTCAAAGCCTTCGTCTCCGAAACGCCGAAGGACACATCACCATCTTCATCCCCATCACAGGTGAACTCGCCCAGCTCCAGCTCCATCCAGCCATCGCCCCTTTGACGAGGGAGCACTGCGTCCTCTGCACGGCGGTTTTGGCTCATGCTTCTTTGCGGGTTAGGTTGGAGGCAGACCTTGCGGGTCAGGTTGGTGCCTCCAACTCTAATTGATGCCTCTTGGATCGGCGAGTCCAGCCCATAGGAACTGTCGGCCAACTTGTACACGATGTGTGCGGCATAGACTGACCCTTTGGAGAGTATCTTGCTATCTATCTTGCCAGGGATATCCAACCAGCAAACTAACCTGAGTACAGCAGTCTCGGAGAACCTAGAGTCGGACATAGATAGTATAGGGTTATGATTCAGACGTATCAAGCATCATTGCTGCAAAAATACTCTGAAACGGAATTCAAGTTGGCCTCATCACCAAATTTCAAGTATGTTCTTATCGTAATAGTTGGGTAGAGGGTTGCTAGAATCTACCACCCTGTGCCACCTACTCCCTCCGTTCGGAATTACTTGTCGCGAAAATGGATGTATCTAGACGTATATTAGTTCTAGATACATCCATTTTCAAGACAAGTAATTCCGAACGGAGGGAGTACTTGCAATTTATCAAAATTGGACAGGTGAGACAGACTACAATGCAGCAGCATCAAATTTGAAAACCTGAATTTGCAATCAGACGGGACAACTTAGATGACAACGGAACTGAAGGAAATTAAGAGCAGAGGAAGGGAGGGGACCTCGAATCTGCGAGAGGGACCCAGTTCCAGTATTGCGGTGTGTCGCGCCACGCGATGGACAGCGCCCTCGCCGAGACCATGTAGCACTTGGCACCGGTCTCCCTGTCCAGCCACATGCTCTGCACATGGCACCGATGGAAACGGTCAGCGAGATCAACGGGGAGGCAAAATTTCTTACAAGGGCTGATTGTTGGGATCCGCCGTATTCACCGAGACCACGAGGAGTCTAAGTTGTTAGTGTACGTATATTGTTAGTGTACGTACCATGAGTCCGCCTGGGAGGAGGACGTGTCTGCCGGAGAGGCGGAGGAACAGGTCTTTCTTCCTGCAAGGCTCTCCGTCGGTGAGCGGCGGGAGTTCGTCGAGCGGTGGCAGGAAGCAGGACCAGACGGCGTCGGAATCGGCCGCGGCACGGAGGGCCGGGGAGACCCCCGCAGCGCGGCAAGCGTCGCGCGGCGACGTGCGGGAGAGCGCCACCGACAGCAGCTCCTCCGGCAGGCGCGCGATCTCGCAGGGCTCCATCGGCCCCTCTTGCGTCGGTCCTCTCGATTCGATTTGGTGGAAACTGTGACGAAGCACAGAATGGTTTGGTCTCATTCGTGGGACGAAGCAAGCTAAGTTATTTTGAACGAGAGGACCCAGTCGCCGTGGAGTAGGTGTCGAGAAACGATTGCACTCTGGCATTTAGTAGTACTACAAATTTAAATTGCACACAGCACACGTGGATCCATACTGGTTTAAATGACTGAATCAATACTGGTTGGTTGATAGCTACGGCGCGTATAGCATGGGCCACGGGCACGCACGCGGCAGCCACGGAGCAGCAGCGCGTGTGGCATGAGGTCGTTTATTTGGCTCCCTGTCAGGCAAGACTTATCTTAAGGAACATCGCCAGCATCCACGCACAGCGGAGGCCATTCGCTCGTAGCCGGAGCGCACCTTGGCTATATGGTCCAGCCTCTGAAACCAGAATACCAACTCCATGGCGGCTGATCCTACTTTCGGTCCCTTTGATTCAAAGGATTATTATAGGATCTTTGAATGATTAGAATCCTTGATTTGTAGGATTGAATCCTGTATGATTTTTTTTCTAAGGATTCATTTGTGTTACATTTTACAGAAATTCCAACATCCACTTCAACTTTTTGAAAGAAATCCTTTGTTTTTCCTGTGGCACAGTCAAACAAACTCAAATCATATAGGTATCAAAGGACATGCCATTTCAATCCTATGTATTTTTATTCCTATGAATCAAAGAGGCCTTCATGACCTCTTCCAAAATTGGTACCAATAATGTGAGCAGCAATTTAGGACAGTATAACTGAACCTAAACCGAGGCTTGTCACGCTATCAGTTTTTACGGCCGTCCAGTGTCCAGATCTGACCATTTTGGTCCGTTGGATGCGTGTAAAACGCTGTTCCGTGCGAACGTGGCCACAACCTGGGCCTCTTGTCCCAGGGGCAGCTACTCCGGTGGGCTTTTTGGACTCCTCTGGTTGACTGGGCCAGGCAGCCTTTCTAGCGCCATCACGAAGATTCCTCTGGTTGACTCGGCCAGGCAGCCCTTCTAAGGACCGCTCAGGGTAAGCACGACCCATCACGAAGGGAGACAAGTCACAACGAAGGGACTCCTCATGTCGTGCGTTCTTCCTCCTCCTGGCGGCGCTCCACATCTCTGTCGTATGAGCTCCCACCGTACCAATCTTCCTTCATGCCAGGCTGCACCTTCCGTTGATCCTCCCCCCTTCCCTTTACGCCTGCAGGGCAGCGGCGTACCTCTGATGTACACGAGGCTTTGGTTGGATCTGGAAGTGATGTAGCCATCTGGGTCAGCGTTGAGCGAAGGAAAAAGAGTGCGGGCAAGAACGGCAAGGAGGTGCAAAATAAGGTGCCATGGCCCATCCAACAGTGTGGGGAATATTTCCTGGCGTCGCAAGGATGGGTTGGAATCTTGGTGTGGATCCCCGATGCGAGGAGCTTCCAGGGTCCTGTAGAGTGCGTCTTGCTCTTTTTCTCACATGATCTATCTCTCCGATCTATCCGGTTTCAATCTTTTCTTCTTAGTTTTTCTTGAACCCCTGCTCATCTGCTGTTTCATACTAGGCGTCGTTGAAAGAACATGAAGCCACAACGATGAGATTATAGCCTCGGCCACCAGGTAATCTCCCTCTTCTTAATCAAGTTCTATACATAATTACCATTCTAATGCCCGTTGACCTCGTGAGCTTTTGAAATTAACATCTTTCCATAGCTTAGGGCAAAGGCATGGTAAATTTTTATGACAGAATAAAGTTTGATAATTTGCATAATACACAGTGGAATTTATAAATTAGCATATGCCAAAAGTTGAGCAAAAGCATGTTCAGTTAAAAAAAGTTACCATGTGTAATAACTTCCGGAGATCAGGGTAAAAGGAAGGTTTAGAGGTACACGATCACTCGGCATTATGAATTTTTATCAGGCTCTATACTGTGAACTCCAAACTCTAAACTGCTACTGTTTTATTCAGCTTTATAATAGAATGTCCAGTCATTATTTTGTGAAAAATGATTAAAAATTCTATCATATAATTGTAAAAATAGATGGGTGCGGCAACGCGCGCCATCATGGTCTAGTGACTGTGAAGAGAAGTTCGATGGCAAGGAGATAGGCGAAGTTCGCCATGGTTGGCTGGCGGCGAGGGATGTCCGGGCGGACAGGTGGTGGCCACAACGTCTACCTTCACGAAGTGTGCGGCCGCGGTTCTTAGGAAAAAATGTGGCGTTGTATTCCAATCGGGTCCGAGCGCATGCATGCACATATACTCCATGGACTCTTTTCTTTCTAACACGATCGCATCGTCTCGCCGCCGACACCTTCAACATAATTTCCCAATTGATGAACCGGGGACTAAAGGTCTTTAGAGCATCTCCAGCCGTTGGCCCCCGGGGGCTCAAAAAATCGCCGCTTAGGGGCGATCCGACGAAAAAATCTGCTTGGGACCGATCGGGTTCCTAGCCGCCGGCCTCAGGGTCGCCCCAGAAGATTTCTTAAATTCTTTAACATACGTTTGGCTAGAATTCGGCAAACGGGCATAAACTTCGCTGACTTAAACAATTTTTACATAGCAAACTTAAAAAATAAATGCCTAGACTACAGGAAGAACGCGCTGAGCGCGGCGAAGTCCTCGTCGCTGTCGCCGCCATCGCCGATGTCCTCGTCGTCGTCCTTCTCCTCCTTGGCGCGTCTGCCCCTGTCGGACCCCTGGCGGACCGGTGGCGGC
Source organism: Aegilops bicornis (assembly GCA_021605145.1). Taxonomy (NCBI): domain Eukaryota; kingdom Viridiplantae; phylum Streptophyta; class Magnoliopsida; order Poales; family Poaceae; genus Aegilops; species Aegilops bicornis. Next base: position 48,162,288 of record CM038675.1, on the reverse strand, counting down.
GCGTCGTCGTCGTTGTCGAGAACGACGACGCCTCCCTCATCGCGGCCACGGCGCCGAGCGGAGTACTATTCTAGGGCGCGACACTGGCGCTCTAGCTCCGTCTCCGCCCAATCCTCGCGCGCCGACTTCAAGGCCGCCTCATCGGAGAGGCCCGGCTCCGCCTTCACCGCGGCGAGCCCTGGCTCCGTCTTCACCGCGGCGAGCCCGGGCTCCGTCTTTGGCCTGACGAAGCGAGGAGCCGAGGAGGAGGCACGTCCGCTGTCGGTGTCAAAACCGGCGGATCTCGTGTAGGGGGTCCCGAACTGTGCGTCTAGGCGGATGGTAACAGGAGACAAGGGACACGATGTTTTTACCCAGGTTTGGGCCCTCTCGATGGAGGTAATACCCTACTCCTGCTTGATTAATATTGATGATATGGGTAGTACAAGAGTAGATCTACCACGAGATCAAGGAGGCTAAACCCTAGAAGCTAGCCTATGGTATGATTGTTGTTCGTCCCACGGACTAAAACCCTCCGGTTTATATAGACCTTTGGATAGGTTAGGGTTACACATAGTCGGTTACAATGGTAGGAGATCTACATATCCGTATCGCCAAGCTTGCCTTCCACGCCAAGGAAAGTCCCATCCGGACACGGGACGAAGTCTTCAATCTTGTATCTTCATAATCTTGGAGTCCGGCCGTGATGATAGTCCGGCTATCCGGACACCCCCTAGTCCGGGACTCCCTCAGTAGCCCCTGAACCAGGCTTCAATGACGACGAGTCCGGCGCGTTGATTGTCTTCGGTATTGCGAGGCGGGTTCCTCCTCTGAATACTTCATAGAAGGTTTTGAACACCAGGATAGTGTCCGGCTCTACAATACAAGTTCCACATACCACCGTAGAGAGAATAACTTTTGCACAGATCTGCTGACGTATTCCGCGGCGTGACATCACACCACGGCCAGGCCTTTTTATGAATCGTTTTTTACCGTTCCACCTTAGCGCGTTTAGCGAGGCGGTTTCCTTGGCACGTCTTATCAAAGCATAGATCGTGCCCCCTTATCCCGGGATTCTCATCAATACGGACGTGGGTAACCCAACCGTGCCCGTCTGCGCGCCTCCTCTATCAAAGGCGAGTCCTAGTCGACTACGGGGTGGGCTCTTGGTATTCAACCTCTTTATAATGAGACCAAGGCCCTCTTATTTTTACACCCTCCATCGAGTTCGCCTCGCGCTCCGAATTCTAACACCCAAGGCTTCAGATTCAAGCGCTTTGGACCTTCGAAGATGTCCGGCTCCGACCAGCACGGCCGATGGATGTCTTCCTCCGTAACGGAAGAAGATGTGCTAAAGCTGCAAGACGCCAGGTATCTAACCGGCGAGATCTCGCATAGGCTGCCTGCTCCAGGGCAGGTCATTCCTACTCCCGAGCCCGGCGAGAACGTGGTGTTCGTGTCTCACTTCCTTCGGGGTTTAGGCTTCCCGACGGATCCCTTTGTGTGGGGGCTCATGTTTTATTATGGGCTGGATTTCCACGACTTGAATCCGGAGTCCATCCTCCATATCTCGTCATTCATTGTCGTATGTGAGGCCTTCCTCCATATTACCCCCCACTTTGGATTGTGGCTCAAGACCTTCAAGGTGGAGCCAAAGATGATCGAGGGGCAACAAGCAGAGTGCGGAGGGCGATCATAAGCAAATGTGCTGATGCTCCATGGCCCGAGGGCTCTTTTCAAGAGGAGCTTGGTTTGTGGCAACGGGAGTGGTTTTATATCACCGCTCCCAGGGGCACCAAATGGGCGGCGCTCCCTGCCTTCCGCTCAGGTCCACCACAACGGCTGGCGTCATGGGTCAACAAGGGGCTCGACTGGGGGCCGTCCAAGGACGTTCCCTTGCTGCAGGGCCGTATTCGAGACCTCCACGAGAGGGAGATCAATCTGGTTGCGGTGGCGCGAGTTATGTTGATCCGGCGTCTTCTGCCTGCAAGCGTCGCCCCCTCCGCTGTGTGTATTCAATCCGGAGGGACCACGAGCTCTCCAAAATTTTATGGGCACGACTCCCGTGGAGATGTATAAACTGTTCTTCGGATCACAAGAAAAGTGTCCGGACCTGACTGAGGACGCAGGACTAAGCTGCAATGGCCCAGATACTCAAGTAAGTAGTCCTGTAACCGGACAAATTGTTCATTCATTTATCATATATATATGCCCTTTAAAGGAGCCGTTTCCTGAACATGAGTGGATATCCAAGGCAAAGTTAATAAGGTGTCCGGCTCCCCTCCCAGACACCACGCCGGATCCCATGCTGGCCAAGATGTTGAAGGCCGCGCCCTTTGAAGAAGGCGAAGGGGGGAGCGTGGAAGCAACTGCCTCTACGAAGGAGGCTATCAAGGAAGGAGGGATTAAAAATTTTGTCTTTCGAGGAGAGAAGAGGATCGCTTCGGAAGATCCGGAGGTCAAGGCCTCAAAGAGGGGAAAGGGATCTTCGTTAGAGAGTCCGGCGCCGGGAAGTAACCCAGCCGCACTATTTCCCCAAGGGGATCAGCCCTCCAGCGAGCCGTAAGTGAAAAGAAGGGGTCTTGTGAATAAGGAACATCCCTGTATTTATTTATGAAGATAACCGAAATTGTACCTTGTAGTTCGGATCTCAGCCCTTCTCAGGAGAGCTCGTCTTCGGGGGATCTTCTTCCGGAGATGGAGAGCGAAACGCCTCCACCAGTCGCACCCTCATGCGAGGCGGATGATCCTGAGGTGTCGTCGCGGAGGGTTCCCCCAAGTCCGGCGAGGCGGACGATCCCGAGGTGCCGTCTGGACTCCGTTTGATATTCTGTTTCTTCGAAATACTGAAAAAGGCAAAAAACAGCAATTCTGGGATGGGCCTCCGGTTAATAGGTTAGTCCCAAAAGTAATATAAAAGTGGAAAATAAAGCCATTATAGTCCAAAACAATAGATAAAGGAGCATGGAGCAATCAAAAATTATAGATACGTTGGAGACGTATCAGGCATCCCCAAGCTTAATTCCTGCTCGTCCTCGAATAGGTAAATGATAAAAAGAGAATTTTTGATGCGGAGTGATACTTTGGCATAATTTCAATGTAAATCTTCTTAATCATGGTATGAATATTCAGATCCGAAAGATTCAAGACAAAAATTCATATTGACATAAAAATAATAATACTTCAAGCATACTAACTAAGCAATTATGTCTTCTCAAAATAACATGGCCAAGAAAGTTATACTACAAAATCATATAGTCTGGCTATGCTCCATCTTCCCCACACAAAATATTTAAATCAAGCACAACCCCGATGACAAGCCAAGCAATTGTTTCATACTTTAACATTTTCAAAACTTTTTCAAATCTTCACGCAATACATGAGCGTGAGCCATGGATATAGCACTATATGTGGAATAGAACGGCGGTTGTGGAGAAGACAAAAAAGAGGGAAGATAGTCTCACATCAAGTAGGCGTATCAACGGGCTATGAAGATGCCCATCAATAGATATCAATGTGAGTGAGTACGGATTGCCATGCAACAGATGCACTAGAGCTATAAGTATATGAAAGCTCAACAAAAGAAACTAAGTGTGTGTGCATCCAACTCGCTTGCTCACGAAGACCTAAGGCATTTGAGGAAGCCCATCATTGGAATATACAAGCCAAGTTCTATAATGAAAAATTCCCACTAGTATATGAAAGTGACAAAATGAGAGACTCTCTATCATGAAGATCATGGTGCTACTTTGAAACACAAGTGTGGTAAAAGGATAGTAACATTGTCCCTTCTCTCTTTTTCTCTCATTTTTTTATTTGGGCCTTTTCTCTTTTTTTTGGCCTCTTTTTTTATTTTTTTTATTTGTCGTCCGGAGTCTCATCCCGACTTGTGGGGGAATCATAGTCTCCATCATCCTTTCCTCACTTGGGACAATGCTCTAATAATGATGATCATCACACTTTTATTTTTCTTACAACTCAACAATTACAACTCGATACTTAGAACAAAATATGACTCTATATGAATGCCTCCGGTGTGTACCGGATATGCAATGATTCATGAGTGACATGTATGAAAGAATTATGAACGGTGGCTTTGCCACAAATACGATGTCAACTAAATGATCATGCTAGCAATATGACAATGATGGAGCGTGTCATAATAAACGGAATGGTGGAAAGTTGCATGGCAATAAATCTCGGAATGGCTATGGAAATGCCATGATAGGTAGGTATGGTGGCTGTTTTGAGGAAGGTATATGTTGGGTGTATGATACCAGCGAAAGGTCTTGGCGGTATTAGAGAGGCTAGCAACGGTGGAAGGATGGGAAAAAGTGCGTATAATCCATGGACTCAACATTAGTCATAAAGAACTCATATACTTATTGCAGAAATCTAGAAGTTATCAAAGCAAAGTATTACGCGCATGCTCCTAGGGGGATAGATTGGCAGGAAAAGACCATCGCTCGTCCCCGACCGCCACTCATAAGGAAGACAATCAATAAATAAATCATGCTCCGAGTTCATCACATAACGGTTCACCATATGCGCATGCTACGGGAATCACAAACTTTAACACAAGTATTTTTCAAATTCACAACGACTCAACTAGCATGACTCTAATATCATCATCTTCATATCTCAAAACAATTATCAAGCATCAAACTTATCTTAGTATTCAACGCACTCAAAAGAAAGTTTCACATATCTTGAATACCAAGTACATTAATATTAAGCAAATTACCATGCTATTAACGACTCTCAAAATAATCTAAGTGAAGCATGAGAGATCAAGTTTCTTTAAAACAAATCCACCACCGTGCTCTAAAAGATCTAAGTGAAGCACTAGAGCAAAAATTATCACGCTCAAAAGATATAAGTGAAGCACTATGAGCAAAACTATCAAGCTCAAAAGATATAAGTGAAGCACATAGAGTATTCTATAAAATTCCAATTCATGTATGGCTCTATCAAAAGGTGTGTACAGCAAGGAATATTGTGGTAAACTAACAAGCAAAGACGCAAATAATACAAGACGCTCCAAGCAAAACACATATCATGTGGTGAATAAAAATATAGCTCCATGTAAATTACCAATGGAAGTGGACGAAAGAGGGGATGCCTTCCGGGGCATCCCCAAGCTTTGACTTTTTGGTGTCCTTGGATTATCTTGGGGGTGCCATGGGAATCCCCAAGCTTAGGCTCTTTCCACTCCTTGTTCCATAATCCATCAAAAGAATTCACCCAAAACTTGAAAACTTCACAACACAAAACTCAATAGAAATCTCGTGAGTCTCCGTTAGAGAAAGAAAACAAAAGACTACTTTAAGGTACTGTAATGAACTCATTCTTTATTTATATTGGTGTTAAACCTACTGTATTCCAACTTCTCTATGGATCATAAACTATTTTACTAGCCATAGATTCATCAAAATAAGCAAACAACACACGCAAAACAGAATCTGTCAAAAAAGAACATTCTGTAATAATATGTAACTAAGGCAAAATTATGGAACTCAAAAAATTGTACCAAAATTAGACGACCTGGAAAATTTGTTTATTGATCAGCATCAATTGGAATGAATATTTTATCACGTTCTGGTGATTTTTAATATTTCGGGCACTGAGCGCAAAGTTTCTGGAAATTACAGCAAGATCAAATAACTATCATCCAAGAAGATCCAATAGGTTTAACTTGGCACAAACACTAACTAAAAGATAAAACCACATCTAAACAGAGGCTAGATGGATTATTTATTCCTAAACAGAACCAAAAACAAAAAAAACTAAAAATAAAATTGGGCTGCCTCCCAACAAGCGCTATCGTTTAACGCCCCTAGCTAGGCATAAAAGCGAGTATAGATCTAGGTATTGCCATCTTTGGTAGGCAATACATAAGTGGCTCTCATGATAGATTCATATGGTAAATTTATTTTCTTTCTAGCAAAGTGTTCCATGCCTTTCTTTAATTGAAATTAGAATCTAATATTTCCTTCCTTCAATCAATAATTGCACCAATCGTTCTAAGGAAAGGTCTACCAAGAATAATAGGACATGAAGGATTGCAATCTATATTAAGAACGATAAAATCTACGGGCACATAATTCCTATTTGCAACAATAAGAACATCATTAATTCTTCCCATAGGCTTTTTAATAGTGGAATCCGCAAGATGCAAGTTTAGGGAGCAATCATCAAAGTCACAGAAATCTAGCAAATCACACAAAGTTTTGGGGATAGTAGAGACACTAGCACCCAAATCACACAAAGCGTTAAACTCATGATCTTTAATTTTAATTTTGATAGTAGGTTCCCACTCATCATAGAGTTTCCTAGGGATAGAAACTTTCAACTCAAGTTTTTCTTCATAAGATTGCATCAAGGCATCAACAATGTGTTCGGTAAAGGCCTTATTTTGACTATAAGCATGAGGAGAATTTAGCACGGTTTGTAACAAGGAAATACAATCAATTAAAGAGCAATTTTGATAATTAAATTCCTTGAGATCCAATATAGTGGGTTTAGCAACATCTAGATTTTTATTTCTTTCAATCCCACTTTTATCAATTTCATCATCAAGATCTAAAAACTCCGAATTTTTAGAACGCCTTCTAGGTAAAGGAAGATCATATTCAGTTTCATCAAGATTCATATTGCAAAACAAAGATTTAATAGGGAACACATCAATAACTTTTAGATCTTCATCTTGATTATCATAGGAATTAGAAGAACACACTTTAATAAAGGCATCTTTGGAAGCACGCATCCTAGCGGTTCTTTCTTTGCACTCATCAATGGAAATTCTCATAGCTTTGAGAGACTCATTGATATCATGCTTAGGAGGAATAGATCTAAGCTTTAAAGAATCAACCTCAAGAGAAATTCTATCATCGTTCCTAGCCAATTCATCAACTTTAAGCAATTTCTCTTCAAGCAAAGCGTTAAAATTCTTTTGTGAATTCATAAACTCTTTAACACTACTCTCAAATTCAGAGGGCATCTTATTAAAATTTCCATAAGAGTTGTTGTAGGAATTTCCATAATTATTAGAACGATTACTAGGATAAGGCCTAGGATTTAAATTCCCTCTACATGCGTTGTTACCAAAATTATTCCTAGCAACAAAATTCACATCCATAGATTCATTATTATTCTCAATCTAAGTAGACAAAGACATATCATTAGGATCAGAAGAAACACTCTTAGTAGCAAATAATTTCATAAGTTCATCCATCTTTCCACTCAAGACATTGATTTCTTCTATCGCATGCACTTTTTTATTAGTAGATCTTTCAGTATGCCATTGAGAATAATTAACCATAATATTATCTAGGAGTTTAGTAGCATCCCTAGAGTGATTTCCATAAAAGTGCCTCCCATGCCGAATCTAAAAGATTTCTAGAAGAAAAATTCAATCCGGCATAAAAAATTTGTATAATCATCCACAAGTTCAAACCATGAGTAGGACAATTACGTATCATTAATTTCATTCTCTCCCAAGCTTGTGCAACATGTTCATGATCAAGTTGCTTAAAATTCATAATATCATTCCTAAGAAAGATAATCTTAGCGGGAGGAAAATACTTAGAGATAAAAACATCTTTGCACTTGTTCTAAGAATCAATACTATTTTTAGGCAAAGATGAAAACCACGCTTTAGCACGATCCCTAAGCGAAAAGGGAAATAGCTTTAATTTAACAACATCATTATCGACATCTTTTTTATTTTGCATATCACATAAATCAACGAAGCTATTCAGATGAGTAGCGGCATCTTCACTAGGAAGGACGGCGAATTGATCTTTCATAACAAGATTCAACAAAGCGGTATTGATTTCGCAAGATTCAGTATTGGCAAGAGGAGCAATCGGAGTGCTAAGGAAATCATTATTATTGGTATTGGTGAAGTCACACAATTTGGTAGCATCCTGAGCCATTGCGACAAACAAGCAATCCAACAAACGAGCAAACAAAAAGGCAACGAGAAAAAGAGGAGGAGATTGGGAAAGAGAGGGCGAATAAAACGGCAAGGGTGAAGTGGGGGAGAGGAAAACGAGAGGCAAATGGAAAATAATGTAATGCGAGAGATAGGGATTGTGATGGGTACTTGGTATGTTGACTTTTGCGTAGACTCCCCGGCAACGGCGCCAGAAATCCTTCTTGCTACGTCTTGAGCTTGCGTTGGTTTTCCCCGAAGAGGAGAGGATGATGCAGCACAGTAGCGTAAGTATTTTCCTCGGGTTTTGGGAACCAAGGTATCAATCCAGTAGGAGGCCATGCACAAGTCCCTCGTACCTGCACAAAACGATAGCTACTCGCAACCAACGCGATTAGGGATTGTCAATCCCTTCAAGGTCACTTACGAGAGTGAGATCTGATAGAGATAATATTTTTGGTATTTTTGGTATAAAGATGCAAAGTGAAAAGTAAAAGGCAAAGTAAAAACAAGCAAGTATAAAAGTGATGGAGATTCATATGATGAGAATAGACCCGGGGGCCATAGGTTTCACTAGTGGCTTCTCTCAAGAGCATAAGTATTCTACGGTGGGTGAACAAATTACTGTTGAGAAATTGACAGAATTGAGCATAGTTATGAGTATATCTAGGTATGATCATGTATATAGGCATCACGTCCGAGACAAGTAGATCTAAACGATTCTGCACTACTACTATTACTCCACTCATCGACCGCTATCCAGCATGCATCTAGAGTATTAAGTTAAAAACAGAGTAACGCCTTAAGCAAGATGACATGATGTAGAGGAGTAAATTCATGCAATATGATAAATACCCCATCTTGTTATTCGATGACAACAATAAAATATGTGCCTTGCAACCCTTTTTGTCACTGGGTAAGGACACCGCAAGATTGAACCCAAAGCCATGCACTTCTCCCATTGCAAGAACTATCAATCTAGTTGGCCAAACCAAATGGATAATTCGAAGAGACTTGCAAAGATAACTCAATCATACATAAAAGAATTCAGAGAAGATTCAAATATTATTCATAGATAAGCTGGTTCATAAACCCACAATTCATCGGTCTCAACAAACACACCGCAAAAAGAAGATTACATCGAGTAGATCTCCACGAGAGAGGGGGAGAACATTGTATTGAGATCCAAAAAGAGAGAAGAAGCCATCTAGCTACTAGCTATGGAGCCGAAGGTCTGAAGTAAACTACTCACACTTCATCGGAGGCTATGGTGTTGATGTAGAAGCCCTCCGTGGTGGATGCCCCTCCGTGGAGCTCCTAACAGGCCCCAAGATGGGATCTCGTGGATACAGGAAGTTGCGGCGGTGGAATTAGGTTTTGGCTCATGTTACGATCGTTTGGGAATGCGAGGTATATATAGGAGGAAGGAGTACATCGGTGGAGCATCAGGGGGCCCACGAGGCAGGGGGGCGCGCCCTAGGGGGGGGGGGGCGCCCCCCACCCTCGTGACCGCCTCCGATGTTCCTTGGCGTAGGGTCCAAGTCTCCTGGATCACGTTCGGTGAGAAAATCACGTTTCCGAAGGTTTCATTCCGTTTGGACTCCGTTTGATATTCTGTTTCTTCGAAATACTGAAAAAGGCAAAAAATAGCAATTCTGGGCTGGGCCTCCGGTTAATAAGTTAGTCCCAAAAGTAATATAAAAGTTGATAATAAAGCCCATTATAGTCCAAAACAATAGATAAAGTAGCATGGAGCAATCAAAAAGTATAGATACATTGGAGACGTATCACTGACAGAACTCTCCGTCGACCCTCTGCTTGATCAAGAGCTCGAGGGACGCATCATGCTGAACGTGTGCAGAACACGGAGGTTTCATACGTTCGGTACTTGGATCGATTGGATCGTGAAGACATTCGACTACATCAACCGCGTTACTAAACGCTTCCGCTTTCGGTCTACGAGGGTACGCGGACACACTCTCCCGTCTCGTTGCTATGCTTCTCCTAGATAGATCTTGCGTGATCGTTGGAATATTTTTTGAATTACTACGTTCCCCATCAGTGGCATCCGAGCCAGGTATATGTATAGATGTTATATGCACGAGTAGAACACAAAGAGTTGTGGGCGATAATAGTGATACTGCTTACTGCTACCTCTTGAGCTTGCGTTGGTTTTCCCTTGAAGAGGAGAGGGTGATGCAGCAAAGTAGCATAAGTATTTCCCTCAGTTTTGAGAACCAAGGTATCAATCCTATAGGAGACGACACACAAGTCACCGAATACCTGCACAAACAATCAAGAACCTTGCAACCAATGTGATAAAGGGGTTGTCAATCCCTTCACGGTCACTCGCAAAAGTGAGATCTAATAGAGATAATAAAGTAATTATTTTTGGTATTTTTTTGTATAGATTAGAAAGTAAAGATTGCAAAACAGTAAACGAGATTCAATAATATGGAAAAGAGATGCAATATAATGGATAAGAGACCCGGGGGCCATAGGTTTTACTAGTGGCTTCTCTCAAGATAGCATGTATTACGATGGGTGAACAAATTACTGCCAAGCAATTGATAGAAAAGCGCGTAATTATAAAGACATCTAAGGCAATGATCATGAACATAGGCATCACGTCCGTGTCAAGTAGACCGAAACGATTCTGCATCTACTACTATTGCTCCACACATCGACCGCTATCCAGCATGCATCTAGATTATTAAGTTCATAAGAACAGAGTAAAGCATTAAGCAAGATGACATGATGTAGAGGGATAAACTCAAGCAATTTGATATAAACCCCTTCTTTTTATCCTAGGTGGCAACAATACAATAGGTGCCTTGCTGCCCCTACTGTCACTGCGAAAGGACACCGCAAGATTGAACCCAAAGCTATGCACTTCTCCCATGGCAAGAAAGATCAATCTAGTAGGCCAAACTAAACCGATAATTCGAAGATACTTGCAAAGATATCAAATCATGAATATAAGAATTCAGAGAAGAACCAAATAAAATTCATAGATAATCTTGGTCATAAATCCACAATTCATCGGATCTTGGCAAACACACCGCAAAAGAATATTACATCGAATAGATCTCCAAGAACATCGAGGAGAGCTTTGTATTGAGAATCAAAGAGAGAGAAGAAGCCATCTAGCTAATAACTATGGACCCGCAGGTCTGTGGTAAGCTACTCAAGCTTCATCGGACATGCAATGGTGTTGATGTAGAAGCCCTCCGTGATCGATTCCCCCTCCAGCAGATCGCCGGAAAAGGCCTCAAGATGGGATCTCACGGGTACAGAAGGTTGTGGCGGTCGAAAAGTGGCTTCGTGGCTCCCCCAGATGTTTTTAGGGTATAAGAGTATATATAGGAGAAAGAAGTACGTTGGTGGAGCTACGAGGGGCCCACAAGGGTGGGGGCGTGCCCTCTTGCATCGTGGACGCCTCGTGGCATCTCTGACTTGAACTCCAAGTCTTTTGGTTTGCTTTGATTCCAAGAAAGATCATCGCAAATGTTTCATTCCGTTTGGACTCTGTTTAGTATTCCTTTTCTGCAAAACACTAAAATAGGCAAAAAAAAAAAAGCTGGAAGTGGGCCTCCGGTTAATAGGTTAGTCCCAAAAATAATACAAAAGAGCATATACCCATTAAACAGCCAAAACAGATAATATAATAGCATGGAACAATAAAAAACTATAGATACGTTGGAGACATATCACTTACCACCAACGTCTTACTTTGATTTAGCAGTATTGTTGGATGAAGCGGCCCGGACGTTACATGACCGTGTTCATGAGACTGGTTCTACCGACGTGCTTTTCACGTAGGTGGCTGGTGGGTGTCTGTTTGTCCAACTTTAGTTTAATCGAGTTTTACTACGGCCGGTCCTTGTTGAAGGTTAAAACAACACACTTGACAAAAAATCGTTGTGGTTTTGATGCGTAGGTAAGAACGGTTCTTGCTAGAAGCCCATAGCAGCCACGTAAAACTTGCAACAACAAAGCAGAAGACGTCTAACTTGTTTTTGCAGGGCTTGTTGTGATGTGATATGGTCAAGACATGATGTGATATAAATTGTTGTATGAGATGATCATGTTTTGTAACAGAGTTATCGGCAACTGGCAGGAGCCATATGGTTGTCGCTTTATTATATGAAATGCAATCACCATGTAATTTCTTTACTTTATCACTAAGCGGTAGCGATAGTCGTAATAGCAATAGTTGGCGAGACGACAACGATGCTACGATGGAGATCAATTGTCAAGCCGGTGACGATGGAGATCATGACGATGCTTCGGTGATGGAGATCATGACAATGCTTCGGTGATGGAGATCATGAGCACAAGATGATGATGGCCATATCATGTCACATATTTTGATTGCATGTGATGTTTATCTTTTATGCATCTTATTTTGCTTAGTACGGCGGTAGAATTATAAGATGATCCCTTACTAAATTTCAAGGTATAAGTGTTCTCCCTGAGTATGCACCGTTGCTACAGTTCGTCGTGCTGAGACACCACATGATGATCGAGTGTGATAAGCTCTACATTCACATAAAACGGGTGCAAGCCATTTTTGCACGTGCAGAATACTCGGGTCAAACTTGACGAGCCTAGCATATGCAAATATGGCCTCGGAACACTGAGACCGAAATGTCGAACGTGAATCATATAGGAGATATGATCAACATAATGATGTTCACCATTGAAAACTACTCCATCTCACGTGATGATCGGACATGGTTTAGTTGATTTGGATCACATGATCATTTAGATGACTAGAGGGATGTCTATCTAAGTGGGAGTTCTTAAGTAATATGATTAATTGAACTTTAATTTATCATGAACTTAGTCTTGATAGTTTTTGCATGTCTATATTATTGTAGATCAATGGCCCGTGCTACCGTTCCCTTGAATTTTAATGCGTTCCTAGAGAAAGCTAACTTGAAAGATGGTGGTAGCAATTACACGGACCGGGTCCGTAACTTGAGGATTATCCGCATTGCTGCACAAAGGAATTACATCCTGGAAGCACCGCTAGGTGCAAGGCCTACTGAAGACGCAACTGCGAACGTTATGAACGTCTGGCAGAGCAAAGCTGATGACTACTCTATAGTTCAGCATGCCATGCTTTACGACTTAGAATCAGGACTTCAAAGACGTTTTGAATGTCATGGAGCATATGAGATGTTCCACGAGTTGAAATTAATATTTCAAGCAAATGCCCGAGTTGAGAGATATGAAGTCTCCAACAAGTTCTATAGCTACAAAATGGAGGAGAATAATTCTGTCAGTGAACACATACTCAGAATGTATAGGTACCATAACCACTTGACTCAGCTGGGAGTTAATCTTCCTGATGATAGTTGATATGTCTCCAACGTATCTATAATTTTTGATTGCTCCATGCTATATTATCTATTGTTTTGGACTATATTGGGCTTTATTTTCCACTTTTATATTACTTTTGGGACTAACCTATTAACCGGAGGCCCAACCCAGAATTGCTGTTTTTTTTGCCTATTTTAGTATTTCGAAGAAACTGAATATCAAACGGAGTCCAAACGGAATGACACCTTCGGGACCGTGATTTTTTCATCAGATAAGATCCAGGAAACTTGGACCCTCGGTCAAGAAAGTAGGGAGGCGGCCACGAGGGTGGAGGGTGCGCCCCTGCCTCGTGGGCCCCCCGAAGCTCCACCGACGTACTTCTTCCTCCTATATATACCTACGTACCCTCAATAGATTAGATACGGAGCCAAAAACCTAATTCCACCGCTGCAACTTCCTGTATCCACGAGATCCCATCTTGGGGCCTGTTCCGGAGCTCCGCCGGAAGGGGAATCCACCACGGAGGGCTTCTACATCATCATCATAGCCTCTCCGATGAAGTGTGAGTAGTTTACTTCAGACCTTGGTCCATAGTTAGTAGCTAGATGGCTTCTTCTCTCTTTTGGATCTCAATACAATGTTCTCCCCTCTCGTGGAGATCTATTCGATGTAATCTTCTTTTTGCGGTGTGTTTGTTGAGATCGATGAATTGTGGGTTTATGATCAAGATTATCTATGAGCAATATTTGAATCTTCTCTGAATTCTTTTATGTATGATTGGTTATCTTTGCAAGTCTCTTGAATTATCCGTTTGGTTTGGCCAACTAGATTGGTAGTTCTTGCAATGGGAGAAGTGCTTAGCTTTGGGTTCAATCTTGCGGTGTCCTTTCCCAGTGACAGTAGGGGCAGCAAGGCACGTATTGTATTGATGCCATCGAGGATAACAAGATGAGGTATTTATCATATTGGATGAATTTATTCCTCTACATCATGTCATCTTGCTTAAGGCGTTACTCTGTTTTCATTAACTTAATACTCTAGATGCATGCTGGATAGCGGTCGATGAGTGGAGTAATAGTAGTAGATGCAGGCAGGACTCGGTCTACTTGTCTCGGACGTGATGCCTATATACATGATCATACCTAGATACTCTCATAACTAAGCACAATTCTGTCAATTTCTCAACAGTAATTCGTTCACCCACCGTAAAATACTTATGCTCTTGAGAGAAGCCACTAGTGAAATCTATGGCCCCCGGGTCTATTTTCATCATATTAATCTTCCTAAGCTTTATTATTGATTTGCTTTTTACTTTTCCTTTTATTTTACTTTGCATCTTTATACCAAAAATACCAAAAATATTATCTATCATCTCTATTAGATCTCACTCTCGTAAGGGACCGTGAAGGGATTGACAACCCCTATTCGCGTTGGTTGCGAGGAGTTATTTGGTTTGTGTAGGTACGAGGGACTTGTGCGTGGCCTCCTACTATATTGATACCTTGGTTCTCAAAAACTGATGGAAATACTTACGCTACTCTGCTGCATCATCCTCTCCTCTTCGAGGAAAACCAACACAAGATCAAGACGTAGCAAGAAGGATTTCTGGCGCCGTTTCCGGGGAGTCTACGCAAAAGTCAACATACCTAGTACCCATCACAATCCCTTATCCCTCGCATTACATTATTTGCCATTTGCCTCTCGTTTTCCTCTCCCCCACTTCACCCTTGCTGTTTTATTCGCCCTCTCTTTTCCGTTTGCCTTTTTCTCGTTTGCTTGTTTGCTCGTGTGTTAGTTTTCTTGCTTGTCACAATGGCTCTACCTAGATTTGGTGATCTTCACCTAAAAAGGTTGGAAGAGATCGAAAGCAATGTCAGGAGTTTTATGGTTTTGCAATTTGAGCATAATAATTTCTCCAGAAACGAGCTTAAGGAACAAAAAGGTTTTATGAATTATATGAATAAAGAGCTCGATGATATGTCTAAAGAATTTGAAGGTTTAAGATCCCAAATTTCTCGTCTTGATAAGTTGACTACTGAAATATCTGATAAGCAAGCTACATTGGTCAATAAGATGGCTGCTAAACCTGATTTCCATTAAAATCAAGATGAAGATCTAAAAGTTACTGATGTGTCCCCTATCAAATCCTTGTTTTACAATATGAATCTTGATAATGATGAGATTGATTATGAGTCACCTTCACCTAGAAGGCGTTCTAAAAATTCGGAGTTTTAGATAATGATGCTAAAATTGATAAAAGTGGGATTGAAGAAAGTAGAACCCTAGATGATGCTAAGCCCACTATTTTGGATTTCAAGGAATTTAATTATGAAAGTTGCTCTTTAATTTATTGTATTTCCTTGTTGCAATCCGCGCTAAATTGCCTAGGTCATCCTATTTTGGCTAAATTTTTGGAGTTCCAGAAGTTTGTGTTACTTACAGATTACTACAGACTGTTCTGTTTTTGACAGATTCTGTTTTTCGTGTGTTGTTTGCTTATTTTGATGAATCTATGACTAGTAAAATAGTTTATAATCCATAGATAAGTTGGAATACAGTAGGTTTAACACCAAAACAAATAAATAATGAGTTCATTACAGTACCTTGAAGTGGTCTTTTGTTTTCTTTCGCTAACGGAGCTTACGAGATTTTTGTTGAGTTTTGTGTTGTGAAGTTTTCAAGTTTTGGGTGAAATATTTTGATGGATTATGGAACAAGGAGTGACAAGATCCTAAGCTTGGGGATGCCCATGGCACCCCCAAGATAATCTAAGGACACAAAAAAGTCAAAGCTTGGGGATGCCCCGGAAGGCATCCCCTCTTTCGTCCACCTCCATCGATAACTTTACTTGGAGCTATATTTTTATTCACTACATGATATGTGTTTTGCTTGGAGCGTCTTGTATTATTTGCGTCTTTGCTTTTTAGTTTACCACAATCATCCTTGCTGTACACACCTTTTGAAAGAGCCATACATGAATTGGAATTTGTTAGAATACTCTATGTGCTTCACTTATATCTTTTGAGCTTTATAGTTTTGCTCTATGTGCTTCACTTATATCTTTTGAGCTTTATAGTTTTGCTCTAGTACTTCACTTATATCTTTTAGAGCACGGTGGTGGATTTGTTTTAAGGAAACTATTGATCTCTCATGCTTCACTTATATTATTTTGAGAGTCTTTAATAGCATGGTAACTTGCTTAAATTAATAATATGCTTGGTATTCAAGATTTGTAAAACTTTCTTTTGAGTGTGTTGAATAGAAAAGTTTGATGCTTGATAATTGTTTTGAGATATGAAGGTGGTAATATTAGAGTCATGCTAGTTGAGTAGTTGTGAATTTGAAAAATACTTGTGTTAAAGTTTGTGATTCCCGTAGCATGCACGTATGGTGAACCGTTATGTGATTAAGTCGGAGCATGATTTATTTATTGATTTTCTTCCTTATGAGTGGCGGTCGTGACGGCGATGGTCTTTTCCTACCAATCTATCCCCTAGGAGCATGCGCGTAATACTATGATTTGATAACTTGTAGATTTTTGCAATAAGTATGTGAGTTCTTTATGACTAATGTTGACTCCATGGATTATACGCATTTTTCTCACCCTTCCACCATTGCTAGCCTCTCTAATACCGTGCACTTTTCGCCGGTATCATACACCCACCATAAACCTTCCTCAAAACAGCCACCATACCTACCTATCATGGCATTTCCATAGCCATTCCGAGATATATTGCCATGCAACTTTCCACCGTTCCGCTTATTATGACATGCTCCATCATTGTCATATTGCTTAGCATGATCATTTAGTTGACATCGTATTTGTGGCAAAGCCACCGTTCATAATTCTTTCATACATGTCACTTATGAATCATTGCATATCCCGGTACACCGCCTGAGGCATTCATATAGAGTCATATTTTGTTCTAAGTATCGAGTTGTAATAATTGAGTTGTAAGAAAAATAAAAGTGTGATGATCATCATTTTTAGAGCATTGTCCCAAGTGAGGAAAGGATGATGGAGACTATGATTCCCCCATAAGTCGGGATGAGACTCCGGACGAAATAAAAAATAATAATAATAAAAGAGGCCATAAAAAAGAGAGAAAAGGCCCAAATAAAAAAAACGAGAGAAAAAAAGAGAAGGGACAATGTTACTATCCTTTTACCACACTTGTGCTTCAAAGTAGCACCATGATCTTCATAATAGAGAGTCTCTGGTTTTGTCACTTTCATATACTAGTGGGAATTTTTCATTATATAACTTGGCTTGTATATTCCAATGATGGGCTTCCTCAAATTGCCCTAGGTCTTCGAGAGCAAGCGAGTTGGATGCACACCCACTTAGTTTCATTTGTTGAGCTTTCATATACTTATAGCTCTAGTGCATCCGTTGCATGGTAATCCCTACTCACTCACATTGATATCTATTGATGGGCATCTCCATAGCCCGTTGATATGCCTATTTGATGTGATACTATCTTCCCTCTTTTTGGCTTCTCCACAACCACCATTCTATCCCACGTATAATGCTATATCCATGGCTCATGCTCATGTATTGCGTGAAGATTGAAAAAGTTTTGAGAATGTCAAAAGTATGAAACAATTGCTTGGCTTGTCATCGGGTTGTGCATGATTTAAATATTTTTGTGGTGAAGATAGAGCATAGCCAGACTATATGATTTTGTAGGGATAACTTTCTTTGGCCATGTTATTTTGAGAAGACATAATTGCTTTGTTAGTATCCTTGAAGTATTATTATTTTTATGTCAATATAAACTTTTGTCTTGAATCTTTCGGATCTGAATATTCATACCACGATTAAGAAGGATTACATTGAAATTATGCCAAGTAGCACTCCGCATAAAAAATTCTCTTTTTATCATTTATCTACTCGAGGATGAGCAGGAATTAAGCTTGGGGATGCCTGATACGTCCTCAACGTATCTATAATTTTTGATTGCTCCATGCTATATTATCTATTGTTTTGGACTATATTGGGCTTAATTTTCCACTTTTATATTACTTTTGGGACTAACCTATTAACCGGAGGCCCAGCCGAGAATTGCTGTTTTTTGCCTATTTCAGTATTTCGAAGAAACGAAATATCAAACGGAGTCCAAACGGAATGAAACGTTCGGGAACGTGATTTTCTCATCAGATAAGATCCAGGAGACTTGGACCCTCCGTCAAGAAAGGAGGGAGGCGGCCACGAGGGTGGAGGGCGCGTCCCCCCCTAGGGCGCGCCCCCTGCCTCGTGGGCCCCCGAAGCTCCACCGACGTACTCCTTCCTCCTATATATACCTACGTACCCCCAACAGATCAGATACGGAGCCAAACACCTAATTCCACCGCCGCAACTTCTTGTATCCACGAGATCCCATCTTGGGGCCTGTTCCGGAGCTCCGCCGGAAGGGGAATCCACCACGGCGGTCTACTACATCATCATCATAGCCTCTCCGATGAAGTGTGAGTAGTTTACTTCAGACCTTGGGGTCCATAGTTAGTAGCTAGATGGCTTCTTCTCTCTTTTTGGATCTCAATACAATGTTCTCCCCCTCTCTCGTGGAGATCTATTCGATGTAATCTTCTTTTTGAGGTGTGTTTGTTGAGACCGATGAATTGTGGGTTTATGATCAAGATTATCTATGAGCAATATTTGAATCTTCTCTGAATTCTTTTATGTATGATTGGTTATCTTTGCAAGTCTCTTCGAATTATCCGTTTGGTTTGGCCAACTACATTGCTAGTTCTTGCAATGGGAGAAGTGCTTAGCTTTGGGTTCATTCTTAGGGTGTCCTTTCCCAGTGACAGTAGGGGCAGCAAGGCACGTATTGTATTGATGCCATCGCGGATAACAAGATGGGGTATTTATCATATTGCATGAATTTATTCCTCTACATCATGTCATCTTGCTTAAGGCGTTACTCTGTTTTCATTAACTTAATACTCTAGATGCATGCTGGATAGCGGTCGATGAGTGGAGTAATAGTAGTAGATGCAGGCAAGAGTCGGTCTACTTGTCTCGGACGTGATGCCTATATACGTGATCATACCTAGATACTCTCATAACTATGCACAATTCTGTCAATTTCTCAACAGTAATTCGTTCACCCACCGTAAAATACTTATGATCTTGAGAGAAGCCACTAGTGAAATATATGGCCCCCGGGTCTATTTTCATCATATTAATCTTCCTACGCTTTATTATTGCTTTGCTTTTTTACTTTGCCTTTTATTTTACTTTGCATCTTTATACCAAAAATATTATCTATCATCTCTATCAGATCTCACTCTCGTAAGTGACCATGAAGGGATTGACAACCCCTATTCGCGTTGGTTGCGAGGAGTTATTTGCTTTGTGTAGGTACGAGGGACTTGCGTGTGGCCTCCTACTGGATTGATACCTTGGTTCTCAAAAACTGAGGGAAATACTTACGCTACTCTGCTGCATCATCCTCTCCTCTTCGGGGAAAACCAACGCAAGCTCAAGACGTAGCAATAGTGTCATTGAAAGAGTTCTTCAATCATTGCCACCAAGCTTTAAAGGCTTCGTGATGAACTATAATATGCAAGGGATGAAGAAAACGATTACTGAGCTCTTCGCAATGCTAAAGGCTGCGGAGGTACAAATCAAGAAGGAGCATCAAGTGTTGATGGTTAACAAGACCACTAGTTTCAAGAAAAAGGGGAAAGGAAAGAAGGGGAACTTCAAGAAGAATAGCAAGCAAGTTGCTACTCCCAGGAAGAAGCCCAAGTATGGACCTAAGCCTGAAACGGAGTGCTTCTACTGCAAAGGGACTGGTCACTGGAAGCGAAACTGCCCCAAGTATTTGGCGGAGAAGAAGGATGGTAAAGTGAAAGGTATATTTGATATACATGTTGTTGATGTGTACCTTACTAATGCTCGTAGTAGCACCTGGGTATTTGATACTGGTTCTGTTGCTCATATTTGCAACTCGAAACAGGGGCTACAGATTAAACGAAGATTGGCTAAGGACGAGATGTCGATGCGTGTCAGAAATGGTTCCAAGGTCGATGTGATCGCCGTCGGCACGCTACCTCTACATCTACCTTTTGGATTAGTTTTAGACCTGCATAATTGTTATTTGGCGCCAGCGTTGAGCATGAACATTATATCTGGATCTTGTTTGATGCGAGACAGTTATTCATTTAAATCAGAGAATAATGGTTGTTCTATTTATATGAGTAATATCTTTTATGGTCATGCACCCTTGTTGAGTGGTCTATTTTCTTTGAATCTCGATCGTAGTGATACACATGTTCATAATACTGAAGCCAAAAGATACAAAGTTGATAATGATAGTGCAACTTATTTGCGGCACTGCCGTTTGGGTCATATTTGTGTAATGCGCATGAAGAAACTCCATGCCGATGGACTTTTGGAATCACTTGATTATGAATCACTAATACATACCGATGTATGCGGACCAATGAGTGTTGAGGCTCGTGCTGGGTATCGTTATTTTTTGACGTTCACAGATGATTTAAGCAAATATGGGTATATCTACTTAATGAAACAAAAGTACGAAACGTTTGAAAAGTTAAAAGAATTTCAGAGTGAAGTGGAAAATTATCGTAACAAGAAAATAAAGTTTCTACGATCTGATCGTGGAGGCGAATATTTGAGTTACGAGTTTGGTCTTCATTTGAAACAATGTGGAATAGTTTCACAACTCAGGCCACCTGGAACACCACAACGTAATGGTGTGTCTGAACGTCGTAACCGTACTTTATTGGATATGGTGCGATCTATGATGTTTCTTACTGATTTATGATACGTCCATTTTGCATCATGCTTTTATATCAATATTTATTGCATTATGGGCTGTTATTACACATTATATCTCAATACTTATGGCTATTCTCTCTTATTTTACAAGGTTTATCATGAAGAGGGGGAATGCCGGCAGCTGGAATTCTGGCTAGAAAAGGAGTAAATATTGGAAACCTATTCTGCACAGCCCCAAAAATCCTGAAACTCCGCGGAAGTTATTTTTGGAATTAATAAGAATTATGAGCGAATAAAACACCAAAGGGGGCCCACACCATGGCCAGGAGGGTGGGGGGCGTGCCCACCCCCACTGGGCGCCCCCTTTTCTCCTGGGCCCCCTGGTGGCCCTCCGGTGCCCATCTTCTGCTATATGAAGGCTTTTACCCTAGAAAAAAAATCAGATGCAAGCTTAAGGGACGAAACTCCGCCGCCACAAGGCGGAACTAATCTAGGGCTCCGGCGGAGCTGTTTTGCAGGGGAAACTTCCCTCCGGGATGGGAAAATCATCACCATCGTCATCACCAACGATCCTCTCATCGGGAGGGGGCCAATCTCCATCAACATCTTCACCAGAACCATCTCCTCTCAAAACCCTAGTTCAACTCTTGTATCCAGTCTTGTATCAAAACCACAAATTGGTACCTGTGGGTTGCTAGTAGTGTTGATTACTCCTTGTAGTTGATGCTAATTGGTTTACTTGGTGGAAGATCATATGTTCAGATCCTTAATGCATATTAATACTCCTTTGATCATGAACATGAATATGCTTTGTGAGTAGTTACATTTTTTCCTGAGGACATGGGTGAAGTCTTGCTATTAGTAGTCATGTGAATTTGGTATTCGTTCGACATTTTGATGAGATGTATGTTGTCTCTCCTCTAGTGGTGTTATGTGAACGTCGACTACATGACACTTCACCATTATTTGGGCCTAGAGGAAGGCATTGGGAAGTAATAAGTAGATGATGGGTTGCTAGAGTGAAAGAAGCTTAAACCCTAGTTTATGCGTTGCTTCGTAAGGGGCTGATTTGGATCCATATGTCTAATGCTGTGGTTAGGTTTACATTAATACTTCTTTTGTAGTTGCAGATGCTTGCAATAGGGGTTAATCATAAGTGGGATGCTTGTCCAAGTAAGGGCAGTACCCAAGCACCGGTCCACCCACATACCAAATTATCAAAGTACCAAACGCGAATCATATGAGCGTGATGAAAACTAGCTTGACGACAATTCCCATGTGTCCTCGGGAGCTCTTTTCTCATTATAAGAAATTGTCCAGGCTTATCCTTTGCTACAAAAAGGATTGGGCCACCTTGCTGCACTTTATTTACTTTCATTGCTTGTTACCCGTTACAATTTATCTTATCACAAAACTATCTGTTACCTACAATTTCAGTGCTTGCAGAGAAAACCTTACTGAAAACCGCTTGTCATTTCCTTCTGCTCCTCGTTGGGTTTGACGCTCTTACTTATCGAAAGGACTACGATAGATCCCCTATACTTGTGGGTCATCAATTTACCGCTATCATTTTGGGGTTATGCTTTAGACATGGATGCATTCACGTTAAATAGGGCACCATTGAAATCCGTTGAGGCGACACCATATGAACTGTGGTTTGGCAAGAAACCCAAGTTGTCGTTTCTTAAAGTTTGGGGCTGCGATGCTTAAGTGAAAAAGCTTCAACCTGATAAGCTCTAAACCAAATCGGATAAGTGTGTCTTCATAGGATACCCAAAGGAAACTGTTGGGTATACCTTCTATCACAAATGCGAAGGCAAGATATTCGTTGCTAAGAATGGATCCTTTCTGGAGAAGGAGTTTCTCTCGAAAGAAGCGAGTGGGAGGAAAGTAGGACTTGATGAGGTAATTGTACCTTCTCCCGAATTGGAAAGTAGTTCACCACAGAAATTAGTTCCAGTGATTCCTACACCAATTAGTGAGGAAGCTAATGATGATGATCATGAAACTTCAGATCAAGTTACTACCAAACCTCGTAGGTCATCCAGAGTACAGTCCGCACCAAAGTGGTACGGTAAATAAGAGTTGTATATGATGCAAGCTCCAGCGATCCATTTATGGCTGGTGCAAGCATCTCGGAGTTGGAATATACGCTTTGGTGAGGTGATCAAAGCATATGGTTTTATACAGACTTTTGGAGAAGACTGTATTTACAAGAAAGTGAGTGGGAGCTCTGTAGCATTTCTAATATTATATGTGGATGACATATTGTTGATTGGAAATGATACAGAATTTCTGGATAGCATAAAAAGATACTTGAATAAGAATTTTTCAATGAAAGACCTCGGTGACGCTGCTTACATATTGGGCATCAAGATCTATAAAGATAGATAAATACGCTGAATTGGACTTTCACAAAGGACATACCTTGATAAAGTTTTGAAAAAGTTCAAAATGGATCAGTCGAAGAAAGGATTCTTGCCTGTGTTACAAGGTGTGAAGTTGTGTCAGACTCTCAGTGCCCAACCACTGCAGAAGATAGAGAGAAAATGAAAGTCATTCCCTATGCTTCAGCCATAGGTTCTAACATGTATGCAATGCTATGTACCAGACCTGATGTGTGCCTTGCTATAAGTAGAGCAGGGAGGTACCAAAGTAATCCAGGAGTGGAGCACTGGACATCGGTCAAGAACATCCTGAAATACCTGGAAAAAACTAAGGATGTGTTTCTTTTTTATGGAGGTGACAAAGAGCTTGTCGTAAATGGTTACATCGATGCAAGCTTTGACACTGATCCGGATGACTCTAAGTCGCAATCTGGATACGTATTTACATTAAATGGTGGAGCTGTCAGTTGGTGCAGTTCCAAGCGGAGCATCATGGCGGGATCTACATGTGAAGCGGAGTACATAGCTGCTTCGGAAGTAGCAAATGAAGGAATCTGGATGAAGGAGTTCATATCCGATCTAGGTGTTATACCTAGTGCATCGGGTCCAATGAAAATCTTTTGTGACAATACTGGTGCAATTGCCTTGGCAAAGGAATCCAGAGTTCATAAGAGAACCAAATACATCAAGAGACGCTTCAATTCCATCCGGCATCAAGTCGCGGAGGGAGACATAGAGATTTGCAAGGTACATACGGATCTGAATGTTGCAGACCTGTTGACTAAGCCTCTTCCACAAGCAAAACATGATCAATACCAAGACTCCATGGGTGTTAGAATCATTACTTTGTAATCTAGATTATTGGCTCTAGTGCAAGTGGGAGACTGAAGGAAATATGCCCTAGAGGCAATAATAAAGTTGTTATTTATATTTCCTTATATCATGATAAATGTTTATTATTCATGCTAGAATATTATTAACCGGAACTTAGTACATGTGTGAATACATAGACAAAACATAGTGTCCCTAGTATGCCTCTACTTGACTAGCTCATTAATAAAAGATGGTTATGTTTCCTAACCATAGACATTTTTTGTCATTTCATGAACGAGATAACATCATTAGAGAATGATGTGATGGACAAGATCCATTCGTTAGCTTAGCATTATGATCGTTACAGTTTCATTGCTACTACTTTCTTCATGACTTATACATGTTCCTCAGACTATGAGATTATGCAACTCCCGAATACCGAAGGAACACCTTGTGTGCTATCAAACGTCACATCATAACTGGGTGATTATAAAGATGCTCTACAAGTGTCTTCGAAGGTGTTTGTTGGGTTGGCATAGATCAAGATTAGGATTTGTCACTCCGTGTTTCGGAGAGGTATCTCTGGGCCCTCTCGGTAATGCTCATCACTATAAGCCTTGCAAGCAATGTGACTAATGAGTTAGTTGCAGCATGAAGTATTACAGAATGAGTAAAGAGACTTTCCAGTAACGAGATTGAAATAGGTATGATGATACCGACGATCGAATCTCGGGCAAGTAACATACCGATGGCAAAGGGAACAACGTATGTTGTTGTACGGTTTGACCAATAAAGATCTTCATAGAATATATAGGAGCCAATATGAGCATCCAGGTTCCGCTATTGGTTATTTATAATAGATGTGTCTCGATCATGTCTGCATAGTTCTCGAACCCATAGGGTCTGCACGCTTAACGTTGGATGACGATTTGTATTAAGAGTTATGTGTTTTTGATGACCAAAGTTTGTTCGGAGTCCCGGATGAGATCACAGACATGACGAGGAGTCTCGAAATGGTCGATACATAAAGATTGATATATTTGAAGGCTATGTTCGGACACCGGAAAGGTTTCAGAAGAGTTCGTACATTTTTGGGAGTACCGGGAGGTTACCGGAACCCCCCGGGAGAGTATTGGGCCTTCATGGGCTTTAGCGGGAAGATAAGGACAACGGCCAGGATGTGGCGCGCGCCTCCCCTAGCCAAACCAAATTGGACTAGGGGAGGGGGCTGGGCCCCCCTTTCCTTCTCCTCTCTCTTTCCCTTCCCCCTTCTCCTAGTCTGAATAGGAAGGGGGACTCCTACTAAGACTGGGAGTCCTAGTAGGACTCCACCCTTTGGCGCACCCCTCCACGCCGGCCGCCTCCTCCCTCACTCCTTTATATACGGGGGCAGGGGGCACCCCAAAGCACAACAGACAATCTCTTAGCCATGTGCGGGGCCCCCCTCTACAGTTTAACACCTCAGTCATATCGTCGTAGTGCTTAGGCAAAGCCCTGCGCCGGTAACTTCATCAACACCGTCGCCACGCCGTAGTGCTGACGGAACTCTCCCTCGACCATCTACTGGATCAAGAGCTCGAGGGACGTCATCGTGCTAAACGTGTGCTGAACATGGAGGTGCCGTACGTTCGGTACTTGGATCGGTTGGATCGTGAAGATGTTCGACTACATCCACCACGTTACTAAACGCTTCCGCTTTCGGTCTACGAGGGTACATGGACACACTCTCCCGTCTCGTTGCTATGCTTCTCCTAGATAGATCTTGCGTGATCGTAGGGAGTTTTTTGAATTACTACGTTCCCCATCATATATAAGAAGGCGCTGGACAGTGGAGTGAATAGTAACTTAATTCACTCACCCCCTCTTGCAAAACCCTAGTTGTCATCTACTATTCCTCTCAATGTGCTGCTTCTGGAGATCTGATCCCGACGATCGCGTGCACGATTGGTCAGGACAGCAGCTGCCTTCGGAACCCTGGCTCAAGATCCTCCCTAGGAGAACGACAACAAGGTTTTTGGGAGTGTCTTGATGTGATGGATCCCTATCTCTCCCCGTATCCGTCCGCCTCTACTTCAACTACTTACCTTGCATCGACCACATGGCTGATGACGAAGCCGCCAAGAAGAAGGCCTCAGCCAATGTCGAGGCCGCCGCTGCCGCCGCTGCGTTGGCCTAGCCAACCGGAGGGTATGACTCGTTCATCCCCAATTTGCTTGTTCATGTGTTAGTCGTATATATGTTGTTCATAGATGTTTTGGTTCTATGTATTGTATGTGCTCACATGCTTAGGTATCGATATGATATGCATATCGTATTTGCCATGTTTACTATTTACTCGTGGAGTAGATTTGTCGAAAATGTGCTAATATTTCCAACAATCCAAAAACCTTATTTTAGGCACTTTTTAACTGATGGCTTGACCACTACTCTGAAACTGGAAAAGTTTATCGGGACGCATTTTAAGCGTTGGCAGACTAGGACCACCTTGTGGCTCACAACGATATTGCATTATTGCCTTGACAACCATTTTGTATTGGACCAGGCTCATGAGATACAATGCATCACTAAGGAGCTAGAAC
Source organism: Aegilops bicornis (assembly GCA_021605145.1). Taxonomy (NCBI): domain Eukaryota; kingdom Viridiplantae; phylum Streptophyta; class Magnoliopsida; order Poales; family Poaceae; genus Aegilops; species Aegilops bicornis. The sequence goes on along the minus strand of CM038675.1, from coordinate 48,135,513 downwards.
TCCTGAAGTGCGAGTTACCGGACAAATTTTTCGCGGGTTGCATTATTGCAAAACTCCCTCCTGAATGGAGGTACTTTGATACTTATCTCAAGCACTTGAGACGTGAATTCTCTGTTGAGGATGTCATTCATCATCTAAGTGTTGATCAGAACTCGAGAGTAAAGGACTCACACATGAAAGGGGCAGAGGGTTCTTATAGCACCAATATGGTGAAGAACAATTCCCACAAGTTCAAGGGAAAGAACTCTGTCCAGCAGAATACTACCTTTAAGAAGAAGGGTAAGAAGAAAGACAAAAAGAGAGATGGCTGATTTACTTTTGGTTTGGAGGAACACTTGATAAACAAGTGCCCAAAAAATTACAAGAAGCCAGGACAGGACTCCAATTCTATCAATCTAACTCTAAGCAACAATGATGCGGCATTTGGGTATGGTAATTTGTTTACCTACTTTCAGTTTGTCAGTCCATCGATTTGTGGGTTTACACCGGGGCTAATATTCATGTGTGTGTGTGCTAATGTGTCTTTGTTTTCTTCTTATCAGGTCACAAGAGATTTTTTTTCATTCTAATGGGGAATGGCTTGCATGCTAGGTGACGACAGGTCAGACCAAACTATACAGTAATTTATGGTTCATATCTTAATAAGGGCATTATCACAGCCACAATTTTAACTCACATTACATACACTCAAGCAAGAATTTCAATTCAACTAGTGGTAATAAATATACACAGGGCATCTGGTGTAAAAGTTTTACCTATCTTCTTTGTTCTGAGTGTAGAGCATGATGTTGATGCATAGCGGGTCCATGCAAGTGGATTGGTCCTGGTGCTGCATGTATACCCCGAACTTGAAGTAATAGGACCAACTGGTGGTTAAACTGGTGTAAACTTGTGCTCTTCATTTTGCACCACGTTGAGGAGGAACCACTGGTTGGTGCACCCAGATCGTCTACACGCCATGGATGTGTGTGTGTGTGAAGACATGGATGGCTGATTTGGAGGGAGCGCATGTATAGAATAGAACGTGTTCTAGGTTTTTTATTGCTTACTTGGATCCTAGCTTTAGAGCGACTCGGTGTTAAAGGGCTTGCCATTTTGGTGCACCCAGATCGTCTACGCGCCATCACGGTATCGAGGTATTTGGTTCTCTGGCATGTTGTACCAGCTCTGCACCGATTATCACCGATTATGATGGTGTTGACACAATCTTTTTTAAATGACCTTGTTCTAATGTGGCGATATATATATATACTTCTTAGCTAAAAACTGTTCATCTTTGGGAACATGTTTGAAATGAGATTTTGCATTTTGAGGCGATAATTACTCTTCAGCTCCCTTGAATATGTGATACTTGCTAGTCATCTTGCTTGGGTTGTACGTACCAGGAAAGATAGGAAAGCTTTCCAAATGACGTATCCTTATGACTCACGTGGAGAGGGACCAGTATGTCACGTAAAATAACGTTTCTTTCCTTTAAAAAAATGTTCCTGACATTTTCTTAAAATGTTCACGCATTTTGATAATATGATTGTGACACTTTTATAATTGTTTGTACAACGTAATAAAAGTTGTTCTCATAATCTCAAAAAAAAATTTCATCTCATTCAGAAATTGTTTGTGACATTTAAGAAAATTTTACCCATTTCAACAAACAAAAAATAATGACATTTTTAAATTTTGTTCTAAATGTAAGTAAATCTCGATGTAATTTAAGAAAAAGTTCATACCATTCGAGAAAAGACATTGTGACTTCCATAAAAAAATGTTCTAACAGTTAGTCTTACAATAGTCGTCGAATGTAATACATGATTACAATGTATGGCTAGTGGTCGAGTGCTACTGGTTTGTTTGAGAATGTATTGAACGTCCGGAAGCTACAAAATGGTCTAGTTTATATAGCAATTTGTAGCTAATTGACGACGTCCCTAAGATAGAGAGTTGGCAGTATACCTAAGATAGAGAGCTAGGAAACAGTAGCTGGATATGGCTGTCATATATTACATGACGACAAGAAAATATATCAGTGAGCAGTAACAAGATCGTCATGTCATATCTTGCCTGCAATAAGCGAAAATATCTTGCATGTGACAAGCGAATATATCGTGCATAACTATTCATTGTGCCCTGCTGTAACCTCGCACTAACAACTGCATCAACAGAGCAAGAACAATACCATGCAGGAAAAGGGAAAACTATAGTTGAACAAATTTAGTGAAATAAGAAGTTCCATGCAAAGACAACGGGAGGAATTGAGTAAGTAGGAAAGTAATGTACCCCCAAGATCTAGAACAGTACAATTAGTGCTAGTTCCTAAATAGGGTATATCAATCATAGCAAAATGAATCCCGCATACGGGGACTGTAATCTGTTGCCAAAAACAACCTATCTAATTACCTTGATCAAAATAAAAAATATACTATACCGCCCACTGTGCCACAAAAATATATGTAATGAAACTAAAGTTAGAATACAATGTATCAACTTACTCTAATAGACCCCCACACTACCTGGAAGAAAGAAAAGCGTCCCAAGTAAAGTATCCTAATGATTCGACCTGGAGAAGGACATGCATGTCATGTAAAATATGTTTCATGCCATTAAAAAATGTTCCCGATACTTTAAAGAATGTTCACGCATTTCGAAAATATGTTTCTGACCCGTTTTATAACTATTTGTGCAATGTAAAAATGTGTTTGCATAATTTCAAAAAAATGTATCGTCTCATTCAAAAAATGTTTGTGCCATTTAAACAAAATGTTCACGGCTTTCAAAGATGATTCGTGTCATTAAGAAAATGTTCCCGACATTTTTGCAAAGTGTTCATGCCTTTCAAAAAAATATGTTTAACAAACTTTCACAATTCTTTGCACAATATAATTTTTTTTCATAATTTTAGAAAAATATTGTGACTCATTCAAAAAAAATGTTTGTGACATTTAAATATAAATTTATGCATTTTGAATATAAGTTCATGGCATTCATAAAAAATGTTTGTGTAATTGGAGAAAAAAATGTACCATTAATAAATTCTAATAAAATTTATAAAAAATATAAACACTTAACTATGTTTGCATTTAGAAAAAATGTTGATGGCATTTATGAAAAATGCTAAATTTCTTATAAAATATGTTAACTGTGCATATATAAAATGATCAATGTGCATTTGACAAATATTAATAATGTATTAAGCCATGCCTAACTATACAATAGTTCTCGAAATTCATAATAACCACAATATTCGAATATTGATACAAAAAGGCGATCGACATGGGAATCTTCCATGACAAGATCATGGGGAGTTTCAATGGCCTTGACCAATGTTTTAAGTTAGTAAGGCGATGTAAGGCACCGGGGGGGGGGGGGGAGTGGGGGGTTCTCACTGCCTAAGCTCTAAGGCATAAGGCAAGGTTGCGCCTTGGAGGGTTGTAAGCAGCATAATAGAGTAGAATTTGGTAGGGGGAGGAGGTAAAACCAATGTTGTCCTAGAGAGGAGGAGTTGAGGAGGATCTGCTGGAAAGGAGGGGAGAAGCTAAAGGAGAGGAGGAGTTGAGGAGGATCTGCTGGAAAGGGGGCAGATTGGATCAGCAGCTCCAGCCGCCACCAAAGGCCCAGGTGGGGAAAAACTGTTTTGATCTCTCTGATTCACCCTGCTTGTAATTGTAGGCGCGCGATAGCCTTTGGTTCCCGCCTGAAGCACCTTTCCCCGCCCGAGAAATCCAGATTTCCGTAAGGCGGGCAGATTGGAGCCTAGGCAGAGGACTTGAATGCCCAATGACATAAGGCGGGCGCCTTAAGCATGTGTCTAAGGCTAGGCTGGAGCCTTGTTACCTGGGAGTGCCCTAACGCCTAAACTTCGCCTATGTGACGCCTTAGGGACGCCATAAAAACAATGGCCTTGACACCAGCAACACAACTTCTCTATGTTTCTAAACTTTGAAATAGGGTGGTTTGTATAACAATGTGTTGGACGATAATCCATTTTATCGACCAAGCTCCCATTTCTGTGTAGGATGTCTAAGTGTTGAATGAACCTCTTTATATATTTATTTCTAGTTAAGTAACGATATCCAAATGATTGAGAACAAAATCATGTATTTCAAGTGAAACAAATATTCCCTGGAATTATTGTTCTCTCACAAGCATAAAAACAATCTTGTGGTTACAATGGATCCAATACAATTGATGACAAGAAAAATATATCATATATGTCATAAATTAATCATCTTTAATAGAGAACAGATAAACTCAATCAAAATTGTTGATGGGAAGGGGTGCTACATTGAATTCCATCTTTATTTTATTCTCTCTCCAGGTCATCAAATATAGCTCAATATACGAGGCACATCATAGATCCGCAGAGGCTTAATGATACATTCCTAAGCTCGCCCATGCAAGCACCTACGTACAAATAATGAATTTCAATATGAAAGCTTATATAGCGAATATTAAACTACAAAAATATTTGATAGTTCTGTGTTCACTCCATAATTTTTCGGTGATGACATCAATGCAAGTCATTGCTGCTGGAATGTGCTTCAGCCTTTGAGGTTCCCAAGTCCAAAAAAACATATAACAACAAAAATATTGTTATGCTATGATGAAGATTGGAAATGTCATGAAAAGGACATACCATCACTTCATTAAGCAAATCATAGCCAGTCATGTATGGCATGCGGTAGTCAGTGAAAAATAAGTCCACGCCATGTTTCTATATCCAAAGTTCACGACATGGATTATGTCAAATATAGTAAGTGATCAAAGTTACTTAGAGAAGTGTATAGGTTCTAATAGAAAATATTAAAATATAGCATCCCTAAATTCCAAGGCTTGCATGGGACATTCCACAAAAAATTCATCACTCCAATCCAAGAAATCAGCAAAAGGCTAGAGGCTCCAACGAAGAAGCAAATAGTTTGTCCTAAAGGTTAACATAGTTTTCATCTTTGACGACAACAATTATACGATTCAAAGATAGTGATTGTTTACTCGGTCAAATTATCCACATTTTCTTACTCTCATGTACATTTTCTTACTCTCGGCCCTCTACCCTAGTTCCCGACTCTAATGTGGAGAGATATATATACTTTTTAGCTAAAAACTGTTCATCTTTGGGAACATGTTTGAAATGAGATTTTGCATTTTGAGGCGATAATTACTCTTCAGCTCCCTTGAATATGTGATACTTGATAGTCATCTTGTTCGGGTTGTATGTACCAGGAAAGATAGGAAAGCTATCCAAATGACGTATCCTTATGACTCACATGGAGAGGGACCAGTATGTCACGTAAAATAACATTTATTTCCTTTAAAAAATGTTCCCAACATTTTTTTAAATGTTCACGCATTTTGATAATATTATTGTGACACTTTTATAATTGTTTGTACAACGTAATAAAAGTTGTTCTCATAGTCTCAAAAAATGTTTCATCTCATTCAGAAAATGTTTGTGACATTTAAGAAAATTTTACCCATTTCAATAACAAAAAAATAATGAAAAATTTAAATTTTGTTCTAAATATAAGAAAAGGTCGATGTAATTTAAGAAAAAGTTCATACCATTCAAGAAAAGACATTGTGACTTCCATAAAAAAATGTTGTAACAGTTAGTCTTAGAATAGTCGTCGAATGTAATACATGATTACAATGTATGGCTAGTGGTCGAGTGCTACTGGTTTGTTTGAGAATGTATTGAACGTCTGGAAGCTACAAAATGGTCTAGTTTATATAGCAATTTGCAGCTAGTTGACGACATCCCTAAGATAGAGAGTTGGCAGTATACCTAAGATAGAGAGCTAGGATATGGCTATCATATATTACATGACGACAAGAAAATATATCAGTGAACAGTAACAAGATCGTCATGTCATACCTTGCCTGCAATAAGCGAAAATATCTTGCATGCGAGAAGCGAATATATCTTGCATATTGGCACCGATTTTAGAACTCACCTCTCTGTTGCAAATGTAGCATAGCATCCAACATATCCTTGCATGTGGTATTGACCTAAAGGAAAAAGCTAGATCCGTATGTTATGTCTTACAACATGACAAGCGAATATATCAGCGATCAGTGGTGAGATCTTGATGAAATAAAGGGAATATATCTTGCATATTAGCACCTATCTAACCCAACCGCAAAATTCCACTCTATGTGGGCTAGGCTATAACTCCCCATTTCAGGCCCATGATATGAGCAAAGGCCCACAACAACTCAGAAAAAATAAACATTTTCTATATATAGTAAGTTGTGGTTGTCTTATGGTTTCCTTAAAGATAACTTAATGACAAACACTAGTCAAATCTGAATATTGTATCTCACAAAAAAATGTTCATATATTAATAAGGGCATTATCGCAGCTAGATTTCCAATTGTAACTCGCATTACAGACACTGAATGCAAGAATTTTAATTCAACTAGTGGTAATTAATATACATAGGGCCTTTGGTCTAAATATGAATGCTACTCCATGATGCAATAACAATACACATGTTGCCGATCTTCTTAGTGCTTAGTGTAGAGTATGTCATTGGTCCACTATGATTCCATGCAGCTGAACTAGTCGTGGTGCTTCATGCACTCAACGTACTTGAAATGGTAGGACCCGCTGGTGCTTAGACTGGTACTAAATTCGGCCTCGATGTCTTGTTCACGGCTACCATGGAGACTTGGATGTCATGCACCACACGTTGAGGCGGAACCAATGGTTGTAGATGCGAGGCTCAACGGTCGTCCCACTATAGATGAGCAAGACACCATCATAGATGTGCAACCTCGGCATCATCGTGGTGTATGGCGCCCTCTTGGTTGTGGATCTACATCACCTACACCCAGAGGTCCCATATGGCACATACCATAGCTCTCGAACTGCCACACCATGGAAGAATAGCCACGGCCTGAAATAATGAACGATTCTCTGTGTGTGTGTGTGTGTGTGTGTGTGTGTGTGTGTGTGTGTGTGTGTGACGCCATAGATGGCTGATTTCGTGGGAGCGCAGGTATGTAATAGACCATGTACATGTATTTGATTGCTTACTCGGAGCCTGACTTTAGAGTGAGGGGTCATGTGGGAGTCAGTGTTAAAGGGCTTGCCATTTCGTTGCACTCTGAATGTCTACACACCGTCGCAGTACGGAGATAGCTTGCTCTTCGACACTTTCTGCTCGGACGTAAAATTAAATAGATGACCTTGTTGTAATGTGAAGAGACATCATTACTTCTTTAGCCAAACTATGTTTATCTTCGGGAACATGTTAGAACTGAGATTTTGCATGTTGATGCATTATCTTCTTTTCAAATCTCTTGTATATGTGATACTTGTTTCTCTTCTTGTTTGGGATGTCCCTACCTTTAAAGAAAGAAAAGCGTCCCAAATGAAGTATCCTAATGATTCAACAAGGAGATGGATATGAGGTAAGAAAAAAAAGTTTCATGTCATGTATGAAAAATGTTAATGCATTTTGAAATATGTTTGTGACTGGCTTTATAACTATCTGTACAATGTAAAAAATGTATTCTCATAAATTCAAAAAAAAAGTACTGTCTCATAAAAAAATGCTTGTGATATTTAAATAAAATGTTCGCCACTTCCAAAAAATGTTCATGACATTTAAGAAAATCATGTATTTTCAGAATAAATATTGTACCATTCAAAAAAAATGTTAATTACTTTCCTAGAAAATGTTCTTACCCTTAACTATGTTTGCATGTTTGAAAATATGTTTATTGCATTTATGAAAAATGTCAAATGGTTGAAATAGCAATGGACAAAAAATATTAAATGTCAAGATAGGATAAGAACAGATGGGAAATTTGCACATAAAAAATGTCAAGATGATAGAACAGCAATGGACACCTCATCTTAGGGGAATATCAGAAGTGACACCTCAACCATTGAACAATTTGTGCGAGCTAATGGAGATATCAAGAATTTTATCCTTTAACAAAGGTCGTCGTATCAAATAATGAGAATCCAGTCCAAAACAAAGTACGGAGGATGCGTAAAGCCAAGACATTAGTGTCACTAACTTACAAATAACGATTGATGGTTAGCTTCGCAAGTTTAAATTTCCCTGCTTTCAGTGAACCACTCAGTCAACATGTTAAAATGGGGAAGAAGAGGATGTTCTACGCATGGATAACAAGAATAGCATTAATAACGACACAACCCTGAATCAAACTAAGGTCTATTTGGCATACCATCTGAGTAATCTTACATGTCAGAAACTTGGTATGTATTGTTAATTACTCCTAATATAGCATCGAGAGTTGGGCTAAAGAAACCTCCTACATGTAATGATGTATTTACGGTAATATTGTCGATAGAAAATATTTTACTACATAAGAAACCTACTACATGCAATGGAGTCCCCTTCAGAGCCTTGTATGCTTAAATTTCAGGTGTAAGATTTACCAGGAAGGTGTCTTTGACTACATGTTATATTGAGTAGATTGACTCATTTTCATAATCTGTTTTATGTTTCATTAAACGGTGAAAACATCGGACGCCAGGAATGGGGACTACACCCTCTTCTCGCCGCACGCACGCCATGCCCCCACCAACCCGACCAACAGGATGTTTCCCCACAATGGCTTTTTATAGAGCATGTAAGTAAAGAAATAATATGATAGTAAAAATTAGTCAAAATAGTTTGCTATCTTTCCAGATAAATCCAATTAAGTTATAACACAAAAAAAGACAGCTACTAATTATATTGATCTAAGTTGCTACCAATGAGTTCAAAGCACAGTAAAGGCATTGGGAAACCATGCATGTGAAATAAACAGGTTCAAGCAACTCATGTAATGTAAAGATAAGCAATTACCTGCAATATAGAAGTATGTGAACAGATGGTAGGAATACTCCAAAAGTTTTGGATTAAGATTCGTCCACTCTAAAGACTCAAGTTGAAGCATCAAGGAGTAGGTGGCCGCACGCCCGCTGAAGGACACTGTTAGAAGAACCTCATTACCATCCTCGGAGTATCCTACTATATTCAGCATAGCGTACCGAAGCATACTATGCATGCAAGTGGTATTTTGTAGCACCCATATGGCAGTACCATGACTACTGAGCATGTGTTCCCACATTTGGAGGCTCTGGTACGAAAATACAGCGAGGCCAATACGGCCATGCTCACCCCTGATGATCTGGATGCTAGAACTAGGAATGGCATTAAAAATAGGCCTCCTGACCAAAGATAGTGTCTGGCTATCCAAATCGCACTTGACTATGCCATCCTGGAGCATTTTTAGCCAACAGTAAAGAGCATGTCGATGAGGGTGGAGGGGAGCAACTTGCTGAAAATACATGGTTCCGTCATTAAGAGAAGATCTCCCACTCACCAGTCTCCGAGGAGTAGATCCAGGGAAGCAATGGGTGTCTAGTGGCCACCAGAACCACCTTTAAGGGGCCCGAGTGGCAGTCTCCGTGCATGTGACCCTTCTCGTCGCCGGCAGCACAGAGCGCGACCCGTTGTCAACGACGTACTCGCCATCGATGAAATACTTAGGGATTATCACACCGCGGAGGCTGCCGGTGTCACTGGCGAATAGAAGGAGCAGGGCCAGATCCCGGTTGATGATGAGGAAGCGGCCAAGGCGGCACCCGAGCAAGGTCTAGCGACCGAGCGCGTGCCAGAAGCGCAGGGAGAAGTTCTCGTGAGGGATCCGGTCGGCGGCGTCGACGCGGGGGGGGGGGGGGTGTTGAACACCAGCTCTACGCCGCGCATCTGGAAAACGCCGAGGATGGGGGCATCCGGTTAGGGTGCGGAAGCGGCAGAGGGAGGCGTGGTCTGCGGCGAGGCGCCCCCTTTGCGCGGAGACGGCAGAGGCACGGATGAGCGAGGAGGGCAGTGGGGGGGGGGGGGGACGAGGATCTCGCCGAGGAGGTCCTCGTCTTCCATCGGCCCCGTTGTCTGCGGATGGCCGGCGCGGAAGGACATCGCCGCTTCCGCCCTCGCGACTCATGTGGGGAAAACGGAAATGAGTACAGCGGACGTTGCGTGTTACTGGAGGGTACATAAGAAGGAAGGAATACACGGTGCTGGGCCTCCAGAGGAATGCTCAATCGCTGACTCTACTGCTGTCGAAGAGGTGCACACAAATTCTACCATGTCTGTCGTGTTCTGCTGCTGTGAACAGATAGAGTTATGTGCTTATTACTTTGTTTTGAACAGCTTGCAAACTATTGAAAACTTTCAAATTAAAGGAAGGTGATGAATGTGCCCTTTTATATATACTAGTCGTCAACCTGTGCAGCCGCACAGGCTAGCTATATTAAAAGGAGCATTGTTATTCTTTCAAATAATAAAATTTGAAAAAGAAATAAAAGTTAAAGATATCATGACGGCCTTTCATTATTCTTGGAAACATCATAAGTTTCTTAAATACTGATAGTGTCAAAGGGAAATATGTTCCATTGATGATTCCTATCATTTTTTATGTATACATGATTTTTCAATAGTGGCATAATTGTAGATAGTTGTAAAGCCATGTGAACTACGATAATAACATTAATCGAACGAATATTTACTATCTGGCTTAAAACTGAATGTGAATTATCGATCTAATCCAAGCAAACAAAATTAAAATGAAAAGATACATCCATGGCCTCAAATACTCACGGCAAAGTTATTCGTACAAAACCAAATAAACCAGAATATAGTGTCATATCTCTATTGCAAAGAAATCATGCAACCACAAAGTATTCATTGTGCCCTGCTATAACCTCGCACTAACAATTGCATCAATAGAGCAAGAACAATACCATGTAGGAAAAGGGGAAACTATAGTTGAATTTTTTTACTGAAATAAGAAGTTCCATGCAAAGACAACGGGAGGAATTGAGTAAGTAGGCAAGTAATCTATCCCCCAAGATCTAGGACAATACAATTAGTGCTAGTTCCTAAATAGGGTATATCAATCATAGCAAAATGAATCCCTCATCCAGGAATTGTAATCAGTTGCCAAAAACAACCTATCTAATTACCTTGATCAAAATAAAAAATATACTATAACGCCCACTGTGCCACAGAAATATATGTAATGAAAGTAAAGTTAGAATACAATGTATGAACTTACTCTAATAGACCCCCACACTACCTGGAAAGAAAGAAAAGCGTCCCAAATAAAGTATCCTAATGATTCGACCTGGAGAAGGACATGCATGTCATGTAAAAATATGTTTCATGCCATTAAAAAATGTTCCTGATACTCTAAAAAATGTTCATGCATTTCGAAAATATGTTTCTGACCCGTTTTATAACTATTTGTACAATGTAAAAATGTGTTTTCATAATTTCAAAAAAAAAATGTATCGTCTCATTCAAAAAACGTTTGTGCGATTTAAACAAAATGTTCATGGCTTTAAAAAATGATTCGTGTCATGAAGAAAATTTTCCCAACATTTTTGCAATGTGTTCATGCCTTTCAAAAAAATATGTTTAACACACTTTTACAATTCTTTGCGCAATATAATTTTTTTTCATAATTTTAGAAAAATATTGTGACTTATTCAAAAAAATGTTTTTGACATTTAAATAAAAATTTATGCATTTTGAATATATGTTCATGGCATTCATAAAATTGTTTTAAAATGTTAAAAAAATGTCTGTGTAATTGGAGAAAAAAAATGTACCATTAATAAATTCCAGTAAAATTCATAAAAAATATAATCACTTAACTATGTTTGCATTTAGCAAAAATGTTGATGGCATTTATGAATAATGCTAAATGTCTTATAAAATATGTTAACCGTGCATATATAAAATGATCAATGTGCATTTGACAAATATTCAGCATGTATTAAGCCCTGCCTAACTATACAATAGTTCTCAAAATTCATAATAACCACAATATTCGAATATTGATACAAAAAGGCGATCGACATGGGAATCATCCATGACAAGCTCATCGGGAGTTTCAATGGGGGCGGGGGCTCACTGATACTTTAAAGAATGTTCACGCATTTCGAAAATATGTTTCTGACCCGTTTTATAACTATTTGTGCAATGTAAAAATGTGTTTTCATAATTTTTACAGAATGTTCATCGGGAGTTTCAATGGGGGGGGGGGGGGGCTCACTGATACTTTAAAGAATGTTCACGCATTTCGAAAATATGTTTCTGACCCGTTTTATAACTATTTGTGCAATGTAAAAATGTGTTTTCATAATTTCAAAAAAAATGTATCGTCTCATTCAAAAAATGTTTGTGCCATTTAAACAAAATGTTCACGGCTTTCAAAAATGATTCGTGTCATTAAGAAAATGTTTCCGACATTTTTGCAAAGTGTTCATGCCTTTCAAAAAAATATGTTTAACAAACTTTCACAATTCTTTGCACAATATAATTTTTTTTCATAATTTTAGAAAAATATTGTGACTCATTCAAAAAAAAATGTTTGTGACATTTAAATATAAATTTATGCATTTTGAATATAAGTTCATGGCATTCATAAAAAATGTTTGTGTAATTGGAGAAAAAAATGAACCATTAATAAATTCTAATAAAATTTATAAAAAATATAAACACTTAACTATGTTTGCATTTAGAAAAAATGTTGATGGCATTTATGAAAAATGCTAAATTTCTTATAAAATATGTTAACTGTGCATATATAAAATGATCAATGTGCATTTGACAAATATTCATAATGTATTAAGCCATGCCTAACTATACAATAGTTCTCGAAATTCATAATAACCATAATATTCGAATATTGATACAAAAAGGCGATCGACATGGGAATCTTCCATGACAAGATCATGGGGAGTTTCAATGGCCTTGACCAATGTTTTAAGTTAGTAAGGCGATGTAAGGCACCGGGGGGGGGGGGGGGGAGGGGGGGGGGGGTTAAAACGGCCAAACCACTAAGGCATAAGGCAAGGTTGCGCCTTGGAGGGTTGTAAGCAGCATAATAGAGTAGAATTTGGTAGGGGGGGGGGTAAAACCAATGTTGTCCTAAAGAGGAGTCGAGGAGGATCTGCTGGAAAGGAGGGGAGAAGCTAAAGGAGAGGAAGGGGAGGATCCACTTCAGAGGGGGTTGGGGCGGATTGGATCAGCAGCTCCATCCGCCACCGAAGGTCCAGGTGGGGGAAAACTGTTTTGATCTCTCTGATTCCCCCTGCTTGTAACTGTAGGCGCGTGATAGCCTTTGGTTCCCGCCCAGGACTCTGTTTCCCACCTGAAGCACCTTTCCCCGCCCGAGACATCCAGATTTCCGTAAGGCGGGCAGATTGGAGCATAGGCAGACGACTTGAATGCCCAATGATCTAAGGCGGATGCCTTAAGCATGTGTCTAAGGCTAGGCTGGACCCTTGTTACCTGGAAGTGCCCTAACGCCTAAGCTTCGCCTATGTGATGCCTTAGGGACGCCATAAAAACAATGGCCTTGACACCAGCCACACAACTTCTTACGTTTCTAAACTTTGAAATAGGGTGGTTTGTATAACAATGTGTTGACGATAATCCATTTTATAGCCTAGGCTCCCATTTCTGTGTAGGATGACTAAATGTTGAATGAACTTCTTTATATATTTATTTCTAGTTAAGTAATGATATCCAAATGATTGAGAACAAAATCATGTATTTCAAGTGAAACAAATATTCCCCGAAATTATTGTTCTCTCACAAGCTTAAAAACTACCGTATAGTGGTTACAATGGATCCAATACAATTGATGACAAGAAAAATATATCATACATGTCATAAATTAATCATCTTTAATAGAGAGCAGATAAACCCAACCAAAATTGTTCATGGGAAGGGGTGCTACATTGAATTCTATCTTTATTTTTTTCTCTCTCCAGGCCATCAAATATAGCTCAATATACGAGGCACATCATAGATCCGCAGAGGCTTAATGATACACTCCTAAGCTCGCCCATGCAAGCACCTACGTACAAATAATGAATTTCAATATGAAAGCTTATATAGCGAATATTAAACTACAAAAATATATGATAGTTTTGTGTTTCCTCCATAATTTTTCGATGATGACATCAATGCAAGTCATTGCTGCTGGAATGTGCTTCAGCCTTTGAGGTTCCCGAGTCCAAAAAACATATAACAACAAAACTATTGTTATGCTATGATGAAGATTGGAAATGTCATGAAAAAGACATACCATCACTTCATTAAGCAAATCATAGCCAATCATGTATGGCATGCGGTAGTTAGTGAAAAATAAGTCCACACCATGTTTCTATATCCAAAGTTCATGACATGGAATATATCAAATATAGTAAGTGACCAAAGTTACTTAGAGAAGTGTATAGGTTCTAATAGAAAATATTAAAATATAGCATCCCTGAATTCCAAGGCTTGCATGGGACCTTCCACAAAAATGTCATCGCTCCAATCCAAGAAATCAGCAAAAGGCTAGAGGCTCCAACGAAGAAGCAAAAAGTTTGTCCTAAAGGTTAACATAGTTTTCATCTTTGACGACAACAATTAAAAGATTCAAAGATTGTGATTGTTTACTCGGTCAAATTATCCACATTTTCTTACTCTCATGTACATTGTCTACCCGTTGATGTCTCATTTGCATGCATGAAAGGTCAGTAACGAAGCACCTTGTCTTCATGTAGAGAAGCTTTTGTAATTTGAGTAACATGTTGTGCTGTCTGAACCACATGGATCCGATCTCTTCATTCACCTCACAAAGGATCGATGTATAATACAGGGAGGATAATATTCCCCTCTTCATTAACTTCTTCTTCTTATCATATTAAATAAATAAAAAGGATCCATCTATCTGAATGAAATCTAAGATAGCACATTAGTTTAATAACATGACCAACAAATATGGCTCCTTAATTTCCCCTATGCATTGGACAACCCTGAATGCGTTCAGTTAATGCCAAAAGCTCATCTATCTATATCTATCTATCTATCTATCTATCTATCTATATATCTATCTATCTATCTATCTATACCTATACTAATTTCTGACTCCCTAGAAATTCCCACGTTAATTAGTAATTATGAACCGTTAACCTCGCGGGACCATGTTATTACGGTCTAGATTCACTCATATAATTCTGGGGTACCCATATTATTCTTGTCTATCTATCTGGCTATACCTATACTAATTTCTGACTCCTATACCTATACTAATTTCTGAATCCCTAGAAATTCCCACGTTAATTAGTAATTATGAACCGTTAATCTCGCGGGACCATGTTATTACGGTCTAAATTCACTCATATAATTCTGGGGTACCCATATTATTCTTGTCTATCTATCTATCTATCTGTCTGTCTATACCTATACTAATTTCTGACTCCCTTGAAATTTCCACGTTAATTAGTAATTATGAGCTGTTAATCTCGCGGGACCGTGTTATTACGGTCTAGATTCACCCATATAATTCTAGGGTACTGATATTATTCTTGGGTTAAATTTTGCTTGATTCTGAAGTAAAAAACGCTCAAAGGCCCACAATCAATTGCCGGTTGTAAAAACATAATCCACCAAAGTCTCGATCCTGTTACTTCTACCATGTTTCTTCCCTGTCTTATCTATCCATTTAAAAAAGCAATCTCTATCTCTTTCCTAAAAGAAAACAAGCTCTATCTACTCCACCGCTACTTCCTCTTCTTAAACTGAACCCAGGCCGACCCACGCACGTCTCCTCTTATTTATTGCTGGACGTCAATCATCTTTGCCATGTGTGTAGGCAAAAGAAGACGATCGCCCTCCGGCGCCTGTAATTTTGCCATCGCGATATTCCATTAGCCTTCTCCCTACAGATGATGCCCCTCTGTACGTTCATCTTACCCCAGTTTCTGAGGGGAGCAGTCAGCAGTACTGTTAGCACATGGAGTTGATATGAAGGCTTGGTGTACCTGCAGCAAGTAGTGGATTGGCCTAATGCCACCAACGTACTCCTAAAGATCCTTATTTTGTTTTGGATTCGTTTGTCACTTTGTCTGTGACAGAAAAATTAGGTTGGAATTCTTCTGGTTTGGATCCCAAGTTGTTTGTCTCACGTAGGCAAGTAATTTTTCTGTCCAGATGATGCCACTCCCACGTTCTTCATGCCTCAGTTCCTGCGAGGAGCCGAGGAACAGCATGGTTAGAAGATGGAGTAGAGATGAAGGCTCGGTGTACCTGCAACAAGAAGCGGATGGGTCTAATGCCTCCAAAGTAATAACTATACTTATTCTGTTCTTGATTAGGTTGGAACTTATTCTGGTTTGAACACGAAGTTCTTTTTCTCAATAGGGAAGTAATTTTTGAGGTAAATATTACCATGTCTGCTTACAATCGATAGTTTGCTCGTATTATTATCAGAAGCAGAGAAGGACAATGGTGGATTGTTGCTTCGGAAGTTGCGCATATGTCGGCAAGGCCGCGAGGGCACAGAGAAAGGTTCTTCCATATTCTTTAATTTATTTCACTTGCCATATTTCTCTCACGGGAATGTTAATATGGCATATGGTTTTCCCTTTTGAAGCTCTTTGATAGCCTATGAGCATTACCTGAAACTTCTATTTCTGAATGTTTATTCGCTTATTGGGAATTTGGAGCCGCCTGACCTATATGTGTTCATGAGTTTTCGGACGCCATCGGCGCGTGTGGGCATGCACGCGGGCCTCCAGGTAGCTGCATCCGCCACGCCCGTTCTACGAGTTCTCTGGCCACCGGGTGTGGCCGGCGTGTTCACAAACCATGCCATGATGCGAAGTACTTTCTTTTGTACGTTGATCAGTTCTGCATGCTGGAGCGCATAAAATTAACCTTCTGCTGCAAAGGAGTACACCGGCATTGGTAAGAGCGAGGTTTTGAGGTTGCGGTAGGCCGGTGACGACTTGGCGTTCCTTACAGGACACAGTGAGTGGCAGATCCCTTGAAAACCATCACTGTTTTTTTGTTGATGGAATTGACTACCACATACGTATAACTCAACCTGATAGGCTGACGTAAACAGCGACTCACATGGTGCATAATTAGTTGAGGAAAACACGAGACACAATACTTGAAGGAAAGATATTGCATGACAAGACATATAAGAGTCTAGCAACAAAGTGCTGCTGATCACGATGAGGGATGGTATAAGAATCAATGAATTTATTGATCATGTTAATGCGGAAATATCTGAAATTATGTCACTTGGATTTTTTGTAACAGGCCCTGGCCATCATTGAGGAAATATATGGTCGTACTACCCACTAGAGAAGTCAATACTATATCATCAATATTTCTGCTCTTAACCTGATCCATAAAATGTAGCAGCTCGAGCTTATTTCAGCCAATGGTTGTCTTGGAACTTAGATACACGCACGAAATACGTTAGCTTTCACTAATTATACATAATGGAAGTTCTCACTACACTAAATGTCCAATTGCAGAATCTCCCCTACTAAACTCAAGATGTGTAAAAATAATTTTTATCGTGCAGTTATTACTTATCTCTTTTAAGTTAAATGAGTGGCTATGGATGATACTCAATTATATTTTCTTTTAAGTTAAGCGAGTGGCTAATTTAAGTGTTCTAAGATGTGTGTGATATGAACACCTAGACCTCTTTGACTGGCTCCCGTGATCTGTGAGTTTTCATACTATTTATCACAAAAATTTCCTTTTAGTTCTGTAGGTTTATCACATGTGTTCTTTTGCACTTGACTTCATGTGGCATAATGATTCTGTGTGTGTGAGATATAGTGACGATTGTCATCTACATGGGGAGAATAGTTTCTAGCCAAAGCGTGATCCAAATTGCTAGACATATTTTTGCAATAATGGTCTTTGATAATTTTTCCATATTTATATATCTTAGTATATGCAAAATTTAAATTCATACAAATAAGATGGTACATAACTCATGAGTAAAGACTAGGAATGGAAAATGACCAAATTTTGCATCGGCAAATTATATGTCAAGCAAATTGTGTAACGAAAATCATATACATAGTTAAATACAAACATTTTCTAATACAAGGTAAAATTATATCACCTAATGTGTCCATTGAATGGACCCAACTCATAGTAACTCAAGTGAACAAAAAAAATGCTTTATCATATTATTCCAAAAGTCTTTCCACATCTTCCCTCTTCCGAAAAAACAAAACCTGGAAATCACCGTTTTGTCATTTTTGTACAGCTCACATGTTTATTTATTTCATCAGCAAACTTTACACATGTAATATACATCCATATGATCAAGTAGACTTCTTTTTGGATTTTTGCAACTTCAAATGTGACTTTTAAAGTATTCAAAGTAAGGTTCTCCAATATACCCGGGCTCCAAAAAACCACTCTATATCAGAACCCTATAAGCATCCAAGAGTTATAACAGAGCTCGAGGACATGGAGAAGTAGGTAAATAATTGCATTATATCAATCAGCTAATTAAAAATATATAGTTTTGCGTTGAGTGGTATTGGCATAAATAATATGATAACATGAGCTTTTAACAAAAAATTCATTGTGAAATTAATTTTGGTGAAGTTTCAAAACAAATATATTTTCCCTAATAAACACTATTAGTTTTGATGATGATAGAGTAATTTGAAGAATAACATTGAGAAGAGCTTCTCTAACATAGTAGCATGCACATTTATATTTGATAATGTAATATTTTAAGTAGTAATTCAAAATAAGCAAGTAAATACACTAGCCCGTGCGATTGCACGAGTTGTCGACTAGTGATATAAGTGAAGCACATGAAGCATTCTATAAAGCCATACTCAAAAGATGTAAGTGAAGTGCATAGAGCATTCTATAAATCAACCAAGGACCATCTCATACCAGCATGGTGCATAAAAGAAAAAGAAAAACCTAAATGCAAAAGATGCTCCAAGATTTGCACATATCACATGAATGAAACGAATCCGAAAACATACCGATATTTGTTGAAGAAAGAGGGGATGCCTCCCCAGCATCCCCAAGCTTAGACGCTTGAGTCTCCTTGAATATTTACTTGGGGTGCCTCGGGCATCCCCAAGCTTGAGCTCTTGCCTCTCTTCCTTCTTCTCACATCGAGACCTTCTCGATCATCGAACACTTCATCCACACAAAACTTCAACAGAAAACTCGGTAAGATCTGTTAGTATAATAAAGCAAATCACTACTATAAGTACTGTTGCAAACCAATTCATATTTTGTTTTGCATGGCGTCTACTTTAATATAACTTTTTCATGGCTTAACCCACTGATATAAATTGATAGTTTCATCAAAACAAGCAAACTATGCATCAAAAAACAGAATCTGTCTAAAACAGAACAGTCTGTAGCAATCTGAACATTCACCATACTTCTAATACTTGAAAAATTCTGACAAAATTAGGAAAAATAAAAAATTTGTACAGGAAGACAGTGCAAAAAGAATCATAACCATTTGGCGTTCCAGTAAAAAGTTAAATTCGTGCACTACAGCCAAAGTTTCTGTCCTGCACCGAACAAACCAACAAGCATTGTAAACATCCTAAAGGCAAACCTTGGCACATTATTTTTATAATACAATGGAATTGTACAAGGGGATA
Source organism: Aegilops bicornis (assembly GCA_021605145.1). Lineage (NCBI taxonomy): Eukaryota > Viridiplantae > Streptophyta > Magnoliopsida > Poales > Poaceae > Aegilops > Aegilops bicornis. The sequence goes on along the minus strand of CM038675.1, from coordinate 48,116,027 downwards.
ATTATTTTGTTGAAAAGTTTCTGTAATTAAGATTCACAAAGTTCCCATGGGCATGAACAAAGTTCAAGGACGTCCCCCACTTTCACAATGCTCGTCTCTCTCACTTTCACTTTTCCTTTTGAAAAAGTTTTGGGTTCCCCTCTTTATTTTTTTTTTTTTAAAATATATAAATGCACTCAACCTAAATAAATGACTCTATAAAACTTCCGGTTGTCTCCTGGCAGCACTTTCTTTAAAGCCATTAAGCTAGGCATATAGTGCTCAAGTAGTGAATCCACCCGGATCCCAAGGTATATCAAAGCCAATTTTAATTAGCAATGATTTGTAATTTAGTAGTGAGCACAAAGTAACATATATCATGTAATGACGAAGTCTAACTCTCTTCCTATGCATCGGCATGTCATAAAAGAACAATTCATGCACACATAGTAAAGGCCAATGCATAGTATAAACAGTTTCTTGCAATTTTATCGTATGGGAAACATAGAGAGGTGGAGATATAGTTCCTCTCTCATAATAATTGCAAGTAGGAGCAGCAAGCACATGTATATTATATATATCAAAATCATCATGTGCAACGGTAAAAGGCAACCCATCAATATAATCCTTAATAAGTGCAAACTTCTCCGATATAGTATAATCGGGAGAATTTAAAAAGATAATAGGACTATCATGCATGGGTGCAATAGCAACAATTTATGTTTAACATAAGGATCTATAGCAAGTTCATCTCCATAAGCATAATTCATATTGGCATATTGGCCACAAGCATAGAAAGCATCATCAAAAAGGCATATTTCAAGAGAATCAATGGGATCATAATAGTCATCATAGCAATCATCCTTCGGTAAGCACGAAGGGAAATTAAACAAGGTATGAGTTGAAGAGTTACTCTCATTAGAAGGTGGGCACGGGTAGCTAATCCGCTCTTCCTCCTTTTGTTCTTCGCTCTCCTCATCATCTTTTTCATCCAATGAGCTCACAGTTTCATCAATTTCTTCTTCCATAGCTTCCTGCAAAATATTAGTCTCTTCTTGGACAGCAGAGTAGTTCTCAATATATGGTTGAACATAAAGATTAGTAGCATAATTATCATAGCAATATTTAAGTATGGCAAAATTTTCAGATTCGTAAAGAGTAGCACCATACTTTTCAATCAAAGAAGCAATTTCGTAAGCACCCTTAAAAGCAACAAATTCTTCAATTTGTTGAACATCATAGTAATTATAAACACCCTTAGCATACGAGGATAAGATTCCATTATCAATAAACTTACATTGGTAGGGAAGGTGTTTCTTAGGGTTTTCAGAACAAGTAAAATCATAATATTAGCATAAATTCCAAGCATAACATTGCAAAGGTTGAATTTGATCCCATAATAGTTTCCCTTTTTTAGATATACGGTGTCGCACATAACAAGCATGCTCATCTAAAGATTTTCCCTCAAATAAGCTAGTCGGGGTTTCAGCACAAGCACAAAGGGATCGAAGATGATCCAAGTAAAAAGCTTCAGTAGTGTGATAGATTTTGAGTGGTTCTTCAACCATTGGAGCAGTAGGTACAACTAATTTTTTTGGTATTTTGCGTTTGCTACCCATAACTAAAGATAGAAAACAACTAAGAACATCAAATAAAACTTACTTAGTGATAAAGCAAACAAGCACACACGAGAATATTCACCCCACGCTATTGCTCCTCGGCAACGGCGCCAGAAAAAGGTCTTGATAACCCACAAGTATAGGGGATCGCAACAGTTTTCGATAAGTAAGAGTGTCGAACCCAACGAGGTGCTAAAGGTGGAACAAATATTCCCTAAAGTTCGATCGACCACCGATACAACTCTACGTACGCTTGACGTTTGCTTTACCGGAAACAAGTATGAAACTAGAAGTACTTTGTAGGTGTTTTTGGGTAAGCTAGCAAGAAAGTAAAGAGCACGAAAATAAAACTAGGGGCTGCTAAGGTAAAGACACAACTAAAGTAAATATAGCGAGTGTGGAAAAGTGATGGTAGGTGTGGCGAAATTGTCCCTTAAGCAATTGACTACTTTACTAGACCGATAGCAAGTTTTATGTGGGAGAGGCCACTGCTAGCATGTCATCCCTTACTTGGAATTCTATGCACTTATAATTGGAACTATTAGCAAGCGTCCACAACTACTAACTTTCATTAAGGTAAAACCCAACCATAGCATTAAGATATATTGGTCACCCTTCAATCCCGTGTGCATCAATTTCTATGCTAGGTTGAAGCTTCTGTCACTCTTTCCCTCCAATACATAGTCCTATCAACATACAACTAACCCTATGGTGTGATCCACGCGCGCGCTCATATGACGGGCACCACAGGACAGAAACATAACCACAAGAAAATTAAATAAATCATAGCAATTCATCAACCACGGATATGACAAGGAAAATCTACTCAGACATCATAGGATGGCAACACATCATTGGATAATAATATGAAGCATAAAGCACCATGTTCAAGTAGAGCGTACAACGGGTTTCGGGAGAGTGGACCTCTGTAGATAGAGGGGGGAAGGTGATGGAGATGTTGGTGAAGATGGCGGATGTGTTGGTGAAGATCGCGGTGATGATGATGGCCCCCGGCGGCGTTCCGGCGCCACCGGAAGCGAGGGGGAGAGATCCCCCATTCTTCTTCTTCTTCCTTGACCTCCTCCCTAGATGGGAGAAAGGTTTCCCCTCTGGTTCTTGGCTACCATGGCTTGGGAGGGGCGAGAGCCCCTCCGAGGTTGGATCTATCTCTCTGTTTTTGCGTTCTGTTCTGGCTCTGTTTCACCGTTTCGTGTATGTATGGAGATCCGTAACTCCGATTGGCCTGAAACCTTCGCCGTGATTTTTTTCCGAATATTAGCTTTCTTGCGGCAAAAGAAGAGCCTCAACCGCCTTACGGTGGGCTCACGAGGGTAGGGGGCACGCCCAGGGGGGTCAGGCGCGCCCCCCTACCTCGTGACCACCTCGGGCACCGTCTCGCGTGGATTTTTCTTCCGGAATTTTCCATATTTTCCAAAGATAAGTTGCGTCCGTTTTTATCCCGTTTGGACTCCGTTTGATATGGATATTCTGTGAAACATAAAACATGCAATGTATGAGAACCGACATCAAGCCTTTGGATCAATATGTTAGTCCCAAAAATAATATAAAAAGTTGCCAAAAAGTACATGAAAGTGAATAATATTGGCATGGAACAGTCAAAAATTATAGATACGACGGAGACGTATCACGGTGATCAAAGCTTTCTTAAGTATTTCAAATGCTTCTACACAATCGTCATCAAAGACAAAAGGAATATCTTTTTGCAAAAAATTAGTCAGAGGCCTAGAGATTTTAGAAAAGTCCTTAATGAACCTCCTATAAAAACCGGCATGACCAAGGAAACTTCTTATACCTTTTATGTCCTTGGGACATGTCATCTTTTCAATAGCATCAACTTTAGCTTTATCAACTTCAATACCTCTCTCGGAGATCTTGTGCCCCAAAACAATGCCTTAATTAACCATAAAGTGGCACTTTTCCCAATTCAAGATGAGACTAGTGTCTTCGCATCTCTTCAAAACTCGATCAAGGTTGCTTAAGCAATCATCAAAAGAGGATCCATAAACGGAGAAGTCATCCATGAATACCTCACAAATCTTTTCACAAAAGTCAGAGAATATAGCCATCATACATCTTTGAAAGGTAGCAGGTGCAGTACATAAACCAAAAGGCATATGTCTATAAGCAAAAGTATCTAAAGGGCAAGTAAAATTAGTTTTTGATTGATTCCCCGCTGACACTGGTATTTGAGAGAAACCAGAATAACCATCTAGAAAGCAGAAATGTGTGTGTTTGGATAGTGTTTCTAGCATTTGGTCAATAAAAGGTAAAGGGTAATGATCTTTCTTAGTAGCTTTATTTAATTTATGGAAATCAATTACCATCCTATAACCTGTAATAATTCTTTGCGGGATCAATTCATCTTTATCATTAGGAACGACAGTAATACCTCCCTAGTTAGGAACACAATGGACAGGGCTTACCCAATCACTATCAGCAAGGGGATAAATTATACCTGCCTCAGGGAGCTTTAGTATCTCCTTTCTTACCACTTCTTTCATCTTGGGATTCATTCGTCGTTGAGGATCTCTAACTGGTTTGGCACCGTCCTCCAAATTAATTTTGTGTTGGCATAACGTGGGACTAATGCCCTTAAGATCATCAAGAGTATATCCAATAGCAGCACGGTGCTTCTTCAGAGTTTTCAATAATCTTTCTTCTTCTTGCTCTGAAAGGTTAGCACTAATAATAACAGGATATATCTTCTTTTCATCAAGATAAGCATACTTAAGATTATCAGGTAATGGTTTGAGTTCAAACACGGGATCACCCTTGGGTGGAGGGGGATCCCCAAGAATTTCAACGGGAAGGTTGTGTTTCATCATAGGTTCCTGTTTAAGGAACACTTCATCTATTTCCCTTCTTTCCTTCATAAACATATCATTTTCATGGTCAAGCAAATATTGTTCTAACGGATCAGTAGGAGGCATGGCAATAGAAGAAAGACCAATAATCTCATCCTTACTAGGTGATTCTCTATCACGAGGTTGTCTATGAAACTTAGCAAAATTAAACTCATGAGACACACCCTCTAAGCCAATTGTGACAGTATCCTTTTCACAATCAATCCTAGCATTAATTGTATTCAAGAAGGGTCTACCAAAAACAATGGGACAAAAGTCATCTTTTGGGGAACCAAAAACAAGAAAATCAGCATGGTATTTAACCTTCCCACACAAGACTTCAACATCTCTAACTATCCCAACTGGTTTAATGGTATCCCTATTAGTAAGCTTAATAGTAACATCAATATCTTCTATTTCAGCGGGTGCAATGTCATGCATAATTTCTTTATATAAATCATAGGGTATTGCACTATCACTAGCACCCATATCACATAAGCCATGATAACAATGATCTCCTATTTTAACAGAAATAACAGACATGCCTATCACAGGTCTATGTATCTTAGTATCTGGTCTAACAATATTAGAAGTCTCACCACAGAAATAAATAACATGCCCATCTAAATCATCATCCAAGAGATCTTTAACCATAGCAATACTAGGTTCAACTTTGATTTGCTCAGGAAGTGTATAAGTCCTAGTATTACTCTTACGAACAACAGTCGAAGTTTTAGCATGATCCTTTATCCTAACAGGAAAAGTAGGTTTCTCAACATAAGTAGTAGGAACAATAGGATCACTATAGGTGACCGTCTTTTCTTCAACTGTAATACGTGCAACTACTTTTACTTCAACGGGAGTATTATATTTAAACCACTTCTCCTTAGGGAGATCAACGTGAGTAGCAAAAGATTCACAGAAAGAAGCTACTATCTCAGATCAAGTCCATATTTAGCGCTAAATCCACGAAAAGCATCGGTATCCATAAAAGATTTAACACAATGAAACTTAGTTGTCATACCTGACTCCTTACCATCGTCGCAACCCCAATCTTCAGAGTTGCGTGTAATTCTTTCCAATAAGTCCTATTTGAATTCAATAGTCTTCAGCATATAAGAACCAGCACAGGAAGTATCGAGCATGTTGCGATCGTTGAGAGAAAGCCGAGCATAATTTTTTTGAATAATCATTTCTCTAGAGCTCATGATTGGGGCATGAATATAACATTGACTTAAGTCTCCCCCAAGCTTGGGCGATGCTTTCTCCTTCGCGAGGCCAGAAATTATATATGTAATTACGATCATGATGAAATTCTGGTGAAATTCCAACTTCAATCGTTTCTAATTCCAAGATCTCGTATCATCACATAGCCTATACCATCTCAATGCATCTCCCTTCAAACATAAAGGGAAGACCTTCCTTTTGACAACATCATCGGGAATACCTGCAAGCTTAAATAATCCACAAACTTCATCCACAAAGATAAGGTGTAAATCGGAGTGCAATGTTCCATCTCCTGCAAATGGATTAGCTAGCAGTTTCTCTATCATACCTGAAGGAATCTCAAAGTAAATATTTTCAAAAAGTTCAGTAGGTTGAGGAGCAACTCTTTGCTCTTCTGGTCGGGGTGAAGTTACCTAACAAGCCCCTCAAAGGATTAGTTTCCATAGTAACAAGTGACAGAAAATTTCAGCACACTATATAAATGTTTCCTTCCCAAGTTCCACTCACCAAAAGCGCTACACTCCCCGGCAACGGCGCCAGAAAAGAGTCTTGATGACCCACAAGTGTAGGGGATCTATCGTAGTCCTTTCGAAGTAAGAGTGTCGAACCCAACGAGGAGCAGAAGGAAATGATAAGCGGTTTTCAGTAAGGTTTTCTCTGCAAGCACAGAAATTGTAGGTAATAGATAGTTTTGTGATAAGATAAATTGTAATGATTAACAAGAAAATAAAGTAAATAAAGTGCAACAAGGTGGCCCAATCCTTTTTGTAGAAAAGGATAAGCCTGGAAAATTTCTTATAATTAGAAAAGAGCTCCCGAGGACACATGGGAATTATCGTCAAGCTAGTTTTCATCACGCTCATATGATTCGCGTTCGATACTTTGATAATTTGATATGTGGGTGGACCGGTGCTTGGGTACTTCCCTTACTTGGAAAAGCATCCCACTTATGATTAACCCCTATTGCAAGCATACAAATCAGCCCCTAACGAAGCAACGCATAAACTAGGGTTTAAGCTTCTGTCACTCTAGCAACCCATCATCTACTTATTACTTCCCTATGCCTTCCTCTAGGCCTAAATAATGGTGAAGTGTCATGTAGTCGACGTTCACATAACACCACTAGAGGAAAAGACAACATACATCTCATCAAAATATCGAACGAATACCAAATTCACATGAGTACTAATAGCAAGACTTCACCCATGTCCTCAGGAACAAACGTAACTACTCACAAAGCATATTTATGTTCATAATCAGAGGAGTAATAATATGCATTAAGGATATGAACATATGATCTTCCACCAAGTAAACCAATTAGCATCAACTACAAGGAGTAATCAACACTACTAGCAACCCACAGGTACCAATTTGTGGTTTGGATACAAGATTGGATACAAGAGATGAACTAGGGTTTTGAGAGGAGATGGTGCTGGTGAAGATGTTGATGGAGATTGACCCCCTCCTGATGAGATGATCGTTGTTGATGATGATGGTGATGATTTCCCCCTCCCGGAGGGAAGTGTCCCCGGCAGAACAGCTCTGCCGGAGCCCTAGATTGGTTCAGCCAAGGTTCCGCCTCGTGGCGGCGGAGTTTCATCCCGTAAGCTTGCCCACGATTTTTTCCAGGGTAAAAGCCTTCATATAGCAGAAGATGGACACCGGAGGGCCACCAGGGGCCCCAGGAGACAGGGGGCGCGCCCAGTAGGGGTGGGCGCGCCCCCACCCTCCTGGCCAGGGTGTGGCCCCCCTGAGGTGTTTCTTCCGCTCAATAATTCTTATTAATTCCAAAAGGAAGTTTCGTGGAGTTTTAGGAATTTTGGAGCAGTGCAGAATAGGTTTCCAATGTTTGCTCCTTTTCCAGCCAAAATTCCAGTTGCCGGCATTCCCCCTCTTCATGGTAAACCTTGTAAAATAAGAGAGAATAGCATAAGTATTGATATATAATGTGTAATAACAGCCCATAATTCAATAAATATTTATATAAAAGCATGATGCAAAATGGACGTATCACTCACATGCTTAGGTATAGGTATGATATGCATATCGTATTTGCCATGTTTACTATTTACTTGTGGATTAGATTTGTCAAAAATGTGCTAATATTTCCAACAATCCAAAAACCTTATTTTAGGCACTTTTTAACTGATGGCTTGACCACTACTCTGAAACCGGATAAGTTTATCGGGACGCATTTTAAGCGTTGGCAGACTAGGACCACCTTGTGGCTCACAACGATATTGCATTATTGCCTTGAGAACCGTTTTGTATTGGACCAGGCTCATGAGATACAATGCATCACTAAGGAGCTAGAACTCCTGAAGTGCGAGTTACCGGACAAATTTATCGCGGGTTGCATTATTGCAAAACTCCCTCCTGGATGGAGGTAGTTTGATACTTCTCTCAAGCACTTGGGACGTGAATTCTCTGTTGAGGATGTCATTCATCATCTAAGTGTTGATCAGAACTCGAGAGTAAAGATCACACATGAAAGGGGCAAAGGGTTCTTATAGCACCAATATGGTGCAGAACAGTTCCCATAAGTTCAAGCGAAAGAACTCTGTCGAGCAGAATACTACCTTTAAGAAGAAGGGTAAGAAGAAAGACAAAAAGAGAGATGGCTGATTTACTTTTGGTTTGGAGGAACACTTGATAAACAAGTGCCCAAAAATTACAAGAAGCCAGGAAATGACTCCAATTCTGTCAATTTCACTCTAAGCAACAATGATGCGGCATCTGGGTATGGTAATTTGTTTACCTACTTTCAGTTTGTCAGGCCATCGATTTGTGGGTTTACACCGGGGCTAATATTCATGTGTGTGTGCTAATGTGTCTTTATTTTCTCCTTACCAGGTCACAAGAGATTTTTTTCGTTCTAATGGGGAATGGCTCGCATGCTAAGTCCGACGACAGGTCAGACCACACTATACATTAATTTATGGTTCATATCTTAATAAGGGAATTATCACAGCCACAATTTGAACTCACAATACATACACTCAAGCAAGAATTTCAATTCAACAATTGGTAATAAATATACACAGGGCATCTGGTGTAAAAGTTTTCCCATCATCTTTGTTCTAAGTGTAGAGCATGATGTTGATGCATAGCGAGTCCATGCAAGTGGATTGGTCGTGGTGCTGCATGTATACCCCGAACTTGAAGTAATAGGACCAACTGGTGGTTAAACTGGTGTAAACTTGTGCTCTGTGTCTTGCACAACAGTCAGTCTTACAATATTCGTCGAATGTAATACATGATTACAATGTATGGATAGTGGTCGAGTGCTACTGGTTTGTTTGAGAATGTATTGAATGTCTGGAAGCTACAAAATGGTCTAGTTTATATAGCAATTTGCAGCTAGTTGACGACGTCCCTAAGATAGAGAGTTGGCAGTATACCTAAGATAGATAGCTAGGAAACAGTAGCTGGATATGGCTGTCATATATTACATGACGACAAGAAAATATATTAGTGAGCAGTAACAAGATCGTCATGTCATATCTTGCCTGCAATAAGCGAAAATATCTTGCATGCGACAAGCAAATATATCTTGCATATTGGCACCGATTTAATAACTCACCTCTCTATTGCAAATGTAGCATAGCACCCGACATATCCTTGCCTGTGGTAGAGACCTAAAGGAAAAAAGCTAGATCCGTATGTCATGTCTTAAAACATGACAAGCGAATATATCAGCGATCAGTGGTGAGATCTTGATGAAATAAATAGAATATATCTTGCATATTAGCACCTATCTAATCCAACCGCTAAATTCCACTCAGTGTGGGCTAGGCTATGGACTCCCGATTTCAGGCCCATGATATGAGCAAAGGCCCACAACAACTCAGAAAAAATAAACATTTTCTATATATAGTAAGTTGTGGTTGTCTTATGGTTTCCTTAAAGATAACGAAATGACAAACACTAGTCAAATCTGAATATTGTATCTCACAAAACAAAAAATGTTCATATCTTAATAAGGGCATTATTACAGCTAGATTTCCAATTGTAATTCACATTACAGACACTAAAAGCAAGAATTTTGATTCAACTAGTGGTACTTAATATATATAGGGCCTCTGGTCTAAGTATGAATGCTACTCCATGATGCAATAACAATACACATGTTGCCGATCTTCTTAGTCCTTAGTGTAGAGTATGTCGTTGGTCCACTATGATTCCATGCAGCTGAACTAGTCGTGGTGCTTCATGCACTCAACGTACTTGAAATGGTAGGACCCGCTGGTGCTCATACTGGTACTAAATTTGTGCTCAATGTCTTCTTCACGGCTACCATAGAGACTCGGATGTCATGCACCACACGTCGAGGCGGAACCAATGGTTGTAGATGCGAGGCTCAACGGTCGTCCCACTATAGATGAGCAAGACACCATCATATATGTGCATCCTCGGCATCATCGTGTATGTGTCTGGCGCCCTCTTAGTTGTGGATCTACATCACCTACACCCAGAGGTCCGATATGGCACATACCATAGCTCTCGAATTGCCACACCCTGGAAGAATATCCACGGCCTGAAAGAATGAATGATTCATTCATTCTCTCTCTCTCTCTCTCTCTGTGTGTGTGACGCCATAGATGGCTGATTTCGTGGGAGCGCAGGTATGTAATAGACCATGTACATGTTTTTGATTGCTTACTCGGAGCCTGACTTTAGAGCGAGGGGTCATGTGGGAGTCAGTATTAATGGGCTTGCCATTTCGTTGCACTCAGAATGTCTACACACCATCGCAGTACGGAGATAGCTCGCTCTTCGACACGTTGTGCTCGGACGTAAAATTAAATAAATGACCTTGTTGTAATGTGAAGAAACATCATTACTTCTTTAGCCAAACTATGTTTACTAGTCATCAACTCGTGCATCAGCACGGGGTAGAGAATGGTTTATCTTAACATTATTGTGCAATTACATATTATTTTTATTATGCAGTTTTTTAAAGAGAGTCGATGATATGTATGAATAAATAAAATTAATGTCCACCCTTGGATCAGCATAAAGATTAGGCATGTTTTGTTAACATACTACTACAATGGTACTCAACCATTTGCTTGAACTTACCCTAAAAAAATATTACATAAGTTTAAATGATTAGAAGTGGTGCCTAGTGTTTTTGAAATATAATTCTATAGACTAATGTTAGCTGGATATGTGTTTCATTCGGTGTTAGACTCCTTTGCCTAAGCATGTACGGGTTGGTCTTTGTCGGTCTACATATGTACCATTTCTACAATGCTATTTTTCTCATTTAGATAATCTCCATTCCTTCTTTGTGCATTTGATAGTAGTCCTTACATAAATTTATTATCAAACACAATCTTATGCTTCATTCAGAATGTATCTATCGTGTATCACATAAAATAGTGGGGTATATCAATATTTATTATCAAACACAATATTTTTCCCCGTTAAGATTCAATTTTAAGAGATGTTTTCATGGAATGTCCTATTTACAGTACCCATAGAGTTACAGGTTATGTTCATAAATTAACTTCCTCCGTGTGACAATTTATGTATATTTTCTTGGTTACGTTATAATTAGGTGATTTCACATATTTATTAATATTCCCTGGGACTTTATTTCATAATGTAGGATTGAATTTATTTTCAATTAGGCAATGGGTCTCCCTTTCTATAATGTGATGCTTGGCAAGTATTTATTTGTACGTGTCCTTATTTTTGAAGGAACACGAACATCTGTCCGTGTCCTTCTCAATTTTGAAGGGAAAAGGAACTTATTCTTTTGTATGTGGTGATAACTGGGACGTGGACACATTATTATTTTAGAACAGATTTCTTTTCTTAAGGCGGAGCTATTTTTTTCAGGTGAAACTGAGGACTCTTTGATGATCTATGTTTTTTCCATGGCAAAGGAAGGCACATGGGTTTTGTGTGAGTTGAAACGTAACTTGGTGGCTCAGGACTCTTCCAAATATGTGTATTTTTTGCAAATAATGTACATGCTAGTTTTTTTATAAAAAATCTTCTTCAGAAGTCTAATAGATTTTGACCTTTAAATCATTGTATGTATTGTCTTTCCATCACAAATGGAGAAGGCACGTGGACTTATTCTTTAGGACGAAACTGAATCGTGAGTACATGGAATTTATATAGGTTGAAACTATTTTTTTCAAGGAAACGTAGGCGTTGAGGACTCTTTGATGTAGGTAAAAAAAATTCATAACAAAGGAAGGCACGTGGGAAGCATAACTTGATTGTTGAGGACTCTAATATGTACGTGTAGGTTTCATCCTTTTGATGTACGTACGTGCTATTTTTTTGTTAAATTTTTTATAGGGTCTTCTAATATATCTTGACCACTAAAATTTTAATCTAACGGCTACATTAATCTTCCTGATGTGGATTAACGTATAAACTCGAATGGTGCCTCCAATTAGTAAATATAAGATATAAGATCTTAGGGAACATGTTAGAACTGAGATTTTGCATTTGGATGCAATATCTGCTTTTGAAATCTCTTGTATATGTGATACTTGTTTTTCTTCTTGTTTGGGATGTCCCTACCTTGAAAGAAAGAAAAGCGTACCAAATGAAGTATCCTAATGATTCAACAAGGAGATGGATATGAGGTAAGAAAAAAAAAGTTTCATGTCATGTATGAAAAATGTTAATGCATTTTGAAATATGTTTCTGACTGGCTTTATAACTATCTGTACAATGTAAAAAATGTGTTCTCATAAATTAAAAAAAAGTACCATCTTACAAAAAAAATGCTTGTGACATTTAAATAAAATGTTTGCCACTTCCAAAAAATCTTCATGACATTTAAGAAAATCATGTAAGTTCAGAATAAGTATTGTACAATTGAAAAAAAAGTTTATTACTTTCCTAAAAAATGTTCTAACTCTTAACTATGTTTGCATGTTTGAAAATATGTTTATTGCATATATGAAAAGTGTCAAATGGGTGAAATAGCAATGGACAAATAATATCAAATGTCAAGATAGGATAAGAACAGATGGGAAATTCGCACACCAAAAAATGTCAAGATGATAGAACAGCAATGGACACCTCATCTTAGGGGAATATCAGATGTGACACCTCAACCATTGAACAATTTTCGCGAGCTAATGGACATATCAATAATTTTGTCCTTTAAGAAAGGTCGTCGTATCAAAAAATGAGAATCCAGTCCAAAACAAAGTACGGAGGATGCGTAAAGCCAAGACATTAGTGTCACTAACTTACAAATAATGATTGACGGCCAGCCTCGCAAGTCTAAATTTCCATGCTTTCAGTGGACCACTCAGTCAACATGCTAAAATGGGGAAGAAGAGGATGTTCTACGCATGGATAACAAGAATAGCATTAATAACAGCACAACCATGAAACAAACTAAGGTCTATTTGGCATAACATCTGAGTATTCTTACATGTCAGAAACTTGGTATGTATTGTTAATTAATCCCAATATAGCATCTAGCGCTGGGCTAAAGAAACCTGCTACATGTAATGATGTCTTTACGGTAATATTGTCGATAGAAAATATTTTACTACATAAGTAACCTACTACATGCAATGGAGTCCCCTTCAGAGCCTTGTATGCTTAAATTTCAGGTGTAAGATTTACCAGGAAGGTGTGTTTGACTACACGTTATATTGAGTATATTGACTCTTTTCCCAATCTGTTTTATGTTTCATTAAACGATGAAAACATCGGACACCATGAATGGGGACTAAACCCTCTTCCCGCCGCACGCACGCCATGCCCCCACCAACCCGACCAACAGGATGTTCCCCAGAATGACTTTATATAGAGCATGTAAGCAAAGAAATGATATGATAGTACAAATTAGTCAAAATAGTTTACTATCTTTCAAGATAAATCCAATTAATTTATAACACAAAAAAAAGACAGCTACTAATTATATTGATCTAACTTGCTACCAATGAGTTCAAAGCACAGTAAAGGCAGTGGGAAACCATGCATGCGAAATAAGCAGGTTCAAGCAACTCATGTAATGTAAAGATAAGCAATTACCTGCAATATAGAAGTATGTGAACAGATGGTTGGAATACTCCAAAAGTCTTGGATTAAAATTCGTCCACTCTAAAGACTCAAGTTGAAGCATCAAGGAGTAGGTGGCCGCACGCCCTCTGAAGGATACTGTTAGAAGAACCTCATCGCCATCCTCGGAGTACGCTACTATATTCAGCATAGCATACCGAAGCATACTATGCATGCAAGCGGTGTTTTGCGGCACCCATATGGCAGTACCATGACTACTGAGGATGTGTTCCCACATTTGGAGGCTCTGGTACAAAAATACAGCGAGGCCAACACGGCCATGCTCATTCCTGATGATCTGGATTGTAGAACTGGGAATGTCATTAAAAATAGGCTTCCTGACCAAAGATAGTGTCTGGCTATCCAAATCGCACTTGACTATGCCATCCTGGGGCATTTGTAGCCAACAGTAAAGACCATGCCGATGAGGGTGGAGGGGAGCAACTTGCTGAAAATACATGGCTCCGTCATTAAGAGAAGATCTCCCCACTCACCAGTCTCCGAGGAGTAGATCCGGGGTAGCAATGGGTGTCTGGTGGCCACCAGAACCACTTGAAGCGGCCCGAGTGGCAGTCTCCGTGCATGTGACCCTGCTCGTGGCTGGCAGCACAGAGCACGACCTATTGTCAATGACGTACTCGCCGTCGATGAAATCCTTAGGGATTATCACACCGCGGAGGCTGCCGGTGACACAGGCGAACAGAAGGAGCAGGGCCAGATCCCGGTTGATGATGAGGATGCGCTAAGGCGGCACCGAGCAAGGTCTAGCGACCGAGCGTGCGCTGTAAGCGCAGGGAGAAGCTCGCGAGGGATCCGGTCGATGGCGTCGACCGGGGTGAACACCAGCTCTACGCCGCACATCTGGAAGACGCCGAGGATGGGGGCCTCCAGTTAGGGTGCGGAAGCGGCAGGGGGAGGTGTTGTCTGCGGCGAGGCGCCCCAAGTGCTCGGAGACGGCAGAGGCATGGATGAGCGAGGGGGGCAGTGGAGGGGGGGGGGGGAGGCGGACGAGGATCTCGCCAATGAGGTCCTCGTCTTCCATCGGCCCCGCTGTCTGCGGATGGCCGGCGCGGAGGAACATCTTGCCGCCGCTGCCGCCCTCGTGACTCATGTGGGGAAAAACGGAAATGAGTATAGCGGGCGTTGCGTGTTACTAGAGGATACATAAGAAGGAATGAATACGCGGGGCTGGGCCTCCAGAGGAATGCTCACTCACTGAATCTACTGCTGTCAAAGAGGTGCACGCGAATTCTACCATGTATGTCATGTTCTGCTGCTGTGAACAGATAGAGTTATGTGCTTATTGCTTTGTTTTGAACTCCTTGCAAACTATTGCAAACTTTCAAATTAAAGGAAGGTAATGAATGTGCCCTTTTATATATACTAGCCGTCAACCCGTGCAGCCGCACAGGCTAGCTATATTAAAAGGAGCATTGTTATTTTTTCAAATAATAAATTTTGAAAAAGAAATAAAGGTTAAAAATACCATTGGGACGGCCTTTCATTATTCTTGGAAACATCAGAATTTTCTTAAACACTGATAGTGTCAAAGGGAAATATGTTCCATTGATGGATTCCTATCATTTTTTATGTACACATGATTTTCCAATAGTGGCATAATTGTAGATAGTTGTAAAGCCATGTGAAGTACGATAATAATACTAATCGAATGAATATTTACTACCTCACTAAAAATTGAATGTGAATTATTGATCTAATACAAGCAAATAAAATTAAAATGAAAAGATACATCCATGGCATCAAATACTCATGACAAAGTTATTCGTACAAAAACAAATAAACCAGAACACAGTGCCATATCTCTATTGCAAAGAAATCATGCAGCCACAAAGTATTCATTGTGCCCTGCTATAACCTCGCACTAACAACTGCATCAACAGAGCAAGAACAATACCATACACGAAAAGGGAAAACTGTAGTTGAACAAATTTAGTGAAATAAGAAGTTCCATGCAAAGACAACGGGAGGAATTGAGTAAGTAGGCAAGTAATCTACCCCCCCCAAGATGTAGAACAGTACAATTAGTGCTAGTTCCTAAATAGGGTATATCAATCTTAGCAAAATGAATCCCTCATGCAGGAATTGTAATCAGTTGCCAAAAACAAACTATCTAATTACCTTGATCAAAATAGAAATATACTATACCGCCCATTGTGCCACAGAAATATATGTAATGAAAGTGAAGTTAGAATACAATGTATGAACTTACTCTAATAGACCCCCACACTACCTGGAAAGAAAGAAAAGCGTCCCAAATAAAGTACCCTACTGATTCGACCTGGAGAAGGACATGCATGTCATGTAAAAATATGTTTCATGCCACTAAAAATGTTCCTAATACTTTTAAAAAATGTTCACGCATTTCAAAAATATGTTTCTGGCTCGTTTTATAACTATTTGTACAATGTAAAAATGAGTTTTCATAATTTTGAAAAAATGTATCATCTCATTCAAAAAATGTTTGTGCCATTTAAACAAAATGTTCACGGCTTTCAAAAATGATTCGTGTCATTAAGAAAATCTTCCCGACATTTTTGCAAAGTGTTCATGCCTTTCAAAAAAATATGTTTAACACACTTTCACAATTCTTTTCAATTTTTTTTTTCATAATTTTAGGAAAATATTGCCACTGATTCAACAAAAATGTTTGTGACATTTAAATAAAAATTTATGCATTTTGAATATATGTTCATGGCATTCATAAAATTGTTTTAAAACGTTATAAAAATGTTTGTGTAATTGGAGAAAAAATGTACCATTAATGTCTTATAAAATATGTTAACCGTGCATATATAAAAGGATCAATGCATTTGACAAATATTCAACATGTATTAAGCCATGCCTAACTATACAATAGTTCTCGAAATTCATAATAACCACAATATTCGAATATTGATACAAAAAGGCGATCGACATGGGAATCATCCATGACAAGATCATGGGGAGTTTCAATGGCCTTGACCAATGTTTTAAGTTAGTAAGGCGATGCAAGGCACGGGGGGGCACACTCCCTAAGTGCTAAGGCATAAGGCAAGGTTGCGCCTTGGAGGGTTGTATGCAACATAATTGAGTAGAATTTGGTAGGAGCAGGAGGTAAAACCAATGTTGTCCTAGAGAGGAGGAGTCAAGGAGGATCTGCTGGAAAGGAGGGGAGAAGCTAAAGGAGAGGAGGGGGAGGATCCACTTGAGAGGGGGTTGGGGCGGATAGGATCAACAGCTCCAGCGGCCACCAAAGGTCCAGGTGGGGGAAAACTGTTTTTATCTCTCTGATTCCCCCTGCTTGTAACTGTAGGCGCGCGATAGCCTTTGGTTCCCGCCCAGGAATCTGTTTCCCGCCTGAAGCACCTTTCCCCGCCCGAGAAATTTAGATTTCTGTAAGGCGGGCAGATTGGAGCCTAGGCAGACGACTTGAATGCCCAATGACCTAAGGCGGACGCCTTAAGCATGTGTCTAAGGCTACGCTAGAGCCTTGTACCTAGGAGTGCCCTGACGCCTAAGCTTCGCCTATGTGACGCCATAAAAACAATGGCTTCGACACCAGCCACACAACTTCTCTATGTTTCTAAACTTTGAAATAGGGTGGTTTGTATGACAATGTGTTGGACGATAATCCATTTTATAGCCCAGGCTCCCATTTCTGTATAGGATGACTAAATGTTGAATGAACTTCTTTATATATTTATTTCTAGTTAAGTAATTATATCCAAATGATTGAGAACAAAATCATGTATTTCAAGTGAGACAAATATTCCCCGAAATTATTGTTCTCTCACCAGCATAAAAACTATCTTATAGTGGTTACAATGGATCCAATACAATTGATGACAAGAAAAATATATCATACATGTCATAAATTAATCATCTTTAATTGAGAACAGATAAACCCAATCAAAATTGTTGATGGGAAGGGGTGCTACATTGAATTCTATCTTTATTTTTCTCTCTCTCCAGGTCATCAAATATAGCTCAATATACGAGGCACATAATAGATCCGCAAAGGCTTAATGATACATTCTTAAGGTCGCCCATGCAAGCACCTACGTACAAATAATGAATTTCAATATGAAAGCTTATATAGCGAATATTAAACTACAAAAATATTTGATAGTTCTGTCTTTACTCCATAATTTTTTGGTGATGACATCAATGCAAGTCATTGCTGCTGGAATGTGCTTCAGCATTTGAGTTTCCCGAGTCCAAAAAACATTTAATTACAAAACTAGTGTTATGCTATGATGAAGATTGGAAATGTCATGAAAAGGACATACCATCACTTCATTAAGCAAATCATAGCCAGTCATGTATGCCATGCGTTAGCCAGTGCAAAATAAGTCCACGCCATGTTTCTATATTCAAAGTTCATGACATGGAATATGTCAAATATAGTAAGTGACCAAAGTTACTTAGAGAAGTGTATCGGTTCTAATAGAAAATATTAACATATAGCATCCCTGAATTCCAAGGCTTGCATGGGACCTTCCACAAAAATGTCATCACTCCAATCCAAGAAATCAGGAAAAGGCTAGAGGCTCCAACGCAGAAGCAAAAAGTTGTCCTAAAGGTTAACATAGTTTTGATCTTTGACGACAACAATTAAACGATTCAAAGATAGTGATTGTTTACTCGGTTAAATTATCCACATTTTCTTACTCTCATGTACATTTTCTTACTCTCGACCCTCTACCCTAGTTCCCGACTCAAATGTGGAGAGATGTATATACTTCTTAGCTAAAAACTGTTCATCTTTGGGAACATGTTTTGAAATGAGATTTTGCATTTTGAGGCGATAATTACTCTTCAGCTCCCTTGAATATGTGATACTTGCTAGTCATCTTGCTCGGGTTGTACGTACCAGGAAAGATAGTAAAGCTTTCCAATTGACGTATCCTTATGACTCACATGGAGAGGGACCAGTATGTCACGTAAAATAATGTTTCTTTCCTTTAAAAAAGGTTCCTGGCATTTTTTTAAAATATTCACGCATTTTGATAATATGATTGTGACACTTCTATAATTGTTTGTACAACGTAATAAAAGTTGTTCTCATAATCTCAAAAAAATGTTTCATCTCATTCAGAAAATGTTTGTGACATTTAAGAAAATGTTACCCATTTCAACAACAAAAAATTAATGAAAATTTTAAATTTTGTTCTAAATGTAAGAAAATGTCGATGTAATTTAAGAAAAAGTTCATACCATTCGAGAAAAGACATTGTGACTTCCATAAAAAAATGTTATAACAGTTAGTCTTACAATAGTCGTCGAATGTAATACATGATTACAATGTATGGCTAGTGATTGAGTGCTACTCGTTTGTTTGAGAATGTATTGAACGTCTGGAAGCTACAAAATGGTTTAGTTTATATAGCAATTTGCAGCTAGTTGAGGACGTCCCTAAGATAGATAGTTTGCAGTATACCTAAGATAGAGAGCTAGGAAACAGTAGCTGGATATGGCTGTCATATATTACATGACGACAAGAAAATATATCAGTGAGCAGTAACAAGATCGTCATGTCATATCTTGCCTGCAATAAGCGAAAATATCTTGCATGCGACAAGCGAATATATCTTCCATATTGGCACCGATTTAATCTGACTTTAGAACTCACCTCTCTATTGAAAATGTAGCATAGCACCCAACATATCCTTGCCTGTGGTAGAGACCTAAAGGAAAAAACTAGATCCGTATGTCATGTCTTACAACATGACAAGCGAATATATCAGCGATCGGTGATGGGATCTTGATGAAATAAACAGAATATATCTTGCATATTAGCACCTACCTAATCCAACCGCTAAATTCCACTATGTGTGGGCTAGGCTATGAACTCCCGATTTCAGGCCCATGATATGAGCAAAGGCCCAGAACAACTCAAAAAAAAAACATTTTCTATATATAGTAAGTTGTGGTTGTCTTATGGTTTCCTTAAAGATAACGAAATGACAAACACTAGTCAAATCTGAATATTGTATCTCACAAAACAAAAAAATGTTCATATCTTAATAAGGGCATTATCGCAGCTAGATTTCCAATTGTAACTAACATTACAAACACTAAAAGCAGGAATTTAAATTCAACTAGTGGTAATTAATATACATAGGGCCTTTGGTCTAAATATGAATGGTACTCCATGATGCAATAACAGTACACATGTTGCCGATCTTCTTAGTGCCTAGTGTAGAGTATTTGTTGGTCCACTATGATTCCATGCAGCTGAACTAGTCGTGGTGCTTCATGCACTCAGCGTACTTGAAATGGTAGGACCCGCTGGTGCTTAGACTGGTACTAAATTTGGGCTCGATGTCTTGTTCGCGGCTACCATGGAGACTCGGATGTCGTGCACCACACGTTGAGGCTGAACCAATGGTTGTAGATGCGAGGCTCTATGGTCGTCCCACTATAGATGAGCAACACACCATCATAGATGTGCAACCTCGCATCATTGTGTATGTGTCTGGCGCCCTCTTGGTTGCGGATCTACATCACCTACACCCAGAGGTCCCATATGGCACATACCATAGCTCTCGAACTGCCACACCCTGGAAGAATAGCCACGTCCTGAAAGAATGAATGATTCATTCTCTCTCTCTCTCTCTCTCTCTCTCTGTGTGTGTGTGTGTGTGTGTGTGTGTGTGTGTGTGACGCCATAGATGGCTTATTTCTTGGGAGCGCAGGTATGTAATAGACCATGTACATGTTTTTGATCCTTACTCAAAGCCTGACTTTAGAGCGAGGGGTCAAGTGGGAGTCAGTGTTAAAGGGCTTGCCATTTCGTTGCACTCAGAATGTCTACACACCATCGCAATATGGAGATAGCTCGCTCTTCGACACGTTGTGCTAGGACGTAAAATTACATAATGGCCTTGTTGTAATGTTAAGAAACTTCATTACTTCTTTAGCCAAACTATGTTTATCTTCGGGAACATGTTAGAACTGAGATTTTGCATTTTGATGCATTATCTGCTTTTCAAATGTCTTGTATATGTGATACTTGTTTCTCTTCTTATTGGGATGTCCCTACCTTGAAAGAAAGAAAAGCGTCCCAAATGAAGTATCCTAATGATTCAACAAGGAGATGGATATGAGGTAAGAAAAAAAAAGTTTCATGTCATGTATGAAAAATGTTAATGCATTTTGAAATATGTTTGTGACTGGATTTATAACTATCTGTACAATGTAAAAAATGTGTTCTCATAAATTCAAAAAAAGGTATCGTCTCATAAAAAAATGCTTGTGACATTCAAATAAAATGTTTGCCACTTCCAAAAAATGTTCATGACATTTAAGAAAATCATGTAAGTTCAGAATAAGTATTGTACCATTCAAAAAAATGAATTACTTTCCTAGAAAATGATCTAACTCTTAACTATGTTAGCATGTTTGAAAATATGTTTATTGCATTTATGAAAAATGTCAAATGGGTGAAATAGCAATGGACAAAAAATATCAAATGTCAAGATAGTATAAGAACAAATGGGAAATTTGCACACAGAAAATGTCAAGATGATAGAATAGCAATGGACACCTCATCTTAGGGGAATATCAGAGGTGACACCTCAACCATTGAACAATTTTCGCGAGCTAATTGACTTATCAAGAATCTTATCCTTTAACAAAGGTCATCATATCAAACAATGAGAATCCAGTCCAAAACAAAGTGCAGAGGATGCGTAAAGCCAAGATATTAGTGTCACTAACTTACAAATAACGATTGACGGCCAGCCTCGCAAGTCTAAATTTCCATGCTTTCAGTGAACCACTCAGTCAACATGTTAAAATGGGGAAGAAGAGGATGTTCTACGCATGCATAACAAGAATAGCATTAATAACAGCACAACCCAGAAACAAACTAAGGTCTATTTGGCATACCATGTGAGTAATCTTACATGTTAGAAACTTGGTATGTATTGTTAATTACTCCTAATATAGCATCCAGAGCTGGGTAAAAGAAACATGCTACATGTAATGATGTCTTTACGGTAATATTGTCGATAGAAAATATTTTACTACATAAGAAACCTACTACATGCAATGGAGTCCCCTTCAGACCCTTGTATGCTTAAATTTCAGGTGTAAGATTTACCAGGAAGGTGTCTTTGACTACACGTTATATTGAGTAGATTGACTCATTTTCACAATCTGTTTTATGTTTCATTAAATGGTGAAAACATCAGACGCCGGGAATGGGGACTAAACCCTCTTCTCGCCGCACGCACGCCATGCCCCCACCAACCCGACCAATAGGGTGTTCCCCACAATGACTTTATATAGAGCATGTAAGCAAAGAAATGATATTATAGTGCAAATTAGTCAAAATGGTTTGCTATCTTTCTAGATAAATCCAATTAAGTTATAACACAAAAAAGACAGCTACTAATTATATTGATCTAAGTTGCTACCAATGAGTTCAAAGCACAGTAAAGGCATTGGGAAACCATGCATGCGAAATAAGCATGTTCAAGCAACTCATGTAATGTAAAGATAAGCAATTACCTTCAATATAGAAGTATGTGAACAGATGGTAGGGCTACTCCAAAAGTCTTGGATTAAGATTCGTCCACTCTAAAGACTCAAGTTGAAGCATCAAGGAGTAGGTGGCTGCACGCCCGCTGAAGGATACTGTTAGAAGAACCTCATCACCATACTCGGAGTACCCTACTATATTTAGCATAGCGTACCAAAGCATACTATGCATGCAAGCGGTATTTTCCGGCACCCATATGGCAGTACCATGACTACTAAGCATGCGTTCCCACATTTGGAGGCTCTGGTACAAAAATGCAGCGAGGCCAACACGGTCATGCTCACTCCCGATGATCTGGATGCTAGAACTGGGATGTCATTAATAATAGGCCTCCTGACCAAAGATATTGTCTGGCTATCCAAATCGCACTTGACTATGCCATCCTGGGGCATTTTTAGCCAACAGTAAAGAGCATGCCGATGAGGGTGGAGGGGAGCAACTTGCTCAAAATACATGGTTCCATCATTAAGAGAAGATCTCCCCACTCACCAGTCTCCGAGGAGTAGATCCGGCGAAGCAATGGTTGTCTGGTGGCCACCAGAACCACCTTGAAGGGGCCCGAGTGGCAGTCTCCATGCATGTGACCCTGCTCGTGGCCGGCAGCATAGAGCGCGACCTATTGTCAGCGACGTACTCGCCGTCGATGAAATCCTTAGGGATTATCACACCGCGGAGGCTGCCGGTGACACAGGCGAACAGAAGGAGCAGGGCCAGATCCCGGTTGATGATGAGGATGAGGCCAAGGCGGCACCCGAGCAAGGTCTAGCGACCGAGCGCATGCCAGAAGCGCAGGGAGAAGCTCTCGCGAGGGATCCGGTCGGTGGCGTCGACCAGGGGGGGGGGGGGTGAACACCAGCTCTACGCCGCACATCTGGAAGACGCCGAGGATGGGGGCCTTCGGTTAGGGTGCGGAAGCGGCAGAGGGAGGCGTTGTCTGCGGCGAGGCGCCCCCTATGCTCGGAGACGGCAGAGGCACGGATGAGCAAGGAGGGCAGCAGAGGGGGGGGGAGGCGGACGAGGATCTCGCCGAGGAGGTCCTCGTCTTCCATCGGCCCCGCTGTCTCTGGATGGCTGGCGCGGAAGGACATCTTGTCGTCGTTGCCGCCCTCAAGACTCATGTGGGGAAAAATGGAAATGAGTACAGCGGACGTTGCGCGTTACTGGAGGATACATAAGAAGGAAGGAATACACGACGCTGGGTCTCCAGAGGAATGCTCACTCGCTGACTCTACTGCTGTCGAAGAGGTGCACGCGAATTCTACCATGTCTGTCGTGTTCTACTGTTATGAACAGATAGATTTATGTGCTTATTGCTTTGTTTTGAACACCTTGCAAACTATTGAAAACTTTTGAATTAAAGGAAGGTAATGAATGTGCCCTTTTATATATACTAGTCGTTAACCTGTGCAGCCGCACAGGCTAGCTATATTAAAAGGAGCATTGTTATTCTTTCAAATAATAAAATTTGAAAAAGAAATAAAGGTTAAAATATCATTGGGACGGCCTTTCATTATTCTTGGAAACATCGGATGTTTCTTAAATACTGATAGTGTCAAAGGGAAATATGTTCCATTGATGGATTCCTATCATTTTTTATGTATACATGATTTTCCAATCGTGGCATAATTGTAGATAGTTGTAAAGCCATATGAAGTACGATAATAACATTAATCGAATGAATATTTACTATCTCGCTAAAATTGAATGTGAATTATTGATCTAATCCAAGCAAACAAAATTAAAATGAAAAGATACATCCATGGCATCAAATACTCATGACAAAGTTAATCGTACAAAAGCAAATAAACCAGAATACAGTGTCATATCTCTATTGCAAAGAAATCATGCAACCACAAAGTATTCACTGTGCCCTGCTATAACCTCGCACTAACAACTGCATCAACAGAGCAAGAACAATACCATGCAGGAAAAGGGAAAACTATGGTTGAAATTTAGTGAAATAAGAAGTTCCATGCAAAGACAACGGGAGGAATTTAGTAAGTAGGCAAGTAATCTACCACCCAAGATCTAGAACAATACAATTAGTGCTAGTTCCCAAATAGGGTATATCAATCATAGCAAAATGAATCCCTCGTACAGGGATTGTAATCAGTTGCCAAAAACAACCTATCTAATTACCTTGATCAAAATAAAAAATATACTATACTGCCCACTATGCCAAAGAAATGTATGTAATGAAAGTAAATTTAGAATACAATGTATGAACTTACTCTAATAGACCCCCACACTACCTGGAAAGAAAGAAAAGCGTCCCAAATAAAGTATGCTAATGATTCGACCTGGAGAAGGACATGCATGTCATGTTAAAATATGTTTCATGCCATTAAAAAATGTTCCTGATACTTTATAAAAATGTTCACGCATTTCGAAAATATGTTTCTGACCCGTTTTATAACTATTTGTACAATGTAAAAATGTGTTTACATAATTTCAAAAAAATGTATCGTCTCATTCAAAAAATGTTTGTGACATTTAAACAAAATGTTCACGGCTTTCAAAAATGATTCGTGTCGTTAAGAAAATCTTCCCGACATTTTTGCAAAGTGTTCATGCCTTTCAAAAACATATGTTTAACACACTTTCACAATTCTTTGCACAATATAATTTTTTTGATAATTTTAGAAAAATATTGCGACACATTCAGAAAAGAAATGTTTGTGACATATAAATAAAAATTTATGCATTTTGAATATATGTTCATGGCATTCATAAATTTTTTTTAAAATGTTAAAAAATGTTTGTGTAATTGGAGAAAAAATGTACCATTAATAAATTCTAGTAATATTCATAAAAAATATAAACACTTAACTATGTTTGCATTTAGAAAAAATGTTGATTGCATTTATGGATAATGCTAAATATCTTATAAAATATGTTAACCGTGCATATATAGAAAGATCAATGTGCATTTGACAAATATTCAGCATGTATTAAGCCATGCCTAACTATACAATAGTTCTCAAAATTCATAATAACCACAATATTCGAATATTGATACAAAAAGGCGATCGACATGGGAATCATCCATGACAAGCTCATCGGGAGTTTCAATGGGGGGGGGGGGGCTCACTGCCTTACCGCTAACGCATAAGGCAAGGTTGTGCCTTGGAGGGTTGTAAGCAGCATAATAGAGTAGAACTTGGTAGGGGGGGAGGTAAAACCAATGTTGTCCTAGAGAGGAGTCGAGGAGGATCTTCTGCAAAGGAGGGGAGAAGCTAAAGGAGAGGAGGGGGAGGATCCACTTGAGAGGGGGTTGGGGCGGATTGGATCAGCAGCTCCAGCCTCCACCAAAGGTCCAGGTGGGGGGAAACTGTTTTGATCTCTCTGATCCCCCCTGCTTGTAACTGTAGGCACGTGATAGCCATTGGTTCCCGCCCAGGACTCTGTTTCCCGCTTGAAGCACCTTTCACCGCCCGAGACATCCAGATTTCCGTAAGGCGGGCAGATTGGAGCCTAGGTAGACGACTTGAATGCCCAATGACCTATGGCGTACGCCTTAAGCATGAGTCTAAGGCTAGGCTGGAGCCTTGTTACCTGGGAGTGCCCTGACGCCTAAGCTTCGCCTATGTGACGCCTTCGGGACGCCATAAAAACAACGGCCTTCACACCAGCCACACAACTTCTCTACGCTTCTAAACTTTGAAATAGGTTGGTTTGTATAACAATGTGTTCGACGATAATCCATTTTATAGCCCAGGCTCCAATTTCTGTGTAGGATGACTAAATTCTAAATGAACTTCTTTATATATTTATATCTAGTTAAGTAATGATATCCAAATGATTGAGAACAAAATCATGTATTTCAAGTGAAACAAATATTCCCCGGAACTATTGTTCTCTCACAAGCATAAAAACTATCTTATAGTGGTTACAATGGATCCAATACAATTGATGACATGAAAAATATATCATACATGTCATAAATTAATCAATAGAGAACAGTTAAACTCAATCAAAATTGTTGATGGGAAGGGGTGCTACATTGATTTCCATCTTTATTTTTTTCTCTCTCCAGGTCATCAAATATAGCTCAATATAGGAGGCAGATCATAGATCCGCAGAGGCTTAATGATACATTCCTAAGCTTGCCCATGCAAGCACCTATGTACAAATAATGAATTTCAATATGAAACCTTATATAGCGAATATTATACTACAAAAATATTTGATAGTTTTGTGTTTACTCCATAATTTTTCGGTGATGACATTAATGCAAGTCTTTGCTGCTGGAATGTGCTTCAGCCTTTGAGGTTCTGGAGTCCAAAAAAACATATAACAACAAAACTATTGTTATGCTATGATGAAGATTGGAAATGTCATGAAAAAGACATACCATCACTTCATTAAGCAAATCATAGCCAGTCATGTATGGTATGCGGTAGTCAATGAAAAATAAGTCCACGCCATGTTTCTATATCCAAAGTTCATGACATGGAATATGTCAAATATAGTAAGTGACCAAAGTTACTTAGAGAAGTGTATAGGTTCTAATAGAAAATTCTAAAATATAGAATCCCTGGATTCCAGGGCTTGCATGGGACCTTCCACAAAAATGTCATCACTCCAAACCATGAAATTAGCAAAAGGCTAGAGGCTCCCACGAAGAAGCAAAAAGTTTGTCCTAAAGGTTAACATAGTTTTCATCTTTGATGACACCAATTAAACGATTCAAAGATTGTGATTGTTTACTTGGTAAAATTATCCACATTTTCTTACTTTCATGTACATTGTCTACCCGTTGATGTTTCACTAGCGGTTGGGGCGCGACCTGGTGGTGCCACTTGAGAGGAAGCTTGGCGGTGCCAGGTGGGAGGCTCCCCTTCTGTTAGGGATATAACTGGTGGGTATAAACCGCCCAGGAGGGGCCGGTTTATCCTCATAGAGGTTGCTAATATTGAAGCCCATGAAGTTATAGAAGACGGTGACTTATGAAGGAAATTTAGCAAGGGAGCCCAAAGCCCAGGATCTAAATCAGTCTTCATCCTTTCGCTTTTCAAAGCCCCTCACAATAAATATGTAAATTCGTTTCGCTAGATAGTAAACTATTGCATCTAAGGGAACAGAGCAGCTGATCCTGGGATAAGAAAGATACATAAATATGGAACTTCACTGCCTTACTTGGAAAGAGGCGGGTTAGGGCCCATAGACATAAACCGCCATAGGCGTGTAACTTGTAATGCAAGGTAGGAAAGAATAGACTCCGAGCCGGACACGTTTACGAACCGGCATCGGGATTCTGTAGACCGATGGGCGTCAACCTGTGTACTTAAAGGGACGACCCGACGACGGTTTAGGGACAAGAAACAACAACTTGAGAGCCAGGTTACGCGTATTCGCTCCCTGATTATCGATACACCGGCAATTCCACCACAACTAGATCGTAGGCTTTTACCTTCACCACAAGGGGCTGAACCAGTATAAACTCTTCGTGTCCTTTGTCCGGTTTAACCCCTTTAAGCTAATCTCGATGGGATGGCTCCACGACGAAGTCCTCACACTAGGACATCTGACGTGACAATTCCACGACACCTTCCACTTTTCTTTTTAAACTGTGTAGTGGTATTGCATCATAGGCATATTAAGCAGAGTTCACTACACACTTGATTGAACCAAGTCACACATGCACCTTGGTTATTACAGCATTGATAAAGAGTAGTGAAATCATCTCCACAAAAAGAAGGGGGGAAAAAGTGATCGTGGATGGAGTGGCTAATCGTCATCTCGAGCTCAATGCATCCATGGTTCCAGATGCCGGGACAATCTTCGTCGTCGCCGCCGCCGTCGGTAACCACTGTATTTTTTGAGCCTCACCTCACAATTTGAGTGCAAAATTCAGAAACAAAGAGAGGAAGTGGATCGAGAGGACGGGAAGGAAGAAAAGCATACCTGGCACTGGCAGCAGCGGATCCCACACCAGTGCTCTTCCAGGATCCACCTGACACTGCTTCCCTGGCCCTACGAGGAGGCAACAAAATCTAGTTCAGTGTTCCTATCGAACCTACAATTGATCAGATGAGTATGATCGTGAGCATCTATATGCAAGAGAGAGAACATAAATTGGTTCAACATGACCCACTTGCTGACCCGTTGCTAGAAAGCCAAGTAAAATGACTTCCTTACGTGTGATCAGCACAGTGAGAGATCTAGCTCTGTACTAATAAACTATAGAAGTGTTGGAAAGCTAAACAAAATCCCAAACGATCCTCATTATTAAGCATGGATGATTAGGGCTAAGTAACTTTTCGATCAATATGGAATGATACAAAAAGTAATGTAATTAACATGCAGACTCGCTTCAAAATCATCGAGATGCTTTGTAGCATCAATGGAGATGTTTGCCACTATTGTATTTGAAGCTTTCCTGAACCAGTTAAGTATTCAACTCCGAGCTGATCCTGGATAAGAAATTCAGGCAAAAAGATACCATCATAAATATTTAGTAACTTGACTTGAATAAATCCTTCCTTTGTCATTAATTAATCTAGTTAATGCATACAATACACAGGTTGGTGAACTGTTGATTGCTGAAAGTGTATTGCACATATCTCCAAATCAGACTGTAAATAGTACTGTTATTAAATTAGCACAACTAAAAATATATTAAATAATATGCATGAAAATGCTCATGGATTAATTTATCTAGCTTCTATTGTCGAGATAATAGCTCTGCTCTCTTTAGTGGTGAAGTTTCTTCATGATACGCGAGATGAACATCGAAATAAAGAAACTGAATTGAGATCTTATTTGGTATGGAATCCAGGTAAAAGGTGAACGCCATACACCAACAACCATGAACATAAACGTAAATAGAAGCAACAACAATATAAAAATCCTGATATTACCTACTGCCCCAACAATTTATCCTCATGTTGGATCCATGACAGGGAAGAGAGACGAGAGGCGAGTTGTACCTGAGGCGCGCATGCGACCAAGGGCACGCACGAACGAATTGATGAAGAACCCAAGGCTCACTCTGTTGCTCCTGCAGCACGCATCCATTTCAACATCATTCTTCACGAGGTCAAAGACGAGGAGGAGAGAGGCGGCTGCTTGGCCTAAGACCAGCCACAACACCCTTCACCAACCAGGCTCAACCCCATCTTCCTCCACATCCTGGTCGGCGGCGCCTTCCCGTTACTACTCGACTGATTACATTAGGGTGCGAGACTGCGAATAGACTTGCATGCCGAACTTCACTGCCCTCATACATATTATTTTTTTAGAACAAAGACGCACGGACGTGTCCGGCTTTAAATTAATAAAGCCACAACAGGCAGCGTGATATCACACCAAGTCATAATACTACACCACAGGCCGACCCGGCCAACGCAAAAGGATCATCGAAGAGGTTCAGGCGTGACTCAACAAACCACAAGCGGATTACAGGGCACAGCCCATACAAAGCGCGCAGGCTCGTCAAGTATCAAAAGGGACCATGGTCGCACACCATAGTCAAGGCTCCCTAGCCATCACGCACATCTGCAGCAAACGTTGTTGGGCGGTGTTGATCAGCTCAGCATCCATGCGCCTCCCCAACGGACTCCACTGCTGCAATAAGAGGTTGCATTTGAAGAGAATGTTAGCCGGATGCGAAGGAAAGCAACCCTTGATAGTGAATTTGTTCCTAGTTAACCACATAACCCAGAGAAGTGCCCCTACACAATTCCACATCACCCGTTTAGCATGCCCGTGAATCGTATCTAGAAGTTGGGTCAACTCCACAGCCGATCAGGGGTCCCACTGGACACCAGCCGTGGTCCGGACTGCACTCCATGCAAATCTTGCAAGAGAGCAATTGAAGAACACGTGGCTGGCATCCTCTGGATCCCCATGAAGCGCGGAAGGACCAGTGGCCGGCCCGTTGCATTTGGCCACATTTAAGGAGGTAGGCAGCTTATCACGAAATAGTTGCCACATGAAGGGTTTGATCTTCAGGGGCAACCGTGCTTTCCACAACCCCGCAATCGCCTGGTGCGCCGTCCCTCGGCACATCTTGCGGTACAAGGAATTAACCGTGAACTTTCCAGAACTAGTGAGCGCCCAGCTCACCGTGTCCGGTTCGTCCGCAAAGATAATTGGGTCAATAAGTCGCAACAAAGCCGCAAACTTGGTCTGCTCTTGCCCGTTTAGTTCTCGCTTGAAGTAGATCACGGTGCTGTCGACGCAAGCGCTTCTGCCACCATGATAGTTGGGTCCACAGCAAGCTCGAACAAATCCCGGAATTCCGCCCAGAGAGGTTGGGCTCCTATCCACAGATCCGTCCAGAAGCGGGTCGAGTGACCGTTCCCAATGGCAAATTTTGCCCCCATGGCAAATGCCGGTTTGACCGACTGCAGGTCGTTGCAGAAAGGGGAGCCCCTTGCCCGCCCTTCGAAGAAGTTGCCCTCAGGAAAATACCTGGCCTTGAGGAGATCGACCCACAGGCCGGAAGCCCCTTGGGAAATTTTCCAAATCCATTTACACATCAAAGCGATGTTTAAAAGTCTAGAGTTGGTGATCCCGAGGCCCGCAAGGCCTTGGGCCGGCACACCCAAGCCCATTTAACCATATGGTACTTACGGTTCGGGACGGTTCCTTCCCAAAAGAACTTGGCGCGGGGCGTGTCGAACTTCGCATGGACCCCTTCTGCGAGCAGAAACAGACCCATGACAAACATCGGCAAGGAGGAAAGAGTGGAATTCGTAAGAATGAGTCTAGCCGCCTTGGAAAGGAATTTCCCTCGCCAGGGGCACACCCTCCCGCGCACCTTGCCGCACAGAGGATCCCAATCTTCTATCGTGGGTCGTTTGGTGTCTACCGGTAAGCCGAGGTACGTAAATGGGAATTTGCCGACTTTGCAGTTAAACAAATCAGCTATACGTCTACCCTCGTCCGGCTCGACCCCCATCACAATCAACTCACACTTGTGAAAGTTGATTTTGAGGCCGGACATGAGCTCGAAGCTAGTGAGAATCGCCTTGACCGAAGCTATACTCAGCTGATCCGGGCGAAACATCAAAAGCGTGTCATCCGCATATTGCAAATGGGTCACTCTCCCTGGAATGAGGTGGCCTACCAACCCGTGGATGTGGCCAGCCGTCGCTGCTTTCGTCGGCATCGCAGACAACGCATCACCTACAAAGTTGAACAGCAGCGGTGACATCGGGTCGCCCTGCCTGAGTCCGCGTTTGTTTCTGAAGAAATGCCCTATTTCTCCGTTCACAGAAACAACAATTTGGCATCCCGAGACCAGTTGCATAACTCGGTAAACCCATACCACCGAGAAACCGCGACCCAAGAGCACTTGACGCAGGAAATCCCAATTTACCCGGTCATACGCCTTCTCGAAGTCTAATTTCAGCAAGACGGCTGGTTCCTTCGTGCGCTTGAGCTCGTGCACAATCTCCTGGAGAGCTAGCGGACCCTCGAGGATATTGCGGCCGCGGATAAACGCATATTGATTACGGTGGATCGAGCGCTGGGCTATCTGGCCTAATCGACTAGCGCTCGCTTTAGCGCAAATCTTAAAAGGAACGTTAATTAATGCAATCGGGCGATACTGCCTAATGTTATCGGCCACATGTACCTTCGGAATGAGCGAGAGAACTCCAAAATTAAGGCGGGCTATATCTACCATCCCTCGCATGAAACCATTACAAATCTCAAAAATAGGGCCTCTAAGGATGGGCCAGAACCGCTTGAACATTGCGTCCCCCGAGGAATAGACTATATTTACCGTCCCTCGCATGAACCGCTTGAACCCTTATGGGCAGTTTCAAAGAAAAACCGCGGGCTGCGCCTCAGCCTATCCTCCCCCGAGGAATAGACTAGAGGGACGTGGTCAGAACCAATCCGTGTCTCCGCGACCAACGTGCACAGAGGGTAGCCCATTTCCCACTCCGGCGACATAATTAAACACCCTGTCAAGCACCGATCGGACCGGGTCTAGCTGTTTATTAGTCCATGCGAAACGTGCACCCGTCCTGGCCACTTCCCTTAGGGCCATGGCGGCAATAGCAGCATTGAACATGGCCACCCACGGCCAATTTATGTTGCCATTATTCTTGTCAGCTCCCAACCTAATTAAGTTAAAATCCCCCCTCCACGAGGACCAGGAGTGACGCGGCAGTCACCATAGTGACTTTCTGTTGGAGTTCTCCCAAGAACTCCGCCGATCGGGAATGATCGCACTACTAGGGAAAAGCCTAGCAGCAGCGCGAGTTTTAGGCCTATCAGTAGCGCGGGACGATGCGCTACTGATAAGGCGCTACAACTAACGTATAGCAGTAGCGTCTGTCGTCCCACACTACTGCTGTACATGGATAGCTGTAGCGTGCTTTAGAGAAAAGCGCTGCTGATATTATCCGCAGCGCTTTTTACAGGGAAGCGCTACTGGTAAGGCGGCACTACTGCTAAATTTTTTCCCTCGCTACTACTAGTTTTTTTTCCTACATATTTGTTTTGTATTTGAATAGGCTTTATACAATAATCTTTAGCATATCATACACATACAAATGTAATCATAGCATATACATATAACTAGTCTCATCAAATCAAGTCATCATCATAATCATCATCCAACACAAAGTGGTCTCTCGTCATCATCTCAAAAATAGCGATACAAGTCTCGATTACTTGCAAATACATCGTCATCCATCTAAACAATGATATACGCGAGAAGAGCTATCACTTTGAGTGAGAGCGGAACTCTGCAATACATGACTTGATATCCCTCTCTCGCATTAGCGTGAACCTAAACTATCTACTGCCTGTCGCTCGGAAACCGTAAACCGATACACCTAGGCCTGACACTCCGGCCACTCGTCGTATATATACTCCTGGCATAGCACTTCTTCGCCATCAATGATCTATGCACCATCGTCACATGAGTCGATGATATGCAACATATATAGTTGAGCAACAGAAAGAGACAGACTTTGCAAAAAATAGAAACAACATATCATAAGCATAAATAACGAAGTTCATCGTACCCAAAATGCCCTAACTAGAGTGATCTTCGCTTGTCGAGGAGGAGGACGGTTTAACTACATCACAAATAAAGTTTCGTCGTGCATAACTCAAAGTTTTGTCATACAGAAAGTATGGACTAAACAGACACATTGTCATATATCGACAATCACTCCACCATGTCGTGCCATCCATCCATGTCAGTGAGATAGTCCCCGAGCTTAGTGAAAGGCTTCATGTCGAGACGCTGAGAGGCTACCCATGTTCGGACGTCTTCCTGCGACATTTGTGCTTCTCCGTAGAACATCCCTGTTTTCCCGACAACCTCCTTCATGATGATTTGGGCAAGTTCGCTGGATGTTATAGAATCAGCTCGAAGTCGATGATCCTCGATATCTCCTATGTCCTTTGCCCATTGCAGAATATGGGGATCGCCGGATCTAGGTGACATGTGAAGGTTCTGCTGATCCCGTTTGTACTCCAGCATGTGGTGTAGGAAATAGAATCCATCATTAAGAGAAACGCTCGGTTGCTGGTTGCAGCAGAAGTCGGTCTTATGGCTGAAGGTGAGCCTGCCGCCCCTTCTCTTCTTGTCCTTGACCTCTCCACCCCGTGCTTGGTAGTAAACCATAGCACTGTCGAGAACATCCTTGATGTGGGTGTAATCGTTTTTGTGAATGTTCTTTGACAAATCCAAGTAAAGAGCGTGGGAGTATCGGGGGTAGAGGATGATGAGG
The DNA here is from genome assembly GCA_021605145.1 of Aegilops bicornis. Taxonomy (NCBI): domain Eukaryota; kingdom Viridiplantae; phylum Streptophyta; class Magnoliopsida; order Poales; family Poaceae; genus Aegilops; species Aegilops bicornis. Next base: position 48,082,036 of record CM038675.1, on the reverse strand, counting down.
ACGGCGCGCCCGCCGCTGCGCAAAATAAGTGCACCTCAAATTAATTAGCCTCCACCGTGCAAATGAATGATCAAAATTGAAGGAAGGATAGCAACGCGGATGACTTACACGGCATGATAAGGCACGAGAATCGCCTCCATGTCCTTATTGGCGAGTATGAAACTGACGATGTATTCCCTCGCATATTCACAGTGCTTTGCGCAGACTCCCAAGAAGCCCTCGTGCATGTAGTACGGGTCAACGACACAGATATGAGGTATCTGTTCAACCCCGATGATGTAGTTCATGTGCAAGGCATAAAGGCGGACAAACGTAAAATCCAGCTTCTTCACGTGAAACATGTCGAATATGTAATCGAATCGAAGGAAGAACTTATCCGCAGGGAAGCAGTCGACGTACGACATGAATTTGCCGCGGAACGTTAACCACGTAGAGTGGGTATCCTGGATCTTTCGAGGCGATGAGGCATTTCTCTATCCGCAGCACATCGTCATAAAGTCTCCTTAGATCGCCGAATATGGCCCGTAGCGTTCTTGCAGGTAGGATTGGTTGACCGGGGATATGCCATTTATCCGCATCGGGGATATCTATACGGTCCTGAAGCTGAGGCTGCTGAGGTGGCTGGATCATAGAATCGGCTTTTTTGCCTTTCCTCTCTCTCTTCCTAGACTTCTTTACTACCGGAAGGTCGTCCATAATACGTTCAGCCTCCGGAGACGGCAATTCAGGCACCGACTCATGACGCTCAAACCCTGAGTAGGCGCCAGTATAGACATACTGTTGAGTGCCATCGTCATCCTCATCCTCATCCATGGCGACGTCATCAGCGACTAATGGAGCCTCCTCCTTACCCCGTCCGCTATCACCCAACCCGACACCCGACACTAATTGGGTAGGTGGGGTGTTGATGTTCATACCTTGCTGAGGCTGCGTGCTCGTGGCTGTGCTCCCGGACGCCTTTAGATGAAGCAGACTCTTTTGCCACAACAGGACCCACCCATTGCAACAATCACCAAGCCGTCGCGGGGTCTCATCGTCATCCCCCACTAGTATGAGAGGAGGCAAATTCTCGTGGCCCGATTTGACACTAGCCACGGAAACCTTGAAGACGTTCGGGGGGATTGGCCGGCTGTGGAAGAATGGTTCCTTCGGATCCATTATCGTCGCCTTCCCCACGTCCACCTTCTGGTCGCCGATGGTGTACAATATGGTGCACGGGGTTTCGTCGGCCTGCAAAGAAAAGTCTACGACGTGAGACATCCAAAAGGCAACGAAAACAGGACATTATACATTTATTGAAGGGGGCCGTTGTGACCGATACCGTGAGGGCGTCGAGCTCAGCCAAAGACGAAGCACCGCCGAGCACGTCCGATGTCGGAGCTGGTGCAGGAGCAGGTGCTGGTGCAACGCTAGTCGATCTGCTCCCCAAGAAGTCAGCAAGGGGAAAGTCCGCTGCATTTTTTTTCTGGATTTTGCTTGGTCCAAGTGAAAACGGCCAGAACCAAGGAAGTAGATATATCTACAACCACCTGTTTTGCGACAGCTACCGCTGTTGCGACTGTCTGAGATGATTTCTTCTCAACCGCAATCTCAACCTTCTTGTCGATGTTATTTTCAGTTAACCTCCGTCTTTCCTTTCTCTCCTCCGTGGTCTCACGGTAGTACTTCTTCCATGTGGCGCCGTCTCCGACACCGTGCACGCGTCCATACGACGGTCGAGTATCCACCGGGAGTCGTTTCAATATGTTCAACGCCCGGTTGAATGGAGTGTCCCACTTGGGCCTCGCCAATGCCTCAGACGGCGAGTCGTTTTCAGCTGCAATCCTGTGCTGCTCTCTCTGCAAAATGCACAAGGATCGCTTACAAATATGACTAACGTGTGCAGTCGAATTGATCAGAAACTAAAATTACCAGTAGTCTCATGAACTCCATCGTGACCGGGTTTGTCTCGTAAACCTTCTTCACTGGGTCCCAACGGTGCCGGGCCCTAAGGACGTCATGCTCCTGCGGGACGGTGAACTCTGCCAAGGGGTCTGGGATGCCCAAACTCGCGGCTTCCGCGTCCTCCTTGGCCCATTTGGACCTCTTTCCGCCGTAACCACGGCTTACGAGTCTTGGCTCCCAATGTTCCTCTCTTGAAGCCCCTTCATGTACTTAGACTTCTTTTTGGCAGCTTCGGCCTCGCAAGCCTCCTTGAATGTATGAAACTGCTCTTCCGTGATTGTCGGATTATCCTTTACAATCTCGAAGTAGGATTCCTTGTCGACGATCCTTGCTTTCACCCTTGTTTTCCAGGCGGCCAACGCATCGCTAAACTTGGTCATGGCGTGTTTGTTTATTTTATTCATTGCCGGGTCCTTATCTGGATCTTCATAATCCTTTTCATTCCGGCCCATGAACAAGAATATCTAGTGAAACTTCTTTAGGAGGGAGGGCCTCATATTATCTATCTTCTGTAGGTTCTCATCGTTGATGGTGGCGGTTGTCCGTACGATGCAGCCAATTTGATTGACGTAGCACTTGCGCGCTTCCTCGGGCGCCTTTGGCTCAAAATTGCCGCCGTCCACCTTCGTGACCACCAGTCTAGTAGTCCTGAGTTTGTTAGGAAGCCGTTGCCTCTTTGCTTTCGGTTCTACACCGGCTCCGCTCCCCGAGGCAGCGCCGGTCTCAGTCTCAGCGCCGGTCTCGATGCCGGTCTGAGTCTTAGCGCCGGTCTCAGTCTCAGCACCGGTCTGCGTGTCGGTCTCAGTCCCCGATGCCACTGGTGGGCCCAGCAACAACATCGGTTGATCGTCGGCAAGGCTCAAAAATTCGTCTGCCGCCCGGTAGACGTCGTCGCAATCACCAGAACCCTGTCCTTCATCGTTGCTAGCCATGTTTCCTATGATTAAATCTAGTCAATTAATTCTAGACCTAATAAAATGAATAATGGCATAAAAAAGTCCTATTGTTTTGCTGGAACGTTGACTCCTTCCTGGTGCGGCAAATCCCGGGCACTTGATATGTCCTAGTTTGTAGCACAAGTCATGCCGAAATTCACGGAAAATTTTGGCATGACCTTTGCTAAAAAGTGGACAAAGCGAGAACCTGAAATTTGCCGGAACAGAAATGAATCAATATTCCGGCAAAACATAGGCCACTCAGCTTCATTCCCTGGAAACAGTGTTCAAATATCCCTCTTCGACACCGCAACACATGTCCAAATATACACGAGCAACCACATGTCCAAATTTCACAAGCTAATTCAAAAACAAAGTGTAGAAGAGAATTCATTTAACTACTAATAGAACAAAATTCAGTTAACTTTAGTGCTCTATAATGATGAAAGGAAAAAAAATCAGTTAACTACTAATTTCATTCATTTAGGTTATTCATTTAACTTCACCTAATTAACTTACTGTACCACTACTACTAGCAGCACTACTAACCTAATTAACCTAGCAAAACTCTACTGCCCTAACTGAAAAAGATCTAATTAACATCTACTAGTACCACTACTGCCCTAACCTAATTAACATCTACTAGTATTACTATATACTATACAAGCAGCATCTACCCTAATTAAACCCTACTGCCCTAACTAACTTTTGCTGTAAACCAAATTTTTTGCTCTAAACTAATTTTTGCTCTAACATCTACTACTTAACATCCTTTGCTCTAAACTGAACTTTTTGCTATAAACAAACTTTTGCTCTACTAATTTTTGCTCTAAAATGCAGAGAGAGGAGTGGGGGGAGGGGTGTGGGACTTATAGAGAGGGGAGAGACGGTGGCGGGGAGGTGCTCGGCGACGAAGGCAGGGGCGGAGAGGGCGGGCTCGGGCACGGGCAACAGCGGTCCTGGGAGGGCTCGGGCGGCGGTGAGGTCGAGGGCGGCGACGGTGAGGTCAAGGGCGGCCTCGGGCGGCGGCGGTGAGGCTCAGGGCGGCCTCGGGCGGCGGCGGTTAGGATGACGGCGGCCTCTGGGGGAGACGATGAGGTTGCGGGCGTCCATGCCGGCAGGAGACGACGACGAAGTGGGGCGATGGCGAATTGGGGAGACGGCGGCGAGGGCGAGGGATTTGGGGAATAAGTGGTGGCCGGGGGGGGGGACCGCTGTTTAAGTGAAACGTAACGATAGCACGTTTCCGAAAATGTGCTATAGCTAAATTAGCTACATCGCATTTCCTGAAACTCGCTACTGCTATTCCTTTCTCCTTTTTTCCCTTTTTCATTTATTTTTCTTTACGTTTTAATTTTTTTTTCTTTCTCCTTTTTCTATTTCTTTCATTTTCATTTACTTTTCTATTTGTTTTTTATTTTATTTTATTTTCGTTAGCAGTAGCGCCTTACACATAAACGCGCTGCTACAACAAAATTAGCAGCAGCGTTGTTTCTAAAAGAGCGCTACTACTATGTGTAGCCGATTGGCTTAGCGGTGGAAATTTTTGTAGTAGCGCTTTTACGACGGGACGCGCTACTGCTATATGTGTATCTGCAGCACGGTTTTTTCGCGCGCGCTACTGCTGTCTAGCAGTAGCGTCCTTTTTTAACACGCGCTACTGCTAAAGTTCTGTGTATATGCTTTTCCCTAGTAGTGTCGGCAGGTCCGTAGACCTGAATGACCACTAGCTCACGAAGCGTAGCGCGAATGCGAAAATGTGCAGCAATGAAGAAAGTACCAATATCCCAATTGATAATTTCATACGAAGCACGGCTTAAACCCAGCAGCATACCACCCAAGTGCCCTACCGCGGGTGCAAAGTGCCAATCGAATCGTTCCAACAGGTCTACCGCTAGCAGTTCATTGAAGCGGAAATCTGTCTTAATCGTTTCCTGAAGACCTACGATGTCCATGTCCTCTTTGCGCATATACTCTTTCAGTTGGGTGCGCCGGCCCACGTGGCCAAAGCCACGGATGTTCCAAAAAAGCGCTCACATCTAAATGACACGATTACGCAGCCGTATACCCCTAGAGGTGACCGCTTTCGCCATGCGCCTCACCTTGCCCATGCAAGGCGAGGGAGAGGTGGCAACCCCTGTTGCCTGTCCCCTCTCATCGGGCATAGAAAGAACCGTGACGGGCCCCCCTCGGGGCCCCCCGTCCTCTGTTCGACACGCCACTACAAAGATTCCGGTCTATTGCAACAAAATTTATTGCTACAACTACATTTTGTGGCAATAAAATACAATATTACCACAAGTTCTCCGGTTGTGGTAATAGGCTGCGCATACTGCCATAACTTAGTTTGGTCACGAGAAATACTAACTTTATTGCAATACAGGCCTCATATTGCAACGAACCGTGTCGGCGTTGCAATATGGTAGCGATATTGCGAGAAACAAATTCCGTTGCGTGAGGGTAGTCATTTTGTTGTAATAGAGACTAGGTATTTCAACGGAATAACTATTTGTGGCAATATTCGGAAAGATATTGCAACATCAACTTGTCGTTGCATTAGCTACAAATATTGTTGCAAAAAAGTGGCTACCTTAAACTAAATTGGTTTAAGGTGTGCCAATAAGTAAATCTGTGACAAACAAATTCCGTTGCGCGAGGCAGACATTTTGTTGTAATAGAGATTACGTGTTTCAACAGAATAACTATTTATGGTAATATTCGGAAAGATATTGCAACATCGGTGTGACGTTGCAGTTACAAGTAAAACAATGGAAAAATATATTATTCTAATTTATGAAATTCTTCCAACAACAAATTCTCAAACGCTCATCGTCTCACTGAGCACGTTGTAGGATCCTACAAAAGTCACATGTGAATGGAATACAAGAGTAACACGCCCACTTATCGCCAAGTCATCTGGAACCACACGCCTAGGTATGCATACATTTTTTTTCCTTTTTATAGTAAATTAAAGAATAGGTTGTTTTTGACAAATCTGTGATATGCCAATAAGTAAATCTCAAAACTAAATTGGTTTGGTTGATAATTTACATGGTTGAATCTCTAAGATTTTTGTAGAGGTTACGCGAAACGAACCCCAACATCGAAATCCCTGTCAATTGTGCCTTAAACTATGCAATCCCGGTCTAAAACGAACCCTAGGGTTGTTTGCAACACGGGGATTGTGCCCAGGATTGGTAGCGCGCCAAAAAAAAAAAAAACTGGGCGAGCCCAGTCTGGCCCAGCAGGCTATCCACGTCGTGCAGTCTGTGAAGCCCAGCAACCTACAGAGAACGCAAAAGAAAACAAAAAGGCTCAACATTGGTCAACGCTCCGGTTTAAATTTCATAAATGTAAAATTCAACGATTTTCGAAAAATCCCATCAATATTCAAAAAAAAGTTCACAGGTTTGGAAACTTTTTCATCTATTTAGAAAAAATGTTCATGGATTGAAAAATTTTCAGAGATTCTAAAAATTCACGAGCTTGGTAAAAAAGTTCACAAATTGAAAAACATATTTAAAATAGTGTCACGCATTAGATAATTTCTACGTATTATATAAAAAAGGAAACAGGTAAAACATGAATTAAATATTTTTTCACGGGTTATATAAAAAAGGAAAAAGTTTCCTGCATTAGATATTTTATAGCAGTGTAATAGAAAAATGGGCCTGCCCAGCGTGGGGAAGACTGCGGCTGAAAGTTCATATTTTTTTAAAAACACCGATTTAAAAAACTCATAAATTTTCAATAACAGTTCACATGTTCGGAAAAAGTTCATCAATTTTGAAAAAAAGTTTATGAATTGTGAAAAAACATGGATTTAGAAAAATTTCAATGATTTTTAAAATGTCCACCAGATTTTTAAAAAGGTTCGAAATTTTAAAAACAAGTTGAAAAAAGTTTCACACATTAGATATTTTTTCACGGATTATATAAAAAAATCATGCATTAGATATTTTTTAACGGATTATATTAAAAAGAAAAAGTTTCACGCATAGATATTTTTTTTCGCAGTGTAACTTCAAAAAAATGGGCCGGCCCAGCGCGCCGTGGTGAAGACTGTGGCTTTCTGGCCCACTAGTCAGGTGAATCCCAGTTGACATCTATCAGGGTTGATTTAGACCATGATTGCATAGTTCAAAGTGCAATCGACAGGGATTTCGACGTGGGGGATCGTTTCGCCGAATATCTACAAGTTCAAGGTTTAAAATGGACTTTTTCCTAAGATGAAAGATGTTGAGATCACTCCCTCCAGAGTCGCCCCAGCAGGCGACGAGACGAATCCCTAGCCGCCTCCCCCTCCTCCCCTCCCTTGCTGCCGCCAGAGGGCATGACTGGGTGAAGTCCGCCTAGGGGCGGCGGCAGGGCTTCTTCGCCCCCTCGCGCGTGGATCTGATGCGGGACGGATCTGACGGGCAAGGGCGTCACTATGCGGAGGGTTGCGGATGCGCGATTTGGCTTGCTAGCGGCTACGTCGGGAGGCGGGTGACCTTCGATGGTGGGATGTGCTGGGTCATGGTGGCGGCGGTGATCTCGCCCAGATCTGTGGTCCCAAGCACCAGGTGGCGCGAGCTGCGGACGGCGACGAGAGGGATCCGTTGACGCCTCCGAGCGCCCTCCCTGCCGCTCCTCCCCTCCTCTGTCACCGCAAGAGGGCGTGACGGCGGCAGGGCCCCTTTGCCCCCTCGTGCGCGTTCCGGTGCAGGACGGATCTGACGGCAAGGGCACAAATATTTGACACATATCCCAAGTTTGAATTTCGTAATGGCAACTAGGGAGTAAACAAAGATACACAATTGTCATGGGATGAAGAATTAGTACAATCTATTTTTAACCCTGTAGATGTCAGGAGGATACTAGAGATACCAGTTCATCACAGTGCCTTTGAGGACTTCATCGCATGGCATCCTGATCGTAAGGGGCTGTTTACAGTACGCTCTGCATATAAAATTCAATGGCAACGATCTTTCCAAGGATACACAAATAGGATTGGACGATCAGCGAGCTGTCAAACTCCGGAGATATGGAGAAAACTATGGAAGCTAATGATTCCATGCAAAGTTTCAATATTCTGTTGGCGAGCCTTGCATGGTATAATTCCTCTAAAATCAATCCTGGTGAACCGTCATGTAGGGTCTGACGGCGGATGCCCAATATGCCAGGAGGCGGCTGAGGATATAAAGCATCTCCTCTTTGGATGCGCTCATGCCAGGGAGTTGTGGAGTAGCCTGGGGATCCTTGAAATTGTCGAAGAGGCCATGGAGGTGGATCGATCTGGTTCAGCCGTGCTTGAATACTTACTACTGATGAATGATCGTCCGGTTCCATTAAAGCCAAGCCTAGATGTCAAACAAATTCTGGCTGTAGGGGGCTGGTACCTATGGTGGATCCGTCGTGAATTCACTCACAATGGATCCCCACCGCAGTCCTCGAGATGGCCCATGGCAGTTCTGGCTATTGCAAACAACTTCCATCAAGCAAATCAAAGGAGTCGAGATACCCTTGAAAAAAGGTGGTTGAAACCCAATCCGAGATTTGTGAAGTTGAATGTGGATGCCTCATTCCATGTAGATGAAAGTACTGGAGCAACGGCAGCAGTCATTCGAGATGAGAAAGGTAACTTCTTAGCAGCCCAATGCAAACACTTAACACATGTATCAGATGTGGTCACCTCTGAAGCTCTGGCAATGAGAAACGGTCTCGCTTTTGCAAACTCTCTTGGTTTCCCTAGAGTAGAAGCAGAATCAGATTCGTCAACAGTTATTGAATACTGCTCAAGCCAAACCAAATGGTGGGATGCTGCTGCTGCCATTTTTGCCGAGTGTATGGACGTGTCTTCGCTTATTGGGAAGGTTACTTTTAAGCATTGTGGTCGTTCGTCGAACCAAGCAGCTCATGTGCTAGCTAGTCATAGTTTCTGTAATAAGATCAATAGTAGTTGGGTTAATGAGCCTCCGGCTTGTCTTATTCCCAAACTTTTGGATGATGTAATTCCTAGTTAAAGTTTTAATAAAGCTAGCCATGATGGCCTTCCCTCAAAAAAAAAAGATACACAATTGTTGATCCATGATGTAACAACACGTTCCTAATATAAAATATCTCAAAATGAACTTGGTTTGGTTGTTAATTTACACAATTTAATCTTTATGGTTTTTGTCGAAACAAAAATGACATGATTATGTTGGACCTACTCTGACGTGGAGGAACCCTCTATGGACTGGCCGCTAAGATGAAAGATGTTGAGATCACCCCATCTCAAGATCAAAATGTGAGATTCATAGATCGAGCGTCTCATCAACCCATCCCATCTGTACTTGTGTTTCAAGGCAAAAGTATAACCTAGTAGTTTGAAAGTAAGGGTCACATGAGGTTTCTGTGAGCTGTAATTCAAAACTGGCCAAGTTTTTGTTACTTTCTGAAATGAATTCTGAAATTGTATGCAAACCTGGTTGTACCTACAGCCGGGTCATCGGGTGACAACACGCTAGCACCAGTCGTGACCCCTACTTCCGTGAGACGGCCACCCCTGCCAGGCTGCAGCTAGCACCGTCCTTACCCTAGCGGCAAGCCCCGGCTGGCGAGCCACCCGTCTGACCTTGCACGCTGCTCCTAGTCGGCCATGGCTCCCGTCGCTCTCTTCCTCCATCATCGGTGCTAACCAAGCAGTTCCGCCGCCCCTCCGACCTTGCACGCCGTCCTGTTCGGCCATGGCTCCCATCGCCCTCTTCCTCCATCCTCGGTGTTGACCAAGCAGTTCCGCCGCCCCTCTTCCCAACCTTCGCTGGCGAGCTCGAGCCTCTCCATCGGCCATGGATGCGAGCTTCCCACATGCCGCCGACCACCGGACTCAAAGAAGATGACAAGCATGGGACAATTTTGTCCGGAATCTCCATATCTAGTTCGGAGGGAGATGACGGTCGTGAGAAGATTTGTCGGGATTTGAAAACACTCAATGACAACAACAATGCAACATATCGTATCCTCTAAACATATGATGCCATGGATTGGTCATGTTAAACTACTTATACTTACCATACATGTACACTAAATAATCAGGAAACAATGTATAAATAACAAAAATACAAATATAGACGGCAAGAACATTAGAGAGGAGGGCACCGGATCGCCCCAGAATGATTCTCGGATTTGATGGTTTTTTCACCAAGAACTAACTTTTTACAAGCATATTTTAGTAACAATATTTTTAGCAGCATATATATATATATATATATATATATATATATATATCTCATATTGCTTTCAAATGTTATCTTTCGAGTTTATTTCATTATTCTAAATATTCCCTCCAAAAAGAATTACTTTCCCACCACCTAATTTAGTTTGCGCCAATATTTTGTGTTCCCACCAAAACAATAGAGTCTATTAATCCTTGCCGCTAAACACCCTCAAAAAACTACCTACGATTAGTTCTCAAAATAAAAACTACCCATGATTAAACTATTCTAAATCAAATCGCACGGCGTCTTCGCGGGCGATTGGATCTGAGCTCTCGTCCCTGTTTCCCCCGTGCTGACGGCGTCGTCACAGCGAACCAAACCGGAGTCAACGGCGCCCTCCTCCTTCTCCTCCGCGCCCGCCGATGTGGGCCGCGTCTTCATGTCCTCGGCCATGCTGCCAGTGACAGCGATGCGGTCTGGCGTCGGCGCCGACGGAGTTCCCGTCTTCTCCCCTGCATCACGAGCGCAGTGCCGGCCTGCCTACGTCGGGGTTGCTCGCCACATGGCCGACCCGTAGGTGGAGACGCTGCGACCAGGTTCATCACCAAGCTGTATCCCTGAACCTCCATAGCGAGCGTTGTAGATCAGTCTTTTTTTTATGTATTCCCTACTCTCCTGCTTCAATTGGCAGCCAATTAGATCGATCTGTCCCTTTACGCGTCTCTCTAAAATTATAGGAAAAAAGGAAAGAGATCTCACGATGCTAGCTTTCCTTCTCCAACACGTACTTAATCTCCATCAAATCTCTAATCTTATAAACTGAATATTTTTTCTATGCAGAATTGCAGATTCATGTATAGCTATCTCTCTGGAATTCTGGAGTGGCCCGTGGATGAGCAGGAGAAGCTGTCTCACGTCTCGAGTTTCTACTGCGGACCGTCCGCAGAAGACGCCGATATAGATCCAATCGCCAGCGTATATCTTTTTTGCAAGTCATGGGTACCTGCATGCGTCCCTCCCAATTACAATCAGAATTTCTATAACATAGAGAGGTGATGGCTCCAGAAATCAGGCGACTCAGACAGAGATGTCGGTGACAGCTGGAGGCTTCCAACATCTCGCCAAAACAAACTGCCGAGTGCCTACTGCCTAACAAAGTAAGTTGGGAATCAAATTTGTAAGATGGTCAGTGGACGTATTACCTTATCTTTCAAATTCTAATGTACGTATTCATTCCCTACACCTATAATTACTTGGCTACCACTTGCAAGCTGAATGTGCTTTCAAATTCAAACCCATGTGTGACCTAAAAACTATAAAAAATCGATTTGCTAAACATCTTCATTTGTTTTAGCTACGTTCACTGTACATTTACCAATGGTTTAGATGATAGTTAGTTCTGAACAGTCTCAGTGTTCGAAATTGATTCATTATTGTTTGCAGTTTTTAGGATACAAGATTTTGAACGCAGCAGTTTTAGTTCTGCTTTCTCCCATATTAGACTCTTCGATTTAATTAGTTAGCTCCTGCTGGGCTGATATATTAGGGTTCAGATTCTGTAGATGTCTACAGGTTGTCGGACAAGTCTTTCAGACATTCATCTAATCCACAGGTTCACAAAAATTTCGGGTCCCTTACAATTGGTTTGCTCTGATGTTTTCATCTGTCATGTAAATGTATGCATTCCCAAACAAATAATGCCAGTGAACTAGACTCATTGCTGAGTGTATCACGTGACTTCGAAAGGAAGAATTTGGCTGAACCGCTGATTAATCTTTAGTGAAAAGAGAGAGTAAGACAAGGATTGGTAACCTCCTGTTGTCCTTTAATTCATGTTGTCAATATTCTATAGGATCCTTGCACTGCATCCTGTCCGGGCGATCAATTTATTGAGTCTATGGTTGCTATAGCCAATGTCTACTACATGATCGATACTGCACTGCAGGGTGAACGTGCCGCAATACCTCATGCGCTCTCAGGTTTCCCAAGCTTTGTGCTCTACTACCCTGGTAAATACTAATACACACAAAGCCCCCATAGCGGCCAGATAATCTCTGCCTCTATCGACATGATCCATAACATCTCATAAGAAAACTAGCCTTTTGTGTGTCTATCATTCGACACTTCTATTTATCAGATTATTATACGGATTAGGGAGCAGATAAGAACGAGCTAGGTGGTTTGCATCGCCTAAAGTGCCACCCTGCAGCAAGCATGCATTAACTACATTTACATCAACCACCCACGAGTATATCGGTTGCTCTTATAGAAGCTTTACACAGCATTTATGTCTTTCCATGCATCCTTTTTTGACAACATAATTAGTTGATGATTCCTATTTTGATTTTGTATGTTATTTCTTCCAAGTAAACACAAACTGTTAGATTAGCTACATGGTAGCATGCTGTGTGTGCGAGCGTGCGCTTATCTAATACTTTAAAGTATGAACTACAAGAAAAATATTAGCAAATTTAATTACCATACTATTTGTACGTAGATTGAAAATAGGATGCATAATCTTAATCTAGAATTTGAAATGATTTTAACTTCCTCCAATTTCAGCATGGTCGCGTTGTTTCACATTTTAACTGCTCCTGCTATTGCAAGCTAGACTTGAATTTTGGCTTCTATAGGTATGCAGAATTGATTCACCTCTCCATAGGTTTCTACCTCTCTTAATTCCTCTTCCTATTGCCACATAACTATCAATTCTATGGGGAAAATCAGCGTATAGATACATTGTATTTGTACTGATTCTTCCATTGATTTTATATACTATTCCTACTATTGTCTCTCTGTGCAATGCACATGCTATATGTTCACTTGCATAGATGGCTTAATACGTAAGCTAAACCGATGACTACATATAGCTCATACATTGGGTCATTTGTCCTAAGAAGGTTAAGCCACCTGAACTTTTAGCTTTAGTTACAAATAAGTTGCTGAATGCTCTAACATTTTTGGGTTTTTACTAAATATAATTCTGAAACATGTAATATTTATTTCATAGCTTAACATATACCTTTCAGTTTCATACCATATTTTTGTAATGTACTCCCTCTGTATCAAAATATAAGACGTTGGATTATTTGTTTTTGCACGTTTTAGTTTCATACCATATTTTTGTGAGTCACAGCTTAAAAAAATATGTGCTAGCTAGGGACATGAATTTAAATGAAACTATAGATTGAGTCACAACTTAAATCAAAAAAACTTTTAGTTCATGTACTTGTGCTTATGCTTTAGACATTTACTTGTGAAACTCTCCTGGTCCCCCAGTTACATGCTTGCTGACACAGTATCGCTACAGTTAGTCTAGCGATAGTTCTTATTAAGAATGGGGCTGGAATAATTGTATGGCGTATGTTATGTTGGACTCATGAACTAGAACTAATTTATTTTTTGATTTCTTGATTGCAGGATCCAAAGAACTAGCTCGACTGGACTCTAGATCACGGACAGTTTAGTCTTGGCACTTAATTAGGATGGCTAAATTACATTTGAGTTTCGTTTGATGGATATTTGCTATGAGAATTATGAATTTTATGAATCTACATATTGTACATATTGTTTTGAATATTGTAATTGAATGCCTGTTTTTTTTTTACGATTGCAATAGGCTATTACAACAACCCACTTTCGGTTGCCACATGTTAGCACCACGAAAAGTTTAAATTGTCGCAATAGTTTTCGGCTACAAACATTTCACCCGTTGTGATACTTATTTATCACCACTAAAACTAGTATGTTGCAATTTCCTGTTACAACGACTGGAATATTTGTTGCCATAAGTTAATGCCACAAGTATAGCGGTTCGTAGCAAAATGCCTAGTGCCACGAAAACAAAGATTGTTGCCATAGTTTATTGCCACAATTGACTATTGCCACGGAAGAGTATGCGCCACAAAACGAACGTCGTTGGTATAGGTTGTTGCCACAAATGTCTATCGCCACAAGCTATCAGTCGCCATGATTCGTTACATGTTGCATTAAAGCTATCTCCACAAAGCAAATTGTGGCATCAAGTAAGTGTTGCCACGAGAAAACATGTGGTAACTTACCACATGGTTGTTGCAATAGCACACTTTATTGCCACGATTGCTTTTTTGCAGCAATAACCTATTACCATGTGTCCAGTCGCAACGGCTGCCAACGAATGTTGTTTCGTGGCAATAGGTACTTATCGCCACAAATCGGCATGTATTGCGACGAAAGATTTTGTTGCAATAGACCTGAATCCTTGTAGTATGCGCTGCAGCCGGAGCCGCGAGCGCGGCCTGCGCCATCTCCTTAGCGCGTACAAGAGAAATCAACTCACGGTCCCCACCCACACAAGCGGGATCCACGCCACTCGCATCTAACACCTCAAGCAAACGATCATCCGAAAAGGAGTCGAGCACCATGAAACGACCTGAGATCTCCATGTTATTCTGGGCCTGAAGAAGTTGTGCCCGCTGCAGGGAAGGCATGTTGCCCTTGGCCCCCTTGAAGCGCGAGCTCATGCGCACCGGCGCCGCCGGCACCGTATTGGTACGCTTGGCCTTGGAGCTCTGCGCCATCATGGAGGCCTCCTGCAACAGCGGGTCGACGGACGGGGGAGCAGTCGGGGCCGCCAGCGGTATGACAGACTGCCTTGGAGTGGGGGGAGCACCGAGCGGCTCCATCGCGCGCACCGTCTCCGCACAGACCTTGCGCACCGCCGTCTTCTTCATCATCTTCACTGAGCCACTCAGGGTGGTGCCGCGCCCACCAGAGGCCGGGGACCCGCCTGAAAGCATGCGCGATGGGCTAGGAGAGAGAGCTATCGGCGAGCGCCCACCGCCCGCACCTGCTGGCCCCGTAGGGGCCGCAACCGTGGGGGGAGAGGACACCGACCCCAGTTTGGACCCATACTGGTTGGGCACCGAGAGCGCCATCGCCATAGAAGACCGAGGCACCTCCAGCCCCTCCGCAGGCGCAGCAGAACCAGGCGCAGAAATCCCAAGCTTGTCCCATGCCGCCATATCAATGGAATCGTCCTCCTCCATGCTCGCGTCAGGCTCTGGATCCTTGCCCTTGTCCTTGGTCTAATCTTTGTCTTGATCACCTGGACCCCCACCGCTGTCATACATATTCGAACTTGGTCTTCAAGCAGTTTCACTTGTAGGTGGCCAGAGATTTGCATCAATGTCATATGTTCAACAATCTCTTCAGCGACTGAAATATTCTTATCCATGGGCTGGAAGCAACAAAGTATATCCAATGATTAGTGCTCAAGCCATACACAAAAATACGAAGACATGTTCCAGAAAACCAATTTAGTTTGCAAGAAAATACATTCCTCTAACAGAGACCTGAAAAAAAACAGAATATTTTCAGTTTGCAAACGCATACCAACAAACAAGAACATAGAAACTTGAAGATTAACTGAGGCTTCACTACCTTAAACTGAGAAAGAAAATAAAGATATCACAGAGGAAGTTTGGATGTACCCAATTCCTCATAGCTTCCCCTGCCGACCTGTCTCCGGACGATGATGGTGAATCATCAAAGTAAAACAGTACAGTAATCAGGATATCTTACAGTTAACAATGTATAACAAAAAAGAAAACTTATAAATGATATGTTCTACGACTGAATTTATATTAATGAGAGGCTCATCTAACTTGAAGGGAAAACCAAATTTAACCAATTGAAAGGAGAATCATATTTAACCAATGAGCTAAAGTTGCCTTGAGATGCTATATAAAGTATAACCACTATAAACCAAATCCTTACCGCGGGCTCATTTGGATTCTTTTTAATAGCTGCAGTATTTTGAGATGCCCCTTCCTGATATTTTATCTTGTAAAATAGTTCATTGCCTGCAACATGCATAGCGGGTACATTCAGATTCTAGAAGCAGCAGTATTTGTGAACTAATTTGGCATCATAATGATATCATTCACTTATTCCCGAGTAGATCGCATCACCTCCGCCCCCCTGCAGGAAACACAGAAAAGCTTTGTCATCTCAAGCATCAGCATGAACTCATTGAAGCACAGGTATAACATAGGAATGAACTGAAGGTTAGCACCACAGATGCACATGTCTAAACTAAAAAATATATAACGCTACTTATGCAAACACCACGGCACCACACAGCAAGTCAGCTGACGGCTTAGTATTCTTCTGCATCAAACATCTAAAAACTTATTCCCAGATGTCAGTATGTTCCGTAATCAGACGGTGGTCCATTTTATAACAGAGAAATTGCCTCCGTTCTCATCGAAGAACTGCAACATTAACGAAACCAGAGTGTATCAATTTGTGTAGTACCGCTTTAATCCACTCGGATGCTTGCGGATCCAGCTCCAATTCACTCCACACTGTTCGGACTACGTCGGCTCGCTGTCCCTGCTATTGGCATCATCCGCAGTGGTGCCGCCGCCATCTAAATTCACCGCCACCTACGAATCTTGCCCTCTCGTCGGCTACCCATGTCAATTCTCTCCTTCAGATCCGAGCTTGCTGGCCCAACTACGTCCGAAAATATTGGCACCCTGGCTTCCAGCCATATAGCATTCAGCTCAGGGATAGTCGCCCACCTCTGTCAAATATGCAGAAATGAAATAGAAGGCATGTAGTATGAAAGGACCTCAGTTTATTGTGCTTGACATGGTTCTGCAGTAAATACCAAAAACAAAGCTAATGGCAGGCAATGAATATTATCTGCAGAAAACACAACTCCGATCAACATATTCAAGAAAAAACTTTCTCAAAGGACACATAGAGTCGGATAATTTGCATTAGAACACACAAAAAAAATACAGCATAACAGACCTGGTAATTGGCAATAACCATCCTGGGAGATGAACAGCAACGTAGCTACATCCACCACAAGAAAACAAACATTGCTTAAAATTACATCCAACTCTAAGGGTAATGCTTTTGATAAAAGTATATGAGTATTGAGTTCATGGTTATAAGAAACTACATTCCAAAATAGAGCATATAATTGGAAACCTACATCCAACGCATAGGCAGTAGGCACTAACCTCGTTCTCCTAGATGCCTCTGTTTTGGATTCTTTTTAATAGCTGCAGTATTGTGAGATGCCCCTTCCTGATATTAGATTACTCTTCTGCTGCCAAAAAAATTTGCATGACCGTGTTGGCCCCATAATCAGGTCACCCAAAAACAGAATCCTTCATCGGTGCCTTACTGGACAAGAGTGCAGCTGGTGTAGTGAAAGTTAGCTTTATCAATTTTAAAAAATAATCGACAGTATAATTTTATCCAAAACTCCTGCTTCTCCCTACACCAATATGTCAAATCAATTGAAAGGCTTTTCTTTACCAGAGCTTGCTCTCCAGGGAGTTTCAGTTCATTTCATAGTCTCATGCTTAAGTTATTTGATGTCCCTTTTATGCTCCTGTTTGAAATAAACACTTGTTATGTTGATTTTATGGGTCAGCAGAAGCTTGTGATACATTTAACCACCTCTTCCATTGATAACAGTATTATATTTGCTTTTCCTAATTCTTCCTTCAAACTTCAGGATTCTGTGTTAAATTTTCAGCTGAATAATAGCAAATCAGAAATAGTCCGAGACACACATGAATTAAATTGCATATAAACCTACCATTTGCCATTAAACGTAATCTCTTATCAGATTTCAAGCTCTAATCAGGAATAAAATTAGATCAATTTGTACAATTTAGAAATTAATATAGAATGGAAGGCAACCAAATTCACAAGCTCTAGAGCACTTGTTTAAGCTGTTCCTATGAGAAAAATTGTACTCCCTCCTTCCCAAAATATAAGGCGCGATTGACTTTTTACGGTCTTTGATGCACAACTTTGACCACTAATATATATCAAAGTATATGGATTGAACATGTATAAATGACATTGCTGTATTTGTCTTGCAAAGCAATTTTATTTCATATGTATGTATAATAATTTTATAGACATATAATACATAAAAAATATAGTCAAAGTTGTGCAACGAAGACCAGAAAAGTCAAACCGTGCCTTATATTTCGGGAAGGAGGGAGTATATTGGAGTCCGAGGTGTCAAAACAAAAGAAATTATAGTCCTCCCATCAACTCAATCTCTTAGGTGTAAAGGACAGCATACAAATTGAAGCCAAGATCATCAACTGAACTAATTTCATCTACATCCAGAAGTTAACATCTGAGATGAAAACTAATTTAGTTAAGCCATCATTTTAGAATTAGAAATTTATCAACCTTCATGTAGCAACACAAACAATCAAACGCAATGCTTCTTCCGACCTCAACAAGCAATGGAAATTACGTAGTACGCAATTTTGCACTAAGACGAAAGAAAATACTGAAGCTATACTGGAGAAGAATGCTGAAATTTCAGTGAAACCTCTCTTGAGATCTGCTATATGCGACTCAGGAGCTTCACACTGCTTGGGTCAGAGCTGCAGTCCATTCTTAGAGCCTGTTCGCAACCTCTCCAATCTCTAAACTCCACTCCGAGCTGTAGAGGAGACGAGGACCTCGGTTTGAGCCACTCCCTGATTTGTGCTGCCGCTCCCTCTGCTCCGGGAGCCGCAGTTGTGGAGCGCAAAGAACCCGAACAGGTCCTTAAAGCCTGGGCATGCATTAGTGCATCTTTATACCCATGTTCAAACGCAAAGTTCCTTCATAGGCCGAGCCTCACGGTACCTCTTATCTGGACCATCGGCTTGCATCGAGATTGGTGCAGTAAAGGAGTGCTATTAGTTGCAGAGCTGTGTCATTAGGTGGAGATGTCTCGTCCGCCTGCAGAGTTGCATGCATCCTTCCTGTCACATGCAGCTCCCTGGTCACTGTCCATCTTTCACCCATCACGTGCAAACGTGCAAACAGTGAATGGTCTCTCTTTTCTACAGCGAACTACAGCGAACGACAGTTAGAAAACAACAGAAGAGGAGAAAGAGAGAGATAAGTTCGCATGCAAAGCTCAGGAAAGAGAGAGCGTGCACAGCATGAAGATTTTTATATGTTGAATTCAAGTATAGGAGAGAAAGACTATGTTGCATGTGAGAGAAACGGCATGAGGAAAAAGTGTTTGTCAGAGAGGACCGAGAATGCATAGCAGAGAGATAGGGCGTCTCTCTAAGCTAATAAGCTATGGTCGCCACTCTTTCTCTCTCTCTGGTCGGCAGCAACACCACCAGGAATGCACTGTTTCTTTGCTGTGATGATGTATGGCAAGTGAGAGAGAAAAAATAAAGAGGAAGCAAAGTTTACGAGAGAGGGGGAACGTGGCTACAGTAGCACTGCAGCATGACCTGCCATGGATGTCGGATTTTTAAATGCCTCATGTCAGTGTATTAACATAGATGGCTGTGAGTATGTGACGCAGTTGCAAAGCTTTGCACATATCCACATGTTTCTGCCCACAGTTTGAACGGTGAAGATTGTGGGTACCAGGGAGCTCGAGCTACAAGAAAACACTCTCATGTTCAAAACAACGAAATAGTAAATCATAGAAGATCAACACAGCGCAGGAAATAAATACTTAGACATATATTATCTTCCTTAGACAGTAAAAACTGGTAGATTAGATGTCAAGTGGCAACACCCGAGTTCTGGAAGGAGTAGAAATTAAAAACATCACTCTCTCCTGCCCCCACAGACTATCCTACATGTATTTTGGTTCACATAGGAACTGAAATAAATGTCCACGGTCTAGCAAAGAATAATTTGCAGAGGGTTCGACATGTTAAGCATTGGAGTTGAACTACTGTGGAAATTTCCCCGCACAACATCTCTTCACTGTAAATAGGAGAGACAATCTTCAACATAACCAATTGTCTACAACATTCTGCACCGCAGGATCGGCCAAATATGCAATCCAACTGGAAGGGAAGCTGCTGTAAATACAACACTAACTCCCTGGACGCTAACTGCTCTAGATTCCACCAATGTCGTCAAAGATTACTATCTAAGACGCTCTGCATCTCATAGGCATTTCATCTGACACCTGAGCTTGTGGAAGTTCAGCAGGAGTGACTCACGTCTACGCATATATTGGCATCTATACAGCAGTGACAGTAGCACGAGCTAGCAACAAGCACAAAATAAAGTAGCAAGATAGCAGCAGTACGAGGAGAAGCTCAACAAATGGCTTGGCTTTACAGCCTACAGGTACACTGGGATTTGTTTCTCGCTATACAAAAATGCCAGCATTAATCTTCAGAAACACTATATTGTAATAAATTCAATGACAAGGAGAGAGAGATCAGGAGCAGAGGGGGAAGAAGATCACCTTGGCATCAACCATTGCTCGATGCAGGTGGTCGCAGCATGGTGAGGGAACCGGCACCAGGAATCTCGTCCAGACCGCTCTACCGCCTCCCGTGTGCAGATAATAGATCGAAATCGCCGCCGCCTTCTCCTGCCACCTGCTCACCGTGCCGCCCTGGCGTGCATCTGAGGCACGGGAACGCCGCTAGGAAGCAGAGCACCACGAGAGAGCACGGCAGAAGACAAAGACGACCGGACCATCGCCGGCGATGAGGAGGTCGACCGCACCGAAACCCTAACGGGTAAATCCGATGCCGGCAACCACATGAGGACAGGATCGATGAATCGATGCGGTGGATCATATAGAGCGCGAGGAGATGAAGAGATTGGTAGCCACCATGACGGCGGAGACCGCCAGCGTTCGCCAGAACCGGCCGACGAAGGCGGCGGCGAAAAAAGGGAACGGGAGAGAGAGAAGTGAGAGAGATGGGGGGCATCGGGGTGGAGGGGACGACTCAGGTAACACCTTTTTTTCTCTCTGTTCGCACAGTAAAAGACAGGTGGATGCAGCGAGGGGGCGCCCTAACCGCGACCGTTTGATGGTGTTTGTTTCCAGGGGCTTATTGGTTTAGGGACTTAAAAAAGTCCTTATATGGTTGTTTGAATACCAATAATAAAACCTGAGATTTAGGAAAACGAGTTTTAGAAGTGTTTTTTGAAAAACCAGTCTTTAGGGAGAATTTTCTTTACGCGGAGTTTATGGAATAACTCGTTTGTGTGAGAAAACGTTAAAACAAGTTTTAATAAAAACGTGTTTGGATTAGTACCCTGTACACGCCGCTTAGATTCCCCCTGAGTCTATCGAACACGCGTCGTCTCCGCTTCTTCCCCAAATCGCCGGCTGCAGCTTCCCGTCTCTCTCTGTTCCTCGAGGAAGTCGACCTAGCCCGACCTCCCCACGCCATCAACGGCTCCGGTGACCGCCTCCACGGCAACGACGCCGGACGGTCGCGCGGCTGCCGCTTCCTGTTCCTCTGTCCTCACAACGTCAACGGCCCCGGCTCCGGCGACCGGCGCCACGACGGCGATGTCGTATGGTTCCGCGGCGTGCAGTCCGGACGTGGGGCGTCCCAGCTGTTCTTCGCGGCGGAGGCCTACAGGCGGGGAAGAAGGGCACGCTGTCGCGGTGGAGGACTCGCGACTGGTTGGTGGCGGAGGACGAAATCCGCCCCCATCTTCTAAATCCTTCACTACCGGGGCATCCTGGGAGTCCGGAGCGTGCTCGACGCCGTCCGCAGTACTTCCAGGGGATGAGTATCAGCTGCCCTCTTCGTGTCATGTTGCATCTGGGACTATGGCGACACACTCCTCATTCAGATAATGTGAGGTGAGCTTCTCTGTAGCTCAGTAATTTTATATTCTGAAGGTGCATACGAAACTTGCTGTATGATGTGTGAATGGACAAGAAAATGATTTTAGCATTGAAACGTTGAATGTAAAGCTCCTGAACCTATAAATGAATGAAAAATCTATCGATAATCATCCAACGTACCTATAAATAAAAAGGATAACAAATATTTTAGTGCTTAATTAATCTTCTTCTTCTTCTTCTTCTTCCATAGTGGCTTGCTGTTGGAGATTACTCCACAACTGTCGAGCGATGCTTGCACGAACTCGCTCACCGGCAACTCGATCATCTTCTTGTAAGTTTGCTTGCCCTCTAACTTGTTGATCACCGGTGTCAACATCTCCTTGTGTCCCCTCTTGTTCATAAAGCTCAAACAACTCATCATTCCTATCAACCTTCCTTATGAAGTTATGGATGATGCAACAAGCCATAACAATTTGGACCTGTCTTTTGTAAGGATAAGGGATTCCTCCATTCCTTGTTAATATTGGAAATCGAGCTTTTAGAACGCCAAAAGTACGTTCTACAACATTCCGTAGTTGTGCGTGACGATGATTGAACAAATCTTTCTCACTACTATATCGACGATTAGTTCCACGAAAAGAACCAATGTGATAGCGATCTCCACGATAGGGGGCAATAAATCTTGGAGTATTTGCATAGCCCGAGTCCACAAGATAAAACTTATTACCTGCATGTAAAGTTTGATTTCACTCTCAAATTTCCCATTATATCATTATATGTTTGATACAATGAGATAAACATTAATTGCATGCATGTAAATTCATGTATTTTTTATTTTTACCTTCTGGGACAACAAACCCACCATCAGCAACAGCCCACCTTAAAACGGCTTGATCCGATGCGGAACCTTCCCATCCAGTAGCCACATATGAAAATGTCATGTCAAATGACACTACCGCCATTACATTTTGAGAGGGGTAACCATGCCTATTTCTGTAAGGAGTTTGTTTATCAAGCTTGATTTTTGCATTAATATGTGTCCCATCAATTGCTCCCATACAATTCTGTTGAGAAAAATTCTGAATTAGATTTGGAGGTTTCAACTTTGCTGCAAGTCATATCGAAGAGGAACATGTTCTTGAGATAGAGTATATACCTTGAAGTATGGGTAAAACCTTGAGTCGCCCAATATTTCGTTGGGAACTTCAATGAGCGGATCTGTTATGCAAACATCACGTAAGCCATTAATTGCTTTTAGTACTCTCTTGAAATGCCGACTTATTGTTTCTCCTGAATGTTGAAATCTATCCTGTATAACACGGTTCCTAACATTGTGACCAATTGTATGTAGAAATATGACTAGTTGTTCATTGACATCCATCCGTTTTGTATCCTTAAGTAAATTCCTCTCGCACAATGCATCTCGCAATAAGTAGAAGGTGTGCTTATCAATACGAAGTTCTTCATAAAATCTAACCGGATGTCCTTCCAACCACTCTCGAGTCTTTTGAGCACCAGTTAATTCAGAGGTATTACGTGGTGTTTTGAATAGCCTTCCGAACAACATATGTTGGAAAAGTGACATTGCAGAAAGGTTATTAATAATCATTTGCTCAGAATCAGAATAGTCTCCATCTGCCATATCTTCCATGGTTGCCCTGCAAAATTTCATGTTATTGTTCTAGAGCTGATATATTTTTTGTTAAATGGCAGGACAAGAATCATTCAATGAGCGAAAGGACAACATTGAATGATTTCTGTGATAAAACAGGGAGAACAATATTGCATTGTTGCTGTTCAAACCAATCAACCAAAAGGAAAGGTATGCCATCAACTTCCCTCACTTATATCTTCAGCTTATGCCTGTGAAGAACACACACACACACATACAAATATAAATCCAAGTTCTGAAAAAGGGATTTATATATGTGACCACATATACATAATGTAGCACCAAATGAATATATAAACTTGCATATTGATTGTTTGAACACAAACTTACAGAAGGAATTTATGGAAATTGCAAATGCAATCTAATCAGAAAACTAAACAGTATGCTACAAGAAACAAAAACTACGCATTTTCAACCCAAAGAGACCGAGTCTCTTCATCCATCTCAATGAAAATAGCCCTTTTATCAACATGTTCAAATGCTTGTGCAGCTTTCAATTTTTTGTTTGGTTCAAGGCTAGGCATGCTATTTAATATCTGCATACATGCTCACTGAGTAAGCTTCTGTCTGTTGTGCTGTATTTTTCTTTGATTCAGCAATGATGAGTGATGCATCTGCCAGGTGATCAATCGTGTTAATAGCATCATCAGTTGTTCTCTTTTGTCCTTTTGAAGTGTTTTGCGGCCCACTTGCATTGCCCTTCTTCTTTTTCTCGACCTTAGTGGTGTTAGGCTTCTTAGGACAAGCAACAGGGGAACCATTTGTTCCATCGGAGTCAACTTCTACTATGTCATTCAGATCAATTTCAATTTGTGCTTTGCTGGTTTCACCTTTCCCTTTACTAGATATAGCACCAACTCCTGATGCGGTAGAGCTAGCACAAATGTCCTGAAGGTCTATCCAACTAGGCCACACTTTGTCTCGGTATTCTTGAATATTCTTATCCTTTTGCAGTTTGTTATTTTATTGTTAGTCCATTGTTCAACTGTATGATATAAGAATATTTCAAAATTAATGTGTTCAAACTTACCGATATGAGATCCTCCCAACTTTCTTCTGAAGCTTTAATCATTTTATCATCGTCATCCCAACCAAACCCTGTGTGCTTTAGAAGTCTATCCATGCTAGCATAACAACTCCTGTAGTACTTATGGCGATTTTTTATTTGTTGCAACTCAAGTTTATCTACCTTTGACTCGTTGAACTGTTGTAGGATTTCATGCCATGCTTTCTTTGTGTATCCTGTTCCTTCCTTACCTCCATTTTGAGTTTGATCTTTTAATATGTTGAGCAATATTTTGTCCTCTGAAGATTTCCATGTGTGGCGCTTTATGGGCTGCTTTTCCGTCTTTTCCTTCTTAATATTTTTGATTTGGTCGTCCATATTTTCCTACATGTAAACAAAACAATAAAACTATTACTAGTGAAATCACGTAAGCAGAAATGGAATTTTTGTTACTATTTGGCCCTACTTATCTGTACTAGTACTATTTACTGGCAATGGTCTTCCATTTTGATGGAAGTAATTCTTTCTTTCTTTTTTGCGGGGGATGATGGAAGTAACTCTGATATACTAAAATCAGTATCAAGGGTATTGCATCTATAAAAGAGTTGCTGATTTTGTACCGAAATTACATGACTACAATAGTGCATATAAAAGGTTCGTCTATTCATCACTCAAGTAAAGACACGTTGGCAGAACTTTGCAATTTAAGTTCCATAATTGCACTTATTTCCTCAAGACTTGAACAATTTTGCTATAAGTTTGAGTATGTTCATCAGTTTCTGATATGATCTTACCTGTAGGCTCGTGAAGATTGATTTCTTGCTGCAAACAAGTCGAGGAAGGCAGCTCTTGTTGTCCCAGCAGGGTCAGCGGCGTGTGATTGGAGGTCTCAGCCTAGCATCGATGGCCAGGAGATCGATGATCACAGCCGTTATTGGCGGCCAGCCATGGAAGAAGCTCGTACCCAGATCTTGTTTGTGGATGTTTGTTATGCCGTCATCCTTGTATATATAGAAGCTTGGGAAAAAAAGGGCGGGTGCTAGTTGGGCGGGAGGGCAGAGTTGGCGCCAACAAGTTTGTTGAGGAAGACGTGGAGAGAAAAAAGTCTGTTTTATGTAACCGGGTTTCTATAAAAACGAGTATTAGTCGTTTTTCAGTAGACGCACTTTCCTGGCTTTGTGGAAACCGAATTCTGCTTATCCACGTTTCTGTTGGGCCAGCCAAACGTGGTTTTAGTTTGTTACACGGTTAGATCAGATTACGGGAAACCAGCTCTGATAAAACACTGTATCCAAACAACGCCTATAAGTCCCATCTAAACCAAACACGAGGGACTTATAGGGACTTATCAGGGTCATTTGGGACTAATCAAAAAAGACTCTCAGGGAGGAACTTATTGGGACTTATCGATCTGGACGCACCTACCCAGCATCGCCCCACACGAACCCTGCCCCGCTTGTTCCCCTCCTCGCCTCGCTCCTTCCCTGCCTCGCCCCAATCGCCACCGCCGGCACCCTCAACCGCCGCCGCCATGGCCGATGAGGAGGACGAGATCCCCTTCTTCTCTCAATTCCCCTCGTCTCAACAGGCACCCGAAGGCTCATCCGCCGGTGGAAATGTCGGGAGGGGAATGGGTTTCTTTGATCTCAACAGCAACGTCGACGTCTTCCCGGAGTTGGGCTCGTACCAGCAACTCCTCTTCAACCAGTCGGCCGGTCATGGCCTTCCTCCAGTTGTACCTGGTCGTGGGAGGCCCGTGCCCCAGGGCGGAGGAGGCCGCAACCGGTCTCTGAACATCAGAGGCCGAGGCGGCTCTCACCTGCGTCCGTTCGTCGCCCCGGCCGCAACTGCCGTTGAGGGAGGCGTCATAGGGTGTGGGAGGACCTTGTCCCAGGTCACCAGACGCGGCGTAGGTCGAGGCAATGGGTCCTCAGCGGCCGGCAGTAGAGGAAAAACTGCGGGGAAGCAACGTGTGTCGTCAACTGCTGCGTCTTCAGAAGATGTCGACGAGAATGAAGGCTTTGAAGATGAAGATGACAACAATGCTTTTGGAGAGGTATATTTTTTATTGGTATATTGCACTGCACAATGGTATACAATGCTGCTGCTGCTGCTGGGCAGCACTAGTATATTTTTGATTTCTATATTGCACTGCACAATGGTATATTGCACTAGTACATAGTTCTTTTTTTTTGTCTCAGGGTGCAAATTCATCTTCTTTTTGTGCTAGCAAATTGTGTGTATAATGGTATACGTTGGTGTAGAATTTGAAACAGCTTGATTCTACCTTTGTTTGAATTGTGTGCTTGTTATTTTTTGTTTAGAAAAACATTGCCAAGGTTGATTGGATAGACGCGCATATTACTGTATTTTGTATCATCGCCTGTGAGGAAGCTAGGGATGGGCACTGTGTGAATGGTGTTTGGACAAGTAGAGCGTGCAATAACATGAAGAAAAAGTTTTATCAGCGTGCTGGCCTCCTGCATAGTACCAAGCAATTCAAAAATTGCATAACTAGACTCAAGAGCTACTACACTGCTTGGTTGTGGTTGGGGCAGCAAACTGGTTGTGGCCGAACTGGAGATGGAGCTATAACCGCATCAAATGCGTGGTGGAAAAAAATAATTAAGGTACATACATTATTATGCAAATTACATCTGAATTGCTTATACTTGGTTAAATTATTTAGCCTTGTCCTAATTACCTAACTAATGTTGCATGAGAGACCAGATATCGGAAAATTCAAGGGTGGCAATCCTGTGTATTTGGATATGCTAATAGAGTTATTTCAAGGTGTGGCAGTTGATGGATCATCAGCTTATGTGCCCTTAGATGTAGATGAAGAAGAAGAATATGATGTTGCCGATGATGGAAATGAGCAGAGTCCAATGTGCACCACCGGCAAGAAGAGGGGAAGCGGCGGCGGTGAACAGTCAGCTTCAAGCCCAGGAAAGAAACACAAGAGCCCAATGGTGAAACTAATGACAAGGCTCATCAATACTATGAATAGTGAGAACACTTCTGACATGATCACTGAATATGCAAACAAAAGGCAGGAAGCAAAGGACAAGGCAAAAGAGAAAAAATCAAACAGCACTAAGGAATCCATTACTCATTGTCAAATGTTGGCAGTTCAATGTGATGCAGAAGAAACAAGTGTTGAGTACTTCATGGCAACTCAACTGTTTGCAGATGAGGCAAATAGAGTCATATTTGAGAACATTTCAAGTGATGACGCTAGACTGACTTGGTTGAAGAGGTGGTGCATGATGAAGAAGTTGTACTAGTGTAGTAGTTATCTTGATTGTCCTTTTAATAATATACCTATGTAATGGACCTGTGTTGTGTGACCTTGTTAAATGATGAATGTGTTGGAAATATGCCCTAGAGGCAATAATAAATTAGTTATTATTATTATATTTCCTTGTTCATGATAATCGTTTATTATCCATGCTCTAATTGTATTGATAGGAAGCTCAGATACATGTGTGGATACATAGACAACACCATGTCCCTAGTAAGCCTCTAGATGACTAGCTCGTTGATCAATAGATGGTTATGGTTTCCTGACCATGGACATTGGTTGTCGTTGATAACGTGATCACATCATTAGGAGAATGATGTGATGGACAAGACCCAATCCTAAGCCTAGCACAAAGATCGTAGTTCGTATGCTAAAGCTTTTATAATGTCAAGTATCATTTCCTTAGACCATGAGATTGTGCAACTCCCGGATACCGTAGGAATGCTTTGGGTGTACCAAACGTCACAACGTAACTGGGTGGCTACAAAGGTGCACTACGGGTATCTCCAAAAGTGTACATTGGGTTGTACGAATCGAGATCGGGATTTCTCACTCCGTGTGAGGGAGAGGTATCTCTGGGACCACTCGGTAGGACATCATCATAATGTGCACAATGTGACCAAGGGGTTGATCACGGGATGATGTGTTACGTTACGAGTAAAGAGAATTGCCGGTAACGAGATTGAACAAGGTTCGGGATACCGACGATCGAATCTCGGGCAAGTACTATACTGGTAGACAAAGGGAATTGCATACAGGATTGCTTGAATCCTTGACATCGTGGTTCATCCGATGAGATCATCGTGGAACATGTGGGAGCCAACATGGTTATCTAGATCCCGCTGTTGGTTATTGACCGGAGAACGTCTCGGTCATGTCTGCATGGTTCCCGAACCCGTAGGGTCTACACACTTAAGGTTCGATGACGCTAGGGTTATAGGGAAGGTATGTACGCGGTTACCGAATGTTGTTCGGAGTCCCGGATGAGATCCCGGACATCACGAGGAGTTCCGGAATGGTCCGGAGGTGAAGATTGATATATTGGACGAAGGGTTTTGGAGTCCGGAAGTGTTCGGATGTACCGGTGATGACCAAAGCATGACCGAAAGGTGTTTGGGAGCCCGGCAAGTGTTGGGGGCTTCATGGGCCAAGCGAAGGGGGCAAACCAGCCCACTAAGGGGCTGTGCGCCCCCCTCACCTATTCCCACGCGACCAAGGGGTTTGGGCGCCCCATCTAGGGTTCCCACCTCCGGGCTTGGGGGTCAAGTCACCCAAGGGGGAGATCCCATCTGCCCTGGCCGCCGCCCCCCCTAGGGGTAACCCTAGGGCGCCTCCCCTCCCCTTTGCCCCTATATATAGTGGAGGTTTTGGGGCTGCCTAACACACGAGTCTCTCTCTCCCAAGGCGCACCCCTACCTCTCTCCCTCCTCGTCTCTCGTAGTGCTTGGCGAAGCCCTGCTGGAGTACCGCGCTCCTCCACCACCACCACGCCGTCGTGCTGCTGCTGGACGGAGTCTTCCCCAACCTCTCCCTCTCTCCTTGCTGGATCAAGGCATGGGAGACGTCACCGGGCTGCATGTGTGTTGAACGCGGAGGCGCCGTGATTCGGCGCTTAGATCGGAATCAACCGCGATCTGAATCGCTACGAGTACGACTCCATCATCCACGTTCTTGCAACGCTTCCGCTTACCGATCTACAAGGGTATGTAGATGCATTCCCTTTCCCTCGTTGCTAATTTACTCCATAGATTGATCTTGGTGATGCGTAGAAAATTTTGAATTTCTGCTACGTTCCCCAATAGTGGCATCATGAGCTAGGTCTATGCGTAGTTTCTATGCATGAGTAGAACACAAGTTGTTGTGGGCATTGATTTTGTTCAATATGCTTGCCGTTACTAGTCCAATCTTGTTTCGACGGTATTGTGGGATGAAGCGGCCCGGACCGACCTTACACGTACACTTACGTGAGACAGGTTCCACCGAGTGACATGCACTTGTTGCATAAGGTGGCTAGCGGGTGCCAGTCTCTCCCACTTTAGTCGGATCGGATTCGATGAAAAGGGTCCTTATGAAGGGTAAATAGCAATTGACATATCACGTTGTGGTTTTGCGTAGGTAAGAAACGTTCTTGCTAGAAACCCATAGCAGCCACGTAAAACATGCAACAACAATTAGAGGACGTCTAACTTGTTTTTGCAGGGTATGCTATGTGATGTGATATGGCCAAAAGAATGTGATGAATGATATATGTGATGTATGAGATTGATCATGTTCTTGTAATAGGAATCATGACTTGCATGTCGATGAGTATGACAACCGGCAGGAGCCATAGGAGTTGTCTTAATTTATTGTATGACCCGCGTGTCACTGAACAACGCCATGTAATTACTTTACTTTATTGCTAAACCGTTAGCCATAGTAGTAGAAGTAATAGTTGGCGAGAC
This sequence comes from Aegilops bicornis, assembly GCA_021605145.1. Taxonomy (NCBI): domain Eukaryota; kingdom Viridiplantae; phylum Streptophyta; class Magnoliopsida; order Poales; family Poaceae; genus Aegilops; species Aegilops bicornis. The sequence goes on along the minus strand of CM038675.1, from coordinate 48,051,951 downwards.
AACTTCATGGAGACACGATGATGGAGATCATGATGATGGAGATCATGGTGTCATGCCGGTGACGATGATGATCATGGAGCCACGAAGATGGAGATCAAAAGGAGCAAAATGATATTGGCCATATCATGTCACTTTTTGATTGCATGTGATGTTTATCATGTTTATGCATCTTATTTGCTTAGAACGACGGTAGTAAATAAGATGATCCCTCATTAAAATCTCAAGAAAGTGTTCCCCCTAACTGTGCACCGTTGAGAAAGTTCGTTGTTTCGAAGCACCACGTGATGATCGGGTGTGATAGATTCTAACGTTCACATACAACGGGTGTAACCCAGATTTACACACGCGAAACACTTAGGTTGACTTGACGAGCCTAGCATGTATAGACATGGCCTCGGAACACAAGAGACCGAAAGGTCGAGCATGAGTCGTCTGATGAATACGATCAACATGAAGATGTTCACCGATGATGACTAGTCCGTCTCACGTGATGATCGGACACGGCCTTGTTGACTCGGATCATGTAATCACTTAGATGACTAGAGGGATGTCTATCTGATTGGGAGTTCATAAGATGAACTTAATTATCCTGAACATAGTCAAAAGGTTTTTGCAAATTATGTCGTAGCTCGCGCTTTAGTTCTACTGTTTTAGATATGTTCCTAGAGAAAAATTAGTTGAAAGTTGATAGTAGCGATTATCCGGACTAGGTCCGTAAACTGAGGATTGTCCTCGTTGCTTCGTAGAAGGCTTATGTCCTTAAAGCACCGCTCGGTGTGCTGAACCTCGAACGTCGTCTGTGGATGTTGCAAACATCTGACATACACGTTCTGATAACTACGTGATATTTCAGTTAAATGGTTTAGAGTTGAGGCACCAAAGACGATTTCGAAACGTCGCGGAACATATGAGATGTTTCGAGGGCTGAAATTAGGATTTCAGGCTCGTGCCCACGTCAAGAGGTATAAGACCTCTGACGATTTTCTTAGCCTACAAACTAAGGGAGAAAAACTCAATCGTTGAGCATGTGCTCAGATTGTCTGAGTACAACAATCACTTGAATCGAGTGGGAGTTGATCTTCCAGATGAGATAGTGATCTTTCTCCTAAGTCATTGCCACCAAGCTACTAGAGCTTCGTGATGAACTATAACATATCAGGGATAGATATGAAGATCCTTGAAATATTCGCGATGTTTGACACCGCGAAAGTAGAAATCAAGAAGGAGCATTAATTGTTGATGGTTAGTGAAACCGCTAGTTTCAAGAAGGGCAAGGGCAAGAAGGGATACTTCATGAAACGGCAAATCAGCTGCTGCTCTAGTGAAGAAACCCAAGGTTGAACCCAAACCCGAGACTCAGTGCTTCTGTAATAAAGGGAACAGCCACTGGAGCAGAATTACCCTAGATACTTGGTAGATGAGAAGGCTGGCAAGGTCGATAGAAGTACATTGGATATACATTATGTTAATGTGTACTTTACTAGTACTCCTAGTAGCACCAGGGTATTAGATACCGGTTCGGTTGCTAAGTGTTAGTAACTCGAAATGAAAGCTACGGAATAAACGGAGACTAGCTAAAGGTGAGCTCACGATATGTGTTGGAAGTATTTCCAAGGTTGATGTGATCAAGCATCACACGCTCCCTCTACCATCGAGATTGGTGTTAAACCTAAATAATTTTTATTTGGTGTTTGCGTTGAGCATAGACATGATTGGACTATGTCTATCGCAATACGGTTATTCATTTAACGAGAATAATGGTTACTCTATTTATTTGAATAAAACCTTCAATGGTCTTGCACCTAAAAGAATGGTTTATTGAATCTCGATCGTAGTGATACACATTTTCATGCCAAAAGATATAAGATAGTAATGATAGTACCACTTACTTGTGGCACTGCCATGTAAGTTATATTGGTATAAAACGCATGAAGAAGCTCCATGGTGATGGATCTTTGGACTCTCTCGTTTTGAAAAGTTTGAGACATGCGAACCATGTCTATTGGTGTATACGCATGAAGAAACTCCATGCAGATGGATCGTTTGGACTCACTTGATTTTGAATCACTTGAGACATGCAAATCATACCACATGGGCAAGATGACTGAAAGCCTCGTTTTCAGTAAAATGGAACAAGAAAGCAACTTGTTGGAAGTAATACATTTTGATGTGTGCAGTCCAATGAGTGCTGAGGCACGCAGTGGATATCGTTATGTTCTTACTTCACGGATGATTTGAGTAGATACTGAGTATATTTACTTGATGAAACACAAGTCTGAATTATTGAATGGTTCAAGTAATTTCAGAGTGAAGTTGAAGATCATCGTGACAAGAGGATAAAATGTCTATGATATGATCATAGAGATGAGTATCTGAGTTACGAGCTTTGGCGCGCAATTAAGACATTGTGGAAATTGTTTCACAATTAATACCGCCTAGAACACCATAGTGTGATGGTGTGTCCAAACATCATAGTTGCACCCTATTGGATACGGTGCGTACCATGATATCTCTTATCGAATTACCACTATCATTCATGGGTTAGGCATTAGAGACAACCACATTCACTTTAAATAGGGCACCACGTAATTCCGTTGAGATGACACCGTATGAACTATGGTTTAGAGAAACCTAAGCCGTCGTTTCTTGAAAGTTTGGGGTTGCGACGCTTATGTGAAGAAGTTTCATCGTAACAAGCTCGAACCCAAAACGAATAAATGCATCTTCATAGGATACCCAAAATGGTTGGGTATACCTCCTATCTTAGATTCGGAAGCAAAAGGGATTGTTTCTAGTAACTGGTCCTTTCTCGAGGAAAAGTTTCTCTTAAAGAATTGAGTCGGAGGATGGTGGAGACTTGATATGGTTAATGAACCATCACTTCAACTAGTGTGTAGCAGGGCACAGGAAGTTGTTCCTATGGAGCCTACACCAATTGAAGTGGAAGCTTATGATAGTGATCATGAAACTTTGGATCAAGTCACTACCAAACCTCGTAGGTCGACAAGGATGCGTACTGCGTCAGAGTGGTACGTAATCCTGTCTTAGGAGGTAATGTTGCGAGACAACAATGAACCTACGAGCTATGGAGAAGCGATGGTGGGACCGGATTCCGGCAAATGGCTCGAGGCCATAAAATCCGAGAGAGGATCCATGTATGAAAACAAAGTGTAGACTTTGGAAGAACTACTTAATGGTCGTAAGGCTGTTAGGTACAGATGGATTCTAAGAGGGAAGACAGACAATGATGGTATGTGTCACCATTAAGAAAGCTCAGCTTGTCGCTAAGATGTTTCCGACAAGTTCAAGGAGTTGACTACGATGAGACTTTCTCACTCGTAGCGATGCTAAGAGTCTGTTGGAATTATATTAGCAATTACTGCATGATTTATGAAATCTTGTAGATAGGATGTCAAAACATTGTTTCCTCGACGATATCCTTGAGGAAAGGTTGTATGTGATACAACCAGAAGGTTTTGTCAATCCTGAAAGACGCTAACAAGTATGCAAAGCTCCAGCAATCCTTCCAAGGACTGGAGTAAGCATCTCGGAGTTGGAATGTACGCTTTGATGAGATGATCAAAGATTTTGGGTTTATACAAAGTTTATGAGAAACTTGTATTTCCAAAGAAGTGAGTGGGAGCACTATAGAATTTCTGATGAGTATATGTTGTTGACATATTGTTGATCAGAAATGATGTAGAATTTCTGGAAAGCATATAGGGTTATTTGAAAAGTGTTTTTCCATAGAAAACCTGGATTAAGCTGCTTGAACATTGAGCATCAAGATCTATAAGGATAGATCGAAAATGCTTAATGGTACTTTCAAATGAGCACGTACCTTGACATGATCTTGAAGGTGTTCAAGATGGATCAGTCAAAGAAGGAGTTCTTGCCTGAGTTGTAAGGTATGAAGTTAAGACTTAAAGCTCGACCACGGCAGAAGAAAGAGAAAGGACTAATGTCGTCCCCTATGCCTTAGCCATAGGCTCTATACAGTATGTCATGTTGTGTACCACACCTAAAGTGTGCCTTGCCATGAGTCTGTCAAGGGGGTACAAGAGTGATCCAGGAATGGATCATTGGACAGCGGTCAAAATTGTCCTTGGAGTAATAAGGACATATTTCTCGATTATGGAGGTGATAAAGAGTTCGGCGTAAAGGGTTACGTCGATGCAAGCTTTAACACCTATCCGAATGACTCTGAGTAGCAAACCGGATACGTATAGTGGAGAAACCATTTGGAATAGCTCCAAGTGGAGCGTGGAAGCAGCATTTACAATATGACCTAGATATTTGCGAAGTACATACGGATCTGAATGTTGCAGACCCGTTGACTAAAACCTCTCTCACAAGAAAAACATGATCAAACCACAAAACTCATTGAGTCTTAATCACATGATGATGTGAACTAGTTTGTTGACACTAGTAAACTCTTTGGATGTTGGCCACATGGCGATGTGACCTGTGAGTGTTAATCACATGGCGATGTGAACTAGATTATTGACTCTAGTGCAAGTGGGAGACTGTTGGAAATATGCCCTAGAGGCAATAATAAATTAGTTATTATTATTATATTTCCTTGTTCATGATAATCGTTTATTATCCATGCTATAATTGTATTGATAGGAAACTCAGATGCATGTGTGGATACATAGACAACACCATGTCCCTAGTAAGACTCTAGATGACCAGCTTGTTGATCAATAGATGGCTACGGTTTCCTGACCATGGACATTGGATGTCGTTGATAACGGGATCACATCATTAGGAGAATGATGTGATGGACAAGACCAAATCCTAAGCCTAGCACAAAGATCGTGTAGTTCGTATGCTAAAGCTTTTATAATGTCAAGTATCATTTCCTTAGACCATGAGATTGTGCAACTCCCGGATACCGTAGGAATGCTTTGGGTGTACCAAACGTCACAACGAATCGGGTGGCTACAAAGGTGCACTACGGGTATCTCCGAAAGTGTACATTGGGTTGGCACGAATCGAGACTGGATTTGTCACTCCGTGTGACGGAGAGGTATCTCTGGGCCCACTCGGTAGGACATCATCATAATGTGCACAATGTGACCAAGGGGTTGATCACGGGATGATGTGTTACGGAACCAGTAAAGAGACTTGCCGGTAATGAGATTGAACAAGGTATCGGGATACCGACGATCGAATGTCGAGCAAGTACTATACTGGTAGACAAAGGGAATTGCATACGAGATTGCTTGAATCCTTGACATCATGGTTCATCCGATGACATCATCGTGGAACATGTGGGAGCCAACATGGGTATCCAGATCCCGCTGTTGGTTATTGACCGGAGAACGTCTCGGTCATGTCTGCATGGTTCCCAAACCCGTAGGGTCTACACACTTAAGGTTCGATGACGCTAGGGTTATAGGGAAGGTATGTACGCGGTTACCGAATGTTGTTCGGAGTCCCGTATGAGATCTCGGACATCACGAGGAGTTCCGGAATGGTCCGTAGGTGAAGATTGATATATTGGATGAAGGGTTTTGGAGTCCGGAAGTGTTCCGGAGGTACCGGGTGATGACCAGCATGACCGAAAGGTGTTTCGGGAGCCCCGACAAGTGTTGGGGGGCTTCATGGGCCAAGGTGAGGGGCAAACCAGCCCACTAAGGGGCTGTCGCCCCCTCACCTATTCCCACGCGACCAAGGGGTTTGGGCGCCCCATCTAGGGTTCCCACCTCCGGCTTGGGGTCAAGTCACCCAAGGGGTGATCCCATCTGCCTCGGCCGCCCCTAGGGGAAACCCTAGGGCGCCTCCCCTCCCCTTTGCCCCTATAAATAGTGGAGGTTTTGGGGCTGCCTAACACACGAGTCTCTCTCTCCCAAGGCGCAGCCCTACCTCTCTCCCTCCTCGTATCTCGTAGTGCTTGGTGAAGCCTGGCTGAGTATCAGCTCCTCCACCACCACCACGCCGTCGTCTGCTGCTGGACGGAGTCTTCCCCAACCTCTCCCTCTCTCCTTGCTGGATCAAGGCATGGGAGACGTCACCGGGCTGCATGTGTGTTGAACGCGGAGGCGCCGGGATTCGGCGCTTAGATCAGAATCAACCGCGATCTGAATCGCTACGAGTACGACTCCTTCATCCACGTTCCTGCAACGCTTCCGCTTAGGGATCTAGAAGGGTATGTAGATGCACTCCCCTTTCCCTCATTGCTAGTTTACTCCATAGATTGATCTTGGTGATGCGTAGAAAATTTTGAATTAATGCTATGTTCCCGAACAGAATGCATGTTAGTGTGTTTCATTTGCATGTACTAATGTTTTCAAGTTGAAGAGGTGGTGCATAATGAAGAAGTTGTACTAATGTTTGCATGTTTCAGGATGATGACAGCAGTGTTGATGGAATCAGCAGTGATGATGGGAGCAGCAGTCATGATGAAGCACTGATGTTGTTCATGCACCAAAAAAGGAAGAGAAGAATGATGCAGATGGCCTGCATTATTGGTATGTACTACTTGGACTCTTACGGTAACAAAGGACCTAGAAGAGTGTTGGGGAACGTAGTAATTTCAAAATTTTCCTACGCACACGCAAGGATCATGGTGATGCATAGCAACGAGAGGGGAGAGTATTGTCCACGCACTCGTGAGACCGTAAGCGGAAGCGTTATGACAACAGTTGATGTAGTCGTCGTCTTCACGATCCGACCGATCCAAGTACCGAACGTCACGGCACCTCCGAAGTTCAGCACACGCTCAGCTCGATGACGATCCCGGACTCGATCCAAAGAAAGTGTCGGGATGAGTTCCACAAGACGACGGGTGGTGACGATGATGATGCTCTACCGCAGGGCTTCGCCTAAACTCATGACGATATGACCGAGGTGGAATATGGTGGAGGGGGCACCAGACACGGCTAAGAGATCCAAGGGATCAATTGTTGTATCTTTGGTGCTAGCCCTGCCCTCTATTTATATGTTGAGCCCGGTTGAAACTTGGAGCAAAAGCCTCCTCAAAGTCGGTTTTGCCCGAAGGCAAGAGTCCCACTCGGACTCCAGGACCAAACGCCACAATCCTTGGCGTCTGGCCCAGACGCCATGGGCCTCGGCGTCTGGCCCAGGGCCAGACGTCAGGGTCTCCGGCGTTTGGCCCCCTGGCCTCCGCATAACTCTTTTTGCACCGACCTAAAGCCTCATGGGCTTGATCCCTTGGCCTAAACATATCATCCAATATATGAATCTTTACGTCTCGACCATTTCGAGACTCCTCGTCATGTCCCCGATCTCATCCGGGACTCCGAACTCCTTCGGTACATCAAAACTCATAAACTCATAATAAAACTGTCATCGTAACCTTAAGCGTGCGGACCCTACGGGTTCGAGAACTATGTAGACATGACCTAGAACTATTCTCGGTCAATAACCAATAGCGGGACCTGGATGCCCATATTGGCTCCTACATATTCTATGAAGATCTTTATCGGTCAAACCGCATAACAACATACGTTGTTCCCTTTGTCATCGGTATGTTACTTGCCCGAGATTCGATCGTCGGTATCCAATACCTAGTTCAATCTCGTTACCGGCAAGTCTCTTTACTCGTTACGTAATACATCATCTCACAGCTAACTCATTAGTTGTAATGCTTGCAAGGCTTAGTGATGTGCATTACCGAGAGGGCCCAGAGATACCTCTCCGACAATCGGAGTGACAAATCCTAATCTCGAAATACGCCAACCCAACATCTGCCTTTGGAGACACCTGTAGTACTCCTTTATAATCACCCGATTCGTTGTGACGTTTGGTAGTACCAAAGTGTTCCTCCGGTAAACGGGAGTTGCATAATCTCATAGTTATAGGAACATGTATAAGTCATGGATAAAAGCAATAGCAACATACTAAATGATCGGGTGCTAAGCTAATGGAATGGGTCATGTCAATCAGATCATTCAACTAATGATGTGACCTTGTTAATCAAATGACAACTCCTTTGTCTATGGTTAGGAAACTTAACCATCTTTGATTAACAAGCTAGTCTAGTAGAGGCATACTAGTGACACTCTGTTTGTCTATGTATTCACACATGTATTATGTTTCCGGTTAATACAATTCTAGCATGAATAATAAACATTTATCATGAAATAAGGAAATAAATAATAACTTTATTATTGCCTCTAGGGCATATTTCCTTCAGTCTCCCACTTGCACTAGAGTCAATAATCTAGTTCACATCGCCATGTGATTTAACATCAATAGTTCACATCTATATGTGGTTAACACCCATAGTTCACATCGACATGTGACCAACACCCAAAGGGTTTACTAGAGTCAGTAATCTAGTTCACATCGCTATGTGATTAACACCCAAAGAGTACTAAGGTGTGATCATGTTTTGCTTGTGAGATAATTTTAGTCAACGGGTCTGTCACATTCAGAGCCGTAAGTATTTTGCAAATTTCTATGTCTACAATGCTCGCACGGAGCTACTCTAGCTAATTGCTCCCACTTTCAATATGTATCCAGATTGAGACTCGAGTCATCTAGATTAGTGTTAAAACTTGCATCGACGTAACCCTTTACGATTTAACCTTTTTCACTTCCATAATCGAGAAACATATCCTTATTCCACTAAGGATAATTTTGACCACTGTCCATTGATCTACTCCTAGATCACTATTGCACTCCTTGCCAAGCTTAGTGGTAGGGTATGCAATAGATCTGGTACACTGACATGACATACTTTATAGAACCTATGGCTGATGCATAGGGAATGACTTTCATTCTCTTTCTATCTTCTGCCGTGGTCGGGTTTTGAGTCTTACTCAATCTCACACCTTGTAACACAGGCAAGAACTCTTTCTTTGACTGTTCCATTTTGAACTACTTCAAAATCTTGTCAAGGTATGTATTCATTGAAAAACTTATCAAGCGTCTTGATCTATCTCTATAGATCTTGATGCTCAATATGTAAGCAGCTTCAACGAGGTCTTTCTTTGAAAAAACTCCTTTCAAACACTCCTTTATGCTTTGCAGAATAATTCTACATTATTTCCGATCAACAATATGTCAATCACATATACTTATCAGAAAGGCTGTTGTGCTCCCACTCACTTTCTTGTAAATACAGGCCTTTCCAAAAGTCTGTATAAAATCATATGCTTTGATCAACACATCAAAGCGTATATTCCAACTCCGAGATGCTTGCACCAGTCCATTGATGGATCGCTGAAGCTTGCACATTTTGTTAGCTCCTTTAGGATTGACAAAACCTTCTGGTTGCATCATATACAACTCTTCTTTAATAAATCCATTAAAGAATGTAGTTTTGACATCCATTTGCCAGATTTCATAAAATGTGGCAATTGCTAACATGATTCGGACAGACTTAAGCATCACTACAGTTGAGAAACTCTCATTGTAGTCAACACCTTGAACTTGTCGAAAAACCTTTTTGTGACAAGTCGAGCTTTGTAGATAGTAACACTACTATCAGTGTCCGTCTTCCTCTTGAAGATCCGTTTATTTAACATGGCTTGCTGATCATCGAGCAAGTTAATCAAAGTCCATACTTTGTTCTCATACATGGATCCTATCTCAGATTTCATGGCCTCAAGCCATTTCATGGAATCTGGGCTCATCATCGCTTCCTCATAGTTCGTAGGTTCATCATGGTCTAGTAACATGACTTCCAGAACATGATTACCGTACCACTCAGTGCGGATCTTACTCTGGAAGACCTACGAGGTTTGGTAGCAACTTGATCTGAAGTTTCATGATCATCATCATTAACTTCCTCACTAATTGGTGTAGGAATCACGGAACTGATTTCTGTGATGAACTACTTTCCAATAAGGGAGAAGGTACAATTACCTCATCAAGTTCTACTTTCCTCCCACTCACTTCTTTCGAGAGAAACTTCTTCTCTAGAAAGGATCCACCTTAGCAACGAATAACTTGCCTTCGGATCTTGTGATAGAAGGTGTACCCAATAGTTACCTTTGGGTATTCTATGAAGACGCACTTCTCCGATTTGGGTTCGAGCTTATCAGGTGAAAAAAAATTCACATAAGCATCACAACTCCAAACTTTTAAGAAATGACAGCTTAGGTTTACTGTTAAACCATAGTTCATATGGTGTCGTCTCAACGGATTTAGATGGTGCCCTATTAAACGTGAATGCAGCTGTCTCTAATGCATAACCCCAAAACGATATTGGTAAATCGGTAAGAGACATCATTGATCGCACCATATCAAAATAAAGTACTGATTCTGACGTTCGGACACACCATAACGTTGTGGTGTTCGGTGGCGTGAGCTGTGAAACTATTCCACTTTGTTTTAATTGAAGACCAAACTCGTAACTCAAATATTCATCTCCACGATCAGATCGTAGAAACTGTATTTTCTTGTTACGATGATTTTCTACTTCACTCTGAAATGCTTTGAACTTTTCAACTATTTCAGACTTACGTTTCATCAAGAAGATATACCCATATCTACTCAAATCATCTTGTGAAGGTCAGAAAATAATGATACTTGCCACGAGCATCAACACTCATTGGATCGCATACATCGGTATGTATTATTTCCAATAAGTAAGTATCTCGCTACTTTGTTCCGAACAACGGAGTTTCAGTCATCTTGCCCAAAAGGCACGGTTCGCAAGCACCAAATGATTCATAATCAAGTGATTCCAAAAACCCATCAGCATGGAGTTTCTTCATGCGCTTTACACCAATATGACCTAAGCGGCGATTGCCACAAATAAGTTGCACTATCATTATTAACTTTGCATCTTTTGGTTTCAATATTATGAATATGTGTATCACTATGATCGAGATCCAATGAATCATTTTCATTGGGTGTGTAACCATATAAGGTTTTATTCATGTAAACAGAACAACAATTTATTCTCTTACTTAAATGAATAACCGTATTGCAATAAACATGATCAAATCATACTTATGCTCAACACCAAATAACACTTATTTAGGTTCCATACTAATCCCGAAAGTATAGGGAGTGTGCGATGATGATCATATCAATCTTGGAACTACTTCCAACACTCATCTTCACTTCCCCTTCAACTAGTTTACATTCATTACGCAACTCCGTTTCGAGTTACTACTCTTAGCAACTGAACCAGTATCAAATACCGAGGGGTTGCTACGAACACTAGTAAAATACACATCAATAATCTGTATATCAAATATACCTTTGTTAACTTTGCCATCCTTCTTATCCGCCAAATACTTGGGGTAGTTCTGCTTCAAGTGACCAGTTCCATTGCAGCAAAAGCACTTAGTCTCAGGCTTAGGTCCAGACTTGGGCTTCTTCACTCGAGCAGCAACTTGCTTGCCGTTCTTCTTGAAGTTCCCCTTCTTCCCTTTGCCCCTTTCCTTGAGACTAGTGGTCTTGTCAATCATCAACACTTGATGCTCTTTCTTGATTTCTACCTTTCATCGATTTCAACATCACGAAGAGCTCGGGAATTGTTTTCGTCATCCCTTGCATACTATAGTTCATCATAAAGTTCTACTAACTTGGTGATGGTGACTAGAGAATTCTGTCAATCACTATCTTATCTGGAAGATTAACTCCCACTTGATTCAAGCGATTGTAGTACCCAGACAATCTGAGCACATGCTCACTAGTTGAGCGATTCTCTTCCATCTTTTAGCTATAGAACTTGTTGGAGATTTCATATCTCTCAACTCGGGTATTTGCTTGAAATATTAACTTCAATTCCTGGATCATCTTATATGGTCCATGACGTTCAAAACGTCTTTGAAGTCCTGATTCTAAGCTGTTAAGTATGGTGCACTAAACTATCAAGTAGTCATCATATTGAGCTAGCCAAACGTTCATAACGTCTACATTTGCTCCTGCAATAGGTCTGTCACCTAGCGGTGCATTAAGGACATAATTCTTACGTGCAGCAATGAGGATAAACCTCAGATCACGGATCCAATCCGCATCATTGCTACTAACATTTTTCAATACAATTTTCTCTAGGAACACATATAAAAACATAGGGAAGCAACAACGCGAGCTATTGATCTACAACATAATTTGCAAAATACTACCAGGACTAAGTTCATGATAAATTAAAGTTCAATTAATCATATTACTTAAGAACTCCCACTTAGATAGACATCTCTCTAGTCATCTAAGTGATCACGTGATCCAAATCAACTAAACCATAACCGATCATCACGTGAGATGGAGTAGTTTTCAATGGTGAACATCTTATGTTGATCATATCTACTATATGATTCACGCCGACCTTTCGGTCTCCGTGTTCCGAGGCCATATCTGCATATGCTAGGCTCGTCAAGTATAACCTGAGTATTCTGCGTGTGCAAAACTGGCTTGCACCCGTTGTAGATGGACGAGAGCTTATCACACCCGATCATCACGTGGTGTCTCGACACGACGAACTTTGGCAACGGTGCATACTCAGGAGAACACTACTTGATAATTTTAGTGAGAGATCATCTTAAAATGCTACCGTCAATCAAAGCAAAATAAGATGCATAAAGGATAAACATCACATGCAATCAATATAAGTGATATGATATGGCCATCATCATCTTGTGCTTGTGATCTCCATCTCCGAAGCACCGTCGTGATCACCATCGTCACCGTAGCGACACCTTGATCTCCATCGTAGCATCGTTGTCGTTTCGCCATCTATTGCTTCTACGACTATCGCTACCGCTTAGTGATAAAGTAAAGCAATTACAGGCGTTGCATTTCATACAATAAGCGACAACCATATGGCTCCAGCCAAGAGTCGATAACTTCGGTTACAAAACATGATCATCTCATACAATAAAATGTAGCATCACGTCTTGACCATATCACATCACAACATGCCCTGCAAAAACAAGTTAGACGTCCTCTACTTTGTTGTTGCAAATTTTACGTGGCTGCTATGGGCTTAAGTAAGAACCAATCTCACCTACGCATCAAGACCACAACGATACTTCGTCAATTAGACTCCGTTTTAACCTCCTCAAGGACCGGGCGTAGCCACACTCGGTTCAACTAAAGTGAGAGAGACAGACACCCGCCAGCCACCTTTAAGCACGAGTGCCCGTAACGGTGAAACCAGTCTCGCGTAAGCGTACGCGTAATGTCGGTCCGGGCCGCTTCATCTCACAATACCGCTGAACCAAAGTATGACATGCTGGTAGGCAGTATGACTTGTATCGCCCACAACTCATTTGTGTTCTACTCGTGCAAAACATCAAACCATAAAAACCTAGGCTCTGATACCACTGTTGGGGAACGTAGTAATTTCAAAATTTTCCTACACACACGCAAGGATCATGGTGATGCATAGCAACGAGAGGGGAGAGTATTGTCCACGTACCCTCGTAGACCGTAAGCGGAAGCGTTATGACAACGCGGTTGATGTAGTCGTACGTCCTCACGATCCGACCGATCCAAGTACCGAACGTACGGCACCTCCGAGTTCAGCACACGTTCAGCTCGATGGCGATCCCGGACTCCGATCTAGCAAAGTGTCGGGATGAGTTCCGTCAAGACGACGGCGTGGTGACGATGATGATGGTCTATCGCGCAGGCTTCGCCTAAACTCATGACGATATGACCGAGGTGGAATATGGTGGAGGGGCACCAGACACGGCTAAGAGATCCAAGGGATCAATTGTTGTATCTTTGGTGCTAGCCCTGCCCCTCTATTTATATGTTGAGCCCAGGGTTGAAACTTGGAGCAAAGCCTCCTCAAAGTCGGTTTTGCCCGAAAGGCAAGAGTCCCACTCGGACTCCAGGACCAAACGCCACAATCCTTGGCGTCGGCCCAGACGCCATGGGCCTCGGCGTCTCGCCCAGGGCGACGTCAGGTCTCCGGCGTTTGGCCCCCGCCTCCGCATAAAACTCTTTTGCACCGACCTAAAGCCTCATGGGCTTGACCCCTTGGCCTAAACATATCATCCAATATATGAATCTTTACGTCTCGACCATTTCGAGACTCCTCGTCATGTCCCCGATCTCATCCGGGACTCGAACGCCTTCGGTACATCAAAACTCATAAACTCATAATAAAACTGTCATCGTAACCTTAAGCGTGCGGACCCTACGGGTTCGAGAACTATGTAGACATGACCTAGAACTATTCTCGGTCAATAACCAATAGCGGGACCTGGATGCCCATATTGGCTCCTACATATTCTACGAAGATCTTTATCGGTCAAACCGCATAACAACATACGTTGTTCCCTTTGTCATCGGTATGTTACTTGCCCGAGATTCGATCGTCGGTATCCAATACCTAGTTCAATCTCGTTACCGGCAAGTCTCTTTACTCGTTACGTAATACATCATCTCACAGCTAACTCATTAGTTGTAATGCTTGCAAGGCTTAGTGATGTGCATTACCGAGAGGGCCAGAGATACCTCTCCGACAATCGGAGTGACAAATCCTAATCTCGAAATACGCCAACCCAACATCTGCCTTTGGAGACACCTGTAGTACTCCTTTATAATCACCCGATTACGTTGTGACGTTTGGTAGTACCCAAAGTGTTCCTCCGTAAACGGAGTTGCATAATCTCATAGTTATAGGAACATGTATAAGTCATGGATAAAAGCAATAGCAACATACTAAATGATCGGGTGCTAAGCTAATGGAATGGGTCATGTCAATCAGATCATTCAACTAATGATGTGACCTTGTTAATCAAATGACAACTCCTTTGTCTATGGTTAGGAAACTTAACCATCTTTGATTAACAAGCTAGTCTAGTAGAGGCATACTAGTGACACTCTGTTTGTCTATGTATTCACACATGTATTATGTTTCCGGTTAATACAATTCTAGCATGAATAATAAACATTTATCATGAAATAAGGAAATAAATAATAACTTTATTATTGCCTCTAGGGCATATTTCCTTCAAAGAGTACCAATACAGTCTGGGCATGATTGGGTTATGACAACACTAGGCAACAAAACTGCTTGTTACAACATGTTTAGAATGCACAGACCAGTGTTTGAGAAATTGCATAGTGTGCTTTTTGATTCCTATGGTTTGAAGTCCACTAAAAGAATGTCATCAGTTGAGTCTCTAGGCCTGTTTCCTTTGATAGTAGGTTCCCCTCAATCTGTAAGGCAAGCAGAAAACAGATTTGTTAGGTCATTGGAGACAATTGTAAGGAAGTTTGATAAGGTTTTGGAATGTCTGATCAAGCTTGCAAAAGACACCATCAGGCCAATAGATCGTCAATTCAGAACTGTGCATTCCAAATTAAGATCTAGAAAGCATGCACCATTTATGGATAATCGCATTGGACTCGGGGTACCCAAATAGACCGGGTTATATTGCACCATACAAGGGTTTAACCTATCATTTCCAAGAGTACCTTGATGACACAATGCCTAGAGGAAAAAAAGGAACACTTCAATTTCACCCATTCTTCACTTAGAAATGTCATCGAGAGGTGTTTTGGAGTCTTGAAGAACAAGTGGAGGATTTTGTTTCACTTGCCTAGTTATCCATAGCAGAAACAAAGCAAAATCATTGTGGCTTGCATTGCACTGCACAATTTTATTAGACAAAGTCAACTCCCCGATATAGATTTCGACAAGTGTGATCAATATGAAAATTATGTACCATTGTCTATGCCAACGACCACAACAAATGATTCAACAAATGAGATGGACAATTCTGCTATGAATCAATTCAGAGCTTGGGTCGGTGATGGGTTGTGGTCCTTGAAACAACAATGATATGAACAAGTGTTGTTCGCTTATGTAATTTCTTTTATCTCGGTTGTTATGTACTCTCTCTTATTTTGGTTCTTATCAACAAGTGTTAATCGTTTGTATGAACAAGTGTTATTTCGGTTGTCACTATTCTGTAATTCGTTTGTATGAACAAGGGTTATGTGAACAAGTGTTTTATCAACTTATAAGTCCCTGTAAACAAACAGGTAGGGACTCGGGAATTATAAGTCGATGTAAACAAACAGGTAGGGACTTAGGACTTATAAGTTGGGACTTAAAAAAGTCCTATGACTTATGGAACAAACAGGGCCTTAATGGGTTGTATTTGCATGCATGAAAGGTCAGTAACGAAGCACCTTGTCTTCATGTAGAGAAGCTTTTGTAATCTGAGTAACATGTTGTGCTGTCTGAACCACATGGATCAGATCTCTTCATTCACCTCACAAAGGATCGATGTATAATACAGGGAGGATAATATTCCCCTTTCCATTAATTGTTTCTTCTTATAATATTAAATAAACAAAAAGGATCCATCTATCTGAATGAAATCTAAGATAGCACATTAGTTTAATAACATGACCAACAAATATGGCTCCTTAATTTTCCCTATGCAACCCTGAATGCGTTCGGTTAATGCCAGAAGCTCGTTCCCTTAATTAGACTGATCTAATTCTTACGCCTGATCTCGATGCCCTGCAAGATGAGACCGCTCTTACAGTTCAAATACTCAGTCTCTGACAGGCCGAAGGACACGTCGGCATCTTCACCCGCCTCACAAACAAACTCACCCAACTCCAGCTCCATCCAACCATCCACCCTTTCATGAGGGAGCACTACGTCCTCCGGATAGATCATGCGTGGGTCATGTTGGAGGCAGACCGTGCACGCAAGAACGCTTCCTCCAACGCTCACCGACGCATTGATCGGAATGCTCAGCCCATAGGGCTCTGCTAGCTTGTACACGATGTAAACGGCGTAAGTTGAGCCTTGGGACAACATCTTGCTGTGTATCTTGCCGCAGATTTCCAACCAACAAACCGAAATGAGTTCAGCACTCTCAGAGAACCTGGAGTCAAACATCGGGTTAGGATCCGTAACGAAGATGAAAACCAAACAACAGCATAAGTTATTTGCAGAGAACCGTTAAGCATCGCGTGCGCCCGAGTACTCAAAGAACAAATTAAGTTGCAAATTGACTTTGGCGATCGACATAACCAACTGCTAATTTCGTCATGACTCCTGCTGGTGACTATTCTGGGTTTTGGCTCGCATAGATTGTACACCGTGGTACGTTCATATAGTAGTGTATATGTGTTCAGAATTCAGAACTCAGAACCTTCAACCCAACTGAAATTGGACTAGTAATACCACAAGTACGCAACAAGAGTTTCAACATGAGCGATTTCAACAGGAGGGGAACTGTAAGGGTAAAAGAAAAGGAAGGTAGGAAGGAACCTGGAGTCCTCGAGAGGGATCCAGGTCCAGTATTGCGGTGTGTCGCGCCACGCGATGGACAGCTCCGTTGCCGACACCATGTAGCACTTGGCGCCGGTCTCTCTGTCCAGCCACATGCTCTGCACCATCGCGAGTTGAATTCATCAGCAATCGAACAAATCTAGTCCATGAGCCCGCCCTGTATACGTACCATGAGTCCGCCTGGAAGGACGGAGCTGCCCGAGAGGCGGAGGAACAGGTCCTTCTTCCGTCCCGCCGGTAGGGGCTCTCCATCGGAGAGCGGTGGGCGGTCGGCGAGCGGCGGCAGGAAGCAGGCCCAGACGGCGTCCGAGTCGGCGGCTGCGCGGAAGGCCGGGGAGACCGCCGCGGCGCGGCAGGCGTCGCGCGGCGACGTGAGGGAGAGCGCCGCCGACACGAGCTCCTCCGGCAGGCGCGCGATCTCGCAGGATTCCATGGGTTCCTCTTCCTCCTCCTCCTCGGTTCGATCTACTCGGGCAGGAAATGCTGCCAAAGGCTTAGCGACGAAGCAAACACTCGGGAGGAAATTGATTTCATTAGAATTAATTCGGGGCGAAGCAAGCCAGAGTTAAGTTAACATTGTCGCCCTCGCAGACACATCACATTTTTTTTAGACATCACACGTGGATGCAGGCTCAAATGACTCAAATGAAGTTGGAATTTAAGCCTTACGTGCCCAGCCCGGCCCAAATCCATTGTGCTTCGGACCTTAACCAACTGCACTAGCCCAACCCACCTTCAAAACAATATACATGAGTGTTATATTTTTAAAGTTATATATGAAAAAAGGAAGAAACAAATAAATGTGACAACACTTTTAAAATTAAATGAATTAAAAAATTAATGCATGAACACCTTTTGCAATTATAGGACCATTTTTGAAGGTACGATGAAAAAATTACACAAACATTTTTCTAAAGTTAGTTAAGTTTTTAAGAATTTGCTTTCATGAATTATTGGAAAATGTATATCATTTTATAGAATTTGTTTAAAAAATAAAATTGTTGTACCTATTAATGGGCCAAGGAGTTGTCAGCCCATTAGAAGGTCTTTGTTCTTTAGGTAGAGCCACTCCTCCCTGAGCTGCAGGCCCTTTGGAGCAGAGTTGAGAAGATGAGGCATGCGAGACTCTGCAAATTTAGGTCAAAAAACAGTTTTAGAAAAAAAAATAGATAGAAAAAGGAAGCTCATCTGATTCTCATCGAATATAGAAAGTAAAGGGATTTGGTATTATTCGAACTAGTTTTGTGCAGATCCAATCTAATAGAATTTGCGTAGTTATGTGTCCTCCTCTGTTGTTACCTCCTCCTTGATAGATATATCGGATCCTAGGAACTCGCAGGGCCTTAGAACGAGAAGAAGACAAGAGACAATTCCGTTGCAATCGGGCACATACATGATGTTAAATAATAAAAGTCATTTCATTGATACCTTGTAAAACACATCGGGTTGCAAAGGGACGCCTCAACTATTACCTTATTGAATTACTCACACATGATGATCGGATCACAAGGTGAACTCACTGAAGAAGACATAAAGAGGAATGCTTTATTTGTAATATGTTTTACAATAGTTGTCGGCTGAGATACATGATTACAGGTATGTCTAACTTGGAGAGGGATTGCTGAAGTGATGATGGTGGTGGCTAAGGAGATGAGATGGGAAATAGTAAAGGCGAGGGTTGGAAGATGGTTCTGGTGTCCTGTTTCCAAATGGTGCTCTGTTTGTTGGGATTCTAGTGTTGGCCCCTTTATAAAGGTTGATAGTTGGACCTTCTGGACCTCTTTACAAGCGTTCGCTCGTACCGAACATGGTCCTGCACTCTGGTTGCTTTGTTGTGTCTCCAATTCCTTCATTTCTTCCTTCATTTTTATTTTTAACTCATAAGTGATATTTTCTTTCCAAGTTTAGGTCCCGCAGAAACATATTAAACCAAAGACTTTATGATCTCTCGCATTCATTAGTCATTAGTGACAATATTGGAGTGAACTTCTAAAAACTTCTGGGATTATCAGATTTAAACAACAGTGTGATGAGCGCAAAAACAACACTCATCACTCGATGTAGGCCATCGCCAACCACTGGGTTGTGTGTATCGCTGTCCACCAGGACCGGCTCGGACTCGGGCGTGGATGCCTCCTCAAATCTTATCACGAAAAAGAATACGCATTCTAGTGGTTCAATATCAATGGTTTCTAATGTATACTTGTAGACATTCTCATGGACATTAGTAGGCATTGTGTGAACTCTTTTAGAATATTCCTTTCTCCCTCCAACCCCCCTCACTCTCGCGCTCTTCCACCATGTCTCATTCTTTATCACAAATTCGTAGTTTTTCTAATTCCTATTTTTTTTAGAATTGTGACTTTTGACTTTTGAATTCATATACTTTTATCAAATCAATGAGGTTTTTTTTGTTTTCTCAACCTTTTTAAATTCATAAATAAATTACAATTTATGAAAAACGGAAAGAAAACACACAAACATTTTTTTGGAGGAATACAAAAATAAAACAAGTTGGAGGAACCCTAGTGGGCCGGCCCACCATGCCAACGATCGAGCTGGTCCTGTAGGCGACGCGAGCCGTATTGCTCGCAGCGAGCAATACATAGCAGCGGCCCTATCACTGCAAAAAAACATTTTCAGAAGATGGGCCAGGGCCCAAATATGTCCCTAGGAGGATGCACCACAGTCATTAGTTACGTGTTTTAAAAATTATACCTATGAAAACTTTCTCCAAATATGAATTCACCGATAATATTTCATCGCACATTATCTATATTTTATATTGATTAAATTTATGGTTGCAGTAAATTCATGAAATGTGCATGCAACTTATTCACTGGAACGAGCCTGCCTGATATTGCGTGATGATAGAGGTGCCATCTTTTTGTTTCAGCTGGCCGGTCCTTGTGTTCATGTGCCGATGCGCTGGATAAAGAGCAATCCGCCTGCAATGAGTGCTCACATTCGCCTTGCAATGGACCTCTCCGTGAATTGTATCGGAGACTGACTGTACAGAGGCCAAGAACATGATTTCTCAAGGACACGCAGGGCTATCACGATACACAACAATGGTGGATACTATCTTGAGAACACTGGAGGATGACAGAGATGAAGATCACACATGCGAAGCGTGAACAAAATGATGTGAGCCACTTTGTAGTGAATTTTTGTAGGTGTGAGAATCGCACAGCTGTGTGGATTTCATGCAGAACTTTGTAAGGTGGATTGCCACTTGATTTTGAGTAATAAAAACACCCTATCCCCCCTGAAAAGATATACAGCAGAACATATCCACTGGGATGGATGGAATAAAACAAAGCCGCTGACCTAAGCCGACCCGCCAAGTCTTGATAGCTTCATTTATACTACTAGGTTTGAAAAGACTTTGGTGTACTCCTGCACGCTGGGTCTCGACTCCCAACCAATCACTGGATGGAAGGCCCAAATGGATTTTTGCAAAGACCAGGAGAAGACTTGACATTTTCAAATGCAGCTGCTTCGCCCCAAATGAAATAAATTTCCGTCCATTTCCGCTTCGCCCATAGTCGTCTCCTCCACCTCCAAAACTAAAACTAGATGGAGCCGAAGGGACCGACCAAGCCGGCTGCAGAGGAGGAGAACGAGATGGAGACATGCGAGATGACGCGCCTGCCCGAGGAACTCCTCTCGGCAGCGTTATCCCGCACGTCGCCGCGCGACGCCTGCCGTGCAGCGGCGGTCTCCCCGGCCTTCTGCAGGGCGGCCGACTCCGACGCCGTCTGGGCCTGCTTTCTGCCATGTGTCCGCAACCTGCCGCCGCTTGATGACGGTGAGCAGCTGCCATGCAGGAAGAAGGACTTGTTCCTCCGCCTCTCCGGCAGCCCCGTCCTCCTCCCAGGCGGACTCGTGGTAAAAAATTATATGAGACCAGGTCTCATATAAAGCAGGTGAGACCTGTCCCGATAGATGACACGTGGCATTCACAAATCATAAAGCATCTAATCTCTCCTTCCTGATTTTAGGTGGGGTAGATGCTTTGTGATTTGTGAATACCACGTGTCATCCATTAGGATGGGTCTCGCGTGAGACCTGGTCTCATAGAATTTTTTTTTCCAACTCCAGGTACCTTCCTTCCATTCGTTACTCTTTCCTTCCTGTTCCGTTGCAGCTAGCTTATGTTGGTCAATGAACAATGATGCGAGCTAGCTGGCTCATCTAATTCCATACTTGTACACACTCAGAATATTTAATCGTGACACATGACTGAGTCAAAGACCACATTATACTCACTAGTAGAAAAAAGGCCTATTGTCCCGGTTGGTAAGGGCCTTTAGTCCCGGTTCCTGAACCAGGACTAAAGGGTCGGTACTAATGCCCTGGCCCTTTAGTCCCGGTTCAATCCAGAACCGGGACAGATGAGCCGCCACGTGGCATGTGCGCTGAGCCCAGGCAGGAGGGCCTTTGGTCCCGGTTGGTGGCACCAACCGGGACCAATAGGCATCCACGCGTCAGCGTTTCAGTGGCTGGGGTTTTTTGTTTTTTGTTTTGAAAAGGTGGGGTGGGGGGTGGGGGTTTTGGGGGGTTAATTTAGGTGTTTCATATATTGTGTTAGCTAGCTAATTAATAGAGAGAAGTGTCCTCTCTTTTGTCCGTGCTTGGTCGACGCTACGTACTATACATACGTATAGAGAGGACTAGCTAGACACGCTAGCTAGCTAGTAAGCAAACGAAGGAAACAGAAGATCATCATGAACATATATGCATACAGAGAGAAGTGAGATCGACCACCTCTCCTTCTCTCGAGAGATTGGTCGAACAACAAGTTCTCGTATATCTATCCGACACTACCGCTGCATATATACAATAATTATCTTTTACAAATATAATCTCCTAACATACGGACGCGTGGTCCACATAGTATTCTCCGTCTTCAGCGATCACGTGGTCAAGAAAGAATGCCGCCAATTCCTCTTGAATTGCTCGCATGCGATCTGGTGCTAGGAGTTCATCCCGCATCCGAAACATCTAATTTTAAGAAGGGGTCAATACATATATATATATATGAATGAATGAAACTCAACACAAATGATGGTAATAAAATAAAATTATGAATATTGTTATTTACGCACATCATATTGTTTGTCAGAGTAGCCCCGCTCACAGGTCGTGTGGCGGATGGACTATAAATGTAGTATCCACAGAAATCATTCCCTTGTTCCTGCCACAAGCACTTTACAAGAAATAGAGGTCAATCAAACTGATAATTAGCAAGCATGCTAAATGGTATTGATGAAACTAGCGCTTGAATCACTAGGAGATGCGTGGAATATGGTACTATAGTACTTACTTTCGGGTGTCTAAATTGCAGCTTCTTCGGCAGTCCAGGAGCTTTTTTGGTGAATTTTCTCCAAACCCTGCCGTACAAAGAAAACAATTACTTGATATCAGAAATGAACAAAGTTGCTGATATGATGGATAATGATCGATTTAACTTACTTCTCGAGCATTTCAGTCATGTCCGCATACTCCTTGGGATCTTTTCGTCTCGAGTCTAAGACAGTTACTAATCCCTGCTCAAGCTTAATCTCTAGGAGAATATAGTGGAAGCTGCGCACGCATGCATAAGTCATCAATATTACATTACTATAACCTGGACTAATAAAGGGAAACCGAATATGCCACAAGACAGTAACACTCACTTGAAGTTGTAAGGAAAGATTATTATATCTTTGAGTTCATTTATTACCAACGATTGTAGCAAGTTGGCCTCGGTATTTTCGACATGAAATTCAACCTCAGTTGCATCTATGAGATATGTGTTAATGAACCCAATATCACCCACTTGTCTTTTCTTCAATTCGGTGATCTTCAATCTGTATAATATAGTGAGGATAATTATAAATATATGCAATGAAAGAGCTGAGTTATATAGAGAGACTTAATGACAGAAGTAGTACTACTTACAGACAGTAGCAGGTGACCGTTGCTTCATCGAGGGCCAATTGATTGAAAAACTGATAAAACTCCTCAAATGGAATAGGCAACAGTTCAATTCCAACGAGGTCATGCTCCTTTTTAACTCTCACATACAAAGTACTCCTCCCCGGACTCTCTGCAGGTTTTCATGTACCAATCATGCAATCTTCGCATCATCGTTGATAGAGATCTTTCATCTTTGACTAGAGGCTTCCCGTACTCGTATCTTTGTATCTGCACCTCCAAGAAATCATAATGTACATCGTCGGGCAGGTAATCTCTAGGATTGCCATAACCGGGCACCATCCTCGGGTCGACGATGTTGCTAGCAGGCACCTTGAGCGGGGGGCACGATTGCTTCGCTTGTTCGCCGAGTTGGGCAATTTGTTTCCCAGCTCGTCGTTCTTTCATCCTTTGATCACTTTTAGTAATTACCGACCTCTACGCTTAGGCAAAAGCCTTTACAATAATGCGCACATAGTTGCCATTATGCGGAGACTTAGGTGGTTTTGTCTGGGCAGCCAGAGTGCGCTTCGCTTTCACCGGATCTACCTTCTCCTCCGGAGGTGGATGTCTCTTTGCTTTCAACCCTTCAAAGAAGTCCTTCACTTTGGTCCGTGCGATCTTCGCGTTTTCCTCCTCGGTCCTCTCGTACGGTAACTTCTCTGGAGTCTTTAGAGAAGGACCGAATATGTATGTCCTCCCGCCTTTGGCTGTACTGCTAGACGCCGGCAGAGCAGACGGAGCGGATGTATTCTTTCCTTGCTTATGAGGCGGAGGAGAAGGACTACGACGCGCCAGAGCAGCCAGAGCGGCGGCGGGTCTCTTCCGCCCTTGCTGACGAGGCGGAGAAGGAGGAGGCTGGCTGCTCGGGCGCACCGGCGCAGGCGGAGAAGGAGGCGGAGTGCCGCCACGCGCCGGAGAAGGAGCTGGCCGAGTGCCCTGATCGTCATTCGCCGGAGGAGGAGGCGGTGGAGGAGGCGGAGTGCCCTGACTCGCCGGAGGAGGAGGAGGAGGCGGAGGCGTCCAGTTCGAAAGGTTGATGAGATCCTTCCGCCATAGGCATGGAGTCTTCAGAGCAGAACCCAGCCGAGTCTCCCCTTCACCAGTAGGGTGGTAAAGCCGGAGGTCCTCAAATCCCTCCGTTATTTCATCCACCATCACCCTAGCATATCCTTCTGGAATCAGCCGGCAGTGAAAAGTTGCCTCGGGTTTAGTAGGATAAACAGAGCCAACAGCCGCCTTGACCTTCAAATTCATCCATTCCGCCATAAGGTGGCAATTTTGAGCCTCCGTGATAGCATCCACGGGATAGCTGGTAGGAGCCGTCAAGGCATGCTCCGGCTGAAGCAGCTCGGTGGAAGCCACGCTGCTTCTCCGCTGAGATGGCGGGGTTGATTCGGGGGAAGCTTCGGCAGGTCGTTTGCTGCGATCTGCTTCTCGTTCCTCTATCGCTTGTATCCTTGCATGTAGCGCCTGCAGTTCAGTCTGCTGCACTTTCTTCCTCCTCTCCTGGCATTTGTAACCGCATGCGTCCGGAAACCCAGCCTTCCACGAAACGGACCCTGGCGTGCCACGTGCCCGTCCAGGGTGCTCAGGATTCCCGAGGGCCATTGTGAGCTTATCGTTCTCTCTGTCTGGAAAGAACGTCCCTTGCTGCGCTGCTTCGATATATTGCTGAAGCCTCTTGACTGGTATGTCCAATTGATCGTCCGTCCAAATGCACTTCCCTGATACAGGGTCCAAGGTTCCGCCAGCCCCGAAGAACCAAGTCCGGCAACGGTCTGGCCAGTTCATTGTCTCTGGTTCGATCCCTTTATCAAGGAGATCATTCTCAGCCTTGGCCCACTTAGGCCGGGCTATGAGGTAGCCACCTGACCCCGTGCGATGATGAAGCTTCTTCTTTGCAGCATTTTTCTTGTTTGTCACCGACATCTTTTTACTCTTTTCCGATGGCTTGTGGGCCACAAATGCGGGCCAGTCATCTCTTATCTTCTCATATTTGCCCTTGAATTCTGGGGTCTCTTTTTTGTCGACAAACTTATTCAGGTCTTTCTTCCAATTCCTGAATAGGTCTGCCATCTTATTTAGAGGAAAAGACTTGATTAATTGCTCAACTGGCTTCTCCGGATCATCCTCTGGCGGTAGGGTGAAATTTGACTTCAGCTCAGTCCAAAGATCATTTTTCTGCATATCATTGAGATAAGACACCTCGTGGTTGTTCTTAGGCTTATACCATTGCTGGATACTAATCGGGATCTTGTCCCTAACCAGAACCCCGCACTGAGCAACAAATGCCTTCTTTGTCCGGATGGGTTCAATCGGTTGGCCGTCGCGCGCGATTTCTATGATCTCAAACTTTTCATCCGAGCTCAACTTTTTCTTCGGGCCTTGTCTCTTTACCGAAGTTGTGCTCGATCCGGAGGGCTAGAAAAAAGAACAAAGACGAGAGTTAATTAATATGTGTACATACCAAAACAATGAATGCATCAATTAGCTAGTCAGCATAGGCTTAACTAATATATATGTTGGAAATATGCCCTAGAGGCAATAATAAAAGGATTATTATTATATTTCCTTGTTCATGATAATTGTCTTTTATTCATGCTATAATTGTATTATACGGAAATCGTAATACACGTGTGAATACATAGAACACAATACGTCCCTAGTAAGCCTCTAGTTGACTAGCTCGTTGGTCAACAGAGATAGTCATAGTTTCACGACTATGGACATTAGATGTCGTTGACAACGGGATCACATCATTAGGAGAATGATGTGATGGACAAGACCCAATCCTAAGCATAGCACAAGATCGTGTAGTTCGTTTTGCTAGAGCTTTTCCAATGTCAAGTATCTTTTCCTTAGACCATGAGATCGTGTAACTCCCGAATACCGTAGGAGTGCTTTGGGTGTACCAAAGCGTCACAACGTGGCGGGTGACTATAAAGGTACACTACAGGTATCTCCGAAAGTGTGCATTGGGTTGACACGGATCGAGAATGGATTTGTCACTCCGTGTTACGGAGAGGTATCTCTGGGCCCACTCGGTAATGCATCATCATAATGAGCTCAAAGTGACCAAGTGTCTGGTCACGGGATCATGCATTACGGTACGAGTTAAGTGACTTGCCGGTAACGAGATTGAACGAGGTATTGGGATACCGACGATCGAATCTCGGGCAAGTAACATACCGACTGACAAAGGGAATAGTATACGGGATTGATTGAATCCTCGACATCGTGGTTCATCGGATGACATCATCGAGGAGCATGTGGGAGCCAACATGGGTATCCAGATCCCGCTGTTGGTTATTGACCGGAGAGTCGTCTCGGTCATGTTTGCATGTCTCCCAAACCCGTAGGGTCTACACACTTAAGGTTCGGTGACGCTAGGGTTATTAGGAAGACTTGTATGTGATTACTGAATGTTGTTCGGAGTCCCGGATGAGATCCCGGACGTCACGAGGAGTTCCGGAATGGTCCGGAGGTAAAGATTTATATATGGGAAGTTGTCAAACGGACATCGGAAAGTTTCTGGGTCATATCGGTATTGTACCGGGGCCACGGGAGATGTTCCGGGGGTCCACCGGGAGGGGCCACCCTTCTCGGAGGGCCTCATGGGCCACAAGGGGCAGGGAACCAGCCCCTTGAGGGCTGGGCTCCCCCCCCTGGGCCCATGCGCCTAGGGTTGGGGAACCCTAGTGGGGCGCCTTTGCTTGGGGGCAAGCCCCTCCTGGCTGCCGCCCCCTCTAGATCTCATCTAGAGGGGCCGCCCCTGCCCTTCCCTATAAATAGAGGGGTGAGGGAGGCTGCAAGAAACTTCAAGGCGCAGCCCCTCCCTCCCAACACCTCTCCTCGTCCGTTGAGTGCTTGGCGAAGCCACAGCCGAGATCTTGCCTCTCCACCATCATCACGCCTTCGTCTTGCTGCTGGAGCCTTCTTCCTCAACCTCTCCTTCCCCCTTGCTGGATCAAGAAGGAGGAGACGTCGTCCGTTCCGTACGTGTTTTGAAAGCGTAGGTGCTGTCAGTTCTGCACTTGGTCATCGGTGATCTGAATATAGGAGAGTACTACTCCATCATCCCCGTTCCATTGAAAGCTTCCGCACGCGATCTACAAGTGGTATGTAGATGCAATCTCTCTCCCATGACTCGTTGCTTAGATGAACTCATAGATGGATCTTGGTGAAAACGTAGGAAAAATTTTAATTTTCTGCAACGTTCTCCAACAATATATACTTGGCCGGGCTCGGTTCGGTGATCACCGGAGCCGTCCTCATGGTCTACTTCTTCACCCTCTCCTTCTTGCACCGGCATTGGGTCATCGGAGCCATCATAATCATAGCCAGCTGCTTCTTCACCCTCGCCTTCCAGACCATCGGTGTCGTTGAGAAACATCAACGAGCAGACGACATCACTTCCTTCTACGATTATGTCCCTCAACAACGCTTCTTGTGCTTCATCTCGGGGCGGGGTGTCCATAATTTCTATAAATACTTACAACATGGAAATTATTATTCAAACATGACAGATATGGATATATTAGTGGCAAATGTAGAACTAGCTAGCTAATCACAATAAGGAATCATATTAATTAGTGGCCTCGACGCTGCTTCTCTAGGGTTTCGGGTGGCCTCGACAACGCTTCAAGGGTTAGGGGTGGCCTCGAGAACGCTTCAAGGAGGGGGTAATATCGACCCCCCCCCACGTGTTGAAGCTATCGGGAGGGGGTATATCGACAACGACGACATACGTACATGGGAAAATAATATGCTTGTTTTTTCCTTCTTAAAAATACATGAAGCTATCGGGAGGGGGTATATCGACAACAACAACAACGACACTACATCTATGTCCCACAAGTGACGTGGGCATCGACGCCCGCGTCACTTGTGGGACGTGGATGTAGTGTCCGACACCGACGGCCACATGTATCTCACACCGACGATACTTGCTATTTAATTAGGGTTTCCCAGATAGGATAATTCGCTTTTTGGTACAAAGTTCAGCAAGAACCTTCCGAATATCGTTATTTGGAAGGCCTTTGCTGAAATTCGTACAAAAAGGCAAATTATCCTATCTGGGACTCCATTCCAGAATAACTTTGGAGGACTTCGTACCATCATGCCCTGGTTACTTCCGGCTAATGATGAAGCCATGGATTTCTTCAATACTTTGACACTAGGAAACCTCTCTCAACCCCTCGGCGATCCTCGACCCCTCGAACCCTCGACGACCCTGGAACCCTCGACCCCTAGACGACCCTGGAACCCTCGACCCTCGATCCCTCGACCCTATAGAACCCTCGAACCCTCGACCCTGAAACCCTCGACCCTTGACCCCTTAATGAAGCTCTACCCTCTACCCTAGTTCCCGACCTTCGACCCCTCGGCGATCCTCGACACCCTCGTTCCCGATAAAAATTAATAAGAAGAAGAAGAAAAAAAAGGAGAAAAAAGGTGAAGAAGCTCCTCTATTCCTTCTTCTTCTCCTCTTTTTTTCTTCTTCTTCCTCTTCTTCCTCTCCTCGTCTTCTCCTTCTTCTTCTCCTTCTTTCTCTACTTATTTTCCTTTTTCCTCTCCTTCTTTTTCTTCTTCTTCCTTCTTCTTCCTTCCTCTTCTCTTCCTTTTCCTTATTTTACTTTTTCCTCTCCACTAACATAAAATGCACTAACCTAAAATGCAACAAGCATAAAATGCACTAAATCGATCAACTAACCTATAATTAGTGATAAAATGCACTAACCTAAATCGATATCTACTAACAACTTAAAAAATTAATACATATATGAAAAAATGCATATATGAAAAAAAACATCATCATATCATCAATATGAACATATCATCAACATCATCATATCATCAACATCATCATATCATCAACATCATCATATCATCATCAACATATATATGAAAAATGCATATATATATATATATATATATATATGAGGAGGCGACCAGACCTGCATCAGTGCGGGAGGCGCGGACCAGGCGGCGATCGGCAGCGTGCGCGCTGGGCGTAGGGCGGCACGGCGAGGGCGCGGGCGACGGCGACGGCGGGGCGGCGGGCGGCGAGGACGCTGGCGATGGCGACGACGGGCGATGGATGACGCGAGGGCGCGGGCGAGGGGCGGCGGGCGGCGCTGGGAAGCTGGCGACGTCGATGTGCTCGGCGTCGTCGGGGGAAACTGGCGAGGGAAATCTGAAATTTCCTAAGTGCTGGCTTATATAGCAAAGCCATTGGTCCTGGTTGGTGCCACGAACCGGGACCAATGCCCCCATTTAGTCCCCGTTGGTGCCACCAACCGGGACCAAAGGCCTCTTTTCAGCAGCCCAAAGGGCGGAAGCGGAGGCCTTTGGTCCCGGTTGGTGGCACCAACTCGACTAATGGCATTGGTCCCGATTCGTGGCACCAACCGGACCAATGCTTTAGTCGGTTGGTGGCAGCAACCGGGACCAGAGGCCTGCTGCCCCGCGCCCAAATGTTTAGTCCCACCTCGCTAGTTGAGAGGGAGCCGCACCTGTTTATAAGGTGCGGTGCGCCTTCCCTCTCGAGCTCCTCTCTAAAGCAGGCTTTCGGGCCTAACCGTGCAATGTGTGCATGTGGGCCTACTGGGCCTCCCGCGGGCCTGAATCCTGGCCCATGGTAGGGTTTCTAGTCGTATTCAGGCCGTGGGGGCCCAGTACCTTTATTTTTTAATTCTTTTTGCTTTTAGTTTTAGAAAAATTATAAACTTTCTGTTAGTGCCATTAGTTTTCAAATTTGAAAACACTTTTTTTTTCTTTGTTGCTTTATTTATTTTATTTTGTGTCTACTTACAACAAAATACTTATTGTTGCTATTTTTATTTTTTTTCCAGTTTTTTTGTTTTGTTTTCTGCATTATTTATTTTCTTTTGGGTTTTTGCTTTATTTTTTAATTCTTTTTGCTTTTAGGTCAGCAAAATTATAAACTTTCTGTTAGTTCCATTAGTTTTAGAAAAATTATAAACTTTCTGTTTGTGCCATTAGTTTTCAAATTTGAATAGTTAAAATTTGAATTCTTTGAAAATTCGACCTAAATTCATAGTTTTCAAATGAACTCTGAAAAAGTTGGCATAGCATGTGCATGTACAAAGCGGACAATGGTATCATACTAAATGCATTACAAAGTTGGCATGGTATCATCATAATAGTTGCGGGAGAAAGTCTTCACTTTTCTTCACTTGTGTCATTTGCTTATTCTTGTAGTAACCATGGATAATCTTCATCGTTTATCGGGATGCTTGGGTCAGCCTTGACTTTGAAGGGAGGAATTTCATGAAACTTTTCATACTCTTGAGACATGTACATCTTGCCCTCCACTCCCGTGGATGTCCCTTTTCCTGAAAAGAACTATGTGGGGCTTTGGCTCATCGTATGATGTATTCGCTTCAAGATCTTTTCTTTTCCTCGATGCAGTAGACATGTCCTTCACATAGATAACCTGTGCCACATCATTGGCTAGGACGAACGGTTCTTCAGTGCACCCAAGATTTTTCAGATCCACTGTTGTCATTCCGTACTGTGGGTCTACCTGTACCCCGCCTCCCGACAGATTGACCCATTTGCACTTAAACAAAGGGACCTTAAAATATACTCCGTAGTCAAGTTCCCATATGTCCACTATGTAACCATAATATGTGTCCTTTCCCCTGTCGGTTGCTGCATCAAAGCGGACACCGCTGTTTTGGTTGGTGCTCTTTTGATCTTGGTCAATCGTGTAAAATGTATTCCCATTTATCTTGTATCCTTTCCAAATCATTACAGTCGAAGATGGTCCCCTGGACAACAAGTACATCTCATCACAAACAGTGCTGTCACCTCTGAGACATGTTTCCAACCAACTGCTGAAAGTCCTGATGTGTTTACATGTAATCCGGTCGTCGCCTTTGCTCGGGTGTTTGGGCGCAGACTGTTCTTGTGCTCATCGACATACAGGGGTCACCAAGGTCGAGTTACGTAGAACTGTGTAGTGTGCTTCAGACCAAGAATATCCGTCCCTGCATATTATTGAGTCCCTTCAAGCGTGCCTTTTTCCGATCAGTCTCCCCTCATACCGCGATTTAGGGAGACCTATCTTCTTAAGGCCAGGAATGAAGTCAACACAAAACCCGATGACATCCTCTGTTTGATGGCCCATGGAGATGCTTCCTTACGGCCTAAGCGCGATTCTGGGCATATTTCTTTAGGACTCCCATGAACCTCTCAAAGGGGAACATATTGTGTAGAAATACGGGCCCCAGAATGACAATCTCGTCGACTAGATGAACTAGGACGTGCGTCATGATATTGAAGAAGGATGGTGGGAACACCAGCTCGAAGGCGACAAGACATTGCACCACATCACTCCTTAAGCGTTGGTACGATTTCTGGATCGATCACCTTACGAGATATTGCATTGAGGAATGCACATAGCTTCACAATGGCTAATCGGACGTTTTCGGTAGAAGCCCCTCAATGCAACCGGAAGCGATTGCGTCATAATCACGTGGCAGTCATGAGACTTTAGGTTCTGAAACTTTTCTCCGGCATATTTATTATTCCTTTTATATTCGACGAGAAACCAGTCGGGACCTTCATCTTGAGCAGGCATTCAAAGAAGATTTCTTTCTCTTCTTTCGAAGAGCGTGGCTGGCAGGACCTTCATCTTTGTCGGAGGCATGCCCTCTTTTCGTGCAAGCGTTGCAGGTCCTCCCGTGCCTCAGGTGTATCTTTTGTCTTCCCATACACGCCCAAGAAGCCTAGCAGGTTCACGCAAAGGTTCTTCGTCACGTGCATCACGTCGATCGAAGAGCGGACCTCTAGGTCTTTCCCCAAAATATAGATTTCTTCTTCCACATGGGTGCGTGATTCTCGGCGTCATTCGAACAGCTAGTCCGCGGGACCCTTTCCAAAGATTACGTGTAAATCATTGACCATAGCAAGTATGTGATCACCGATGCGCATGGCGGGCTTCTTCGGTGATCTGCCTCGCCTTTTGAAATGCTTGCCTTTCTTTCTTCATTGATGGTTGGTCGGAAGAAATCGACGATGGCCCAGGTACACATTCTTCCTGCAGCTTCCCAGGTATATACTATCGGTGTCAAGTAAACAGTGCGTGCTTGCGTGGTATCCCTTGTTTGTCTGTCCTGAAAGGTTACTGAGAGCGGGCCAATCGTTGATGGTCACGAACAGCAACGCCTTTAGGTCAAATTCCTCCTTTTTGTGCTCAACCCACGTACATACACCGTTTCCATTCCACAGCTGTAAAGTTCTTCAACTAATGGCCTTAGGTACACATCAATGTCGTTGCCGGGTTGCTTAGGGCCTTGGATGAGAACTGGCATCATAATGAACTTCCGCTTCATGCACATCCAAGGAGGAAGGTTATACATACATAGAGTCACGGGGCCAGGTGCTGTGATTGCTGCTCTGCTCCCCGAAAGGATTAATGCTTAAGCGCTTAAAGCAAACCATACGTTCCTTGGGTCCTTTGCAAACTCATCCCAGTACTTTCTCTCGATTTTTCTCCACTGCGACCCGTCAGCGGGTGCTTTCAACTTCCCGTCTTTCTTACGGTCCTCACTGCGCCATCGCATCAACTTGGCATTCTCTCCGTTTCTGAACAAACGTTTCAACCGTGGTATTATAGGAGCATACCACATCACCTTCGCAGGAACCCTCTTCCGGGAGGCTCGCCGTCAACATCACCAGGTCATCTCGTGCGATCTTATACCGCAATGCACCGCATACCGGGCATGTGTTCAGATCCTTGTATGCACCATGGTAGAGGATGCACGATCATTAGGGCATGCATGTATCTTCTCCACCTCCAATTCTAGAGGGCATACGACCTTCTTTGCTGCGTATGTCTTGTTGGGCAATTCGTTATCCTTTGGAAGCTTATTCTTCATTATTTTGGTAGCTTCTCAAATCCTTTATCGAGCATGACATTCTCTGCCTTCCACTCCAGCAATTCCAGTACGGTACCAAGCTTTGTGTTGCCATCTTAGCAATTGGGGTACAACCCTTTTTTGTGATCCTCTAACATGCGATCGAACTTCAGCTTCTCCTTTTGACTTCCGCATTGCGTCCTTGCATCGACAATGACCCGGCGGAGATCATCATCATCGGGCACATCGTCTGGTTCCTCTTGATCTTCAGCAGCTTCGCCCATTGCAGCACCATCGTGCACATCGTGCAGTTCCTCTTGATGTTCAGTAGCATCACCGTATTCAGGGGGCACATAGTTGTCATAGTACTCTTCTTCTTCGCCGCCTTCCATCATAACCCCTATTTCCCCGTGCCTCGTCCAAACATTATAGTGTGGCATGAAACCCTTGTAAAGTAGGTGGGTGTGAAGGATTTTCCGGTCAGAATAAGACTTCGTATTCCCACATATAGGGCATGGACAACACATAAAACCATTCTGCTTGTTTGCCTCAGCCATTTCGAGAAAATCATGCACGCCCTTAGTGTAAACGGAGGTGTGTCTGTCACCGTACATCCATTGCCGGTTCATCTGCGTGCATTATATATAATTAAGTGTGTCAAAAATCATTACAGAACATCATGAATAGATAATTAAGTGACCAAATTAATAGAAGTTCATCATCACATAAAAACCAAAGTACATACATAGTTCTCATCTAACAACATAAAGCTCTGCAGAGCATCTAAATTAATTAAACCATACATTGAAACTATGTAAAACATTTCAATGTGAAAACAAATGCGATCATAATCGCAACCAAGGTAACAACTGATCCAACGGCATAATGATACCAAGCCTCGGTATGAATGGCATATTTTCTAATCTTTCTAATCTTCAAGCGCAT
Source organism: Aegilops bicornis (assembly GCA_021605145.1). Taxonomy (NCBI): domain Eukaryota; kingdom Viridiplantae; phylum Streptophyta; class Magnoliopsida; order Poales; family Poaceae; genus Aegilops; species Aegilops bicornis. The sequence goes on along the minus strand of CM038675.1, from coordinate 48,017,955 downwards.
TGCATCCATCTTGATCTTGTGATCATCGATTTACATCCATAACATGCAACTCCAATATCATCTTCTCCTCCTCAAGTTTTTTTATTTTCTCCTTCAAGAAATTGTTTTCTTCTTCAACTAATTTTAACCTCTCGACAATAGGGTCGGTTGGAATTTCCGGTTCAACAACCACCTAGATAAATAAAATCTATGTCACGTTGGTCGGCATAATTTTCATAAACAATAAATGAACCAATAGTTATGAAAAGATAATATATACCACATCCGAATCATAGACAGGATGAGGGCCCGTGAGGCGGATACCAAAACCATCGCACTATATAATATGCAATAATAAAAGTAAGAAAATAATACAAGTATCTATCTAAACATACAAGTAAGAATATTTTTCCTTTCAGAAAGAAGATAAGAACAAGAGGCTCACCACGGTGGTACCGGCGATGAGATCGGCGCGGGTGATCGACGGCGGTGAAGACGGGGACGGAGTGTGACGGACCGCTAAACCTAGACAAATATTGAGGAAAATGGAGCTTGGAGGTCGAGCTTGGAGAGGAGAAAGCCTAAGTAGTGTGGCTCGGGCATTCCATCGAACACCTTGTGTGCATAGGAGGTGAGCTAGAGCACCACCAAGCCCTCTCTCCTCGGCTAAGACAAAAAACAAAGCAGTGTGCTCTGCTCTTACGCGAGGGGTATATATAGGCACATCATTGGTCCCGGTTGGTGGCATGAACCGAGACTAAAGGGCAGCCTTTGGTCCCAGTTCAAGCCACCAACCGGGACCAATGGTGGTGGGCCAGGAGCGAGGCCCATTGGTCCCGATTTGTCCCACCAACCGGGACCGAAAAGGCCAGACGAACCGGGACCAATGGCCCACGTGGCCCGGCCGGCCCCCTGGGCTCACGAACCGGGACAAATACCTCCATTGGTCCCGGTTCGTGGCAGAACCAGGACTAATGGGCTGAACCGGCCTGGGCCATTGTCCCCTTTTCTACTAGTGACTATATGTATGTGGAATTAAAAGGAAGGAGTAGCAGTTAGTTCTCATCGTCGGTTAGCTTTGCAACTTTTGTTCCCTCTGTGCTAGATGGGTCTTATCCAACTTAATTATGATATTGTTTGATCTTCATCTTCGCTAAGGATCCTAAATATATATGTGTTCGACTCTAGGTTCTCCGAGAGTGCTGACACTGGTGGAAAAAAGGCCTTTGGTCGCGGTTCGCAACTGCCATTAGTCGCGGTTGCGCAACCGCGACCAAATAAGCGCGACTAAAGCCCCCTTTAGTCGCGGCTGCTTAAGGACCGCGACTAAAGGCCCGTCCACGTGGGCGCCGGCGGCCGTCGAGCGGAGGACCTTTAGTCGCAGTTCTTGGCCAACCGCGACTAAAGGCCGCCACAGGTTTAGGGTTTTAGCCACCCCCCTAAACCTGTTTTCTGTTTAATTTGTATTGTTTTATTTCTTTTGTGCTTTATTTTAATTTTGAAGGAGTTTCATATATTCTACGGTACTACATACATGCATATGAATGTACAATCTCAAATAAATTTGAAATTAGAACCAAAAAGAATTCAAGAGGAATATACAATATATATTCAATATCATCGGATGACCATATACAATTTTGAACAAGTTTCCATACATGATTTAATCCATATAAAGTTCTACGTCCTCGTAATAGTGTTCTCCTTTAGGATGGAGGACTTCCTGCTGAACCATCCAGCTAGTTCCTCTTGAAGTGGTGGGAGCGAGCTTCTAGACTAAGCATCATCCGGAGGTTATTCCTCTGAGCATTGGTATCACTCGGAACCCGCTCGGAGGTGTATCTCGGATCCTCTCCTGAACATAGTATCCACATAGATTGGTCTCCGGTGGCTGAATATCCCCAGCATTCTTAGGCTTTAACATTTTGAATTCTAGCTCTTTTTTGAATTCACCGACCTTTGTATCTCTGAACCGTCTCCAAACCCTACGAGGCAAAGAAAATTAAGTGAACAAGAGAGTTATTAGTTACTTGATATTAGGAAATGAGCGAAATAGGCCGATCGATATAGAGCGCATATGAATGAAAATAATTACTTTGCAGCATTCTTCTCATGTCGGCCCAAAGCTTTGGATCCATATTGAGAGTCGTAGGCGAGACATTACGAGGTGTTAACTTTAATTACTAGCAGAATCCGGTGGAACCTGCGGACCACGATACATGCACGATCGTCATGCATAACTCATCGATTAGCCGGCCACATACCATGCATGGAGTAAACAAAAGAGAATTAATGTGCTCAAGACAGAAACACTCACCCAAAATGGTAAGGAAATAGAATATCACTTTTGAGTTCCTGCTTTGTAAGAAACTGCCACAGGTCTGCCTCCACGTCGGTGGGGTGGCGGCTCCAACACATATCCATTAACGATGTGTGGGTCAATGAACCCAACATCATGGATGTTCCTTACTCTGCATTCCTTAATCTTCATTCTGCATGTATAATAGCGGACACAACAATATAGTTAGGACATATATATAGTGCAGGCAATATGAACGAGATGGGGTAGAAATTAATAAATCACTTACGAGCGTAGCAACCGATGATAGATTTGTCGAGCTCGCGCAGATTGAAAAGCTGGAACAATTCACTCGATTGCAATTGTTACATAGTAATGTTTGAAGTGATGCTCATGTCTAACTTCCGCATAAATATATTCTTTGGCGTTTTATTTTTTATGTAACCCTTGTACCAATTCAGCAGAACTTTCATTTGGTCGGTAGATCATTTTCCTGCGCAGGCTCGACGATAGGCCCATACTTGACATATTTAATTACTACATCCTTCACTCGCTCCTCATCAAGGCCTAACAGTACACGAAGAGTAATACCTAAGCTGGCCGCTTGTTCTATGGCACTTTTCGTTCTGATCAATCCATGTCTTTGTCGCAGCTTGTATGATCTCGGGGGCATCCGGGGCTTCCACTATAAGCGGGGCAATCGATTGTTTACTTTGTTCCCCGAGCTGGGCAACTTGTTTCCGCTTTTTTACTTTCGGCCTTCTCCGCTCTTTGTTCTCCTTGAACATGAGTGCCTGCCTGCGAAGTTCACGTGCATAGTCGTCGAGCAGATTCTTCATGACTTGGGACGGTGTGCTCAAAAATGACTTAGCCCACTTCTTTTGCTCATCGAGAATATCTTGGCTTGGGCTCGGGCTCTCTTTTCTTCTTGCAGTCCGCCTTCCATTTCTCATAATGAGCAGCAGCGGCTGCGTCGACTTCCTCGGCACTACGTTCCCAAGGCCTTGTGGGGAGAGGCTTGATGATGGCTCCGGTACCTTTGTGGTCTTAGGTACATAAGGGTCCGGGTTAATAATCCAGGACTGCTTCGCTTCTTTGTCGGAGGTGGATTGGGCGGCGTCGATCACCCCGGGGCCGAGGGGAGGCGGCGGCTGATCACCCGCCGGACGTTGTGGACTAGGGGCGGCGTCGGCTGGCGTGTGGAGGTGTAGGTGAACCGCCGCCACCACCACCCCCCCCACCACCACCGTGGGGGGTGGACTTGTTGTCCTTGGCGCCTCGCACGGAAACTTGATAAACTTCTTTTGCCATAGAATGAAATGGCGCTTGACATCTCCAAGTCTTTTCTCCCCTTGGTGTAGCAATGTCAATCTCCAGGTCCTCAAACCCTTGGACTATGTCCTCCACCGTGACACGAGCATAGCCATCTTGAATGGGGTTGTTGTGGTGGAGTGCTCGGTAAACATGGTAAAGCACTGCCGATGGCTACCTTCATGGACATGTTCCCGATAGGATAATACAGATGACATTCTTTCATCTCCTTTATATCGTCCACGGGGTAGCGAGGAGGCTCCGGTGCAGTAATTTCGACCTCCGGTGCAGTAATTTCGACCACCAGAGGCTCCGGTGCAGTAATTTCGATCGTCGGTGCATCTGCACCAGCCGGTGGGAGCCTCCGTGGAAGCCACGCTGCTTCTCCGCTCTTGGCTTCCGAGATCCGCTGGATGATCTTCATGCTGCACCCGAGCTGCATCTCTTCGGCTACTAGTACACTCATGGTTTTCTTCATCACATCCATTTCCGATGCCAACCGCGCCACAACATCTGATTCCCGATCCATCTTTCTCTTACGGCTTACGTAACCGTCACGGGTCATAAATCACGGGGAACCCTATTTTCCACGGAATGTGCCCCATGCCTCGTACACGTCCTCCGTGTTCAGGATTCCCGAGGGCTTTTGTCGGTAGCGTCGTTCTCTCTGTTGAACTTGATCTTCCCTGTTGAGCATCCTTCATTGCGTCAATAAGGGCTTGGGTGGGTTTAATTAATTTGCCCGGTAAACACACTCCCTGTCTCCGGGTTCAGCGTTCCCCATGCCCGTACCACCAGCTTTTGGCCCTTGGGTCCCATCCTCCGCACTGGACGGATTCCTCGCTCCCTCATCTCGTTCTCCATCTTCTCCAACCTAGGCACCAAAATGCGATACCCTCCTGGCCCCATAACATGATTGTACTCCTTCTTAGCCGCATTTTCCTTATTTTTTTTCGATATTTCAATGAACTGCTCCGATTTCTTTTGCTTCAAAAATTCTGGCCAATCATGTTTCAGTTTCTCATATTGTCCTTTGAAATCCGGAGTCTATTTATGCTAGACAAAGTCACGGGCTAGATTTTGCTTGAATTTCCGGAATGCGTCGGCCATCTTATGAAGAGCGAACTGTTTGACTAGCCTCCTCCTCTCCTTGTTTTCCTCAATCTTGTTACCCTCCTCATCGAATTTGTTGTATTCCGGAGGTAGAGCGAAATGTTCCATAAGCTTCTTGAAGCAATCTTTTTTGTTCTCTTATCGACAAAAGTGAAACCATCAATTCGTGCCTTCTTTGGCTCATTCCACTCCTGGGCGGTGATCGAGACGTTGTCTCTAACAATGGCTCCGCATTGGCTGACAAACTTGGTGGCGTTCTTGCGGGGCTCCGGTGACCTGCCGGTTGCCTTTGTCGACAACCTCGATGGTGCATGTTTCTCCTTGTTTCATCGTCTTGGTTGCGCCACGCTTTGACGACGTACTCGATTGTTTCGACGATCCGGCCGAGGGCTAAAATAAGAAAGAGAGTCGCGCGCGTTAGTGCACACATATTTATTCAAATCAGTTAGTTTGTATCACCAGAGGCTCAATGTATATATATACCTCGGCGCGGAGGTGGTTGCTACTTCCATTTGAAGATCGTCGTTTATCGGCGTTTCTTGACATCTTCTTCTTGACGGCGCCCTTCATCTTCACCGTCAAGGTTCAGATAAGAAGAGATATCATCTTCTTCTTCTCCGGTGGCACATATTGAATATCGCCATTTATGATGCCGAACATATGTGCTTCACCGTCCGGATCATAGTTGTCCATAATCGGGTCAGCTCTATCGTCCGCCATTATGTCGATCCTGAAAACATGTAGTAAAAACAAATTAATTAAGTGAAGAAGGGGGCGGTGGCGGTGGCGGTGGCGAAGGCGGTGGCAAAAGGAGGGCGGCGAGGAAGGGGTGGGAGAGGGTGTCATTTGTAGAGCGAGGCAGGCGGCGGCAGCAGGCGTCACGGAGAGGGAGGCGAGGACAACAGACAACCACGTCTTCACGAATGTCATTTTGTGAAGAAACTTTGCAAGCAATTAAACATTTGTCAACCACGTCTTCACGCGAGATGGAAGGATCACTCACCAAGGAGGAAGGTTGTAGATGCAAATTCTGGGGTACAGCGCCTTTCTGTGAGCACTGGCATCATAATGAACTTCCGCTTCATGCACAACCAAGGAGGAAGGTTGTAGATGCATAGAGTCACGGGCCAGGTGCTATGGCTGGAGCTCTGCTCGCCAAAAGGATTCATGCCATCCGTGCAAATCTTATGTTCCTTGCGTCAGCTGCAAAATCTTTGAACCATCTGTCGATCTTTCTCCATTGCGTTCCATCTGCGGTGTGTCTCAACTCCCGTCCGACTTACGGTCCTCTTTGTGCCATCGCAACAACTTGGCATGCTCTTTGTTCCTGAGCAGACGTTTCAACCGTGGTATTATAGGAGCATACCACATCACCTTGGCGGGAACCCTCTTCCTGGGTTTCGGCCCTCAACATCGTCACCGGGGTCATCGCCTCGATCTTATAGCATAATGCGGTGCATACCGGGCATTCATTCAAATTCTCGTATTCAGCGGTAGAGGATGCGATCGTTGATGCATGCATGTATCTTAGAACCTCTAAACCTAGAGGGCAGACAACCTTCTTTGCTTAAATGCGTCTTGGCGGGCAACTCGTTATCCTTTGGAAACATATTCTTCAACATTTTCAGCAAGTTTTCAAATGCCGAGTCAGCTACACCTGCCTCGCCTTCCATTTCAGCAAATCCGATTGTGCAGCCCAGCTTTTTCAGACCATCATCGCATCCGGGTACAGCGCCTTTCTGTGATCCTCTAACATGCGATCCAAATTCTCCCTCTCCTTTTCAGTTTAGCGTCTCCGTGCATCAGCAATGGTCCGACCAAGATCATCAACGGGATCATCACGTGCCTCTTCTTCACCTTCCCTTCACCTTCAGCATCCTCCATGAAAGTATCACCGAAATGAGCAAGATAGCTTTCATCGATGAAATCATCCCTTCTTCATCTTCTTCCATTATAACCCCTCTTTCTCCATGCTTGGTCCAACAATTATAGCTTGGCATGAAACCCTTCAAGCAGATGCATGTGAACAACTCTTGAGGAAGAGTAACCCTTCTCATTCTTACAGATAACACATGGACAGATAACAAAACCCCCGCTTGTTCGCATTAGCCACTACGAGGAAATCTTTCAAACCCGTAGTGAACTTCGCGGAGAGTCGGTTACCGTACATCCATTGCCGATTCATCTGCATTATTATAATATAAAATATATAATTAACCATCATGCATTTGTTAAACTAACTAGCTACAAACAATATAAATTAAACAATGAACTACACACATGCATATTTTATCAATGACACATCAAAGGTTTATCAAGTTGCTAACCGCGATCGAGGAGTGTGGCTCCAACACTTCATGTCATGTTTGTTTCATGCTCTTGGGGCATTTCATCAAACACCTTATGTGCATAAGAGGAACGAAAAGCAAACCTACACCCACTTGTGAAGAGAATGGCTCCAAATGGCTAAGTGTTGGCTGCTGGATGGGTATATATAGGGGAGGGGCTTTAGTTGCGGTTGGCCTGGCAAACCGTGACTAAAGGTGCCCGAAGACCTTTAGTCGCGGTTGTCCTGGCAAACCGCGACTAAAGACCCTCACGTAGCCAGCTGGCCACCGAGCGCCCTGGGCCCAGGCCTTTGGTCGCGGTTCACCTCCAGAACCGCGACTAAAGGTCCCATTAGTCGCGGTTCCTACAGCTTCGCGACTTATGGGGCTGGACGGAAGCCTGTTTTTCCACTAGTGTGAACTCATACTAGTTTGCTGGTTGTATATCCGCGGCAAGATAGATAGCAAGATGCTCTCCCGAGGCTCAACTTACTCAGTGTACATGGTGTACAAGTTAGCCAATGATTCGTATGGATTGGCCGACGATTACTACGGGCTAGAATTGCCGGTCCAGAAGGCATCAGTGAGCATCGGAGACACCCACCAAACCCGCAAGGTCTGCCTCCATCCTAACCCGCAAAGAAGCATGAGAAGGAACCGTCATGCAGTGCTTCCTCGCAAAAGAGCTGACGCTTCGATGGAGCTCGAGCTCGGCGAGTTTGTTTGCGAGGGGCATGAAGCTGGTGATATGTCGTTCGGACTGTCAGGGATGAAAGATTTGAGCAGGAAGAACGGTCTCATCGTGCAGGGCATTGAGATTAGGCATACGAACTCAAGCTAATTCAAGATCATCTGACTTAGGGTCTAATCCAGTATATAATATATACAAGATAAATACCTGTGCGTTGATTCTATAAATGTGCATGTGCAGCGTGGTAAGTGTATTGAGGGCGATGTGTGTGGTGTACTTCCATATATTATTTTAAAAAAGATAAAGAACAAATAAATTACTTTTTGCATGGAACTTCATGTAAGATCTCATTGAATATAACATCGACTAAGACTCTGTTGAGTATCAGTCAATTGAGATTTAGCAGTCCCGAATATTCTAAACGGCCCTCGTCCAACCCGATTACCATCTTCCTCGTCTTCCGCATACTTTTCTTCACACAGCCCTTGCAGGAAGCTAGAGAAGGTATTACCTTCCTTCTCACTCCTCAATCACCTCTCAAGTGAGCAGGAGAAGCCACAAGATTGAATGATACCTAGAACTGCCCTTGTGAAGGTTCAGGGCAATTTTATTAGTGAGCTGTCGGATAGAGATCTGCGGTAAACAAGCGAGTGCCGAAATAGGATAACAGACTAGTGAACGTGTTGCATAATTTAAAGAAGCCCATTTCATTAGAGGGAGGGAGCCCCTCCTACCTTTTTTTATTTAAGTGTCATTGGCAAATGAGACAATTGCCCGCCTTGGAGGGGCTGGAAATACTTTATTTAATTATGATTTAGCATTGTTAGAAAAGTCACAAACATTAAAAAAAGTTCAGTCACATCAAGTGGAATATAGTAGATTATTGTATCATGTCAATTCCATATATTACGCAAAACCAACACATATATGTGTTATCATAGGTGGCAGTGTGGCTGAAGGAGAAGAAACCATCATTGTACTTGTCGATAAGTGCTCCAATTTTTATACATTGAAGACACTACATTATAATGCTCATGTCAAAATAATTTAAGCAAAATGATCTCTTTATTCCCGTGTCGTCACCTACTGTATATCCAAATTTGATTTCATGTGTTAGATGAAGTTTATCTGTTTAATGGATATAATTTCAATGTGACCTACATCTATCTCAAATAATGTTTCTAAAAACAAAAAAAGAATTCATTTTACTAAATTATGTAAAACATCGCGTATCCATAAATATAAAATAATTAAAATCATTTGTTGGGAAAATTCAAACATCTACATACATTTTGAGTGATTTTGTCTTTTACAAAATCTAAATAAGGTCTACAAATTATGAAATTAGCATGGACTCGTGTATTTTTATTTTGGCACCTTTATTATATTTTATAGATATTTATGACAGAAAAATGATAATGTTTGTTTTTTAGAATTCATTTGGTATTTACCTAATATTTCTTCATTTATAGATGTAAGAAAATTCGCTCTCTAGCGCTCGCAGATGAAAATATAATATTTGTCACCCACATGTTGCAGTGGGTCCCACCCATGGGTCCGATATGTCAGCATGCACATGGCAATGGGTCCCCGATCAAGAGGCATACTAGGTCCATATGACACATGGGTCCCACAAACCTTTGGGACCCACATGGTAGAGTGGGTCCATTGGTCAACTTGAAAAGTGGTTTTGGATGACACATGGGTCCCACCTATAATTGTGGTTGACACAGAGGCAAAAATTGACAGGTAGACACGACAATGGGAAAAATTGCTGAGGTGTCGTCGAGTCACCTCCACCCATATGATTATGACCTTATAGTTTGGTCATGAAGGCCTAGAATAAGATCATAAACACCGCTACATAGCTTAATGACCATTTTGTGCAATAGAATATTGACCTGATGGGCACAAATGTCCATAATGTTATAGTGTTTGCACCCTCCCAGAGTCTCCAGGACAAATTTCTGAATTTTGGTCATGGATCTATGACCAAATGGACCACCATCACTATTTATTGTCACAAACAAAAAGTTTTATTGTAGTGAAAGCTCCGAAGTCCAGTTGTGAGCTCTCGGTATACATAGTGTCTTGGCTGTGTTCTTGGATAATGTTGGCACACATAGATACATGGGCACATGGCCAATGAAACCTAGATTTACCTCACAAGCATCTCCCTCTAAGGATCCTAGACCACTTACGATACCATTAGAGCATGGCTAATAATACAGCCGGCTACTAGATCTATTCTCATGCCACATCATTTACAGCCAATCTAAAAGTTCATTCATACAATAGATGTTGGCCATATAGACTGGAATGAATGCTTGACCCCATCTTCTTCTCCCGTAAGTGTTGGAGCCTGTGTTGCTGTTGGCTACAAGCTTACAACTCACATCTCCTCTCTCTCCTCCACATCATCATAAACGTGAGGTGTTGAACTCTTATAGCCAGCTTATGGCACCCTATTGTATTGCCTTATGACATAGAGAACATGGCCTCTACCCGAGTTAGGCAACCAAGAACGCCCTTTCAGAAAATTATGATATGAGAACCTTTCCACAATCTTTAAGAATTTGTTCAAGTAATTTATAAGGCGGTCTTTGAGCTCACAACCACCACAACCAGCTCCGAGTTGTTGGATAATAAACAAACATAGCAAAATATTGGTATGACAATGTATGCTGACTAAGGAAAGAATGGGGTGCATGTACATGGGCCTAGTTGTAGAAAAAACTCAAGTTTTCTAAGGCTACTCATAGTGGGGAGTATCATATACTAGTATCATGCATATGATACTAGTGTATGATACTACCTTCATAGTGCATAGTGTCATAGATGATCATATTTATTGCCATGATGACACAAAGTAGCATAGTATTTAACATGATACGCTATCTACCTATGTTAATCTAACCCTCTCCCTCTTCTTTAATTCTTTGCCACATCAGCATGTCTACTATTCCCGAGTGCATGATTGATACGCCTCCAACTTATGTATAGTTTTTGAATGTTGCATGCTAATATAGTATCAATCTTGGATGTTTTATATAAATTTACAAGCATCTTTATATCTTGTTTTGGACTAACCTACTAACTTAGTGCCCAGTGCCAGTTGCTGCTTGTTGCTTGTTTTTTTACTTTGCAGAATATCTATACCAAACGAAGTCCAAATGCCACGAAACTTGTTTGGAGATCTTTTTCTGCCATAAGAGACCCTGGAAGTTTTGGGAGGCCACGAGAAGATGAAGCAGTGGCCCACTAGGCACCAGGGCGCGCCCTTGTACATAGTAGGTCTCACAGGCCTCCGTTTGACCTAACTCCGCCTCTACAAATTCTCAAAAATCAGAAAGCCTACTAGGGAGTCCACGAAATACTTTTTCCGCCGCCGCAATCCTCTGTTCTCGAGAGATCCCATATGGGACCCTTTCTGGCACTTTGCCAGATGGGGGATCAATCACGGAGGGGCTCTACATCAACCTCCCCTCCGATGATGCGTCAGTAGTTTACCACAGACCTACGGGTCCATAGTTAGTAGCTAGATGGCTAATTCTCTCTCGATGTTCTCCAATACAATGTTCTCCATGATGTTCTTGGAGTTCTATCTGATGTAAATTTGTTTGCAATGTGTTCATTGGGATCCGATGAATTGTGAGTTTATGATCAGCTCTATCCATGAATAATATTTGAGTTTTCTTTGAACTCTTTTATGCATGATTGTTATAGCTTCACATTTTTATCTGATCTATTTATTTGGTTTGGCTAACTAGATTGATTTATCTTGCCATGGGAAGAGGTGCTTTGTGATGGGTTCGATCTTGCAGTGCTCAATCCCAGTGACAGAAAGGGGCATGGCACGTACGTATCATTGATATTAAGGGTAGAAAGATGGGGTTTATTCATGCGTAAGTTTATCTTGTCTACAGCATGTCCTCTTGCTTAAGGCAGTACTCCGTTTCTTGTGAACATAATACAATAGCTGCATGTTGGATAGCGGTCGATGTGTGGAGTAATAGTAGTAGATGCAGATATACATGATTATTGGACGTGATGCCTATATACATGATCATTGCCTTGGATACCGTCATAATTATTTTCTTTTCTATCAATTGCCCAACAGTAATTTGTCTACCCATCAAATGCTATTTTCTCGAGAGAAGCCTCTAGTGAGAACTATGACCCCCCGTGTCTGCTACCTCTTGAGCTTGCGTTGGTTATCCCTTGAAGAAGAAAGGGTGATGCAGCAAAGTAGCATAAGTATTTCCCTCAGTTTTGAGAACCAAGGTATCAATCCAGTAGGAGACGACGCACAAGTCACCGAATACCTGCACAAACAATCAAGAACTTGCAACCAACGCGATAAAGGGGTTGTCAATCCCTTCACGGTCACTCGCAAAAGTGAGATCTGATAGAGATAGATAAACGGTAAAGTAAATATTTTTGGTATTTTTGACCCGGGGGCCATAGGTTTCACTAGTGGCTTCTCTCGAGATAGCGAATATTACGGTGGGTGAATAAATTACTGCCGAGCAATTGATAGAAAAGCGCATAATTATGATGACATCTAAGGCAATTATCATGAACATAGGCATCACGCCCGTGTCAAGTAGACAGACTCCTGCCTACATCTACTATTATTACTCCACACATCGACCGCTATCCAACATGCATCTAGAGTATTAAGTTCATAAAGAACGGAGTAACGCATTAAGCAAGATGACATGATGTAGAGGAATTAACTCAAAAATATGATGAAAACCCCATCTTGTTATCTTATCCTCGATGACAATAATACAATACGTGCCTTCCTGCCCCTAATGTCACTGGGAAAGGACACCGCAAGATTGAACCCAAAGCTAAGCACTTCTCCCATTGCAAGAAAGATCTATCTAGTAGCGCAAACTAAACCGCTAATTCGAAGAGACTTGCAAAGATATCAAATCATGCATATAAGAATTCAGAGAAGAACCAAATAATATTCATAGATAATCTTGTTCATAAATCCACAATTCATCGGATCTCAGCAAACACACCGCAAAAGAGTATTACATAGAATAGATCTCCAAGAACATCGAGGAGAACTTGGTATTGAGAATCAAAGAGAGAGAAGAAGCCATCTAGCTACTATGGACCTGAAGGTTTGTGGTAAACTAATCACGCTTCATCGGAGAGGTAATGGTGTTGATGTAGAAGCCCTCCGTTATCGAATCTAGATAATAACTATGTACCTCCGTTTGGGCACCATCTGGATCTGGGCAGGCCATGTCGGGATTGCCTGCGTCGTCTCTGGCGAAAGGAGGTGCGACTCGCACTGGTGGTGGTAGAGACGGCGACGCACTGACTGCAGCGGTGCGACGGGAGCTTTACGATCCCGTTTTGGGCTCGGCCGGGCCTAGGTTGCCTAGTTTGCTTCTGATGTTGCATCTTGTCAGTTACCGCCTAGGGCGGGGGAGATTGTCCCCTCACACGTGGCTGCGGACTCTGCCGCTCCACCTTGATGGAGTGTGATGGATCGTCCGAGGCCGTGGTTGGTTGGCAGTCGAGAGAAATCTTTGTCGGCCTGACCGACAGCGACGCGGTAATGCCCGTGGACGCCGCCGTGCCTTCCTTAAGGGCGTCGGGTATACCCCATGCCCCTACGCGTACCGGGGGACAAGTCCGGCAGCAGCGTCATCGTTGTTGTGTTCCTTCTTAAAGGTGTTGCTTGGTATGCCGAATTCCAGAGTGTTAGGAGGGTGGTGGGAATTTTCCGGTTGGCGCAAAGGTTGCAGGTCATGATCGTTTTCATTGATCCGACGTGGTTGACATTATTTTCTCTTTTGATTCGTTTGGGCGTGCTTATGCTGAGACCCCAGCAATTGTATCGTGTGGTTGATATATTAGTATATAGTGGGGCGAAAGCCTATTTTGAGGATTCAGTTAGTTCCATGAGCTTGGAGCTTAGATTAGTCCGGGTGAGTGTAAAATGATTAGATATATACATGTTGGGTTTCTATTTGATTAGATTTCTTGCATTTCTTCTATACTTGCTTGGAGGTTAGATTAATTACATAGTCCAACTATGAACGAGTCACATCTTTGTCAAAAAAAAATGAACTAGTCTCATCTCATATAGTTAAGACCGATGATATATTCATGCTGCCAACTGTTTGGTTGCTTGTCGCAGGTTTTCCTTAACATTACCATGCTCAATTTTGTAACTTGCTGTCCATTGCCAATTACTGCTTGCTTGGTCTATATTTGGTTCAGAACCTAAGTATATATACCAAAACTCGATCAAACAATTTGCCCAACTTGCTGCAATTGTGATAAACTGATAACTGATCCTACTATCCTGCATCCAAGTCCGGGGGTAGTTGGGAGACTATTGAGAATAAGAAAAAGAAATCAGGGCAAACATCTGGGAGGGGACAATGGGCACCACGGAATTCATACTCGAATGTTCCACCCAATACAGCATGCCAAGCTTGAATGGCAATGGATCTTCGTGTCCTTCAGGAAACAATTCGGCTCCTCAACTTGAATGGCAATGTTCATATTTGGGAAGACGTAAGAAGTCAAATTTTGCATTTTGAGGCGATATCTGCTCCTGGACTCCTTGTAGATGTGATACTTGATTTCCATCTTTTTTGGGATGTACCTATCTGGAAAGAAAGAAAAACTTCACACATGAAGTATCGTTATGATTCAAAATGGACAGGGACAATTATTTCATATGTAATAGGAATTGTTTCATAGTGTCACAAAATGTTCCCAACATTCTCAAAAAATGTGTACACGTTTCAAGTATATGTTTGTGACACATGAATAACTGTTCATACAATCTAAAATAAAGTTGTTCTCATAATTTCAATAAGAATGGTTCATTTTATTCAATAAGAATGGTTCATCTCATAATTTCAATAAGAATAACTGTTTGTGACATTTAAATGAAATATTTACACATTAAAAAATATGTTCATGATTTTTTTAAATTCCTTTATATTTTTTTTTAAAAATTATATAATTTAAGAAAAAGTTTCATTCCATTAACAAATTCATTCATTCATTCATATGTGTGTTTCTTAGTTTGGGTGTGTGCGCGCGCGTGAAAGTTGGCACTCTAGCACGTTGTACTAGCTTTGTGCTGATTAAGGTGGGGCTCGCTGTTAGAGCTGTGGCCGGACCTGGCCATGATGGAGTGGGCAGAAGAGATTGGAGAGGAAGGAGAGGGGACGAGAGGGGACCGGAGAGGGCGAGGCGACTAAGGTTTTGACTAGAGCTTGTTAGACGCGGGTGGAGTTTTTGAGGGGAGGTGTTGGGTGGCGTGGGCCATAGCAGGCCGATACGACGTGGCGACAGTGTCCAAGCTTCGCCATACCCGTGCCACGTACATCAAGATATGGTGTTGCCGGACAGCCCAAACGGTTGGGCTGGTTGTGGGGCGGCTTTGAGGGCTGTAGTCATAAATGCTCTTAGTCCTTATCTCTAACTTAAGGATGTGGGGTCGGTTTAAGAAATATTAAACATATTATCACGTGGTTTAAAAAATTGATAGGAAAGAACATGTATATACAAAATATCAAAACCGTAATAATATTATTATGTATTGATCTGACTCGTATGTATTGAATAATGCGGGGGAGAAAGATTTGAAGTAGAGGGTAAGTGGTTTTAAACCTATTATACTTTTATAGCTCTTACTATCTGTAAATTAAGGGAAACAAATAAATCCATAAAAAAGGGAAACAAATAAACTTCCTTCTTTATTATTGTATAATCTACTCCCTCCGTTCCTAAATGTAAGTCTTTGTAGAGATTCCACTAGATAGACTACATACGGAGCAAAATGAATGAATCCACACTTAAAATGCATCTATATACATCCGTATGTAGTTCATAATAGAATCTCTACAAAGACTTATATTTAGGAACGGAGGGAATACATACCAGAGACATGAGATGGAAATAAAGGGGATGTATGCTTTGGTCGCCAGGGTTTAAAGTGATTTCCATCGAGCTCAAAAGGAAAGGAAAGTGCCAGGTCTGCTCGACACAAGAAGCAAGAGAAGAGCGAATAATCGGGATGAGTAGACGCAGCGGCAAGCCTCTCGGCAACGGTGACAACCCCGGTGGGAGCCTCCCCATCCTTGCCGCAATTCGGAGATGTCTATGCTGCTCTGGGGATCCGCGCGGTGCCTGGGGCCGGGGGCTGGCGGCAAACTAATTGTTGCTTCTAGTGGTTTGTTTTTGCTCGATCCATCCATCGGGGCAAGGAGTGATTTGTGAATTACGCATGATTATTTGATTATTATTATTGTTATTAGGTTTTGGTTTCTTTCTTTTTAAGGGATTCAGTTAGTTGAAAATTTACAAATCTGCCCAGGATTTCGGACCCCCCCCCTGCCCCCTCGTGTCGTCTAGCCGAGCGAGGCAACTAGGGCTCCTGTCCCTTCTTCTAGCGCCCCCCTTATCCCCCTCAGGCTGCCGCCTACGTGCGCCACCAGGCCTTGCCCGAGTGGTGCCGGTGGAGGCGGCCCCATTTCCCCACTCTCGCCCGGTGATCTGGTTGGGTGGAGGCGGCAGGCGGCAGTGGCCCTTGGTCGTTAACGAAACCGACGACAATGCCGCCTCGGGTGGCGTAGTGCCTGGTAGTGAGGTGGCGGTGGCACGGCTGCTTGGCTGCGCGGCCACTGACAACGGTGCCCCAGATCTTTAGCTAAAGTATGTTCATCTTTGGGCACACGTAAGAAGACAGATTTTGCATTTTGAGGCGATATCTGCTCCTCAACTCCTTGTAGACGTGATACTTGATTTCCATCTTTTTTGGGATGTACCTATCTGGAAAGAAAGAAAAACTTCACACCGAAAGTATCGTTATGATTCAACACGGAGAGGGACCGATATTTCATATGTAATAGGAAATGCTTCATAGTATTAAAAAAATGTTTCCAACATTTTCAGAAAATGTATACACGTTTCAACTATATGTTTGTGACAGTATAACTGTTCGTACAATCTAAAATGAAGTTGTTCTCATAATTTCAATAAAAATGCTTCGTCTCATTAAAAAAATGTTTGTTGCATTTAAATGAAATCTTTACACATTACTAATATATGTTAAGGTAATTTTCTAAATTGCTTTTTAAAAAATGTAAAAAAATGTATAACTTAAGAAAAGTTTCAGACCATTAAGAAAAAGTGTGTGACACCAATAAAAATATTCTAACACTTAAATATGTTTGCATGTTTGAAAAAAATGTTTATAGCATTTCATAAAAATGGTAAATGTGTGTTAAAAATGTTCACCGTGCGTATAAAAATGTTCATTGTGCATTGGACAAATGTTTAGCATGTATTAATAAAAAAAATCAACGTGTATTAAAAAAATGTCAACAGGTATGTGCAAAAATTCCAACCTATATAAATGAAATGTAGAACAAGTTTCTAAAACAATTTAACATATGTATGAAAAATAAAATAAAAAGAAAATAAAATAAAAAATAAAGAGGAAAACCAATAAAATAAAAAACCCCAGAAGAAAACCAACAGAAAAGATGAAAAAAATCATGAGAGCATCCAAACTAGTACTAAGTATGTACCCTTAAGGTCATCGAGTTGAGTGCAAATGTCTGCTTACTATAAACGTCTGCTCTGGGGGCCAACAACTTCCTAGCCGAGAGGAAGCACATGAGACATTCCACAATAGTACTAAAAATGACAAAGGCACATACTTAGGGGCATGCAAAGAAGGACAGATCATACAAAAACAAGTTGACATTCGTACGATATTATAGGGCCAAATATCGTTTTTGAGGTTGCCTTTTCATGATAGGTAAAAGCAACAATATATGATGTGCATGTTCGAAAACCTATACCGTAAAATAAATATATTAAATGATTATATTTTTTGTTATAATTTGATAAGTTATGTCTCCTATAATATTAGTTTTAGACAACCTTCAAAAATGTAGTATGACTTATATGTTCAGATGGAGGGAGTATATGACATTTTTATCTTGGTAGACAAAAGAACATAATTATTTCTATCATATGCGAGGTACAATCGTATAAGTATTCTGTATTGGCAAAATAGTCTATATAATAAACCCTAGAAAAAATAAGTCATGACTAACTATACAATGGTTCTGGCAATTCATTATAACATACAATAATCTAATATTGATATAGTTTAGGACCCTCACCGCAACAAGGAGATCAAAAGCGGGATCATCCACGAAAAAATATCTGGAGTTTCAATGGACATGACACCAGCCACACAACTTCTCTATGTTTCTAAACTTTGAAATAGGTTGCTTGTATAACATTGTGTAGGATGAGTAACTATATAATGGACTTTTTATATATTGAAATAGGTTGTTTGTATAACAATGTGTAGGATGAGTAATAACGATATCCCTAAGATAGAGAAAAAATCATGTATTTCAAGTGAAACAAATAAGCGCAAGAATTATTGTTCCCTCACAGGCATAAACACTGTCTTATGCTAGTTACAATGGATCCAATCAATTTGTTGACAAAAAATAACATGGTCAAAACTTATCATATTTCATAGATAACAGATAACCCCCTACTCAACTTGTTCATGGGAGTGGGTGTTGCATTGATTTACATCTTTATTTGTTTTCTCCCTCTAGGTCAATGAATATAGCTCAATATACGACACAAATCAACAATTGTCAGATGCTTAATGATGTAGTGATAAGCTCTGCAAACACCTAAGTACCAAAAATAGATTTCAACTTGAATGCTTATATACGAATCCTAAACTAATGCAATACTTGAAAGTTTTGTGTGTATTCCTGCATAATTTGTTAGGGATGGCATTAATGCATATAATCAGCACTCGAATGTTCTTCACCCACTGAGATTCCTGAGTCCGAAACAATAGAGTTGGTTATTACTTTCTACTGTATCACTGTATTTAAAGCGACTTGAATAAACATATAACAATAAAACTATAATTTGTGCTATGATGAAGGTTAGAAATGCCCAAATATATTATACCATCACATATATTATCAAATCATATAAAGTCATATGTAGCATGAGGCAGTCAATACTGCAGGATGCTGCTAACGCGACACTACAATCAGAGACCCTTCGAAGAAACTTGTGATGCATTAATCGCAAACGATGATGTAAAAAACTGTCAAAAAAGACGCAAAACATTTGTGATGGTGGATACACCAAACATGGTTCGGAGTTTACTTACATGTGCGATGTGGGGCATACGGTTGATCCATACGAACTGTTTGTGATGAGAGAGAACAACAGAAACGGGCAGCCAGATGAAGGTGTGTGTGATATGCGGCATACAGTTCACTCGGATGAACTGTTTGTGATTAGGCAACACAAAAGAAACGGTCAACCCAATGAATGTGTGCGCGATATAAGGCATACAGTTCACTCGGATGAACTGTTTGCGTTGAGACAAGCTAACAGAAATGGTTCAACTTAAGAATATATATGTGATATGCGGCAAAAAGGCCTGCAATCGGAAATGTGTCGGAAGACCGATAACAACACAGACGGTTCCTGTTAACAAGTGTGTTGTGAGCAATCGATTGCTGATATACAATTGTGAGTGATTGATGAAAACATCGCCGACGGGTTCCATTGTTTAGTCCATGTGCGATGTGATTTGCTTTGTCCGCACAACATCTACGCTCTGTCTATAGAGCATCAACATATATACTTAAAAAGACAACATTGCATAACCAAATTAAGCATAGAATTACACAAGTGACTACACATATAACATTTCCACACACCAAAGTAATAAATTAGATGTATACTAAACTAGGAGAAACGAGGATCTAATCATCTACTTCTTTTGCGACGACGTTTGCCATTGCTCTGCTTCCGGCTGGATCCCTGGCCGTTTTGGGGAAGGAGGCACTTCCTCATGTCAACGATCCGCCTATACATCTCGTAGCTCGTGTACGCCTCATTGGCCGCGTACACGACGTGAGCTTTGTCGAGTTTCTCCATCCAGGCCGAGTGCCAAGCACACTTGTCCTTGTTGCAGGAATCCTTCATGTCTCTGTAGTAGGGGTCGATGACGGCCTCGATGAGGTGAACCAGTGAGTCATTCTCATGCTCATTGCTGCCCCAGATCTTGTATTGGCCCTGGATGTCGACATGATTCTGGCAGGCGATGCCCGAATTCTTGAGCACCTTTACATCGTTGGTGATGTCCACCGTAGCGAACATGTAGTGGGGGCATTTGACAAACCTGGCAAAACGCTTGCAAGGCCTTGTGACCAGGAAGTAGTGGTAGAAGAGATGTGATTGCACATGCACATCTGGGCGACGACGACCTTAGGACGAGACCCAACACGAGCGTGGGTGTACTCGAGGTAGAACCTCACCACCTTGTACTTCTTCTCAGCAAGCAACAACTCCATGATGTGGATCGAGTGCTCCAGCCAGACTGGGTTGTTGTTGTACACCACCGAGAGCTCCGTGAACCTTCTGTTGGTGTCCAGCACGCCATGCATGGTGAACTGCTGCTCGTCGTCGGCAGCCGCGCAGAGCGCCATTGTCTAGAGCATCTAATTAAAACATACATTTGAAACTAACATACAACTATGTAAAACATTTAAATGCAGCAACAAATGTGATCAAAATCGCAACTAAGGTAACAATTGATCCAACAGCATAATGATACCAAGCCACTTGATCAATGGCATATTTTCTAATCCTTCTAATCTTCAAGCACATTGCATCCATCTGGATCTTGTGTAGATCGATGACATCGGCAACTTGCAACTCCAATTTCATCTTCTCTTCTCTTCAATTCTTTTCTATTTATCTTTCAAATAATTGTTTTATTTTTTAACTTAATTTAACCTCTCGATAAGAGGGTCAGTTGGAATTTCTGGTTCACATACCTCCTAGATAAAAACATCTATGTCAAGTTGGTCGGCATAATTGTCATAAACACTAAATGAAATAAATAGTTTTAAAAGTTAATATACCACATCTGAATCATAGACCAGACGAGAGCCGGCGGGGGATATAAAAACCATTGCACTATATAATAACAAACAATAATACAAGTAAGAAAATTATACAAGTAGTTATCTAAATCATACAAGTAAGAATTTTTTATTTTCAAAAAAAGATAAGAGCAAGAGGCTCATCATGGTGGTGCCGGCGACGAGATCGGCGCGGGCAATTGACGGCGGTGAGGACAGGGATGGGGATGGGCTTCGCGGAAGAACGGAGGAGAAGAAAGAGGAGAAAGCTTAATTGTGGCTCGGGCACCTCATATCATTTTTGTTTTGTGTGAACTCAATTGGCATCATGCTCTCAGGCATTTCATAGAACACCTCATGTGCATAGGAAGGGAGAACAAAGTAGCACACAACTCCCACCTTATATGACGAAAAAATAGAGGAGAGGGTTGGCAGGGGCAAGGGTATATATATAGGCAAATTTGTAGTCCTGGTTGGTGTCCAAACCGGGCCGGTTGGAAAAATCAACCGGGACTAAAGGGTGTCGCTCCTGGCGCAACCCCTTTAGTCCATGTTGGTATCTCCAACCGGGACTGATGCCTGCCGAGCCCCGTCTGGCGTCCTAGCCGCTCGAACCGGGACTAATGCTCAAATCAATCCCGGTCGTATCGCGACCGGGACTATTGCTCCGATCCTGCTAGAACCAAAGCCACGTTTTCTACTTGTGAATGGATAACAAGAATAGCATTAATGACAGCACAACCCTGAAACAAACTAAGGTCTATTTGGTATACCATCTGAGTATTCTTACATGTCAGAAACTTGGTATGCATTGTTAATTACTCGTAATATAGAATCCAGAGCTGGGCTAAAGAAACGTGCTACTTGTAATGATACCTTTATGGTAATATTGTTGATAGAAAATATTTTACTACATAAGAAACCTATACTACATGCAATGGCGTCCCCTTCAGAGCCTTGTATGCTTAAATTTCAGGTGTAAGATTTACCAGGAAGGTATCTTTGACTACACGTTATATTGAGTAGATTGACTCATTTTCAGAATCTGTTTTATGTTTCCTTAAACGGTGAAAACATCGGACGCCAGGAATGGGGACTAAACCGGCTCGCTGCTGCACGCACGCCATGCCCCCACCAACCCGACCAACAAGATGTTCCCCACAATGACTTTATATATAGCATGTAAGCAAAGAAATGATATGATAGTACAAATTAGTCAAAATAGTTTGCTATCTTTCCAGATAAATCCTATTAAGTTATAACACGAAAAAAGACAGCTATTAATTATATTGATCTAAGTTGCTACCAATGAGTTCGAAGCACAATAAAGGCATTGGGAAACCATGCATGCGAAATAAGCAGGTTCAAGCAACTCCTATAGAAGTATGTGAACAGATGGTAGGAATACTCCAAAAATCATTGATTAAGATTTGTCCACTCCAAAGACTCAAGTTGAAGCATGAACTAGTAGGTGTCCGCACGACCACGGAAGGATACTGTTAGAAGAAGCGCATCACCGTCCTTGGAGTACCCTACTATATTCAGCATAGCATACAGAAGCATACTATGCATGCAAGCGGTATTTTGCGGCACCCATATGGCAGTACAATGAATATTGAGCATGCGTTCCCACATTTGGAGGCTCGGGTACGAAAATACAGCGAGGCCAACACGGCCATGCTCACCCCTGATGATATGGAGGCTAGAACTGCCAATGTCATGAAAAATAGGCCTTCTGACCAAAGATAGTGTCTGGCTATCTAAATCGCACATGACTATGCCATCATTGGGCATTTTTAGCCACCAGTAAAGAGCATTGCCGATGAGGGCGGAGGGGAGCAACTTGCTGACAATACATGGTTCCGTCATTAAGAGAAGATCTTCCCACTGATCAGTCTCTAAGGAGTATATCCGAGAAAGCACTGGGTGTCTAGTGGCCACCAGAACCACCTTGAAGGGGCCTGAGGTGGCAGTCTCCGTGCATGTGACCCTGCTCGTCGCCGGCAGAGCAGAGCACGGCCCGTTGTCGATGACGTACTCGCCGTCGATGAAATCCTTAGGGATTATCACGCCACGGAGGCTACCGGTAACAGGGGCGAACAGAAGGAGCAGGGCCAGATCTCGGTTGATGATGAGGATGCGGCCAAGGCGGCACCCGAGCAAGGTCCAGCGACCGAGCGCGTGCCAGAAGCGCAGGGAGAAGCTCCTGCGAGGGATCCGGTCGGTGGCGTCGAAAAGGGGGGTGAACACCAGCTCTCCGCCGCGCATGGGGAGCCTTCAGTTAGGGTGCGGAAGTGGCAGAGGGAGGCGTTGTCTGCGGCGAGGCGCCCCCTGTGCCCGGAGACGGCGGAGGCGCGGATGAGCGAGGAGGGCAGCTGGGGGAGGCAGACGAGGATCCCGCCGAGGAGGTGCTCATCTTCCAACGACCCCGCTATCTGCGGATGGCCGGCGCAGAGGGACATCTTGCCGCTGCCGCCCTCGTGACTCATGTGGGGAAAAACAAAAATGATTACAGCGGAGGTTGTGCGTTACTGGAGGATACATAAGAAGGAAGGAATCACTATTAGGGAAAAGCCTATACACAGAATCTTACCAGTAGCGCTGTACAAAATCAAGCGCTACTGCTACTTAGTAGCAGCGCTCGTAGATAAACCGCGCTACTGCTACGACTTTAGCAGTAGCGCATACCAGAGAAAAGCGCTGCTGCTATGTTTGAACTGGGCGCACATTGCTAGCCCAACCTAGCAGTAGCGCGTATATTGGCCCAGCGCTACTGCTAATCTCCTTAGCTGTAGCGCGCTTACGTGTAAGGCGCTGCTGCTAACGGAAATAAAATAAAGTGAAAAACAAGTAGAAAAGTAAATGAAAATGAAAGAAATAGAAAAAGGAGAAAGGAAAAAAATGTAAAGAAAAATAAAAGAAAAAAGGGAAAAAAGGAGAAAGGAATAGCAGTAGCGGGTTTCAGGAAATGCGCTGTAGCTAACTAAGCTATAGCTGCTTCGAAACGCTGCCATCTACGCTTCACTTAAACAGCGGTCCCCCGCCCCGGCCACCACACTTCTTCCCCAAATCCCTCGCCCTCGCCGCCGTCCCTCCAATTCGCCATCGCCCCACTTCGCCGCCGTCTCCTGCCGGCTTGGACGCCCGCAACCTCACCGTCTCCCCCCGAGGCCGCCGTCATCCTCACCGCCGCCGCCCGAGGCCGCCCTCAGCCTCACTGCCGCCGCCCGAGGACGCCCTCGACGTCACCGTTGGCGCCCTCCACCTCACCGCCGCCTGAGCCCGCCCAGGACCGCCGTTGCCCGTGCCCGAGCCCGCCCTCTCTGCCCCTGCCTCCGTCACCGAGCACCTCCCCGCCACCGTCTCTCCCCTCTCTGTAAGTCCCCCACCCCTTCCCCCGACTCCTCTCTCTCTGCATTTTAGAGAAAAAAATTAGTAGAGAAAAAGTTTGTTTATAGCAAAAAAATTAGTTTAGAGCAAAGGATGTTAAGTAGTAGATGTTAGAGCAAAAATTAGTTTAGAGCAAAAAATTTGGTTCAGAACAAAAGTTAGTTAGGGCAGTAGGGTTTAATTAGGGTAGATGCTGCTTGTATAATACTCCCTCCGTCCGAAAAAACTTGTCATCAAAATGGACAAAAAGGTGTGTATCTAGAACTAAAATACATCTAGATACATCCCCTTTTATTCATTTTGATGACAAGTATTTCCGGACGGAGGGAGTATATAGTGATACTAGTAGATGTTAATTAGGTTAGGGCAATAGTGGTACTAGTAGATGTTAATTAGATGTTTTTCAGTTAGGGCACTAGAGTTTTGCTAGCTTAATTAGGTTAATAGTGCTGCTAGTAGTAGTGGTACAGTAGGTTAATTAGGTGATGTTAAATGAATAACCTAAATGAATGAAATTAGTAGTTAACTGAATTTTTTTTTCTTTCATCATTATAGAGCACTAAAGTTAACTGAATTTTGTTCTATTAGTAGTTAAATGAATTTTCTTCTATAATTTGTTTTTGAATTAGCTTGTGAAATTTGGACATGTGGTTGCTCGTGTATATTTGACATGTGTTGCGGTGTCGAAGAGGGATATTTGAACACTGTTTCCAGGAAATGATGCTGAGTGGCCTATGTTTTGCCGGAATGTTGATTAATTTCTGTTCCGGCAAATTTCAGGTTCTCGACTTGTCCATTTTGTAGCAAAAGTCATGCCGAAATTTTCTGTGAATTTCGGCATGACTTGTGCTACAAACTAGGACATATCGAGTGCCCGGGATTTGCCGCACCAGGAAGGAGTCAACGTTCCTGCAAAATAATATGACTTTTTTATGTCATTATTCATTTTATTTGTGATGTAATTAAACCGTCCTCCTCCTCGACTAGCGAAAATCACTCTAGTTAGGGCATTTTGGGTAGGATGAACTTTGTTATTTATGCTTATGATATGTTGTTTCTATTTTGCCAAGTCTGTCTCTTTCTGTTGCTCAACTATATATGTTGCATATCATCGACTCATGTGACGATGCAGGTGCATAGATCATAGATGGCGAAGAAGTGCTACGCCAGGAGTATATATACGACAAGTGGCCGGAGTGTCAGGCCCAGGTGTACCGGTTTCCGGTTTCCGAGCGACAGGCAGTAGTTAGTTTAGGTTCACACTAATGCGAGAGAGGGATACGAACTCATGTACTCAAAGTGATAGCTCTTCTCGCGTATATCATTGTTTAGATGGATGACAATGTATTTGCAAGTAATCGAGACTTGTATTGCTATTTTCGAGATGATGACGATAGACCACTTTGTGTTGGATGATGATTATGATGATGACATGATTTGATGAGACTAATTGTATGTATATGCTATGATTACATTTGTATGTGTATGATATGCTAAAGATTATTGTATAAAGCCTATTCAAATACAAAACAAATACAAAACAAATATGCAGGGAAAAAACTAATAAAACTAGTAGTAGCGAGGGGGGAAATTTAGCAGTAGCGCCGCCTTACCAGTAGCGCTTCCCAGTAAACAGCGCTGCAGATAATATCAGCAGCGCCCTTTTCTAAAGAGCGCTACAACTATTCATGTATAGCAGTAGCATGGGACAACAGGCGCTACTGCTATACGTTAGCTGTAGCGCCTTATTAGTAGCGCCGGTCCCCGCGCTACTGAGAGGCCCAAAACCCGCGCTGCTGCTAGGCTTTTCCCTAGTAGTGAATACATGGGGCTGGGCCTCCAGAGGAATGCTCACTCGCTGACTCTATTGCTGTCGAAGAGGTACACGCGAATTCTACCATGTCTGTCGTGTTTTGCTGCTGTGAACATATAGAGTTATGTGCTTATTGATTTGTTTTGAACACCTTGCAAACTATTGAAAACTGTCCAATTAAAGGAAGGTAATGAATGTGCCCTTTTATATATACTAGTCGTCAACCCGTGCAGCCGTCAGGCTAGCTATATTAAAAGGAGCATTGTTATTCTTTCAAATAATAAAATTTAAAAAAGAAATAAAGGTTAGAAATATCATTTGGACGGCCTTTCATTATTCTTGTAAGCATCAGAAGTTTCTTAAATACTGATAGTGTCAAATGGAAATATGTTCCATTGATGGTTTCCTATCATTTTTTATGTACACATGATTTTCCAATAGTGGCATAATTGTAGATAGTTGTAAAGCCATGTGAAGTACGATAATAACATTAATAGAATGAAAAGATGCATCCATGGCATCAAATACTCATGACAAAGTTATTCGTACAAAATAAAATAAATCAGAATACAGTGTCGTATCTCAATTGCAAAGAAATCATGCAACCACAAAGTATTCATTGTGCCCTGCTATAATCACAAGCACTAACAATCAAGGCCAACAGAGCAAGAACAATACCATGCAGGAAAAGGGAAAACTACAGTTGAACAAATTTAGTGAAATAAGAAGTTCCATGCAAAGACAACGGGAGGAATTGAGTAAGTAGGCAAGTAATCTACCACCCAAGATCTAGAACAGTACAATTAGTGCTAGTTCCTAAATAGGGTATATCAATCATAACAAAATGAATCCCTCATACATGGATTGTAATCAGTTGCCAAAAACAACCTATCTAATTACCTTGATAAAAATAAAAAATATGCAATACCGCCAGTGTGCCACAGAAATATATGTAATGAAAGTAAAGTTAGAATACAATGTATGAACTTACTCTAATAGACCCCCACACTACCTTGAAAGAAAGAAAAGCGTCCCAAATAAAGTATCCTAATGACTCGACCTGGAGAAGGACATGCATGTCATGTAAAGTATGTTTCATGCCATTAAAAATGTTCCTGATACTTTAAAAAATGTTCACGCATTTCAAAAATATGTCTCTAACCCGTTTTATAACTATTTGTACAATGTAAAAATCTGTTTTCATAATTTCGAAAAAATGTATCGTCTCATTCGAAAAATGTTTGTGCCATTTAAACAAAATGTTTACCTCTTTAAAAAATAATTCGTGTCATTAAGAAAATGTTCCCGACATTTTTGCAAAGTGTTCATGCCTTTCAAAAAAAATGTTTAACACACTTTCACAATTCTTTGTACAATATAAAAAAATGTTTTCATTATTTTAGAAACTATACTATGACTCATTCAAAAAAAATGTTTGTGTTATTTAAATAAAAATTTATGCATTTTGAATATATGTTCATGACACTCAGAAAATAGTTTTAAAATGTTTAAAAAATGTTTGTGTAATTTGAGAAAAAAATCGTACTATTAATAAATTCTAGTAAAATTCATAAAAATATTCAAACACTTAACTATGTTTGCATGTTAGAAAAAATGTTGATGGCATTTATGAATAATGCTAAATGTGTTATAAAAGATGTTAACCGCGCGTATAAAAAATGATCAATGTGCTTTTGACAAATATTCAGTATGTATTAAGCCATGCCTAACTATACAGTAGTTCTCGAAATTCATAACCACAATATATGAATATTGATACAACAAGGTGATCAACATTGGAATCATCCATGACAGGATCATGGGGAGTTTCAATGGCCATGACCAATGTTTTAAGTTGTTAAGGCGATGTAAGGAACCCGGGGGGAGGGGGGAGGGGGGAGGGGGGCTCACTGACTAAGCGCTAAGGCATAAGGCAAGGTTGCACCTTGGAGGGTTGTAAGCAGCAGAATAGAGTAGAATTTGGCAGGGGGAGGAGGTAAAACCAATGTTGTCCTACGGAGGAGGAGTCGAGGAGGATCTGCTGGAAAGGAAGGGATAAGCTAAAGGAGAGGAGGGGGAGGATCCACTTGAGAGGGGGTTGGGGCGGATTGGATCAGCAGCTCTAGCCGCCACCAAAGGTCCACGTGGGGGAAAACTATTTCAATCTCTCTGATTTCCCTTGCTTGTAACTGTAGGCGCGCGACAGCCTCTGGTTCCCGCCCAGGACTCTGTTTCCCGCCTCAGCACCTTTCCCAGCCCGAGACATCCAGATTTCCGTAAGGCGGGCAGAATTGCGCCTAGGCAGACAAGTTGAATGCCCAATGACCTAAGGCAGATGCCTTAAGCATGTGTCTAAGGCAAGGTTGGCGTCTTGTTACCTCGGAGTGCCCTGACGCCTAAGTGTCGCATATGTGATGCCTTAAGGACGCCATAAAAACAATGGCTTGACACCAGCCACACAACTTCTCTATGTTTCCAAACTTTGAAATAGGGTGGTTTGTTTAACAATGTGTAGGACTATAATCCACTTTATAGCCCAGGCTCCCATTTTTGTGTAGGATCACAAAATGTTGAATGAACTTCTTTATATATTTATTTCTGGTTAAGTAATGATATCCATATGATTGAGAACAAAATCATGTATTTCGAGTGAAACAAATATTCCCCGGAATTATTGTTCTCTCACAAGCATAAAAACTATCTTATAGTGGCTACAATGGATCCAATACAACTAATGACAAGAAAAATATATCATACATGTCATAAATTAATCATCTTTAATAGATAATAGATAAACCTTATCAAAATTGTTGATGGGAAGGGGTGCTACATTGAATTCCATCTTTATTTTTTTTCTCCAGGTCATCAAATATAGCTCAATATACGAGGCACATCACAAATCCACAGAGGCTTAATGATACATTCGTAAGCTCGCCCATGGAAGCACCTACGTACAAATAATGAATTTCAATTTGAAAGCTTATATGGCGAATATTAAACTAAGGAAATATTTGATAGTTTTGTGTTTACTCACTCCATTATTTTTCGGTGATGACATCAATGCAAGTCATTGCTGCTGGAATGTGCTTTAGCCTTTGAGGTTCCCGAGTCCGAAAAAACATATAACAACAAAACTATTGTTATGCTATGAGGAAGATTGGAAATGTCCTGAAAAGGACATACGATCACTTCATTAAGCAAATTATACCCAGTCATGTATGGCATGCGGCAGTCATTGAAAAATAAGTCCACGCCATGTTTCTATATCCAATGTTCATTTCATGGAATATGTCAAATATACTAAGTGACCAGAGTTACTTAGAGAAGTGTATAGGTTCTAATAAAAAATATAGTATCCCTGAATTCCAAGGATTGCATGGGACCTTCCACAAAAATGCATCACTTCAATCCAGAAATAAGCAAAAGGCTGGAGGCTCCAACGAAGAAGCAAAAAGTTTACTCGGAACCATTTCGTTCACGCTTCATATGCATGATCTTCACATCTCTTTCATCATGTAGGGTTCTCAAGATAGTATCCACCATCATTGTGTATCGCGATCGCCCTGCATGTCCTTGAGAAATCAGGTTCTTGGCCTCTGTATAGTCAGTCTCCAATAAAAATTAACGGAGAGCTCCATTGCAAGGTGAATGAGAGCCCCTCGCTGCAGGCCGACAACACTATCTCCAGCTCATGCCGCACATGAACACAAGGACCGATATGCTGAAAAAAGGTGCCATCCTGCCCATCACGGAATGTCAAGCCCATTCCAGCAGTTCCAGCGAATAAGTTGAATGAGCATTTCACAATTTTACTGTAACAATAAATTTAATCAATACAATATATTAGCTATTTTTATATATTATCCTATTTGTATTAAGCTTCAGTTATGCACCCCAAAACTAGTGCTAGGACTTGAAAAATTGCCTTTCAAATTTTGAATACAAACTCTTCAAATCCTGAGCCCGCTCCTGCCCATTAAACGCCACCAATAAGCCTTTTTCTAGAAGTGGAGAGATGAAACAGCCACCTCGCTCTTCGCTAGTTACCCCTCCTTAGTGATGTAAATGGTCTTATATTTCTTTACGGAGGGAGTACAAGACTACACAACTGCCCCGGCTCCTGAAGCGGGATGACCCCTGGTTGAAGCGACGGATGGTAAATCTCCAAATCATTGTCAATGGGGACGACATTGTTTTTCTCTATTGCATTATCCACAAGCTCAGCAATCATGTTTCCGTGTGAGTGATACGACGTGGGTGATACGACGTGGGTGTTCATTGAAACAGGTCCAAAATACTTTGCGAGCAACAACTCCCATTTCAGCTACACATATCACAACGACAAGATGCGACTATGCGTGGATGTGCACCACAGCCACTAGTATATGACGCTGGAAGATAGCGGCGGTGGCGACCACAAAACACCAAGTACATGTGTCATTGCTAAGTCCTATAGTCATGCGGCAAGTGTTGTAGGTAACTAGTTGAACAAGACCGGTACCGTTATAGGAGTAACACAGGCAATGACCCTGCACATGATTGGAATGGCGACATGATGAAGTGGGCAGCACTACCTGACTCGCCACCTATGCCGACGACCCCGGGCCGTCAGGATAGGCCATTTCCCATCGGCATACATCTATGCCGGCAGCTGCCGTCGGCATAGCCCCTATGGCATAGATCACGTCAGCGTACTCTTGTCAGACCGTCGGCATAGTCTAGCCGTCGCCATAGGTGCTGATGTCTACTACACAACCTTCTTCTTGTAGACGTTGTTGGGCCTGCAAGTGCATAGGTTTGTAGGACAGTAGCCATGAGGGCGAAACAAACGATCTAACACATGAACGCAGAAGAAGCAAGCAGAAAGAGATGAACAGAAGAGGGGCCAAGAAAAGGCAAAGGTTTTCGAAAATCGTTTTAGAAGTGGGGGAGAGGAAAATGAGAGGCGAATGGCAAATAATGTAGTGTAAGGGAGAACAATTTACGATGGGTACTTCGTATGGCTTGACTTGGCGTAGATCTCCCCGGCAACGGCGTCAGAAATCTTTCTGGCTACCTCTTGAGCTTGCGTTGGCTTTCCCTTGAAGAGGAAAGGGTGATGCAGAAAAGTAGCATAAGTATTTTCCTCGGGTTTGAGAACCAAGGTATCAATCTAGTAGGAGACGATGCACAAGTCACTGAATACCTGCACAAACAATCAAGAACCTTGCAACCAACGCGACAAAGGGGTTGTCAATCCCTTCACAGTCACTCGCAAAAGTAAGATCTGATAGAGATAATAAAGTAAATATTTTTAGTATTTTTGTTGTATAGATTAGAAAGTAAAGATTTCAAAATAGTAAATGAGTTTCAATAATATGGAAAACAGATGCAATATAATGTATAAGAGACCCGGGGGCCATAGGTTTCAATAGTGGCTTCTCTCGAGATAGCATGTATTACGGTGGGTGAACAAATTACTGCTGAGCAATTGATAGAAAAGCGTATAATTATGAAGACATCTAAGGCAATGATCATGAACATGTTCATCACGTCTGTGTCAAGTAGACTGAAACGATTCTGCATCTACTACTATTAATCCACACATCGACCGCTATCCAGTATGCATCTAGAGTATTAGGTTCATATGAACGGAGTAATGCATTAAGCAAGATGACATGATGTAGAGGGATAAACTCAAGCAGTATGATATAAACCCCATCTTTTTATCCTCGATGGCAACAATACAATACGTGCCTTGCTGCCCCTACTGTCACTGGGAAAGGACACTGCAAGATTGAACCCAAAGCTAAGCACTTCTCCCATGGCAAGAAAGATCAATCTAGTAGGCCAAACTAAACCAATAATTCGAAGAGACTTGCAAAGATATCAAATCATGCATATAAGAATTCAGAGAAGAACCAAATAATATTCATACATAATCTTGGTCATAAATCCACAATTCATCGGATCTCGGCAAACACGCTGCAAAAGAATATTACATCGAATAGATCTCCAACAACATTGTGGAGAACTTTTTATTGAGAATCAAAGAGAGAGAAGAAGCCATCTAGCTAATAACTATGGACCCGAAGGTCTGTGGTAAACTACTCACGCTTCATCGGAGAGGCAATGGTGTTGATGTAGAATCCCTCCGTGATCGATTCCCCCTCCGGCAGATCGCCGGAAAAGGCCCCAAGATGGAATCTCATGGGTACAGAAGGTTGCGGCGGTGGAAAAGTGGTTTCATGGATCCCCCTGATGTTTTTCAGGTATAAGAGTATATGTTGGAGAAAGAAGTACGTTGGTGGAGCTACGAATGGCCCATGAGGGTGGGGGGCGCGCCTACTCCCATGGACACGCCCTCCTGCCTCGTGGATGCCTCGTGGCGTCTCTGACTTCAACTCCAAGTCTTCTGGTTTGCTTTCGGTCCAAAAAAGATCATTGTGAAGGTTTCATTCCGTTTGGTCTACGTTTGGTATTCCTTTTCTGAAAAACTCTAAAATAGGCAAAAAACAAAAACTGGAACTGGGCGTCCGGTTAATAGGTCCCAAAAATAATACAAAAGATCATATTAAAACCCATTAAATAGCCAAAACAAATAATATAATAGCATGGAACAATCAAAAATTACAGATACGTTGGAGACGTATCACTTACCACCAACGTCTTACTTTGATTTGGCGGTATTGTTGGATGAAGCGGCCCGGACCGACATTACATGACCACGTTCATGAGACTGGTTCTACCGTCGTGCTTTGCACATAGCTAGCTGGTGGGTGTCTCTTTCTCCAACTTTGGTTGAATCGAGTTTGACTATGGCCGGTCCTTGTTGAAGGTTAAAAGAACACACTTGAAGAAAAATCATTGTGGTTTTGATGCGTAGGTAAGAACGGTTCTTGTTAGAAGCCCATAGCAGCCACGTAAAACTTGCAACAACAAAGTAGAGGACGTCTAACTTGTTTTTAGAGGGCTTGTTGTGATGTGATATGGTCAAGACATGATGTGACATAAATTGTTGTATAAGATGATCATGTTTTGTAACAGAGTTATCGGCAACTGGCAGGATCCATATGGTTGTCGCTTTATTGTATGAAATGCAATCACCATGTAATTGCTTTACTTTATCACTAAGCGGTAGCGATAGTCGTAGTAGCAATAGTTGACGAGACGTAAACGATGCTACAATGGAGATCAAGGTGTCAAGCCGGTGACGATGGAGATCATGACGATGCTTCGGTGATGGAGATCATGAGCACAAGATGATGATGGCCATATCATGTCACATATTTTGATTGCATGTGATGTTTATCTTTTATGCATCTTATTTTGCTTAGTACGGCGGTAGCATTATAAGATGATTCCTTACTAAATTTCAAGGAATAAGTGTTCGTCGTGCTGAGACACCATGTGATGATCGGGTGTGATAAGCTCTACATTCACATACAACGGGTGCAAGCCATTTTTGCACGTGCAGAATACTCGGGTTAAACTCGACGAGCCTAGCATATGCAGATATGGCCTCGGAACACTGAGACCGAAAGGTCGAACGTGAATCATATAGGAGATATGATCAACATAATGATGTTCACCATTGAAAACTAATCCATCTCACGTGATGATCGGACATGGTTTAGTTGATTTGGATCACGTGATCATTTAGATGAATAGATGGATGTCTATCTAAGTGGGAGTTCTTAAGTAATATGATTAATTGAACTTTAACTTATCAGGAACTTAGACTTGATAGTTTTTGCATGTCTATATTATTGTGGATCAATTGCCCGTGCTACCGTTCCCTTGAACTTTAATGCCTTCCTAGAGAAAGCGAAGTTGAAAGATGATGGTAGCAATTACACGGACTGGGTCCGCAACTTGAGGATTGTCCGCATTGCTGCACAGAAGAATTACGTCCTGGAAGCAACGCTAGGTGCAAGGCCTGCTGCAGACGCAACTATGGACGTTATGAACGTCTGGCAGAGCAAAGCTAATGACTACTTGATAGTTCAGTGGGCCATGCTTTACGGCTTAGAATCGGGACTTCAAAGACGTTTTGAATGTCATGGAGCATATGCGATGTTCCAAGAGTTGAAATTAATATTTCAAGCAAATTCTTGAGTTGAGAGATATGAAGTCTCCAACAAGTTCTATAGCTGCAAAATGGAGGAGAATAGTTTTGTCAGTGAACACATACTCAGAATGTCTAGGTACCATAACCACTTGACTCAGCTGGAAGTTAATCTTCCTGATGAAAGTGTCATTGACAGAGTTCTTAAATCACTGCCACCAAGCTATAAAGGCTTTGTTATGAACTATAATATGCAAGGGATGACGAAAACGATTCCTAAGCTCCTCGCAATGCTAAAGGCTACAGAGGTAGAAATCAAGAAGGAGTATCAAGTGTTGATGGTTAACAAGATCACTAGTTTCAAGAAAAAGGGCAAAGGAAAGAAGGGGAACTTCAAGAAGAATAGCAAGCAAGTTGCTACTCCCGGGAAGAAGCCCAAGCATGGACCTAAGCATGAATCTGAGTGCTTCTACTGCAAAGGGACTGGTCACTGGAAGCGGAACTTCCCCAAGTATTTGGTGGATAAGAAGGATGGCAAAGTGAAAGGTATATTTGATATACATGTTATTGATGTGTACCTTACTAATGCTCGTAGTAGCACCTGGGTATTTGATACTGGTTCTGTTGCTCATATTTGCAACTCGAAACAGGGGCTATAGATTAAACGAAGATTGGCTAAGGACGAGGTGACGATGCCCGTCGGAAATGGATCCAAAGTCAATGTGATCGCCGTCGGCACGCTACCTCTACATCTACCTTCGGGATTAGTTTTAGACCAGAATAATTGTTATTTGGCACCAGCGTTGAGCATGAACATTATATCTGAATCTTGTCTGATGCGAGATGGTTATTCATTTAAATCAGAGAATAATGGTTGTTCTATTTATATGAGTAATATCTTTTATGGTCATGCACCCTTGTTGAGTGGTCTATTTTTGTTGAATCTCGATCGTAGTGATACACATGTTCATAATATTGAAGCCAAAAGATACAAAGTTGATAATGATAGTGCAACTTATTTGTGGCACTGTCGTTTGGATCATATTGGTGTAAAGCGCATGAAGAAACTCCATGCTGATGAACTTTGGAATCACTTGATTATGAATCACTTGGTGCTTGCGAACCATGCATCATGGGCAAGATGACTAAATCTCCGTTCTCCGGAACAATGGAACGAGATATTGACTTGTTGGAAATAATACATACCGATGTATGCGGACCAATAAGTGCTGAGGCTCATGGTGGGTATCGTTATTTTCTGACCTTCACAGATGATTTAAGCAGATATGGGTATATCTACTTAATGAAACATAGTCTGAAACATTTGAAAAGTTCAAAGAATATCAGAGTGAAGTAGAAAATCATCGTCACAAGAAAATAAAGTTTCTACGATCCAATCATGGAGGTGAATATTTGAGTTACGAGTTTGGTCTTCATTTGAAACAATGTGGAATAGTTTCGCAACTCACGCCACCTGGAACACCACAGCGTAATGGTGTGTACAAACATCGTAACCATACTTTATTGGATATGGTGCGATCTATGATGTTTCTTAAAGATTTACCGCTATCATTTTGGGGTTATGCTTTAGAGATGGCTACATTCACGTTAAAAAGGGCACCATTGAAATCCGTTGAGATGACACCATATGAACTGTGGTTTGGCAAGAAACCCAAGTTGTCGTTTCTTAAAGTTTGGGGCTGCGATGCTTATGTGAAAAAGATTCAACCTGATAAGCTCTAACCCAAATCGGAAAAGTGCATCTTCATAGGATACCCAAAGGAAACTATTGGGTACACCTTCTATCACAGATCCGAAGGCAAGATATTCGTTGCTAAGAATGGATCCTTTCTAGAGAAGGAGTTTCTCTCGAAAGAAGTGAGTGGGAGGAAAGTAGAACTTGATGAGGTAACTGTAACTTCTCCCGAATTGGAAAGTAGTTCACCATAGAAATTAGTTCCAGTGATTCCTACACAAATTAGTGAGGAAGCTAATGATGATGATCATGAAACTTCAGATCAAGTTACTACCAAACCTCGTAGGTCATCCAGAGTACAGTCCAGACCAGAGTGGTACGGTAATCCTGTTTAGGAAGTCATGTTACTAGACCATGATGAACCTACGAACTAGGAGGAAGCGATGATGAGCCCAGATTCCGCGAAATGGCTTGAGGCCATTGTCGGTGTCAAAACCGGCGGATCTCGGGTAGGGGGTCCCGAACTGTGCGTCTAGGCGGATGGTAACAGGAGACAAGGGACACGATGTTTTTACCCAGGTTCGGGCCCGGTAATACCCTACTCCTGCTTGATTAATATTGATGATATGTATAGTACAAGAGTAGATCTACCACGAGATCAAGGAGGCTAAAACCTAGAAGCTAGCCTATGGTATGATTGTTGTTCGTCCTACGGACTAAAATCCTCCGGTTTATATAGACACCGGATAGGTTAGGGTTACACAGAGTCGGTTACAATGGTAAGAGATCTACATATCCGTATCGCCAAGCTTGCCTTCCACACCAAGGAAAGTCCCATCCGGACACGGGATGAAGTCTTCAATCTTGTATCTTCATAGTCCAGGAGCCCGGCCGATGGTGATAGTTCGGCTATCCGGACACCCCCTAATCCGGGACTCCCTCAGTAGCCCCCGAACCAGGCTTCAATGACGATGAGTCCGGCGCGTAGTTTGTCTTCGGCATTGCGAGGCGGGTTCTTCTCCAAATTCCATATACTTGTCGAATAGTGTCCGGCTTCTGATAAATGCTGCGCTCCTTGGCTTCTACGCCCAATAATGGCCATCTTCCACGTGTTTGAATGAATGCGAAAAGCCAGGGTATTTTTACACTTGCCCCCCTAGCTGCGCAAATGAGCCGCCTAGAAAAGGGACGAGGATCTAGATCTGAGTCACACCATCCCCCCTCTGCGAGCTTTCATCGGAGCGCCTCTGACAAAAACCTATTCCATCATGGACAGTCGACGCGGCTCCTCCTCTCGCGCTCCCAGCCCTAAGCCTGGAAATTGGGAGAGATGCTCAGTCCCGCATAGCGAGCTAGTTATACTCCAAACCAAGGGATTTCTTCCCCCGGCCTTCATGGTTCCGGTTCGAGCCGGACTTGCCACCTACAAGGGCGGAAAGCAAGCGGAGAGCGTCCCCGATCCCTCTAAAGGAGAGCGGGTATGCTTTGCCTCTTATCTAGTAAGAGGACTCGGATTTCCAATCCATCCGTTTCTCCGGGGGCTCTTGGAGTTCTACGGCCTCCAGTTGCACCACCTTACGCCTGCCTCCATTTTGCACATCGCGGGCTTCGTGGCCCTTTGCGAACTGTTCGTGGGTGTCGAGGCTCATTTTGCGCTATGGAAGAGATTATTCTGCCTTGTACCCCGTTCTCATGAGGGGTCAATATATCAAGTGGGCGGAGCCGAACTATGGCGCATCGCCGGGACCGGATATCTATCCGGAACCCCGAAGAAGGCGTCCGAAGACTGGCCTTCGGAATGGTTTTACATGGAGGACGTCCCGCTGCGGATCCTGTTCGGATCGGCCTTCCGGAGTTTAGCAACGCCTCTGAAGAAGCGCCTAAGCTGGCGCCCATGGAGTCCCAGAGGGAAAATGACCGGGGCGTCCTTTATTTGATGAGCCGAATAAGATTATTGGCTCATGCCGGATTGACCATGACCGAGTCATGGCAATCTGCATTATGAGGGGAGTGCAGCCGCTCCAATATAGGGGCCACCCCATGTGGGTTTCAACGGGGAGGACGATGCCACCCGCCATGGCCGCAAAGGGCCGGGATCGGTCACCGAACTGGTGAAGACCTTGTCCGCCATGTACAAAGGGGAAGAGGAGGATTTTCTCCGCGCAATCCACTGAACGGGTTTTCTTTGAATAATCTCGAAGTTGGGTAAGAAAATACCTTAGTGGCCTGTTCGATCCATGTTCCCGTGGTTAAATATCTCATTTCATGGTTTCTACGCAGGAACTGCGCCGGGCCATGGAGAAGATACACAGCCCGCTTCACAACCCGAGGATCCGAACGGTCCCTCGATCCGCCTCCGAAGAGGATCCGGATATAAAGGTGGAGTTGATCAACGGGTGTTCCACGAACTTAGCATCCACAATGCTTTGGTTGCCATTACGGCCGACACCGGAATACTTCCAAATTTCCAGTAATCGAGACCGAGGTCCCAATACTCTGATAATGACCCATCCGTGCTTATTTCTTGATCACCGTATACCAATGGTGTTTCGCAGAGGGTGCCTTCGAGGCAGGAGGCCGAGCCCGCGGCGACTGGCCAACAAGGGGCAGTACGGCCCCGCAGGCTAAAGAGAAGTGCGGTCTAGATCAAAACTCCGCCGCAACGGTATGGCGCGTCACCATATTCCCAGTATTGATTCCTGGAAGGTGTACTAACGCTGGTGCTTTTTCCAGGAAAAAGAGCGCTCGCCAGACTGAGTCCAGAGAGGTTGCCAATCGAGCCTCCGCCGGCCAGGCTCCAAAGCCGGGTCCGGAAGTGGAGGCGAGCACGAGGCGTGAGTCGGATGCTCCTCCAACAGAGGATGCCGACAGATTGTCCGCCACCAACTCCGAGGTGGAGGACGCCATGAATCACAGGCGCCGCCGGACAGTTCTTCGTGACGCATGTTTCTCCCAAGAGGCCTTGAATGCCTTCAATTCGGGAGATGCGCACCGCCGTGCCGCTCAAGATGGTCTAGCCAGAGCCACGGAGCAGTATGTAAAGGACATACGGGTGAGGAAATTTGACAGTTATATATGTCAGTAGCCCCCGAGACATAAATTAGTTAGAATAACTGATTTAAGGATCATTTGTTATCCAGGATCTTACAAAAAAGAATACCCGACTGTCCCAGGAGCTTGAAGAATGCAAGGCCCAACTTGAGGCCGCACCAGCCGCTACAGGGGGAGCCACAGAGACCCCCGCTGGTAATATATGCCTCAAAAGATAAATAGTTTATGAAGTGCGGCGTGTGTGTAAATCTGACAGTAATATTGCAGATGGCGCCGGACTAGATCCGGACAAGCAACAACTCCTGCGCCAGCTAAAGGCCGGCGAGAGCGTGCTTACGAGGGTGCGGCATGAGAAAAATAACCTCCAAGATGCCAACACCCAACTGGGTGAGGAACTAAATGATGTTCGTGCCCAGTTTTCTGATTCCGTAAAGGAGAATCGACGGCTTCGTCGCGGCATTTTCAGTAAGTGCTTGAGCGAACTTTTAAAGAGTTCGGCGAGGAAGGCGACTAACATAAACATGTATGTAGGTTTGCTCACAGGTCGTCCTGAGGAGGAGATGCCCAGTTATTCGGGTGATCTTCTTCCCGAACTGCGTCAGCTGCACGAACGAGTTCGGCAGGTGATGAAAGGCGTCGCCCAGGCCTTGTGGCCATCTATCTCCCTGCCCGAAGGCATTGGGGAGCTGGCAGAGCGGCTTCAAGGAGCACGGCGGCGCTTCCGACTATGGAAGATATCGGCCTGCCGTCAAGGCGCCAGGGAGGCTTAGGCCATGGTAATAAAGACCTGTGGGGCCTGACCTGTGGGGCCTGATGGGAAGGAGATCCCTGTAAGCTTAGTGTACAGCCAAGTAGAATTGGCCGCCAAGTATTCCCAGCAAGATTGTAAATTAGACAGCCTATTAGATGACATTGAGGAGGAATACAATGAGTCGAGTTGACTATGTAATTGAATATGACATGAAAAATGTCTTCTCGCCGGATTGTAGATCGTTTGTCATAGCGGACCTTTTCGCTTCGACCTCGGGACCCAACAGTCCGGAGTGTGTCCGAATACCCTTACGGTAATATAAGAACCGGGGCATGCATGGAGACAAGGCGTAGGGGTCATTATTGCTGTATCAGACAAGTGCCCAACTAGTTATGTTATATTACATGGGTAGTAAGAAACATCTTCCAGGGAGAATAGTTCCGTTAAGGGTTCCTTTCGCTGGGAGGCATGCCCTAAAGTGCATGTCAAAACTGCTAAGAAAGCAGAAAATCATCTGGGGGCAGATGGATAAATAGTTAAAAATCATCTTTCAGTTCACCGACCGAATATTCCCTTAAGAACGCTAGCTTTCGGCTTCACCAGTCTAAGGTACACATCCGGCTGACCCGGCAGTAACAATCGCAAAGGTGCTCCCTTTACCACCTAGCCGAACAATCGGGAACGTAGGGGTAAGCACAGGAGCCAGGCAACCCAGCTTGGCCAAAACTTAAGTCATTTCGATGCATATAATGGTGAATAAAAGGTACATGCGGAAGTTTTGACACATGTGTTGGGCATGAAGCCCGTATAAATAAGCTTCTGTTAAAGAAGCCCCCAGGTATAATGAGCGCGGATAGCGCGTCAAATATGTGCGAACAAAGCGCAAACGAGCCTCTAAAGGCTTCAAGAAGAAGGAGGAGGAAGGAGAGAAATAAAAGACAACAAAAATAGAAAATGTGGACGGAGGAAGGAGACGAACTTGGAGTCTGGCGCTTAGGCGTAGAATCTTCGTAGACGGGCTGCGTTCCATGGGTTTTGCTCGAGTCGGTTATCCGATGTGTTTCGCAGACGGTATGAGATCCCGACGATCCCGACGATCCTTGCCTCGAGATCCTGCCTGGGAGAACGACAATAAGGTTTTTGGGAGTGTCTCGACGTGATCGCTCCCTATCTCCCCCCGTATCTGTCCGCCTCTACTTCAACTACTTACCTTGCATCGACCACATGGCTGACGACGAAGCCGCCAAGAAGAAGGCCTCAGCCAATGTCGAGGCTGCCGCTTGCCGCCAAGTGCTGGCCTAGCTAACCGGAGGGTATGACTCGTTCATCCCCAATTTGCTTGTTCATGTGTTAGTCATATATATGTTGTTCATAGATGTTTTGGTTCTATGTATTGTATGTGCTCACTAATGACCCACAAGTGTAGGGGATCTATCGTAGTCCTTTCGATAAGTAAGAGTGTCGAACCCAACAAGGAGCAGAAGGAAATGATAAGCGGTTTTCAGTAAGGTTTTCTCTGCAAGCACTGAAATTGTAGGTAATAGATAGTTTTGTGATAAGATAAATTTTAACGAGTAACAAGTAAATAAAGTAAATAAAGTGCAGCAAGGTGGCCCAGTCCTTTTTGTAGCAAAGGATAAGCCTGGACAATTTCTTATAATGAGAAAAGAGCTCCCGAGGACACATGGGAATTATCGTCAAGCTAGTTTTCATCACGCTCATATGATTCGCGTTCGGTACTTTGATAATTTGATATGTGGGTGGACCGGTGATTGGGTACTGCCCTTACTTGGACAAGCATCCCACTTATGATTAACCCCTATTGCAAGCATCCACAACTACAAAAGAAGTATTAAGGTAAACCTAACCACAGCCTTAAACATATGGATCCAAATCAGCCCCTAACGAAGCAACGCATAAACTAGGGTTTAAGCTTCTATCACTCTAGCAACCCATCATCTACTTATTACTTCCCTATGCCTTCCTCTAGGCCCAAATAATTGTGAAGTGTCATGTAGTCGATGTTCACATAACACCACTAGAGGAAAAGACAACATACATCTCATCAAAATATCAAACGAATACCAAATTCACATGACTACTAATAGCAAGACTTCACCCATGTCCTCAGGAACAAACGTAAC
This sequence comes from Aegilops bicornis, assembly GCA_021605145.1. Classification (NCBI taxonomy): domain Eukaryota; kingdom Viridiplantae; phylum Streptophyta; class Magnoliopsida; order Poales; family Poaceae; genus Aegilops; species Aegilops bicornis. Next base: position 47,976,360 of record CM038675.1, on the reverse strand, counting down.
TACTCACAAAGCATATTCATGTTCATAATCAGAGGAGTAATAATATGCATTAAGGATCTGAACATATGATCTTCCACCAAGTAAACCAATTAGCATCAACTACAAGGAGTACTCAACACTACTAGCAACCCACAGGTACCAATTTGTGGTTTGGATACAAGATTGGATACAAGAGATGAACTAGGGTTTTGAGAGGAGATGGTGCTGGTGAAGATGTTGATGGAGATTGACCCCCTCCCGATGAGAGGATCGTTGTTGATGACGATGGTCATGATTTCCCCCTCCCACAGAGAAGTGTCCCCGGCAGAACAGCTCTGCCGGAGCCCTAGATTGGTTCCGCCTCGTGGCGGAGGAGTTTCGTCCCGTAAGCTTGCCCACGATTTTTTCCAGGGAAAAAGCCTTCATATAGCAGAAGATGGACACCAGAGGGCCACTAGGGGGCCCAGGAGACAGGGGGCCCGCACAGTAGGGGTGGGCGCGCCCCCACCCTCCTGGCCAGGGTGTGGGCCCCCTGAGGTGTTTCTTTCGCTCAATAATTCTTATTAATTCCAATAATAAGTTTCGTGGAGTTTCATGATTTTTGGAGCAGTGCAGAATAGGTTTCCAATATTTGTTCCTTTTCCAGCTAGAATTCCAGCTGCCGGCATTCCCCCTCTTCATGGTAAACCTTGTAAAATAAGAGAGAATAGCCATAAGTATCGAGATATAATGTGTAATAACAGCCCATAATGCAATTAATATTGATATAAAAGCATGCTGCAAAATGGATGTATCAACTCCCCCAAGCTTAGACCTCGCTTGTCCTCAAGCGAAAGCCGATATCAAAAAATATGTCCACATGTTTAGAGATAGAGGTGTCGATAAAAATAAAATACGGACATGAGGGCATCATGATCATTCTTATAACAGCAACATAAATAGATTTTGTCATATGACTTCTTATGCTAAAGTAACAATCAATTCACAATGTCAAGTATGGTTCAGAAACTTCATTGGAAGCTAACAAACTATAATCTCAGTCATTGAAGCAATTGCAATTTATCATAACATCAGAAAGAGTCAAGAATAGAGCTTTTCAGCAAGTCCACATACTCAAGTATCATGTAGTCTTCTACAATTGCTAACACTCACGCAATACTTGTGGTTATGGAGTTTCAGCCAGACACTGAGAAAGATATGGGCTTATTGTGTTGCCTCCCAACGTATTCACCTTTAGGTGATGTCAACAATAATAGTCCATGCTAACTTACACCGAATTGGATATATATATATCATGATCATTCAAACATGAGGAGCTTGCCAAAGGATAAAATGAAAAAGGGAAAGGTGAAGATCACCTTGACTCAAGCATAAAGTAAAAACATAAAGTAAAAGATAGGCCCTTCGCAGAGGGAAGCAGAGGTTGTCATGTGCTTTTAGGGTTGGATGCATAAAATCTTAATGGAAAAGAACATCACTTTATATTGCCACTTGTATGTGGACCTTTATTATGCAGTCCGTCGCTTTTATTGCTTCCACAACAAGATCGTACAAAGCTTATTTTCTCTGCACTAATAAGTCATGCATATTTAGATAGCAATTTTTGTTGCCCGCAACATGAAAACTTACTTGAAGGATCTTACTCAATCCATAGGTAGGTATGGTGGACTCTCATGGCAAAACTGGGTTTAAGGTTATTTGGAAGCACAAGTAGTATCTCTACTTGGTTCAAGGAATTTGGCTAGCATGAAAGGGAAAGGCAAGCTCAACATGTTTGGAAGGTCAATGACAATATACTTTAACTTATATGTGACAAAACATAAACCATTACGTTGTCTTCCTTGTCCAACATCAACTCTTTTAGCATGTCATACTTAATGAGTGCTTCACAATCATAAAAGATGTCCAAGATATTATATTTGTATGTGAAACCTCTCTTTCCTTATTACTTCCTATTAATTGCAACGATGACCAAAACTACGTTTATCAACTCTCAACAACTTTTATGCCTCATACTTTCTATGTGTGAAGTCATCACTAACCATAAGATCAATATGAACTCTTTTATTCTCAATTTTCTCAAGATCAAAGCAAGATAGCACCCTTGACTCAACACTAATCTTTATTATAGATAGCTCACTGACTAGATTACATAAAGAGAGATCACAAAGCAAAACTCAAAACTACTTGATACTAAAACTTCAATCTACTAGATCAAGATACTACTAAAAGGATCGAACCAAATAAAACGGTAAAGATAGGAGTGTGATGGTGATACGATACCGGGGCACCTCCCCCAAGCTTGGCAGTTGCCAAGGGGAGTGCCCATATCCATGTGATTATGCCTCCTTCTTCATGGTTGGTGTTATGATCTTCTTGGCAATGATGACCCTCAGGATACGATTCTCCTCCTCGAGCTTATTGACTTGTTGTTTGAGGTCCATAATTTCTTTGCGGAGCTTGCCCGTAACGGATAAAGCTCCCTTTACCCAAGCATGCTGCATAGCTTCTGGAGAACAAGTGGCGCTCTTTTTCATATTTTCACACGAAAGAAATCTAAGGTTGGAGGGGATGACCGAATTTGGGATAGCCGAGCTATGTAGTTCCCCCATCATGAATTCCGCTTGGAGACGAGAGGTAACTTCTTGATCTTCCTCAATGTCATCTATCCTTTTCAAGTCGGCCTCCATCTCATCCTCCGTCGATGGTCCAAAGTGATAAGCATCGCTATTTGCTCCTGGACCTGGTGTCGGGTGAGACACCTGACTCTCCCCGATTGACTCTTGAGAAGACATCTTGCTCTTAATCTGCAACAGGAACAGCTCGAAACGAAAACAGAGGATATTTGCGTGATACAGTGGTCAAAACTTTCGGGAGTTTATATAATGAATTTTTACCGAACAAAATACGTAAGGAAGAAAACGGAGTACGGGAGGCACACGACGTGGCCACAAGACAGGGGGGCGCGCCCAGTAAGGGTGGGCGCACCCTCCACCCTCGTGGAGGCCTCGTGTCCTTCCCGGACTACTTCTTTCTTCCTAAAATTCTTAAATATTCCAAAACTGATAAAAATTGCAATTAGAATTGTTTTGAAGTCCGTTTACTTACCGTACCACATACCTATTCCTTTTCAGTCTGGAACATTCTGGAAAGTGTCCCTTATGTATTCCTCCGGGGTTACGGTTTCAATAATATTAGTTTCAACATTGATAGGATTACCTGAAATATATTGTTTAATTCTTTGACCGTTCACCACCCTCGGACTCGTGCCTTCGAAGTTGTTGATTCTTATGGCACCGGAACGATAGACCTCCTCGATAACGTAAGGACCTTCCCATTTAGAGAGAAGTTTTCCTGCAAGAAATCTTAAACAAGAGTTGAATAATAACACATAATCACCTACGTTAAACTCACGCTTTTGTATCCTTTTGTCATGCCAGCGTTTGAATTTTTCTTTGAATAGCTTGGCATTCTCATAGGCTTGGGTTCTCCATTCATCAAGTGAGCTAATATCAAATAACCTCTTCTCACCGGCAAGTTTGGAGTCATAGTTGAGCTCTTTAATAGCCCAATATGCTTTATGTTCAAGTTCAAGAGGTAAATGACAAGCTTTTCCATAAACCATCTTATATGGAGACATACCCATAGGATTTTTATAAGCAGTTCAATAGGCCCATAATGCATCATCTAGTTTCTTGGACCAATTCTTTCTAGATCTATTCATAGTCTTTTGCAAAATTAATTTTAGCTCTCTATTGCTCAACTCTACTTGACCACTAGACTGCGGATGATAAGTGAGATGGGGGGAGACATGTACATGATGTAACCACTCCTTGTAAATGTGATATAATTATTAATATATATGACAGTGGGAGCCTCTCCCACTGTCCTAGTTCCTCAAAAAAAACATCATACTTAGCAAGCATCTTACGGAAAGCACCATGAATAAAATGTGAACCACCATCAGCCATAAGCTATCTAGGGACTCCAAACCTCGGAAAAATAACTTCTTTAAGCATTTTAATAGAAGTTTTATGATCAGCACTACTAGTTGGAATAGCTTCTACCCACTTAGTAACGTAATCAACAGCAACAAAAATATGTGTATAACCATTAGAGGTAGCAAAGGGTCCCATATAATCAAAGCCCCAAGCATCAAACAGTTCAATAACAAGAGAATAATTCATAGGCATTTCTTGACTTCTACTAATATTACCAATTCTTTGACATTCATCACAAGATAAGACAAACTTACGAGCATCTTTGAAGAGAGTAGGACAATAAAAACCGGATTGCAATACCTTGTGTGCAGTTCTATCTCCAGTGTGGTGTACTCCATATGATTTAGAGTGACACATGCGTAGGATCTGTTCCTGTTCATGCCCAGGTACACAACGTCTAATAACACAATCTACTCCTTCTTTATAAAGGTGTGGGTCATCCCAGAAGTAATGTCTTAAATCATAAAAGAACTTTTTGTTTTGCTGGTATGTGAAACTAGGAGGTATAAATTTAGCAACAATGTAATTAACATAATCAACATACCAAGGAGCAGTACGAGAAGTATTAAAGACCGCTAATTGTTCATCAGGAAAGCTATCATCAATAGGAAGTGGGTCATCAAGAACATTCTCTAACCTAGACAAGTTGTCTGCAACGGGGTTCTCAGCTCCCTTTCTATCAATAATATGAAAATCAAATTCTTGGAGCAAGAGAACCCATCTAATGAGTCTAGGCTTAGCATCTTTCTTTTTCATAAGATATTTAATAGCAGCATGATCAGTGTGAATAGTAACTTTAGAATCAACAATATAAGGTCTAAACTTATCACATGCAAACACAACTGCTAAGAATTCTTTTTCAGTAGTTGCATAATTTCTCTAGGCAGTATCAAGAGTCTTACTAGCATACTGGATAACATTCAATTTCTTATCAACTCTTTGCCCTAGAACAGCACCTACAGCATAATCACTAGCATCACACATAATTTCAAAGGGTAAATTCCAATCAGCTAGCTGAACAATAGGTGCAGTGATTAAAGCTTTCTTAAGTATTTCAAATGCTTCTACACAATCATCATCAAAGACAAAAGGAATATCTTTTTGCAATAAATTATTCAGAGGCCTAGAGATTTTAGAAAAGTCCTTAATGAACATCCTATAAAAACCAGCATGACCAAGGAAACTTCTTATACCTTTTATGTCCTTGGGACATGGCATCTTTTCAATAGCATCAACTTTAGCTTTATCCACTTCAATACCTCTCTCGGAGATCTTGTGCCCCAAAACAATGCCTTCATTAACCATAAAGTGGCACTTTTCCCAATTCAATATGAGACTAGTGTCTTCGCATCAATGCAAAACTCGATCAAGGTTGCTTAAGCAATCATCAAAAGAGGATCCATAAACGGAGAGGGCATCCACGAATACCTCACAAATCTTTTCACAAAAGTCAGAGAATATAGCCATCATACATCTTTGAAAGGTAGCAGGTGCATTAGATAAACCAAAAGGCATACGTCTATAAGAAAAAGTACCGAAAGGGCAAGTAAAATTAGTTTTTGATTGATCCCCCGCTGACACAGGTATTTGAGAGAAACCAGAATAACCATCTAGAAAGCAGAAATGTGTGTGTTTGGATAGTCTTTCTAGCATTTGATCAATAAAAGGTAAAGGGTAATGATCTTTCTTAGTAGCTTTATTATATTTATGGAAATCAATTACCATATATTAACCTTTAATAATTCTTTGCGGGATCAATTCATCTTTATCATTAGGAACGACTGTAATACCTCCCTTTTTAGGAACACAATGGACAGGTCTTACCCAATCACTATCAGCAACGGGATAAATTATACCTGCCTCAAGGAGCTTTAGTATCTCCTTTCTTACCACTTCTTTCATCTTGGGATTCAGTCGTCGTTGAGGATCTCTAACTGGTTTGGCACCGTGCTCCAAATTAATTTTGTGTTGGCATAACGTGGGACTAATGCCCTTAAGATCATCAAGAGTATATCCAATAGCAACACGGTGCTTCTTCAGAGTTTTCAATAATCTTTCTTCTTCTTGCTCTGAAAGGTTAACCCTAATAATAATAGGATATATCTTCTTTTCATTAAGATAAGCATACTTAAGATTATCAGGTAATGGTTTGAGTTCAAACACGGGATCACCCTTGGGTGGAGGGGGATCCCCAAGAATTTCAACGGGAAGGTTGTGTTTCATCATAGGTTCCTGTTTAAGGAACAATTCATCTATTTCCCTTATTTCCTTCATAAACATATCATTTTCATGGTCAAGCAAATATTGTTCTAACGGATCAGTAGGTGGCACGGCAATAGAAGTAAGACCAATAATCTCATCCTTACTAGGTGATTCTCTGTCACGAGATTGTCTATGAACCTTAGCAAAATTAAACTCATGAGACACACCCTCTAAGCCAATTGTGACAGTATCCTTTTAACAATCAATCCTAGCATTAACTGTATTCAAGAAGGGTCTACCAAAAATAATGGGACAAAAGTCATCTTGTGGGGAACCGAGAACAAGAAAATCAGGATGGTATTTAACCTTCCCACACAGGACTTCAACATCTCTAACTATCCCATCTGGTTTAATGGTATCCCTATTAGCAAGATTAATAGTAACATCAATATCTTCTATTTCAGCGGGTGCAATGTCATGCATAATTTATTTATATAAATCATAGGGTATTGCACTAGCACTAGCACCCATATCACATAAGCCATGATAACAATGATCTCCTATTTTAACAGAAATAACAGGCATGCCTACCACAGGTCTATGTATCTTAGTATCTGGTCTAACAATATTAGCAGTCTCACCACAGGAATATTAGCCCATCTAAATCATCATCCAAGAGATCTTTAACCATAGCAATACTAGGTTCAAATTTGATTTGCTCAGGAGGTTTATAAGTCCTAGTATTACTCTTATGAACAGCAGTCGAAGTTTTAGCATGGTCCTTTATCCTAACAGGAAAAAGAGGTTTCTCAACATAAGTAGTAGGAACAATAGGATCACTATAGGTGACAGTCTTTTCCTCAACTGTAATATGTGCAACTACTTTAACTTCAACGGGAGGATTATATTTAAACCACTTCTCCTTAGGGAGATCAACGTGAGTAGCAAAAGATTCACAGAAAGAAGCTACTATCTCAGAGTCAAGTCCATATTTAGTGCTAAATCCACGAACAACATCGGCATCCATAAAAGATTTAACACAATCAAACTTAGGTGTCGTACCTGACTCCTTGCCATCGTCGGAACCCCAATCTTCAGAGTTGCGTTTAATTCTTTCCAATAAGTCCCTTTTGAATTCAATAGTCTTCCGCATATAAGAACCAGCACAAGAAGTATCAAGCATGTTGCGATCATTGAGAGAAAGCTGAGCATAAAATTTTGGAATAATCATTTCTCTGGAGAGCTCATGATTGGGGCATGAATTTAACATTGACTTAAGCCTTCCCCAAGCATGGGCGATGCTTTCTCCTTCGCGAGGCCAGAAATTATATATGTAATTACGATCACGATGAACAAGATGCATAGGATAGACCTTCTGGTGAAATTCCAATTTCAATCGTTTCTAATTCCAAGATCTCGTATCATCACATAGCCTATACCATGTCAATGCATCTCCTTCAAAGATAAAGGGAAGACCTTCCTTTTGACAACATCATCGGGAATACCTGCAAGCTTAAATACTCCACAAACTTCATCCACAAAGATAGGGTGTAAATCGGGATGCAATGTTCCATTTCCTGCAAATGGATTAGCTAGCAGTTTCTCTATCATACCCGAAGGAATCTCAAAGTAAATATTTTCAAAAAGTTCAGTAGGTTGAGGAGCAACTCTTTGGTCTTCTGGTCGGGGTGAAGTTACCCCGAACAAGCCCCTCAAAGGATTAGTTTCCATAGTAACAAGTGACAGAAAATTTCAGCACACTATATAAATGTTTCCTTACCAAGTTCAACTCACCAAAAGCGCTACACTCCCCGGCAACGGCGCCAGAAAAGAGTGTTGATGACCCACAAGTGTAGGGAATCTATCGTAGTACTTTCGAAGTAAGAGTGTCGAACCCAACGAGGAGCAGAAGAAATGATAAGCGGTTTTCAGTAAGGTTGTCTCTGCAAGCACTGAAATGGTAGGTAATAGATAGTTTTGTGATAAGATAAATTGTAACGAGTAACAAGAAAATAAAGTAAATAAAGTGCAGCAAGGTGGCCCAATCCTTTTTGTAGCAAAGGATAAGCCTGGACAATTTCTTATAATGAGAAAAGAGCTCCCGAGGACACATGGGAATTATCGTCAAGCTAGTTTTCATCACGCTCATATGATTCGTGTTCGGTACTTTGATAATTTGATATGTGGGTGGACCGGTGATTGGGTACTGCCCTTACTTGCACAAGCATCCCACTTATGATTAACCCCTATTGCAAGCATCCGCAACTACAAAAGAAGTATTAAGGTAAACCTAACCACAACCTTAAACATATGGATCCAAATCAGCCCCTAATGAAGCAACGCATAAACTAGGGTTTAAGCTTCTGTCACTCTAGCAACCCATCATCTACTTACTACTTCCCTATGCCTTCCTCTAGGCCCAAATAATGGTGAAGTGTCATATAGTCGACGTTCACATAACACCACTAGAGGAAAAGACAACATACATCTCATCAAAACATCGAACGAATACCAACTTCACATGACTACTAATAGCAAGACTTCACCCATGTCCTCAGGAACAAACGTAACTACTCACAAAGCATATTCATGTTCATAATCAGAGGAGTAATAATATGCATTAAGGATCTGAACATATGATCTTCCACCAAGTAAACCAATTAGCATCAACTACAAGGAGTAATCAACACTACTGGCAACCCAGAGGTACCAATTTGTGGTTTGGGGACAAGATTGGATACAAGAGATGAACTAGGGTTTTGAGAGGAGATGGTGCTGGTGAAGATGTTGATGGAGATTGACACCCTCTTGATGAGAAGATCGTTGTTGATGATGATGGTGATGATTTCCCCCTCCCGGAGGGAAGTGTCCCCGGTAGAACAGCTCTGCCGGAGCCCTAGATTGGTTCCGCCTCGTGGCGGCGGAGTTTAGTCTCGTAAGAGTTTCAGGATTTTTTGAGCAGTGCAGAATAGGTTTCCAATGTTTGCTCCTTTTCCAGCCAGAATTCCAGCTGCCGGCATTCCCCCTCTTCATGGTAAACCTTGTAAAATAAGAGAGAATAGCCATAAGTATTGAGATATAATGTGTAATATCAGCCCATAATGCAATAAATATTGATATAAAAGCATGATGCGAAATGGACGTATCACTCACATGCTTAGGTATCGATATGATATGCATATCGTATTTGCCATGTTTACTATTTACTCGTGGATTATATTTGTCAAAAATGTGCTAATATTTCCAACAATCCAAAAACCATATTTTAGGCACTTTTTAACTGATGGCTTGACCACTACTCTGAAACCGAAAAAGTTTATCGGGACGCATTTTAAGCGTTGGCAGACTAGGACCACCTTGTGGCTCACAACAATATTGCATTATTGCCTTGACAACCGTTTTGTATTGGACCAGGCTCATGAGACACAATGCATCACTAAGGAGCTAGAACTCCTGAAGTGCGAGTTACCGGACAAATTTATCGCAGGTTGCATTATTGTAAAACTCCCTCCTGGATGGAGGTACTTTGATACTTCTCTCAAGCACTTGAGACGTGAATTCTCAGTTGAGGATGTCATTCATCATCTAAGTGTTGATCAGAACTCGAGTGTAAAGCTCACACATGAAAGGGGCAGAGGGTTCTTATAGCACCTATATGATGCAGAACAATTCCCATAAGTTCAAGCGAAAGAACTGTCGAGCAGAATACTACCTTTAAGAAGAAGGGTAAGAAGAAAGACAAAAATAGAGATGGCTGATTTACTTTTGGTTTGGAGGAACACTTGATAAACAAGTGCCCAAAAAATTACAAGAAGCCAGGACAGGACTCCAATTCTTTCAATGTCACTCTAAGCAATAATGATGCGACATCTGGGTATGGTAATTTGTTTACCTACTTTCAGTTTGTCAGTCCATCGATTTGTGGGTTTACACCGGGGCTAATATTCATGTGTGTGTGCTAATGTGTCTTTGTTTTCTCCTTACCAGGTCACAAGAGATTTTTTTCATTCTAATGGGGAATAGCTCGCATGCTATGTCCGACGACAGGTCAGACCAAACTATACAGTAATTTATGGTTCATATCTTAATAAGGGAATTATCACAGCCACAATTTTAACTCACATTACATACACTCAAGCTAGAATTTCAATTCAACAAGTGGTAATAAATATACACAGGGCATCTGGTGTAAAAGTTTTACCCATCTTCTTTGTTCTGAGCGTAGAGCATGATGTTGATGCATAGCGAGTCCATGCAAGTGGATTGGTCATGGTGCTGCATGTATACCCCGAACTTGAAGTAATAGGACCAACTGGTGGTTAAACTGGTGTAAACTTGTGCTCTGCGTCTTGCACCACAGTTAGTCTTACAATAGTCGTCGAATGTAATACATGATTACAATGTATGGCTAGTGGTCGAGTGCTACTGGTTTGTTTGAGAATGTATTGAATGTCTGGAAGCTACAAAATGGTCTAGTTTATATAGCAACTTGCAACTAGTTGACGACGTCCCTAAGATAGAGAGTTGGCAGTATATCTAAGATAGATAGCTAGGAAACAGTAGCTGGATATGACTGTCATATATTACATGACGAGAAGAAAATATATCAGTGAGCAGTAACAAGATCGTCATGTCATATCTTGCCTCCAATAAGCGAAAATATCTTGCATGCGACAAGCGAATATATCTTGCATATTGGCACCGCTTTAATAACTCACATCTCTATTGCAAATGTAGCATAGCACCCGACATATCCTTGCCTGTGGTAGAGACCTAAAGGAAAAAAGCTAGATCTGTATGTCATGTCTTAAAACATGACAAGCGAAGATATCAGCGATCAGTGGTGAGATCTTGATGAAATAAAGAGAATATATCTTGCATATTAGCACCTATCTAATCCAACCGCTAAATTCCACTCAGTGTGGGCTAGGCTATGGACTCCCGATTTCAGGCCCATGATATGAGCAAAGGCCCACAACAACTCAGAAAAAATAAACATTTTCTATATATAGTAAGTTGTGGTTGTCTTATGGTTTCCTTAAAGATAACGAAATGACAAACACTAGTCAAATCTGAATATTGTATCTCACAAAACAAAAAAAATTCGTATCTTAATAAGGGCATTATCGCAGCTAGATTTCCAATTGTAATTCACATTACAGACACTAAAAGCAAGAATTTTGATTCAACTAGTGGTACTTAATATACATAGGGCCTCTGGTCTAAATATGAATGCTACTCCATGATGCAATAACAATACACATGTTGCCGATCTTCTTAGTGGTTAGTGTAGAGTATGTCGTTGGTCCACTATGATTCCATGCAGCTAAACTAGTCGTGGTGCTTCATGCACTCAACGTACTTGAAATGGTAGGACCCGTTGGTGCTCAAACTGGTACTAAATTTGGGCTCAATGTCTTGTTCACGGCTACCATAGGGACTCGGATGTCGTGCACCACACGTCGAGGCGGAACCAATGGTTGTAGATGCGAGGCTCAACGGTCGTCCCACTATAGATGAGCAAGACGCCATCATTGATGTGCATCCACGGCATCATCGTGTATGTGTCTGGCGCCCTCTTGGTTGTGGATCTACATCACCTACACCCAGAGGTCCGATATGGCACATACCATAGCTCTCGAATTACCACACCCTGGAAAATAGCCATGGCCTGAAAGAATGAATGATTCATTCATTCTCTCTCTCTCTATGTGTGTGTGTGTGTGTGTGTCTGTGTGACGCCATAGATGGCTGATTTCGTGGGAGCGCAGGTATGTAATAGACCATGTACATGTTTTTGATTGGTTACTCTGAGCCTGACTTTAGAGCGAGGGGTCATGTGGGAGTCAGTGTTAAAGTGCTTTCCATTTCGTTGCACTCAGAATGTCTACACACCATCGTAGTACGGAGATAGCACACTCTTCGACACGTTGTGCTCGGACGTAAAATTAAATAAATTACCTTGTTGTAATGTGAAGAAAAAAAATTACTTCTTTAGCAAAACTATGTTTATCTTAGGGAACATGTTAGAACATGTTTATCTTAGGGAACATGTTGGATGCAATATCTGCTTTTGAAATCTCTTGTATATGTGATACTTGTTTTTCTTCTTGTTTGGGATGTCCCTACCTTGAAAGAAAGAAAAGCGTCCCAAATGAAGTATCCTAATGATTCGACAAGGAGATGGATATGAGGTAAGAAAAAAAAGTTTCATGTCATGTATGAAAAGGTTAATGCATTTTGAAATATGTTTCTGACTGGCTTTATAACTATCTGTACAATGTAAAATATGTATTCTCATAAATTAAAAAAAAGTACCATCTCATAAAAAAATGCTTGTGACATTTAAATAAAATGTTTGCCACTTCCAAAAAATCTTCATGACATTTAAGAAAATCATGTAAGTTCAGAATAAGTATTGTACAATTCAAAAAAAGTTAATTACTTTCCTAAAAAATGTTCTAACTCTTAACTATGTTTGCATGTTTGAAAATATGTTTATTGCATATATGAAAAGTGTCAAATGGGTGAAATAACAATGGACAAAAAATATCAAATGTCAAGATCGGATAAGAAAAGATGGGAAATTTGAACACAAAAAATGTCAAGATGATAGAACAGCAATGGACACCTCATCTTAGGGGAATATCAGAGGTGACACCTCAACGATTGAAAAAATTTCGCAAGCTAATGGACATATCAAGAATTTTTTCCTTTAAGAAAGGTCGTCGTATCAAAAAATGAGAATCCAGTCCAAAAAAAGTACGGAGGATGCGTAAAGCCAAGACATTAGTGTCATTAACTTACAAATAACGATTGACGGTCAGCCTCGCAAGTCTAAATTTCCATGCTTTCAGTGAACCACTCAGTCAACATGCTAAAATGGGGAAGAAGAGGATGTTCTACGCATGGATAACAAGAATAGCATTAATAACAGCACAACCCTGAAACAAACTAAGGTCTATTTGGCATACCATCTGAGTATTCTTACATGTCAGAAACTTGGTATGTATTGTTAATTGATCCTAATATAGCATCTAGAGCTGGGCTAAAGAAACCTGCTACATGTAATGATGTCTTTACGGTAATATTGTCGATAGAAAATATTTTACTACATAAGAAACCTACTACATGCAATGGAGTCCCCTTGAGAGCCTTGTATGCTTAAATTTCAGGTGTAAGATTTACCAGGAAGGTGTCTTTGACTACACGTTATATTGAGTAGATTAACTCATTTTCCCAATCTGTTTTATGTTTCATTAAACGATGAAAACATCGGACGCCAGGAATGGGGACTAAACCCTCTTCCCGCCGCACGCACGCCATGCCCCCACCAACCCGACCAACAGGATGTTCCCCAGAATGACTTTATATAGAGCATGTAAGCAAAGAAATGATATGATAGTACAAATTAGTCAAAATAGTTTTCTATCTTTCCAGATAAATCCAATTAAGTTATAACACAAAAAAATAGCTAATAATTATATTGATCTAAGTTGCTACCAATGAGTTCAAAGCACAGTAAAGGCATTGGGAAACCATGCATGTGAAATAAGCAGGTTCAAGCAACTCATGTAATGTAAAGATAAGCAATTACCTGCAATATAGAAGTATGTAAACAGATGGTAGGAATACTCCAAAAGTCTTGGATTAAAATTCGTCCACTCTAAATACTCAAGTTGAAACATCAAGGAGTAGGTGGCCGCACGCCCTCTGAAGGATACTGTTAGAAGAACCTCATCACCATCCTCGGAGTACACTACTATATTCAGCATAGCATACCGAATCATACTATGCATGCAAGCGGTGTTTTGCGGCACCCATATGGCAGTACCATGACTACTGAGGATGTATTCCCACATTTGGAGGCTCTGGTACAAAAATACAGCGAGGCCAACACGGCCATGCTCACCCCTGATGATCTGGATGCTAGAACTGGGAATGTCATTAAAAATAGGCTTCCTGACCAAAGATAGTGTCTGGCTATCCAAATCGCACTTGACTATGCCATCCTGGGGCATTTTTAGCGAACAGTAAAGACCATGCCGATGAGGGTGGAGGGGAGCAACTTGCTGAAAATACATGGTTCCGTCATTAAGAGAAGATCTCCCCACTCACCAGTCTCTAAGGAGTACATCCGGGGAAGCAATGGGTGTCTGCTGGCCACCAGAACCACCTTGAAGCGGCCCGAGTGGCAGTCTCTGTGCATGTGATCCTGCTCGTGGCCGGCAGCACAGAGCACGACCTATTGTCAACCGTACTCGCCATCGATAAAATCCTTAGGGATTATCACTCCGCGGAGGCTGCCAGTGACACAGGCAAACAGAAGGAGCAGGGCCAGATCCCGGTTGATGATGAGGATGCGGCCAAGGCGGCACCCGAGCAAGGTCTAGCGACCGAGCGCATGCCAGAAGCGCAGGGAGAAGCTCTCGCGAGGGATCCGGTCGGTGGCGTCGACCGGGGGGGGGGGGGGGGTGAACACCAGCTCTACGCCGCACATCTGGAAGACGCCGAGGATGGGGGCCTCCGGTTAGGGTGCGAAAGCGGCAGAGGGAGGCGTTGTCTGCGGCGAGGCGCCCCCTGTGCTCGGAGACGGCAGAGGCACGGATGAGCGAGGGGGGCAGCGGAAGGGGTGGGGGGGGGGGGGGAAGGCGGACGAGGATCTCGCCGACGAGCTCCTCGTCTTCCATCGGCCCCGCTGTCTGCGGATGGCCGGCGCGGAGGAACGTCTTGCCGCCGCTGCCACCCTCGCGACTCATGTGAGGAAAAACGGAAATGAGTATAGTGGACGTTGCATGTTACTGGAGGATACATAAGAAGGAAGGACTACGCGGGGCTGGGCCTCCAGAGGAATGCTCACTTGTTGACTCTACTGTTGTCAAAGAGGTGCACGCGAATTCTACCATGTCTGCCGTGTTCTGCTGCTGTGAACAGATAGAGTTATGTGCTTATTGCTTTGTTTTGAACTCCTTGCAAACTATTGCAAACTTTCAAATTAAAGGAAGGTAATGAATGTGCCCTTTTATATATACTAGTCGTCAACCCGTGCAGCCGCACAGGCTAACTATATTAAAAGGAGCATTGTTATTTCTTCAAATAATATTTTGAAAAAGAAATAGAGGTTAAAAATATCATTGGGACGACCTTTCATTATTCTTGGAAACATCAGAAGTTTCTTAAATACTGATAGTGTCAAAGGGAAATATGTTCCATTAATGGATTCTTATCATTTTTTCTGTACACGTGATTTTCCAATAGTGGCATAATTGTCGATAGTTGTAAAGCCATGTGAAGTACGATAATAACACTAATCGAATGAATATTTACTACCTCGCTAAAAATTGAATGTGAATTATTGATCTAATCCAAGCAAATAAAATTAAAATGAAAAGATACATCCATGGCATCAAATACTCATGACAAAGTTATTCGTACAAAAGCAAATAAACAAGAATACAGTGCCATATATCTATTGCAAATAAATCATGCAACCACAAAGTATTCATTGTGCCCTGCTATAACCTCGCACTAACAACTGCATCAACAGAGCAAGAACAATACCATGCAGGAAAAGGGAAAACTGTAGTTGAACAAATTTAGTGAAATAAGAAGTTCCATGCAAAGACAATGGGATGAATTGAGTAAGTAGGCACGTAATCTACCCCCCAAGTAGTAGAACAGTACAATTAGTGCTAGTTCCTAAATAGGGTATATCAATCATAGCAAAATGAATCCTTCATACAAGGATTGTAATCAGTTGCCAAAAACAACCTATCTAATTACCTTGATCAAAATAAAAATATACTATACCACCCATTGTGCCACAGAAATATATGTAATGAAAGTGAAGTTAGAATACAATGTATGAACTTACTCTAATAGACCCCCACACTACCTGGAAAGAAAGAAAAGCGTCCCAAATAAAGTATCCTACTAATTCGACCTGGAGAAGGACATGCATGTCATGTAAAAATATGTTTCATGCCACTAAAAATGTTCCTGATACTTTTAAAAAATGTTCATGCATTTCAAAAATATGTTTCTGACTCGTTTTATAACTATTTGTACAATGTAAAAATGAGTTTTCATAATTTCGAAAAAATGTATCATCTCATTCAAAAAATGTTTGTGCCATTTAAACAAAATGTTCACGGCTTTCAAAAATGATTCGTGTCAATAAGAAAATCTTGCCGACATTTTTGCAAAGTGTTCATGCCTTTCAAAAAAATATGTTTAACACACTTTCACAATTCTTTGCACAATATTTATTTTTTCCTAATTTTAGAAAAATATTGCCACTGATTAAAAAAATGTTTGTGACATTTAAATAAAAATATATGCATTTTAAATATATGTTCATGGCATTCGTAAAATTGTTTTAAAATGTTAAAAAAATGTTTGTGTAATTGGAGAAAAATGTATCATTAATGTCTTATAAAATATGTATCATTAATGTCTTATAAAAATGCATTTGACAAATATTCAGCATGTATTAAGCCATGCCTAACTATACAATATTTCTCGAAATTCATAATAACCACAATATTCAAATATTGATACAAAAAGGCGATCGACATGGGAATCATCCATGACAAGATCATGGGGAGTTTCAATGGCCTTGACCAATGTTTTAAGTTAGTAAGGCGATGTAAGGCACCGGGTGGGGGGGGGGGGGGGCTCACACCCTAAGTGCTAAGGCATAAGGCAAGGTTGCGCATTGGAGGGCTGTAAGCAACATAATCGAGTAGAATTTGGTAGGAGCAGGAGGTAAAACCAATGTTGTCCTAGAGAGGAGGAGTCAAGAAGGATCTGCTAGAAAGGAGGGGAGAAGCTAAAGGAGAGGAGGGGGAGGATCCACTTGAGAGGGGGTTGGGGCGGATTGGATCAGCAGCTCCAGCGGCCACCAAAGGTCCAGGTGGGGGAAAACTGTTTTGATCTCTCTGATTCCCCCTGCTTGTAACTGTAGGCGCGCGATAGCCTTTGGTTCCCGCCCAGGACTCTGTTTCCCGCCTGAAGCACCTTTCCCTGATCGAGAAATCTAGATTTCCGTAAGGCGGGCAGATTGGAGCCTAGGCAGACGACTTGAATGCCCAATGACCTAAGGCGGACACCTTAAGCATGTGTCTAAGGCTAGGCTGGAGCCTTGTACCTAGGAGTGCCCTGACGCCTAAGCTTCGCCTATGTGACGCCATAAAAACAATGGCCTTGACACCAGCCAAATAACTTCTCTATGTTTCTAAACTTTGAAATAGGGTGGTTTGTATAACAATGTGTTGGACGATAATCCATTTTATAGCCCAGGCTCCCATTTCTGTGTAGGATGACTAAATGTTGAATGAACTTCTTTATATATTTATTTCTAGTTAACTAATGATATCCAAATTATTGAGAATAAATCAAAATCATGTATTTCAAGTGAAACAAATATTCCCCGAAACTATTGTTCTCTCACAAGCATAAAAACTATCTTATAGTGGTTACAATGGATCCAATACAATTGATGACAAGAAAAATATATCATATATGCCATAAATTAATCATTTTAAATTGAGAACAGATAAACCCAATCAAAATTGTTGATGGGAAGGGGTGCTACATTTAATTCCATCATTATTTTACTCTCTCTCCGGGTCATCAAATATAGCTCAATATATGAGGCACATCATAGATCCGCAGAGGCTTAATGAAAAATTCTTAAGGTCGCCCATGCAAGAACCTACTTACAAATAATGAATTTCAATATGAAAGCTTATATAGCGAATATTAAACTACAAAAGTATTTGATAGTTCTATGTTTACTCCATAATTTTTCGGTGATGACATCAATGCAAGTCATTGCTGCTGGAATGTGCTTCAGCATTTGAGTTTCCCGAGTCCAAAAAATCTTTAATTACAAAACTATTGTTATGCAATGATGATGATTGGAAATGTCATGAAAAGGACATACCATCACTTCATTAAGCAAATCATATCCAGTCATGTATGCCATGCGTTAGTCAGTGAAAAATAAGTCCACGCCATGTTTCTATATTCAAAGTTCATGACATGGAATATGTCAAATATAGTAAGTGACCAAAGTTACTTAGAGAAGTGTATATGTTCTAATAGAAAATATTAAAATATAGCATCCCTGAATTCCAAGGCTTGCATGGGACCTTCCACAAAAATGTCATCACTCCAATCCAAGAAATCAGGAAAAGGCTAGAGGCTCCAACGAAGAAGCAAAAAGTTTGTCCTAAAGGTTAACATAGTTTTGATCTTTGAAGACAACAATTAAACGATTCAAAGATAGTGATTGTTTACTCGGTTAAATTATCCACATTTTCTTACTCTCATGTACATTTTCTTACTCTCGACCCTCTTCCCTAGTTCCCGACTCTAATGTGGAGAGATGTATATACTTCTTAGCTAAAAACTGTTCATCTTTGGGAACATGTTTGAAATGAGATTTTGCAATTTGAGGCGATAATTACTCTTCAACTCCCTTGAATATGTGATACTTGCTAGTCATCTTGCTCGGGTTGTAATGCATCAGGAAAGATAGTAAAGCTTTCCAATTGACGTATCCTTATGACTCACATGGAGAGGGACCAGTATGTCACGTAAAATAACGTTTCTTTCCTTTCAAAAAGGTTCCTGACATTTTTTTAAAATATTCACGCATTTTGATAATATGATTGCGACACTTTTATAATTGTGTGTACGACGTAATAAAAGTTGTTCTCATAAACTCAAAAAAATGTTTCATCTCATTCAGAAAATGTTTGTGACATTTAAGAAAATGTTACCCATTTCAACAACAAAAAAATAATGAAAATCTGAAATTTTGTTCTAAATGTAAGAAAATGTCGATGTAGTTTAAGAAAAAGTTCATACCATTCGAGAAAAGACATTGTGACTTCCATAAAAAAAATGTTATAACAGTTAGTCTTACAATAGTCGTCGAATGTAACACATGATTACAATGTATGGCTAGTGGTCGAGTGCTACTCGTTTGTTTGAGAATGTATTGAACGTCTAGAAGCTACAAAATGGTTTAGTTTATATAGCAATTTGGAGCTAGTTGACGACGTCCCTAAGATAGAGAGTTTACAGTATACGTAAGATAGAGAGCTAGGAAACAATAGCTGGATATGGCTGTCATATATTACATGACGACAAGAAAATATATCAGTGAGCAGTAACAAGATCGTCATGTCATATCTTGCCTGCAATAAGCGAAAATATCTTGCACGCGACAAGCGAAATATATCTTGCATATTGGCACCGATTTATTCTGACTTTAGAACTCACCTCTCTATTGCAAATGTAGCATAGCACCCAACATATCCTTGCCTGTGGTAGAGACCTAAAGGAAAAAGCTAGATCCGTATGTCATGTCTTACAACATGACAAGCGAATATATCAGCTATCATCGATGGGATCTTGATGAAATAAACAGAATATATCTTGCATATTAGCACCTACCTAATCCAACAACTAAATTCCACTCTGTGTGGGCTACGCTATGAACTCCCGATTTCACGCCCATGATATGAGCAAAGGCCCAGAACAACTCAGAAAAATAAACATTTTCTATATATAGTAAGTTGTGGTTGTCTTATTGTTTCCTTAAAGATAACGAAATGACAAACACTAGTCAAATCTGAATATTGTATCTCACAAAACAAAAATGTTCATATCTTAATAAGGGCATTATCGCAGCTAGATTTCCAATTGTAACTCACATTACTAGCACTAAAAGCAAGAATTTTAATTCAACTAGTGGTAATTAATATACATAGGGCCTTTGGTCTAAATATGAATGCTACTCCATGATGCAATAACAATACACATGTTATGGATCTTCTTAGTGCTTAGTGTAGAGTATGTCGTTGGTCCACTATGATTCCATGCAGCTGAACTAGTCGTGGTGCTTCATGCACTCAACGTACTTGAAATGGTAGGACCCGCTGGTGCTTAGACTGGTACTAAATTTGGGCTCGATGTCTTGTACACGACTACCATGGAGACTGGGATGTCGTGCACCAGACGTTGAGGCGGAACCAATGGTTGTAGATGCGAGGCTCTATGGTCGTCCCACTATAGATGAGCAAGACACCATCATAGATGTGCAACCTCGCATCATTGTGTATGTGTCTGGCGCCCTCTTGGTTGTGGATCTACATCACCTACACCCAGAGGTCTCATATGGCACATACCATAGCTCTCAAACTGCCACACCCTAGAAGAATAGCCACGTCCTGAAAGATTGAATGATTCATTCATTCTCTCTCTCTCTATGTGTGTGTGTGTGTGTGTGTGTGTGAGTGACGCCATAGATGGATGATTTCGTGGGAGCGCAGGTATGTAATAGACCATGTACATGTTTTTGATTGCTTACTCGGAGCCTAACTTTAGAGCGAGGGGTCAAGTGGGAGTCAGTGTTAAAGGGCTTGCCATTTCATTGCACTCAGAATGTCTACACACCATCGCAGTATGGAGATAGCTCGCTCTTCTACATGTTGTGCTCGGATGTAAAATTAAATAATGGCCTTGTTGTAATGTGAAGAAACTTCATTACTTCTTTAGCCAAACTATTTTTATCTCCGGGATCATGTTAGAACAGAGATTTTGCATTTTGATGCATTATCTGCTTTTCAAATGTCTTTTATATGTGATACTTGTTTCTCTTCTTATTTGGGATGTCCCTACCTTGAAAGAAAGAAAAGCGTCCCAAATGAAGTATCCTAATGATTCAACAAGGAGATGGATATGAGGTAAGAAAAAAAAGTTTCATGTCATGTATGAAAAATATTAATGCATTTTTAAATATGTTTGTGACTGGCTTTATAACTATCTGTACAATGTAAAAAATGTGTTCTCATAAATTCAAAAAAAGGTACCGTCTCATAAAAAATGATTGTGACATTTAAATAAAATGTTTGCCACTTCCAAAAAATGTTCATGACATTTAAGAAAATCATGTAAGTTCATAATAAGTATTGTACCATTCAAAAAATGAATTACTTTCCTAGAAAATGATCTAACTCTTAACTATGTTAGCATGTTTGAAAATATGTTTATTGCATTTATGAAAAATGTCAAATGGGTGAAATAGCAATGGACAAAAAATATCAAATGTCAAGATAGGATAAGAACAGATGGGAAATTTGCGCACAGAAAATGTCAAGATGATAGAATAGCAATGGACACCTCATCTTAGGGGAATATCAGAGGTGACACCTCAACGATTGAACAATTTTCGCGAGCTAATGGACTTATCAAGAATCTTATCCTTTAACAAAGGTCGTCGTATCAAACAATGAGAATCCAGTCCAAATCAAAGTGCGGAGGATGCGTAAAGCCAAGACATTAGTGTCACTAACTTATAAATAACGATTGACGGCCAGCCTTGCAAGTCTAAATTTCCATGCTTTCAGTGAACCACTCAGTCAACATGTTAAAATGGGGAAGAAGAGGATGTTCTACGCATGCATAACAAGAATAGCATTAATAACAGCACAACCCAGAAACAAACTAAGGTCTATTTGGCATACCATCTGAGTAATCTTACATGTCAGAAACTTGGTATGTATTGTTAATTACTCCTAATATAGCATCCAGAGCTGGGTAAAAGAAACCTACTACATGTAATGATGTCTTTACGGTAATATTGTCGATAGAAAATATTTTACTACATAAGAAACCTACTACATGAAATGGAGTCCCCTTCAGAGCCTTGTATGCTTAAATTTCAGGTGTAAGATTTACCAGGAAGGTGTCTTTGACTACACGTTATATTGAGTAGATTGACTCATTTTCTCAATCTGTTTTATGTTTCATTAAACGGCGAAAACATCGACGCTGTGAATGGGGACTAAACCCTCTTCTCGCCGCACGCACGCCATGCCCCCTCCAACCCGACCAACAGGATGTTCCCCACAATGACTTTATATAGAGCATGTAAGCAAAGAAATGATATTATATTACAGATTAGTCAAAATAGTTTGCTATCTTTCCAGATAAATCCAATTAAGTTAT
The DNA here is from genome assembly GCA_021605145.1 of Aegilops bicornis. Classification (NCBI taxonomy): domain Eukaryota; kingdom Viridiplantae; phylum Streptophyta; class Magnoliopsida; order Poales; family Poaceae; genus Aegilops; species Aegilops bicornis. The sequence continues at coordinate 47,954,155 of CM038675.1, read as the reverse complement.
AACACAACAAAGACAGCTACTAATTATATTGATCTAAGTTGCTACCAATGAGTTCAAAGCACAATAAAGGCATAGGGAAACCATGCATGCGAAATAAGCAGGTTCAAGCAACTCATGTAATGTAAAGATAAGCAATTACCTTCAATATAGAAGTATGTGAACAGATGGTAGGACTACTCCAAAAGTCTTGGATTAAGATTCGTCCACTCTAAAGACGCAAGTTGAAGCATCAAGGAGTAGGTGGCCGCACGCCCGCCGAAGGTTATTTTTAGAAGAACCTCATCACCATCCTCGGAGTACCCTACTATATTCAGCATAGCATACCGAAGCATACTATGCATGCAAGCGGTAATTTGCGGCACCCATATGGAAGTACCATGACTACTGAGCATGCGTTCCCACATTTGGAGGCTCTGGTACGAAAATGCAGCGAGGCCAACACGGCCATGCTCACTCCTGATGATCTGGATGCTAGAACTGGGAATGTCATTAATAATAGGCCTCCTGACCAAAGATAGTGTCTCGCTATCCAAATCGCACTTGACTATGCCATCCTGGGGCATTTTTAGCCAACAGTAAAGAGCATGCCGATGAGGGTGGAGGGGAGAAACTTGCTCAAAATACATGGTTCCATCATTAAGAGAAGATCTCCCCACTCACCAGTCTCCGAGGAGTAGATCCGGCGAAGCAATGTTTGTCTGGTGGCCACAAGAACCACCTTTAAGGGGCCCGAGTGGCAGTCTCCGTGCATGTGACCCTGCTCGTCGCCGGCAGCATAGAGCGCGACCCGTTGTCAACGACGTACTCACCTTCGATGACATCCTTAGGGATTATCACACCGCAGAGGCTGTCGATGACACGGGCGAGCAGAAGGAGCAGGGCCAGATCCCGGTTGATGATGAGGATGCGGCAAAGGAGGCACCCAAGCAAGTTCTAGCGACCAAGCGCGTGCCAGAAGCGCAGGGAGAAGCTCTCGCGAGAGATCCGGTCGGTGGCCTCTATCGGGGAGGGTGAACAACAGCTCTAAGCCGCATCTGGAAAACGCCGAGGATGGGGGCCTCCAGTTAGAGTGCGGAAGCGGCAGAGGGAGGCGTGTTCTGCGGCGAGGCGCCCCCTTTGCCCGGAGACGGCAGAGGCGCGGATGAGCAAGGAGGGGGGGGGGGGGAGGCGGACGAGGATCTCGCCGAGGAGGTCCTCGTCTTCCATCGACCCCGCTGTCTGCGGATGGCTGGCGCGGAAGGACATCTTGCCGTCGTTGCCGCCCTCACGAATCATGTGGGGAAAAATGTAAATGACAACAGCGGACGTTGCGCGTTACTGGAGGATACATAAGAAGGAAGGAATACACGGGGCTGGGCCTCCAGAGGAATGCTCACTCGCTGACTCTAGTCCTGTCGAAGAGGTGCACGCGAATTCTACCATGTCTGTTGTGTTCTACTGTTATGAACAGATAGATTTATGTGCTTATTGCTTTGTTTTGAACACCTTGCAAACTATTGAAAACTTTTGAATTAAAGGAAGGTAATGAATGTGCCCTTTTATATATACTAGTCGTCAACCTGTGCAGCCGCACATGCTAGCTATATTAAAAGGAGCATTGTTATTCTTTCAAATAATAAAATTTGAAAAAGAAATAAAGGTTAAAATATCATTGGGACGGCCTTTAATTATTCTTGGAAACATCGGAAGTTTCTTAAATACTGATAGTGTCAAAGGGAAATATGTTCCATTGATGGATTCCTATCATTTTTTATGTACACATGATTTTCCAATCGTGGCATAATTGTAGATAGTTGTAAAGCCGTATGAAGTACGATAATAACATTAATCGAATGAATATTTACTATCTCACTAAAATTGAATGTGAATTATTGATCTAATGCAAGCAAACAAAATTAAAATGAAAAGATACATCCATGGCATCAAATACTCATGACAAAGTTAATCGTACAAAAGCAAATAAACCAGAATACAGTGTCATATCTCTATTGCAAAGAAATCATGCAACCACAAAGTATTCATTGTGCCCTGCTATAAGCTCGCACTAACAACTGCATCAACAGAGCAAGAACAATACCATGCAGGAAAAGGGAAAACCGTAGTTGAACAAATTTAGTGAAATAAGATGTTCCATGCAAAGACAACGAGAGGAATTTAGTAAGTAGGCAAGTAATCTACCGCCCAAGATCTAGAAGAGTACAATTAGTGCTAGTTCCCAAATAGGGTATATCAATCATAGCAAAATGAATCCCTCATACAGGGATTGTAATCAGTTGCCAAAAACAACCTATCTAATTACCTTGATCAAAATAAAAATATACTATACCACCCATTGTGCCACAGAAATATATGTAATGAAAGGGAAGTTAGAATACAATGTATGAACTTACTCTAATAGACCCCCACACTACCTGGAAAGAAAGAAAAGCGTCCCAAATAAAGTATCCTACTGATTCGAGCACGGAGAAGGACATGCATGTCATGTAAAAATATGTTTCATGCCACTAAAAATGTTCCTGATACTTTTAAAAAATGTTCATGCATTTCAAAAATATGTTTCTGACTCGTTTTATAACTATTTGTACAATGTAAAAATGAGTTTTCATAATTTCGAAAAAATTTATCATCTCATTCAAAAAATGTTTGTGCCATTTAAACAAAATGTTCACGGCTTTCAAAAATGATTCGTGTTATTAAGAAAATCTTCCCGACATTTTTGCAAAGTGTTCATGCCTTTCAAAAAAATATGTTTAACACACTTTCACAATTCTTTGCACAATATTTATTTTTTCATAATTTTAGAAAAATATTGCCACTGATTAAAAAAACTGTTTGTGACATTTAAATAAAAATTTATGCATTTTGAATATATGTTCATGGCATTCATAATTTTTTTTAAATGTTAAAAAAATGTTTGTGTAATTGGAGAAAAAATGTACCATTAATGTCTTATAAAATATGTTAACCATGCAAATATAAAATGATCAATGAATTTGACAAATATTCAGCATGTATTAAGCCATGCCTAACTATACAATATTTCTCGAAATTCATAATAACCACAGTATTCGAATATTGATACAAAAAGGTGATCGACATGGGAATCATCCATGACAAGATCATGGGGAGTTTCAATGGCCTTGACCAATATTTTCAGTTAGTAAGGCGATGTAAGGCACCCGGGGGGGGGGGGGGGGCTCAATTCCTAAGTGCTAAGGCATGAGGCAAGGTTGTGCCTTGGAGGGCTGTAAGCAACATAATCGAGTAGAATTTGGTAGCAGCAGGAGGTAAAACCAGTGTTGTCCTAGAGAGGAGGAGTCAAGGAGGATCTTCTGGAAAGGAGGGGAGAAGCTAAAGGAGAGGAGGGGAGGATCCACTTGAGAGGGGGTTGGGGCGGATTGGATCAGCAGCTCGAGTGGCCACCAAAGGTCCAGGTGGGGGAAAACTGTTTTGATCTCTCTGATTCCCCCTGCTTGTAATCAGAGGCTGCGATAGCCTTTGGTTCCCGCCCAGGACTCTGTTTCCCGCCTGAAGCACCTTTCCCTGCCCGAGAAATCTAGATTTCCGTAAGGCGGGAAGATTGGAGCCTAGGCAGACGACTTGAATGCCCAATGACCTAAGGCGGACGCCTTAAGCATGTGTCTAAGGCTAGGCTGGAGCCTTGTACCTGGGAGTGCCCTGACGCCTAAGCTTCGCCTGTATGACGCCATAAAAACAATGGCCTTGACACCAGCCACACAACTTCTCTATGTTTCTAAACTTTGAAATAGGGTGGTTTGTATAATAATGTGTTGGACGATAATCCATTTTATAGCCCAGGCTCCCATTTCTGTGTAGGATGACTAAATGTTGAATGAACTTCTTTATATATTCATTTCTAGTTAAGTAATGATATCCAAATGATTGAGAACAAAATCATGTATTTCAAGTGAAACAAATATTCCCCGAAACTATTGTTCTCTGACAAGCATAAAAACTATCTTATAGTGGTTACAATGGATCCAATACAATTGATGACAAGAAAAATATATCATATATGCCATAAATTAATCATTTTAAATTGAGAACAGATAAACCCAGTCAAAATTGTTGATGGGAAGGGGTGCTACATTGAATTCCATCTTTATTTTTCTCTCTCTCCGGGTCATCAAATATAGCTCAATATATGAGGCACATCATAGATCCGCAGAGGCTTAATGAAAAATTCTTAAGGTCGCCCATGCAAGAACCTACATACAACTAATGAATTTCAATAGGAAAGCTTATATAGTGAATATTAAACTACAAAAATATTTGATAGTTCTGTGTTTACTCCATAATTTTTCGGTGATGACATCAATGCAAGTCATTGCTGCTTGAATGTGCTTCAGCATTTGAGTTTCCCGAGTCCAAAAAATCTTTAATTACAAAACTTTTGTTATGCTATGATGAAGATTGGAAATGTCATGAAAAGGACATACCATCACTTCATTAAGCAAATCATAGCCAGTCAAGTGTGCCATGCGTTATTCAGTGAAAAATAAGTCCACGCCATGTTTCTATATTCAAAGTTCATGACATGGAATATGTCAAATATAGTAAGTGACCAAAGTTACTTAGAGAAGTGTATAGGTTCTAATAGAAAATATTAAAATATAGCATCCCTGAATTCCAAGGCTTGCGTGGGACCTTCCACAAAAATATCATCACTCCAATCCAAGAAATCAGGAAAAGGCTAGAGGCTCCAACGAAGTAGCAAAAAGTTTGTCCTAAAGGTTAACATAGTTTTGATCTTTGACGACAACAATTAAACGATTCAAAGATAGTGATTGTTTACTCGGTTAAATTATCCACATTTTCTTACTCTCATGTACATTTTCTTACTCTCGACCCTCTACCCTAGTTCCCGACTCTAATGTGGAGAGATGTATATACTTCTTAGCTAAAAACTGTTCATCTTTGGGAACATGTTTGAAATGAGATTTTGCAATTTGAGGCCATAATTACTCTTCAGCTCCCTTGAATATGTGATACTTGCTAGTCATCTTGCTCGGGTTGTACGTACCAGGAAAGATAGTAAAGCTTTCCAATTGGCGTATCCTTATGACTCACATGGAGAGGGACCAGTATGTCACGTAAAATAACGTTTCTTTCCTTTCAAAAAGGTTCCTACATTTTTTTAAAATATTCACGCATTTTGATAATATGATTGTGACACTTTTATAATTGTGTGTACAACGTAATAAAAGTTGTTCTCATAATCTCAAAAAAATGTTTCATCTCATTCAGAAAGTGTTTGTGACATTTAAGAAAATGTTACCCATTTCAACAACAAAAAAATAATTAAAATCTTAAATTTTGTTCTAAATGTAAGAAAATGTCGATGTAATTTAAGAAAAAGTTCATACCATTCGAGAAAAGAAATTGTGACTTCCATAAAAAAATGTTATAACAGTTAGTCTTACAATAGTCGTCGAATGTAATACATGATTACAATGTATGGCTAGTGGTCGAGTGCTACTCGTTTGTTTGAGAATGTATTGAACGTCTGGAAGCTACAAAATAGTTTAGTTTATATAGCAATTTGCAGCTAGTTGACGACGTCCCTAAGATAGAGAGTTTGCAGTATACGTAAGATAGAGAGCTAGGAAACAATAGCTGGATATGGCTGTCATATATTACATGACGACAAGAAAATATATCAGTGAGCAGTAACAAGATCGTCATGTCATATCTTGCCTGCAATAAGCGAAAATATCTTGCACGCGACAAGCGAATATATCTTGCATATTGGCACCGATTTATTCTGACTTTAGAACTGACCTCTCTATTGCAAATGTAGCATAGCACCCAACATATCCTTGCCTGTGGTGGAGACCTAAAGGAAAAAGCTAGATCCGTATGTCATGTCTTACAACATGACAAGCGAATATATCAGCTATCAGTGATGGGATCTTGATGAAATAAACAGAATATATCTTGCATATTAGCACCTACCTAATCCAACAACTAAATTCCACTCTGTGTGGGCTAGGCTATGAACTCCCGATTTCACGCCCATGATATGAGCAAAGGCCCAGAACAACTCAGAAAAATAAACATTTTCTATATATAGTAAGTTGTGGTTTTCTTATGGTTTTCTTAAAGATAACGAAATGACAAACACTAGTCAAATCTGAATATTGTATCTCACAAAACAAAAATGTTCATATCTTAATAAGGGCATTATCGCAGCTAGATTTCCAATTGTAACTCACATTACTAACACTAAAAGCAAGAATTTTAATTCAACTAGTGGTAATTAATATACATAGGGCCTTTGGTCTAAATATGAATGCTACTCCATGATGCAATAACAATACACATGTTGCCGATCTTCTTAGTGCTTAGTGTAGAGTATGTCGTTGGTCCACTATGATTCCATGCAGCTGAACTAGTCGTGGTGCTTCATGCACTCAACGTACTTGAAATGGTAGGACCCGCTGGTGCTTAGACTGGTACTAAATTTGGGCTCGATGTCTTGTTCACGACTACCATGGAGACTGGGATGTCGTGCACCAGACGTTGAGACGGAACGAATGGTTGTAGATGCGAGGCTCTATGGTCGTCCCACTATAGATGAGCAAGACACCATTATAGATGTGCAACCTCGCATCATTGTGTATGTGTCTGGCGCCCTCTTGGTTGTGGATCTACATCACCTACACCCAGAGGTCTCATATGGCACATACCATAGCTCTCGAACTGCCACACCCTAGAAGAATAGCCACGTCCTGAAAGATTGAATGATTCATTCACTCTCTCTCTCTCTCTCTCTCTCTGTGTGTGTGTGTGTGTGTGAGTGACGCCATAGATGGCTGATTTCGTGGGAGCGCAGGTATGTAATAGACCATGTACATGTTTTTGATTACTTACTCGGAGCCTAACTTTAGAGCGAGGGGTCAAGTGGGTGTCAGTGTTAAAGGGCTTGCCATTTCGTTGCACTCAGAATGTCTACACACCATCGCAGTATGGAGATAGCTCGCTCTTCTACACGTTGTTCTCGGATGTAAAATAAAATAATGGCCTTGTTGTAATGTGAAGAAACTTCATTACTTCTTTAGCTAAACTATTTTTATCTTCGGGAGCATGTTAGAACTGAAATTTTGCATTTTGATGCATTATCTGCTTTTCAAATGTCTTTTATATCTGATACTTGTTTCTCTTCTTATTTGGGATGTCCCTACCTTGAAAGAAAGAAAAGCGTCCCAAATGAAGTATCCTAATTATTCAACTTGGAGATGGATATGAGGTAAGAAAAAAAAAGTTTCATGTCATGTATGAAAAATGTTAATGCATTTTTAAATATGTTTGTGACTGGCTTTATAACTATCTGTACAATGTAAAAAATGTGTTCTCATAAATTCAAAAAAAGGTACAGCCTCATAAAAAATGATTGTGAAATTTAAATAAAATGTTTGCCACTTCCAAAAAATGTTCATGACATTTAAGAAAATCATGTAAGTTCATAATAAGTATTGTACCATTCAAAAAATGAATTACTTTCCTAGAAAATGATCTAACTCTTAACTATGTTAGCATGTTTGAAAATATGTTTATTGCATTTATGAAAAATGTCAAATGGGTGAAATAGCAATGGGCAAAAAATATCAAATGTCAAGATAGGATAAGAACAGATGGGAAATTTGCACACAGAAAATGTCAAGATGATAGAATAGCAATGGACACCTCATCTTAGGGGAATATCAGAGGTGACACCTCAACCATTGAACAATTTTCTCGAGCTAATGGACTTATCAAGAATCTTATCCTTTAACAAAGGTCGTCATATCAAACAATGAGAATCCAGTCCAAATCAAAGTGCGGAGGATGCGTAAAGCCAAGACATTAGTGTCACTAACTTATAAATAACGATTGACGGCCAGCCTTGCAAGTCTAAATTTCCATGCTTTCAGTGAACCACTCAGTCAACATGTTAAAATGGGGAAGAAGAGGATGTTCTACGCATGCATAACAAGAATAGCATTAATAACAGCACAACCCAGAAACAAACTAAGGTCTATTTGGCATACCATCCGAGTAATCTTACATGTCAGAAACTTGGTATGTATTGTTAATTACTCCTATTATAGCATCCAGAGCTGGGTAAAAGAAACCTGCTACATGTAATGATGTCTTTACGGTAATATTGTCGATAGAAAATATTTTACTACATAAGAAACCTACTACATGAAATGGAGTCCCCTTCAGAGCCTTGTATGCTTAAATTTCAGGTGTAAGATTTACCAGGAAGGTGTCTTTGACTACACGTTATATTGAGTAGATTGACTCATTTTCTCAATCTGTTTTATGTTTCATTAAACGGCGAAAACATCAGACGCCAGGAATGGGTACTAAACCCTCTTCTCGCCGCACGCACGCCATGCCCCCACCAACCCGACCAACAGGATGTTCCCCACAATGACTTTATATAGAGCATGTAAGCAAAGAAATGATATTATATTACAAATTAGTCAAAATAGTTTGCTATCTTTCCAGATAAATCCAATTAAGTTATAACACAAAAAAGAAAGCTACTAATTATATTGATCTAAGTTGCTACCAATGAGTTCAAAGCACAGTAAAGGCATAGGGAAACCATGCATGCGAAATAAGCAGGTTCAAGCAACTCATGTAATGTAAAGATAAGCAATTACCTTCAATATAGAAGTATGTGAACAGATGGTAGGACTACTCCAAAAGTCTTGGATTAAGATTCGTCCACTCTAAAGACGCAAGTTGAAGCATCAAGGAGTAGGTGGCCGCACGCCCGCCGAAGGTTATTGTTAGAAGAACCTCATCACCATCCTCGGAGTACCCTACTATATTCAGCATAGCTTACGGAAGCATACTATGCATGCAAGCGGTATTTCGCGGCACCCATAGGGCAGTACCATGACTACTGAGCATGCGTTCCCACATTTGGAGGCTCTGGTACGAAAATGCAGCGAGGCCAACACGGCCATGCTCACTCCTGATGATCTGGATGCTAGAACTGGGAATGTCATTAATAATAGGCCTCCTGACCAAAGATAGTGTCTCGCTATCCAAATCGCACTTGACTATGCCATCCTGGGGCATATTTAGCCAACAGTAGAGAGCATGCCGATGAGGGTGGAGGGGAGCAACTTGCTCATAATACATGGTTCCATCATTAAGAGAAGATCTCCCCACTCACCAGTCTCCGAGGAGTAGATCCGGCGAAGCAAAGTTTGTCTGGTGGCCACAAGAACCACCTTTAAGGGGCCCGAGTGGCAGTCTCCATGCATGTGACCCTGCTCGTCGCCGGCAGCATAGAGCGCGACCCGTTGTCAACGACGTACTCGCCGTCGATGACATCCTTAGGGATTATCACACCGCAGAGGCTGCCGATGACACGGGCGAACAGAAGGAGCAGGGCCAGATCCCGGTTGATGATGAGGATGCGGCAAAGGAGGCACCCAAGCAAGTTCTAGCGACCGAGCGCGTGCCAGAAGCGTAGCGAGAAGCTCTCGCGAGGGATCCGGTCGGTGGCCTCGATCGGGGGGGGTGGGGGGTGAAAAACAGCTCTAAGCCGCGCATCTGGAAAACGCCGAGGATGGGGGCCTCCGGTTAGAGTGCGGAAGCGGCAGAGGGAGGCGTGTTCTGCGGCGAGGCGCCCCCTTTGCCCGGAGACGGCAGAGGCGCGGATGAGCGAGGGGGGGGGGGGAGGCGGACGAGGATCTCGCCGAGGAGGTCCTCGTCTTCCATCGGCCCCGCTGTCTGCGGATGGCTGGCGCGGAAGGACATCCTGCCGTCGTTGCCGCCCTCACGAATCATGTGGGGAAAAATGTAAATGACAACTGCGGACGTTGCGTGTTACTAGAGGATACATAAGAAGGAAGGAATACACGGGGCTGGGCCTCCAGAGGAATGCTCACTCGCTGACTCTACTGCTGTCGAAGAGGTGCACGCGAATTCTACCATGTCTGTCGTGTTCTACTGTTATGAACAGATAGATTTATGTGCTTATTGCTTTGTTTTGAACACCTTGCAAACTATTGAAAACTTTTGAATTAAAGGAAGTTAATGAATGTGCCCTTTTATATATACTAATCGTCAACCTGTGCAGCCGCACATGCTAGCTATATTAAAAGGAGCATTGTTATTCTTTCAAATAATAAAATTTGAAAAAGAAATAAAGGTTAAAATATCATTGGGACGACCTTTCATTATTCTTGGAAACATCGGAAGTTTCTTAAATACTGATAGTGCCATTTAAACAATGTATCGTCTCATTCAAAAAATGTTTGTGCCATTTAAACAAAATGTTCACGGGTTTCAAAAATGATTTGTGTCCTTAAGAAAATTTTCCCGACATTTTTGCAAAGTGTTCATGCTTTTCAAAAAAACATGTTTAACACACTTTCACAATTATTTGCACAATATAATTTTATTGATAATTTTAGAAAAATATTGCGACTCATTCAAAAAAGAAAAATTTGTGACATTTAAATAAAAAATTATGCATTTTGAATATATGTTCATGGCATTCATAAAATTGTTTTAAAATGTTAAAAAAATGTTCGTGTAATTGGAGAAAAAAATGTACCATTAGTAAATTCTAGTAAAATTCATAAAGAATATAAACACTTAACTATGTTGCATTTAGAAAAAATGTTGATTGCATTTATGGATAATGCTAAATATCTTATAAAATATGTGAACCGTGCATATATAAAATGATCAATGTGCATTTGACAAATATTCAACATGTATTAAGCCATGCCTAACTATACAATAGTTCTCGAAATTCATAATAACCACAATATTCGAATATTGATACAAAAAGGCGATCGACATGTGAATCATCCATGACAAGATCATCGGGAGTTTCAATGGCCTTGACCAATGTTTTAAGTTAGTAAGGCGATGTAAGGCGCAGGGGGGGGGGGGGGCTCACTGCCTAACCGCTAAGGCATAAGGCAAGGTTGTGCCTTGGAGGGTTGTCCTAGAGAGGAGTCGAGGAGGATATGCTGCAAAGGAGGGGAGAAGCTAAAGGAGAGGAGGTTGGGGCGGATTGGATCAGCAGCTCCAGCTGCCACCAAGGGTCCAGGTGGGGGGAAACTGTTTTGATCTCTCTGATCCCCACTGCTTGTAACTGTAGGCACGTGATAGCCACTGGTTCCCGCCCAGGACTCTGTTTCCCGCTTGAAGCACCTTTTGCCGCCCGAGACATCCAGATTTCCGTAAGGCGGGCAGATTGGAGCCTAGGCTGACGACTTGAATGCCAATGATCTATGGCGTATGCCTTAAACATGAGTCTAAGGCTAGGCTGGAGCCTTGTTACCTGGGAGTGCCCTGACGCCTAAGCTTCGCTTATGTGACGCCTTCGGGACGCCATAAAAACAATGGCCTTGACACCAGCCACACAACTTCTCTACGTTTCTAAACTTCGAAATAGGGTGGTTTGTATAACAATGTGTTGGACGATAATCCATTTTATAGCCCAGGCTCCCATTTCTGTGTAGGATGACTAAATGCTGAATGAACTTCTTTATATATTTATTTCTAGTTAAGTAATGATATCCAAATGATTGAGAATAAAATCATGTATTTCAAGTGAAACAAATATTCCCCGGAACTATTGTTCTCTCACAAGCATAAAAACTATCTTATAGTGGTTACAATGGATCCAATACAATTGATGACATGAAAAATATATCATACATGTCATAAATTAATCATCTTTAATAGAGAACAGTTAAACCCAATCAAAATTGTTGATGGGAAGGGGTGCTACATTGATTTCCATCTTTATTTTTTTGTCTCTCTAGGTCATCAAATATAGCTCAATATACGAGGCAGATCATAGATCCGTGGAGGCTTAATGATACATTCCTAAGCTCGCCCATGCAAGCACCTATGTACAAATAATGAATTTCAATATGAAACCTTATATAGCGAATATTATACTACAAAAATATTTGATAGTTTTGTGTTTACTCCATAATTTTTCGGTGATGACATCAATGCAAGTCTTTGCTGCTGGAAATTGCTTCAACCTTTGAGGTTCTGGAGTCCAAAAATACATATAACAACAAAACTATTGTTATGCTATGATGAAGATTGGAAATGTCATGAAAAAGACATACCATCACTTCATTAAGCAAATCATAGCCAGTCATGTATGGTATGCGGTAGTCAATGAAAAATAAGTCCACGCCATGTTTCTATATCCAAAGTTCATGACATGGAATATTTCAAATATAGTAAGTGACCAAAGTTACTTAGAGAAGTTTATATGTTCTAATAGAAAATACTAAAATATAGCATCCCTGGATTCCAGGGCTTGCATGGGACCTTCCACAAAAATGTCATCACTCCAATCCAAGAAATCAACAAAAGGCTAGAGGCTCCCACGAAGAAGCAAAAAGTTTGTCCTAAAGGTTAATATAGTTTTGGTGATTGTTTACTTGGTCAAATTATCCATGTTTTCTTACTTTCATGTACATTCTCTACCCGTTGATGTTTCACTAGCGGTTGGGGCGCGACCTGGTGGCGCCGCTTGAGAGGAAGCTTGGCGGTGCGAGGTGGGAGGCTCCCCTTCTGTTGGGCATATAACTGGTGGGTATAAACCGCCCAGGAGGGGCCGGTTTATCCTCATAGAGGTTGATAATATTGAAGCCCATGAAGTTATATAAGACGGTGACTTATGAAGGAAATTTAACAAGGGAGCCCAAAGCCCAGGATCTAAATCAGTCTTCATCCTTTCGCTTTTCAAAGCCCCACGCAATAAATATGTAAATTCGTTTCGCCGGATCAGTAAACTATTGCATCTAAGGGAACAGAGCGGCAGATCCCGGGATAAGAAAGATACAGAAATATGGAACTTCACTGCCTTACTTGGAAAGAGGCGGGTTAGGGCCCATAGACATAAACCGCCATAGGCGTGTAACTTGTAATGTAAGGTAGGAAAGAATAGATACTGAGCCGGACACGTTTATGAACCGGCATCGGGATTCTGTAGACCGATGGGCGTCAACCTGTGTATTTAAAGGGACGACCCGGCGACGGTTTAGGGACAAGAAACAACAACTTGAGAGCCAGGTTACGCGTATTCGCTCCCTGGTTATCGATACACCGGCAATTCCACCACAACTAGATCGTAGGCTTTTACCTTCACCGCAAGGGGCCGAACCAGTATAAACTCTCCGTGTCCTTGTCCGGTTTAACCCATTTAAGCTAATCTCGTTGCGATGGCTCCACGACTAATTCCTCACACAAGGACATCTGACGTGACAATTCCACGACACCTTCCACTTTTCTTTTTAAACTATGTAGTGGTATTGCATCATAGGCATATTAAGCAGGGTTCACTACACACTTGATTGAACGAGTCACACATGCACCTTGGTTATTACAGCATTGATAAAGAGTAGTGAAATCATCTCCACAAAAAGAAGGGGGAAAAAGTGATCGTGGATTGAGTGGCTAATCGTCATCTCGAGCTCAATGCATCCATGGTTCCAGATGTCGGGACAATCTTCGTCGTCGTCGCCGCCGTCGGTAACCACTGCATTTTTTGAGCCTCGCCTCACAATTTGAGTGCAAAATTCAGAAACAAAGAGAGGAAGTGGATCGAGAGGACGGGAAGGAAGAAAAGCATACCTGGCAGCAGCGGATCCTACACCAGTGCTCTTCCAGGATCCACCTGATACTGCTTCCCTGGCCCTACTACGAGGAGGCAACAAAATTAAGTTCAGTGTTCCTATTGAACCTACAATTGATCAGATGAGTATGATCGTGAGCGTCTATATGCAAGAGAGAGAACATAAATTGGTTCAACATGACCCACTTGCTGACCCGTTGCTAGAAAGCCAAGTAAAATGACTTCCTTACGTGTGATCAGCACAGTGAGAGATCTAGCTCTGTACTTATAAACTATAGAAGTGTTGGAAAGCTAAACAAAATCCCAAATGATCCTCATTATTAAGCATGGATGATTAGGGCTAAGTAACTTTTCGATCAATAGGGCATGATACAAAAAGTAATGTCATTAACATGAAGAATCGCTTCAAAATCATCGAGATGCTTTGTAGCATCAATGGAGATGTTTGCCACTATTGTATTTGAAGCTTTCCTGAACCAGTTAAGTATTCAACTCCGAGCTGATCCTGGATAAGAAATTCAGGGAAAAAGATACCATCATAAATATTTAGTAACTTGACTTGAATAAATCCTTCCTTTGTCATTAATTAATCTAGTTAATGCATACAATACATAGGTAGGTGAACTGTTGATTGCTGAAAGTGTATTGCACATATCTCCAAATCAGACTGTAAATAGTACTGTTATTAAATTAGCACAACTAAAAATATATTAAATAATATGCATGAAAATGCTCATGGATTAATTTATCTAGCTTCTATTGTCGAGATAATATCTCTGCTCTCTTGAGTGGTGAAGTTTCTTCATGATACACGAGATGAACATCGAAATAAAGAAACTGAATTGACATTTTATTTGGTCTGGCATCCAGGTAAAAGGTGAACGCCATACACCAACAACCATGAACATAAACGTAAATAGAAGCAACAAAAATAAAAAATCCTAATATTACCTACTGCGCCAACAATTTATCCTCATGTTGGATCCATAACAGGGAGGAGAGACGTAGAGGCAAGTTGTACCTGAGGCGCGCATGCGACCAAGGGCACGCACGAACGAATTGATGAAGAACCCAAGGCTCACACGACGCCTCTGCTGCTCCTGCAGCACGCATCCATTTCAACATCATTCTTCATGATGTCAAAGACGAGGAGGAGAGAGGCGGCTGCTTGGCCTACGACCAGCCACAACACCCTTCACCAACCAGGCTCAACCCCATCTTCCTCCACATCCTGGTCGGCGGCGCCTTCCCGTCACTACTCGACTGATTACATTAGGGTGCGAGACTGCGAATAGACTTGCATGCCTAACTTCACTGCCCTCATACATATTTTTTATTAGAACGAAGATGCACGGACGCGTCCGGCTTTAAATTAATAAAGCCACAACAGGCAGCGTGACATCACACCAAGTCATATTACAACACCACAGGCCGACCCGGCCAATGCAAAAGGATCATCCAAGAGGTTCAGGTGCAACTCAACAAACCACAAGCGGATTATAGGGCACAGCCCGTACAGAGCGCGCAGGCTCGTCAAGTATCAAAAGGGACCATGGTCGCACACCATAGTCAAGGCTCCCTAGCCATCACATACACTTGCAGGAAACGTTGTTGAGCGGTGTTGATCAGCTCAGCATCCCTGCGCCTCCCCAACGGACTCCACTGCTGCAATAAGAGGTTGCATTTGAAGAGAATGTTAGCCGGATGCGAAGGAAAGCAACCCTCGATAGTGAATTTGTTCCTAGTTAACCACATAGCCCAGAGAAGTGCCCCTACACAACTCCACGTCACCCGTTTAGCACGCCCGTGAATCGTATCTAGAAGTTGGGTCAACTCCGCAGCCGATCTGGGGTCCCACTGGACACCAGCCGTGGTCCGGACTGCGCTCCATGCAAATCTTGCAAGAGAGTAATTGAAGAATACGTGGCTGGCATCCTCTGGATCCCCACAAAGCGTGCAAGGACCAGTGGCCGGCCCGTTGCGTTTGGCCACATTTAAGGAGGTAGGCAGCTTATCACGAAATAGTTGCCACATGAAGAGTTTGTTCTTCAGGGGCAACCGCGCTTTCCACAACCGCGCAATCGCCTGATGCGCCGTCCCTCGACATAGCTTGCGGTACAAGGAATTAATCGTGAACTTGCCGGAACTGGTGAGCGCCCAGCTTACCATGTACGGTTCGTCCGCAAGGATAATCGAGTCAATAAGTCGCAACAAAGTCGCAAACTTGGTCTGCTCTTGCCCGTTTAGTTCTTGCTTGAAGTAGATCACGGGTGGTGTCGACGCAAGCGCTTCCGCCACCGTGATAGTTGGGTCCACAGCAAGCTCGAACAAATCCCGGAATTCCGCCCAGAGAGGTTGGGCTCCTATCAACAGATCCGTCCAGAAGCGGGTCGAGTGACCGTTCCCAATGGCAAATTTCGCCCCCATGGCAAATGCCGGTTTGACCGACTGCAGGTCGTTGCAGAAGGGGGAGCCCCTTGCCCGCCCTTCGAAGAAGTTGCCCTCAGGAAAATACTTGGCCTTGAGGAGATCGACCCACAGGCCAGAAGCCCCTTGGGCAATTTTCCAAATCCATTTACACATCAAAGCGATGTTTAAAAGTCTGGATTTGGCGATCCCGAGGCACACCCAAGCCCATTTAACCATATGGTACTTACGGTTCGGGACGGTTCCTTCCCAAAATAACCTGGCGCGGGGCGTGTCGAACTTCGCATGGACCCCTTCTGCGAGCAGAAACAGACCCATGGCAAACATCGGCAAGGAGGAAAGACTGGAATTTGTAAGAATGAGTCTAGCCACCTTGGAAAGGAATTTCCGTCGTCAGGGGCATACCCTCCCGCGTACCTTGCCGGACAGAGGATCCCAATCCTCTATCGTGGGTCGTTTGGTGTCTATCGGTAAGCCGAGGTACGTAAATGGGAATTTGCCAACTTTGCAGTTAAACAAATCAGCTATACGTCTACCCTCGTCCGGCTCGACCCCCATCGCAATCAACTCAAACTTGTGAAAGTTGATTTTGAGGCCGGACATGAGCTCGAAGCTAGTGAGAATCGTCTTGGCCGAAGCTATACTCAGCAGATCCGGGCGAAACATCAAAAGCGTGTCATCCGCATATTGCAAATGGGTCACTCCCCCTGGAATGAGGTGGCCTACCAACCCGTGGATGTGGCCAGCCGCCGCTGCTTTCGTCAGCATCGCAGACAATGCATCAACTACAAAGTTGAACAGCAGCGGTGACATCGGGTCGCCCTGCCTGAGTCCGCGTTTGTTTCTGAAGAAATGCCCTATTTCTCCATTCACCGAAACAACAATTTGGCCTCCCCAGACCAGTTGCATAACTCGGTGAACCCACACCACGGAGAAACCGCGACCCAAGAGCACTTGACGCGGGAAATCCCAATTTACCCGGTCATACACCTTCTCGAAATCTAATTTCAGCAAGACGGCTGGTTCCTTCGTGCGCTTGAGCTCGTGCAAAATCTCCTGGAGAGCTAGCGGACCCTCGAGGATATTGCGGCCGTGGATAAACGCGGATTGATTATGGTGGATTGAGCGCTTGCCTATCTAGCCTAATCGAGTGGCGCTCGCTTTAGCGCAAATCTTAAAAGGAACGTTAATTAATGCAATCGGGTGATACTGCCTAATGTTATCGGCCCCCTGTACCTTCGGAATTAGCGAGAGAACTCCAAAATTAAGGCGGGCTATATCAACCGTCCCTCGCATGAAACCATTACAAATCTCAAAAATAGGGCCTCTAAGGATGGGCCAGAACCGCTTGAACATTGCCACCGGCAACCCGTCCGGGCCCGGCGCAGTATCTGCTTTCATCCCAATAAGGGTTGCGTCAATTTCTTCATGGAGAAACGCAAGCCCCAGCTCGTCGTTCTCCGTCTCCAGGACATGTTGAGCTCCCTCCCACACGTCCGCGCGCACGCCAGCCCCCTGGGCCTCACACGTTCCCATCAGGTTGATGTAGAACTCGTAAATGTGTCGCGAAATTTCCTCTTGGCACAACAGGAGCCCCTGCTCCGATTGAAGGCTGAGGATAGCGCATTTACGATGCCGATCGTTAGCGTAGGCGTGGAAATATTTGGTATTGGCGTCACCCTTAAGGGTCCATTTTAACCCACTACGCCGCCACCAATATTCTTCCTCCGTGCGGAGTAGAGCCTCGACCTGCCCCTCAAGGGCTTATGGATGAGCCCACTCCTGCTCCGTGAAAACCCGAGCATCAGCCTGCGCATCGATCCTGGCGATCTCCTCCGTGATCGATGCTCTGTGCGCTTTGTCCATCCTCCCTAGGTTGGCGCCCCACCCCTTGAGGCTGGCTCTAAATCGGCCCCCGACAGCGTGCAAGAATTCCATCGGGCCTCGTTGGGGTCCGACCTGATGTACGCACGCCAACCATTTCTCTTTGAAGATTGCCTCGAATCCTGGCACTTCAAACCAGGCCATTTCAAAGAAAAATCGCGAGCTGCACCTCAGCCTATCCTCCCCCGAGGAATAGACTAGCGGGACGTGGTCAGAACCAATCCGTGTCTCCGCGACCAACATGCACAGAGGGTAGCCCATTTCCCACTCCGGCGACATAAACACCCTGTTAAGCACCGATCGGATCGGGTCTAGCTGTTTATTAGTCCATGTGAAACGTGCACCCGTCCTGGCCACTTCCCTTAGGGCCATGGTGGCAATAGCAACATTGAACATGGCCACCCGCGGCCAATTTATGTTGCCATTACTCTTGTCAGCTCCCAACCTAATTAAGTTAAAATCCCCCCCTCCACGAGGACCAGGAGTGACGCGGCAGTCACCGTAGTGACTTTTTGTTGGACTTCTCCCAAGAACTCTGCCGATCGGGAATGATCGCACTACTAGGCAAAAGCCTAGCAGCAGTGCGGGTTTTAGGCCTATCAGTAGCGCGGGACGATGCGCTACTGATAAGGTGCTACAGCTAACGTATAGGAGTAGAGCATGTCGTCCCACGCTACTGCTATACATGGATAGCTGTAGTGTGCTTTAGAGAAAAGCGCTGCTGATATTATCTGCAGCGCTTTTTCCAGGGAAGCACTACTGGTAAGGCGGCGCTACTGCTAAATTTTTTCCCTCGCTACTACTAGTTTTATTAGTTTTTTTCCTACATATTTGTTTTGTATTTGGATAGGCGTTATACAATAATCTTTAGCATATCATACACATACAAATGTAATCATAGCATATACATACAACTAGTCTCATCAAATCATGTCATCATCATAATCATCATCCAACACAAAGTGGTCTCTCGTCATCATCTCGAAAATAGCGATACAAGTCTCGATTACTTGCAAATACATTGTCATCCATCTAAACAATGATATACGCGAGAAGCGCTATCACTTTGAGTGAGAGCGGAACTATGCAGTACATGAGTTGGTATCCCTCTCTCGCATTAGCGTGAACCTAAACTAACTACTGCCTGTCGCTCGGAAACCGGAAACCGGTACACCTAGGCCTGACACTCCGGCCACTCGTCATATATATACTCCTGGCGTAGCACTTCTTCGCCATCGATGATCTATGCACCTGCATCGTCACATGAGTCGATGATATGCAACATATATAGTTTAGCAACAGAAAGAGACAGATAGAAACAACATATCATAAGCATAAATAATAAAGCTCATCGTACCCAAAATGTCCTAACTAGAGTGATCTTCGCTAGTCGAGGAGGAGGACGATTTAATTACATCACAAATAAAGTTTCACCGTGCATAACTCAAAGTTTTGTCATACAGAAAGTATGGACTAAACGGACACATTGTCATATATCGACAATCACTCCACCATGTCGTGCCATCCATCCATGTCAGGGAGATAGTCCCCGAGCTTAGTGAAAGGCTTCATGTCGAGACGCTGAGAGGCTACCCATGTTCTGACGTCTTCCCGCGACATTTGTCCGTCTCCGTAGAACATCCCTGTTTTCCCGACGACCTCCTTCATGATGATTTGGGCAAGTTCGCACTGGATGTTATAGAATCAGCTCGAAGTCGATGATCCTCGATATCTCCTATGTCCTTTGGCCATTTCAGAATATGGGAATCGCCGGATCTAGGTGACATGCGAAGGTTCTGCTGATCCCGTCTGTACTCCAGCATGTGGTGTAGGGCATAGAATCCATCATTAAGAGAATCGCTCGGTTGCTGGTTGCAGCAGAAGTCGGTCTTATGGCTGAAGGCGAGCCTGCCGCCCCTTCTCTTCTTGTCCTTGACCCCTCCACCCCGTGCTTGGTAGTAAAACATAGCACTGTCGAGAACATCCCTGATGTGGGTGTAATCGTTTTTGTGAATGTTCTTCGACAAGTCCAAGTAAAGAGCATGGGAGTATTGGGGGTAGAGGATGATGAGGACGGCGCACCCGCCGCTGCGCAAAATAAGTACACCTCAAATTAATTAGCCTCCACCGTGCAAATGAATGATCGAAATTGAAGGAAGTATAGCAACGCGGATGACTTACACGGCATGATAAGGCACGAGAATCGCCTCCTTGTCCTTATTGGCGAGCATGAAACTGATGATGTATTCCCTCGCGTATTCACAGTGCATTGCACAGAGTCCCAAGAAGCCCTCGTGCATGTAGTACGGGTCAACGACACAGATATGAGGTATCTGCTGAACCCCGATGATGTAGTTCATGTGCAAGGCATAAAGGCAGACAAACGTAAAATCTAGCTTCTTCACGTGAAACATGTCGAATATGTAATCGAATCAAAGGAAGAATTTATCCGCGGGGAAGCAGTCGACGTACGACATTTGCCGCGGAAGGTTAACCATGTAGAGTGGGTATCCTGGATCTTTCGAGGCGATGAGGCATTTCTCTATCCGCAGCACATCGTCATGAAGTCTCCTTAGATCGCCGAGGCTGGTGAGGCGGCTGGATCATAGAATAATCTTTTTTGCCTTTCCTCGCTCTCTTCCTAGACTTCTTTACTACTGGAAAGTCGTCCCTAATACGTTCAGCCTCCGGAGACGGCAATTCAGACACCGACTCATTACGCTCAAACCCTGAGTAGGCGCCAGTATAGACATACTGTTGAGTGCCATCGTCATCCTCATCCTCATCCATCGCGACGGCATCAGCGACTAATGGAGCCTCCTCACCCCGTCCGCTGTCACCCAACCTGACACTCGACGCTAATTGGGTAGGTGGGATGTTGACGTTCATACCTTGCTGAGGCTGCGTGCTCGTGGGTGTGCTCCCGGACGCCTTCAGACGAAGCAGACTCTTTGGCCACAACAGGACCCACCCATTGCAACAATCACCAAGCCCCGCCGCAGGGTCTCATCGTCATCCCCCACTAGTATGAGAGGAGGCAAATTCTCGTGGCCCGGTTTGACACTAGCCACGGAAACCTTGAAGACGTTCGGGGGGATTGGCCGGCTGTGGAACAATGGTTCCTTCGGCTCCATTATCGTCGCCTTCCCCATGTCCACCTTCTGGTCGCTGATGGTGTACAATATGGTGCACGGGGTTTCGTCGGCCTGCAATGAAAAGTCTGTGACGTGAGACATCCAAAAGGCAACGAAAACGGGAGATTATACATTTATTGTAGGGGGCCGGTGTGACAGATACCGTGAGGGCGTCGAGCTCAGCCAAAGACGAAGCACCGCCGAGCACGTCCGGTGCCAGAGCCGGTGCGGGAGCCGGTGCGGGAGCCGGTGCGGGAGCAGGTGCGGGAGCCGGTGCGGGAGCAGGTGCTGGTGCAACGCTAGTCGAGCTGCTCCCCAAGAAGTCAGCAAGGGGAAAGTCCGCTGCATTTTTTCTGGATTTTGCTTGGTCCAAGTGAAAACGGCCGGAACCAAGGAAGTAGATATATCTGCAACCACCTGTTTTGCGGCAGCTACCGCTGTTGCGACTGTCTGAGATGATTTCTTCTCAACCGCAATCTCAACCTTCTTGTCGATGTTTTCTTCAGTTAACCTCCGTCTTTTCTTTCTCTCCTCCGTGGTCTCACGGTAGTACTTCTTCCATGTGGCGCCGTCTCCGACACCGTGCATGCGTCCATACGACGGTCGAGTATCCACCGGGAGTCATTTCAATATGTTCAACGCCCGGTTGAATGGAGTGTCCCACTTGGGCCTCGCCAATGCCTCAGACGGTGAGTCGCTTTCAGCCGCAATCCTATGCTCCTCTCTCTGCAAAAGGCACAAGGATCGTTTACAAATATGACTAATGTGTGCAGTCGAATTGATCAGAAACTAAAATTACCAGCAGTCTCATGAACTCCGTCGTGACCGGTTTGTCTCGTAAACCTTCTTCACTGGGTCCCAACGGTGGCGGGCCCTGAGGGCGTCATGCTCCTGCGGTACGGTGAACTCCGCCAAGGGGTCTGGGATGCCCAAACTCATGGCTTCCGCGTCCTCCTTGGCCCATTTGGACCTCTTTACGCCGTAACCACGGCTTCTGAGGTGGTGGCTCCCAATGTTCCTCTCTTGAAGCCCTTTCATGTACTTAGACTTTTTTTTGGCAGCTTCGGCCTTGCAAGCCTCCTTGAATATATGAAACTACTCTTCCGTGATTGTCGGATTATCCTTTACAATCTCGAAGTAGGGTTCCTTGTCGATGATCCTTGCTTTCACCCTTGTTTTCCAGGCAGTCAACGCGTCGCTAAACTTGGTCATGGCGTGTTTGTTTATCTTATTCATTGTCGGGTCCTTATCTAGATCTTCATAATCCTTTTCATTCCAGCCCAGGAACAAGAATATGTGGTGAAACTTCTTTAGGAGGGAGGGCCTCATATTATCTATCTTCTGTAGTTTCTCATCGTTGATGGTGGCAGTTGTACGTACGATGCAGCCAATTTGATTGCCGTAGCACTTGCGCGCTTCCTCAGGTGCCTTTGGCTCAAAATTTCCGTCGTCCACCTCCGTGACCACCAGTCTAGTAGTCCTGAGTTTCTTAGGAAGTCGTTGCCTCTTTGCTTTCGGTTCTACACCGGCTCCGCTCCCCGAGGCAGCGCCGGTCTCAGTCTCAGCGCCGGTCTCGAAGCTGGTCTGAGTCTCAACGCTGGTCTGAGTGTCGGCACCGGTCCCAATCTCACCACCTGTCTGCGTGTCGGTCCCAGTCCCCGATGCCACTGGTGGGCCCAGCAACAACATCGGTTGATCGTTGGTGAGGGAGTCCCGGATTAGGGGGTGTTCGGATAGCCGAACTATAACCTTCGGCCGGACTCCTGGACTATGAAGATACAAGATTGAAGACTTCGTCCCGTGTCCGGATGGGACTTTCCTTGGCGTGGAAGGCAAGCTTGGCGATACGGATATGTAGATCTCCTTCTATTGTAACCGACTCTGTGTAACCCTCATTAGTAGAAAAAGGGTCAAATGTGAGACACATTAGTCCCGGTTTGTAACAGAACCGGCACTAATGTGTCCATTAGTGCCGGTTCCAACGGCTAGGCGGGAGGAGCTCTTTAGTACCGGTTCAGGATGCGAACCTTTAGCACCGGTTCGTGCCACGAACCGGTACTAAAGAAAGTGGTGGCAGGATGTTGTCGAGTGGGGCCCTTCCAGCACCTTTTAGTACCGGTTCGTGGCACGAACCGGTACTAAAGGTCGCCCTATATAAACCCTTCGTCCACCTGCACTGCTCTTCCCCCTTCCCTCTCCCTCTCCTCCGTTCTTCCCTTCTTCCTCTCGAGTTCATCACAAAATTTGCCCCAAATTTGTCAAGATTTGCAGGCCCCCATCCATTCAAATGATCACCAAGGTTAGCAACTTTGTCCTTTCATCTCTCATTGCTAGAATAGCTCTTGCATTGGTTTATATAGTGATTAATTGTGGGTTTTATATGCAATTATATGTGGTAGTATTTGATTTATATGCAATTTGAGGTCAAAATAACACTTAGTTTGCATATGTAGGTGTGTTTTACTTAGTGCCTTCTAAATCTCCGTCAGAATTCACTGCCGATCGCCTCAAGACCGTCCCGTTGCCGGCACCACCTTGTGGTGAGCCTCTTGTTCATGAAATTTTATATAAAAAATTGATGTTTGTGTGATTTGGATATATAGTTACTCGTATAATTATCTTACCCGTACGTTGTTTGTTATACATAGTGCCATGGTTTTGATATCTGTCCCCGTCGGCCCTCGTCCTTGTTATGATTCGGATGTGGTATATTCTCTTTTAAAACTATTTGTTGCATTTCTTGTTTATGACGAATTATGCCCATCAAGTTGACATAGATATTTTTGACTAGGAGGTATGTGAATCGAAAATTCCAACCGACCCTATTGTCGAGAGGTTAAATTTAGTTGAAAGAGAAAACGAGTACTTGAAAGAAAAATTGAGAAGAATTGAGGGGGAGAAGATGGAATTGGAGTTGCATGTTGCCAATGTCGTCGATGATCACAAGATCAAGATGGAGAAAATGCGCTTGAAGATTAGAAAGATTAGAAAATATGCCATCGATAGTGAGGCTTGGTATCATTATGCTGTTGGATTAATTGTTACCTTAGTTGCGATCTTGATCGCATTTGTTGTTGCATTTAAATGCTTTAGCTAGAGAGTTATTTGTTTGTTGCATTTAAGTGTTGTTTGAACTTGTATTAATTTGGTCTATTCGGTGTTGTGTAATGAAGATGAGCCGGCAATGGATGTACGATGACCGATGCTCTCCCCAGTTCGTTGAGGGCGCATACTTTTCTCGCTATGGCTGAGGCAAACAAGCGGGCGGATGGTTTTATGCCTTGTCCATGTGCTGGCTGTAAGAATGGTCGCAATTACTCTACGTCAAGAAGCATTCACGTCCACCTGTTTGAGTCCGGTTTCATGCCCCACTACAATGTTTGGACCAAGCATGGAGAAAGAGGGGTTATGATGCAAGACAATGAAGAAGAAGAGGACGACGACAGCTATCCTGGCCATGGGTTCCCTGAATACGATGATACAACAATGGGGAAGAAGCTGAGCCCGTAATGCGGGAAGAAGCTGAGCCGGCAATGCGGGAAGAAGCTGAAGAAGAGGCATCAGATGAGCCCGCTGATGATCTAGGTCGGGCCATTGCCGATGCAAAGAGAAACTGCGCAAGTGATTTGGAGAAGAAGAAGTTGCAGCGCATGTTAGAGGATCACAAAAAATTGTTGTACCCGAATTGCGTAGGTGACAAGAAAAAGCTGGGCACCACACTGGAATTGCTGCAATGGAAGGCAGAGAATGGTGTATCTGACAAGGGATTTGGAAAGTTCCAAAGGACAACGAATTGCCCGATAGTACGAACGAAGCAAAGAAGGCTATCTGCCCTCTAGTGTTAGAGGTGCAGAAGATACATGCATGCCCTAATGATTGCGTCCTCTACCGCGGTGAGTACGAGGATTTGAACGCTGTTCGGTATGTGGTGCATTGCGCTATAAGATTAGCCGCGATGACCCCGGTGATGTCGAGGGCGAGCGCCTGTGAAGAAGATTCCTGCCAAGGTGATGTGGTATTCTCCTATAATACCACGGTTGAAACGCTTGTTCCAAAACAAAGAGCATGCCAAGGCGATGCGATGGCACGTAGAAGACCGTAAGAAAGACGGAAAGTTGAGAGTACCACGACGGGTCGCCGTGGAGAAAAATCGAAAGAAAGTACGGGAAGGAGTTTGCAGATGACACAAGGAGCGTATGGTTTGGTCTAAGCGCAGATGGCATTAATCCTTTTGGGGAGCAGAGCAGCAACCATAGCACCTGGCTTGTGACTCTATGTTTGTATAACCTTCCTCCTTGGTTGTGCATGAAGCGGAAGTTCATTATGATGCGGTGCTCATCCAAGGCCCTAAGCAACCCGCAACAACATTGATGTGTACCTAAGGCCATTAGTTGAAGAACTCTTACAGCTGTGGAATGGAACAGGTGTACGTGCGTAGGATGAGCACATGGTGGAAGAATTTGACCTAAAGGCGTTGCTGTTCGTGACCATCAATGATTGGCCTGCTCTCAAGAACCTTTCGTGATGCATAAACAAGGGATACCGCGGATGCACGCACTGTTTGGATGATACCGACAGATATATTTGAATAGTTGTAAGAAGAATGTGTACCTGGGACATCGCCGATTTTTCCGAGCAGGCATCCCAGAAGAAAGAAAGGCAAGCATTTCAAAGGTGAGGCGGATCACCGGACAAAGCCTCGCCACCGCATCGGGTGCTGATGTACATGATATGGTCAAGGATTTGAAGGTGATATTTGGAAAAGTTATCCCGGCGGACAACCTGTTCCGGCGACGCCGACGGACGCGCACTCCATGTGGAAGAAGAAATCTATATTTTGGGACCTGCCATATTGGAAAGACCTAGAGGTCCGCTCCATAATCGACGTGATGCACGTGACGAAGAATCTTTGCGTGACCCTGCTTGGCTTCTTGGGCATGTAGGGGAAGACAAAAGATACACCTGAGGCTCTGGAGGACCAGCAACGTATGCACGGAGAAGACGGCATACATCAGGGTCATGCAAGCTACGCTCTTACCAAAGAAGAGAAGGAAATCTTCTTTGAATGCCTGCTCAGTATTAAGGTACCGTCTGGCTTCTCGTCGAATATAAAGGAATAATAAACATGGCAGAGAAAAAGTTCCAGAACCTAAAGTCTCATGATCGCCATGTGATTATGACGCAAATCGCTTCCGTTGCATTGAGGGGCTTCTACCGAAAACGCTCGATTAGCCATTGTGAAGCTATGTGCATTTCTCAATGCAATCTCTCGAAGGTAATCGATCCAGAAATCATACCAAGGTTACGTAATGATTTGGTCCAATGTCTTGTCGGGCCGAGTTGGTGTTCCCACCATCCTTCTTCAACATCATGACGCACGCCCTAGTTCACCTATGCGAAGAGATTAACGCTTTGGGTCCTGTATTTCTACACAATATGTTCCCTTTGAGAGGTTCATGGGAGTCTTAAAGAAATATGTTCATAACCATGCTAGGCCAGAAGGAAGCATCTCCAAGGGCCATCAAAATGAGGAGGTCATTGAGTTTTGTATCGACTTTATTCCTGACCTTAAGCCGATTGGTGTTCCTGAATCATGCATAAGGGCAGACTGGATGGAAAAGGCACGCTAGGAGGGAACAAATAATATGTATGGACGGACATTCTCTCATTGAAGCACACTACACAGTTCTACAGAATTCTGCCTTGGTGGCTCCGTATATGGATGAACACAAGAATTTGCTACACTCCAAACTCCCGGAGCGGTCTGATGAATGGATTGCACGTGAACAAACCAGGAATTTCGCCAGCTGGTTGCAGACACGTACCATGCTTGACACCTCTATTGAAGATGACCTGTACTTGCTGTCCCAGTTACCATCTTCGAATATAATGACTTTCAAAGGATACGAGATAAATGGTAATACATTTTACACGATCGCCCAAGATAAGAAGAGCACCAACCAAAACAGTGGTGTCCGCTTTGATGCAGAAACCAATACGGGAAAGGAAACATATTATGGTTATATACAGGACATATGGGAACTTGACTATCGACGTGGTTTAAAGTTCCCTTTGTTTCGGTGCAAATGGGTCGATATGACACGAGGCGGGGTAACGGAAGACCCGCAGAGACGGAATGACAACAGTGGATCTCAACAATCTTATGATGCAAACGAACCATTCGTCTAGCCAATGATGTGGCACAGGTTTTCTATGTGAAGGACATGTCTACCAAGCCAAGAAAAGAAAAGGTAAGGAAGTTTAATGCATCGTACGATGAGCCAAAGCGGCACATAGTTCTTTCTAGGAAGAGAAACATCGTGGGAGTGGATGACAAGACAGACAAGTCAGAAGATTATGAAAAGTTTGATGAAATTGCTCCATTCACAGTGAATATTGACCCAAGCATCCCGTTAAATGATGAAGATCTTCCATGGTTACGGCGCAAAGGGACATACGCGAAGAAAAAGTTTCACACCCAAAGATCTGGGATGTGATCGGCTTCACTATCATCACTTTCTTCTATGTTTCACACCCAGAGGGGAATCTCTGTAATAGTTAGGGTAGTTATGTGTTTTGGCATTTGAAACGCGAAGAAATTTTATGTGCAAACAAATTCTTTCATGCCTTTACTGATTTTTAAAGTTAAATTATTCACAAACTAGTGATTCACACTAATTTCAAATAATTCAAAATTTAAACTATTCAAATTTGAAAACTACGGGCACTAACAGAAAGTTTGTAATTTTTTGTACCTAAAGCAAAAAATTTCACAAAGAAACTCTAAATACACAAAAAAAACAACACAAAAATAAATAAAGCAAAAAAAATAAAAAAAGCCCGCCTACTAGGCCAGAGCGGCTTGCATACGACTAGAAACCCAACCTGTTGTTGGGCGAGGATGCAGGCCCGCAAAGGCCAAGTGGGCCCACAGGGCAGCAAAGAACACGTAGGCCCAACAGGCCTGCTTTGGAGAGGAGCTCGAGAGAGCGACCGCACGGGGGTTTATAAAACAATGCGGTCGCCCCTCGGCTAGCGAGGTGGGACTAAACTTGTCAAGACCGCACTGCTGCTAATAAGACTTCTTTAGTACCGGTCGTGGCACAAACCGGTACTAAAGGGGGGGGCCATTATTAACGGTTTGTGCCACCACCCGGTACTAAAGGGGGTCGCTTCCCGCCGCTTGGGCTGGCCAAAACTGGCCTTTAGTAACGGTTGGTTGCACAAACCGGTACTAAAGGCCCCTCCTATATAAACAACACTTAAGAACCAGTTCTTCATTTTGTAATCTTATGTTACGATCTATGATGTATCTTACCGATTTACCACTATCATTTTGGGGTTATGCATTAGAGACAGCTGCATTCACTTTAAATAGGGCACCATCAAAATCCGTTGAGACGACGCCTTATGAACTATGGTTTGGCAAGAAACCAAAGTTGTCGTTTTTTAAAGTTTGGAGTTGCAATGCTTATGTGAAACAGTTTCAACCTGATAAGCTCGAACCCAAATCGGAGAAATGCATCTTCATAGGATACCCAAAGGAAACCGTTGGGTACACCTTCTATCACAGATCCGAAGGCAAGATATTCGTTGCTAAGATGGATCTTTTATAGAGAAGGAGTTTCTCTCGAAAGAAGTGAGTGGTAGGAAAGTAGAGCTTGATAAGGTAACTGTACCTTCTCCCAAGTTGGAAAGTAGTTCATCACAGAAATCAGTTCCAGTCCTACACCAATTAGTGAGGAAGCTAATGATGATGATCGTGAAACTTCAAATTAAGTTATACAGAACCTCGTAGGTCTTCCAAAGTACAGTCCGCACTAGAGTGGTATGGTAATCCTGTTCTGGAAGTCATGTTACTAGACCATGATGAACCTACGAACTATGAGGAAGCGATGATGAGCCAAGATTCCGCGAAATGGCTTGAAGGCCATTAAATCTGAGATAGGATCCATGTATGAGAACAAAGTATGGACTTTGGTTGACTTGCCCGATGATCGGCAAGCCATCAAGAATAAATGGATCTTCAAGAGGAAGATAGACGCTGATAGTAGTGTTACTATCTACAAAGCTATACTTGTCGAAAATGGTTTTGACAAAGTTCAAGGTGTTGACTACGATGAGATTTTCTCACCCGTAGCGATGCTTAAGTCTGTCCGAATCATGTTAGCAATTGCCGCATTTTATGATTATGAAATTTGGCAAATGGATGTCAAAACTGCATTCCTGAATAGATTTCTGGAAGAAGAGTTGTATATGATGCAACCAGAAGGTTTTGTCGATCCAAGAGGTGCTAAAAAAATGTGCAAGCTCCAGTGATCCATCTATGGACTGGTGCAAGCATCTCGGAGTTGGAATATTCGCTTTTATGAGTTGATCAAAGCATATGGTTTTATACAGACTTTTGGAGAAGCCTGTATTTACAAGAAAGTGAGTGGGAGCTCTGTAGCATTTCTGATATTATATGTGGATGACATATTGTTGATTGGAAATGATATGGAATTTCTGGATAGCATAAAAGGATACTTGAATAAAAGTTTTTCAATGAAAGACCTTGGTGAAGCTGCTTACACATTGAGCATCAAGATTTATAGAGATAGATCAAGACGCTTGATAAGATTTTTCAATGAGTACATACATTGATAAGATTTTGAAGTAATTCAAAATGGAACAGTCAAATAAGGAGTTCTTGCCTGTGTTGCAAGGTGTGAAGTTGAGTAAGACTCAAAACCCGACTATGGCAGAAAATAGAAGGAGAATGAAAAGTCATTCCCTATGCCTCAGTCATAGGTTTTATAAAGTATGCTATGTTGTGTACCAGACCTATTGTATACCTTGCTCTGAGTTTGGCAAGGGAGTACAATTTTGATATAAGAGTAGATCACTGGACAGTGGTCAAGAATATCCTTAGTGAGGACTAAGGAAATATTTCTCGATTATGGAGGTGATAAAAGATCCCGTCGTAAAGACTTACGTCGGTACAAGCTTTTACGCTGATCCAGATGACTCTAAGTCTCAATCTGGATACATATTGAAAGTGGGAGCAATTAGCTAGAGTAGCTCCATGCAGAGCATTGTAGACATAGAATATTTGCAAAATACATACGGATCTGAATGTGACAGACCCGTTGACTAAGCTTCTCTCACAAGCAAAACATGATCACACCTTAGTACTCTGGGTGTTAATCACATAGCGATGTGTTGACACCAGATTTTGGCACGGCCAAGAACTTAATTAAGATGGCCTCTAATGGAGAAGTGTTCAAACTGAGAAAGTTCTGTATCGTCAAAAGGAAAAACTTTGATATTTGGGCCATAGCCATCCGGTCTCATCTCCGAGGCCGAAGTTGTGTTCGAAGTACTCAAAGTTTTTATTCAGAACACTATTCGTCCGATTACACCCCCAAAATGGCCTCATATGAGAAAAGATTCTACATAGATTGCCTTCGTCTCATCGAAACGATCGATTTTGATATAAAGAACATCTAAATCGGAGTTCGTATGCAAAAGTTAGAGCCAAAATAGTGTGCTGCATAAGTTTGCCCCGGAAGTTCCGGCCAAAACTTCCGGGGAGGTTCCGGCCTAAACAGAAAGTACGCACGCGGTTCGTCCCGAAAGCTGGAATTTCAACATTATTTGCAGATTTGCGGGCCATAATTCAATCTCAAGATGACCTCGGATGAAAAAGTGATGAACCGAAGAGATTTTCTCGATTGCAAGATCTACAACTTTGCGTTTTGGACCATCGCGATCCGAGGCCATGTGCGACCTGCAGGAGCTGTACAAAAGGGATACTTGATGTAATTTTAGCCTGGAAGTTCCGGGCTGACTGGAAGTTCCGGCGCTCGTAGTCCGAGTTAGGTTAACTTTTGATGTTTTGGACGAGATTTGAGTCCTTTTCTTGTATGGAAAGTCCAGCCGCCTCATATATATGTAAGGGGTGACGGCCAATTGAACAACACACAATCGACATATCAATCTATCATATTTTACCTTCATTGGCGACGAACCTCGAGGCCCTAGGGGCGATCAGGTCGACCTGGAGCAGCCCATAGCCGCCGCAAGCCCTGACGGGGTCCCTCTCGGGCAAGCGGGGCTTCGGGTCTACAAAAGCGCCCGCCGACTGTCTTGCATATCGCGCTTCCAGCGGGTCTCCTTCGACGTGAGCTGCGGTGCATCACCCCCGGCATCGAGGGTACACGTGACGTGTTCGTGTGTCAACACACTTTTTGGCGACTCCCCTGGGGACGAAGCTTTGAACGGTCTCCAGCCCGTTCTTGCTACGAAGAGATCACATCGTTGCTGCAATCTACAAAGGTAATATGAATACCCAATTCCCCTTTGTAGATGCAAATAATCCATATGTTGTTGCTAGATCACCTAATGAGCATAATGTATCGGCTAGCCCTAGTTTTATCAATCATGCATCCAATTATGCGCAAGGGCCGATGCAAAACAATTTTGATGCTTCAAATTTTTATGATTTTAGCAACATACAACATATGTATCCAAACTCTCATGCATCGGCAACCCCACAAATCCATATGCCGATGAACAACATGATGTGTTTTGTTAATCAATTCGAAACACCTCATGTTAGAATTTCCAATGCCATGCAAGAAAGTGTTTCACCCTTTTATTCATCGGCAAGTAACGCGCAATATACTAATCCAACCATGTCGATGAATGAGAGAATTGGCCATGCTACTACTAGCTATTCGGCCAGTTATTCTCAACCGTCATATGCTACACCTCATGACAATAATTCTTCAGCAGCATACACAACTGTAGATGTTCATAATTCGGTTTCACACCTTCCTGGTCATAGCCGAATAAATGTAAATTTTACTAGAGCGGTTGTGCCCAATATTGTAGAAGATGAGGTAGTGGTGGCTGCGTTGAAGAGTTTAGCCCAAAATAAGAGGATTAGTGCTCTTTGCCTTGAACAACATGAAAAGGGACTATTTCCTGATTATGCCGCATTAAAAGGTAAAGTTTTGCAAGAAGATGAATCTTTGCCAATTGATAAAATTGGTGAGCAAAAATATGGTTTTACAACAATGCATATGCCTTCACCTAGTACTACATCATATTATACACCCCCTACACAATTGCAATGTTTCGGCAACACCGATGTGTCATTGCCGAAAGAATCTAAAAGCATTGGGGGGCGATCATATCCGGAGTGGGATGAAGTTGAGAAAAAACTTAAAGCCAATCTTGCCGCTCACCGTCAAAAACAAATTGAAGGAGAATTGGCTCAAATAAAAGAAGCATTGCCAATTGATAGTATCAATGAAAAGATGGATAATTCGAAACATGAAAGTGCTTCGGTTGAAAAAGCCGAATCAAGTAGTATATATTCTGAATCCATCAAATCTAAAGACGCAGGCGGTATTGAGAAAGGGCATGGAAAGCATGGCAAAACGACCATGCTTGATTTTTCGGCTCTATGAGTTTCGTGCCATAGAAATTGACGAGCTTCAAGGACAAGAACAAGTGGCCGAACAAAGTTTCGTTGAAAAAGATCTTCATATTTATGATGCACGGAATCAAGAAGAAAATTGTGACGCGGTGTTGGGAATTCATTGTCACGACCGGTTTTCCAATAAAATGTTTATTGAGAAACCGACCTTTGGAGTCCAGTACGAGGAAAAAATCCTCCTGACTGGTAGACAAAATCTTGATACAATAAGCCAGTAGCATTAGAATATATTACAGGGTCAAGCTGTGGTGCTCAACCATTTATTACCAGCACGCCAATAATTATACATAATGGCGGATATGACACAATGGAGTGGTGGCATACTACTGACTCGAGGTAAAGTGGTGGTGGAATAACACAGTGGAGTGAATAAAATGACTCCTACACTGGCGGCTCATCGAGCGTCGAGGTGAGGCTCGATGAATTTATTTGGGTAGCGGAAGCGGAAGTAACACAGTGACTAATCCAGGGTCGCACGAGACTGACTGGGATTCCTCTAGTCGTCGGACTCACTATCGAACTCTTCATCCATGAGATCGCCTTCGTCAGCATCCGGCCAAATCAACAAGCCAGGTAAGTACTTTGAAAGTACTCGCAAGACAGTTCGGTCATAAGATATAACAAATGCATGCATGAATGCGTCATGAGAAATTAATATGGTACATCCACATGAGGAAGTAACACAACATTAAATAGCAAGAAGGAAATCAGGTGATAGTAAAAATAACTGAAAACCGATCGGTGTCAAGCGGCGCCTCAAGGGTGAACAAATAAATAAATCATGCCACAGTCGGGAGTGTGAGCGACACCACATAAAGGGCTTATATTGAAAATAAAAGACATGCGTGCCACAGTCGGACGTCGGGGCGACATCACAGAAAGGGCGCATATTAAAAGTAAATGACAACAATGCCGCAGTCGGACGTCAGAGCGACATCGCAGAAAGGGCTTATATTGAAGTAAATAATAACAATGCCGCAGTCGGACGTCTGAGCGACATCGCAAAAAGGGCTTATAACAAAAGTAAATAATAACAATGCCGCAGTCGGACGTCTGAGCGACATCGCAGAAAGGGCTTATATCAAAAGTCAATAGTAACAATGCCGCAGTCGGACGTCTGAGCGACATTGCTGAAAGGGCTTATATCAAAAGTAAATAATAAAAATGCCACAGTCGGACGTCTGAGTGACATCGCAGAAAGGGCTCGAAATTCACTTTCATATCAGCTAACTTGCAAGAAAATGTGCTCATAGGAAAATATTCAACACATGATAATAAACGGGTTAGTCCATCCACAGGAAATAAACTTTTAACACTCATGTGGTTCTCAGGAGTTTCTGTCATCGAGACTGACACTTGACAAGATAAGATGAACACATCACTTGGATATGGATAAGATGATTTCAAGGATTATCGACTCTGCAGACACTGCAGACACAAGATAAGATGAACACATCTGTACTAAAATATCCACAGCCTACGGATTTCCGTATTCACGAAGGATTAGTTTCGTTTACGGTATTTCGGAGGAAACACAGCTAACCAGTACACACCCATCCAACCTTACGTTGCCAGGAATCATCCTAGACAGTGTTCAAGAAAAACTTTGAGACGGGGAGATCACAATCTCGAATAGCATGGGATCAAATTTATATACGCGCGCTCTAAGGGGTGCCCCTCTCGGTCCCAACCGAAACACCCATGCCCCCGACCGGATGATAGGCTTTAATCCAGGGCCATGGAACCCTCATCCCGGCCTCTCGATTTGGTGTGTACCAGAAAGCGGTTTGCAACTTACTAAGCCGTATCCCTTGCCGAAAACATGTGGTAGCACGGAAGGGAAAACGGACGGGATCTTGATTGATTCATATTGACACTGGGTCAAACGGTCTGGCGTAAGACTGGCATGCTACAACACTGCCATCTTACCCATTCTCATGCCATCTCATGGCCATGCAAACTCACATCCAACAACTTATGGATTGTCGAAATTCACTTGCCTCAACTTTGCATGCAATATAACCTTCATTGAGATGCTCCAAAAACATGCCATGGAACTACTTAATGCAAACATGCCAAGACACTCATCATATCAAAGGTTCAAACATGCTTGCCTGGTTCGGAGTAGTCGGGGCCTAGCTCGGTGAAGTTTGCGGTTCCGTCACCTCCTTCAGTATCTACGGTATACAAAAAATACACGCGCTATCGTAAATACCGTGAGGTGTATAGACATATACCAAATATTTTCCAAATAAATCTGATAAACAACTAGACAAAATTTTGAAGATGGCAGAAAAGGAATCACTCAAACATCCTTTTCCGTTTAAAAGTTATAAGTGTTTTGGTCCAAGGACCTCTCTGTAATGAAACAGAAACTTCCCAGGGGGCTAAGCAGAAAAGTCCAGAAAACGATTCAAACTGGAAAGCGCATTTTGCCAGAATACGCTTTCAGAAAACGGTTCGTTTAAAACAGATGAGAGACTGACAGGCGGGTCCCACCCGTCAGGTTTGAAAATTTAAAAGGGGGAGACGGAGCTCGTCGGCGCCCGAGAGCTGCGGTGGTCGCCGGCGGCGATCCACGGCGAGGCAGGGGGATCGGGTGGTACCTCCGTGCTCAGTGCATCATTCCGCGTCGGTGGGTGGTGGTGGTGGTCGCCGGCGAGCACCACGTCAACGGCGGCCCTTGCTCCGGCGGACGGCGGTTCGGGTGGAGTTTGATCTCGCCGGAGAGTGCTGCGAAGGGCAAATTGAAGTGGGGGTTAGACTCCTGGGTGCTAGAGGGGATTGCTGACGAGGTTTGGGTGCCGGGGACGGCCTCACCGGAGTGAATCGAGGTGGAGGCCGAGGCGGAACGGGGCGGCCGGAGTTGGGGGAGGAGACCTCCTCGAGGTCCTCCTAGTGGCCTGGCGGAGTGTTGGTGAGGTGCAGGGATGGTGTGTGCTCGAGGGCAAGCTCGGGGCCCCTTTTTATAGGCGATCCGAGGTGATGGCCGTGAACGGAGTGCTCCGGCGAAGGTTACGGCGGCGCAGGGCTTGGTCGGGGTGGTTTTGCGGTTGAGCATCATTGTGGAGGTCCACTGGCTCCATTTAGGCACTAAACGGGCTTGGATTAGAAGCTTTGGGGGGGTTTCGACGGAACAGGGCGGCGTGGGCCCGTCGGCGGCAGAGGGCGTGCCCTGTGCTTGCCGGGCCACGACGACGGTGCAACGGGGGTGCGCTGGCGTGCATGAGCCACGCGGAGGGCCAGGGAGCGATGGGCGGCGCCGGGTGGCGTGGCGAAAGGTGCTCGGCCTCGCTGGCCGCCACGGTGGCGCAACCACCGCAGAACCGCCAACGCCGGGCGAGGCTCGCCGCCACCGACGCCTCGTGATCCGCCAAGGGGCGTGGGCGCCTGCCAGGGGGAAGAGGTTGCAAAAACGCGCCAGGCGACTGCTGACAGGTGATCGAACCCCGACGACACCGAACTCATCAAACTCTGAATCTATCTCGAAAGTGCAAAGTAACAAAGGCAGGCCAGGTGTTCGGCTGTAATGATTTTGGTATGTGGGGATTTTTCCTTGAGCTGATTTTTGGTGGAGTGGCCTCTCATTGCAACTGGGGGTTGCCTGAATTTTGGTGGAATTTTTGGAGAAGAGGAGATATGAATTTCATCAAATTTGACAAATCTGGTCCAAACTTGTAGAATCTGAAACTTGAAAATTTTGAAAAGAAGAAGAGTGGATCTTGATGGTTCTAGGTTGTGGGTGCTAGGGACTATCCAGAGGAGTTGATTTGAGATCAAAGTTCAAAAGCAATTAGGTACTTGCTTTGCAAATCACCTAGGCTCAAAATAATGGACATAATTGTTTTGGGGAAAGAAATAAATGAAATAAAATCCAAAAATGAGTTGGACTTGTTGGGACAGAATATATGGATTGCCCCATAGTGGAAGGAGGGGTTTTGAAAGGATTTACCACAAGGGGCATGGTAAAACCATGGGTTGTTTCAAAATAAGAGAAGACCCAAAAACTCCTATGGTTTTCTTTTAAAAGAAAATAAATCCCAAAAATAAATTTGAGAAGCGGGGGGAGGATCAGAAGAAAGGTTTTAATAACCAAACACCAGAGTTGAAGAAGGTGCCAAAATAAAATCCTTTGCCAAAGGGAAAAGTTTTGAGAGAGAGATTTTTGGAAGGGTTTAAATGACCTCCTTCAAAACCAACAAAGTTTTTTATGAAAACCAACTAATTTTTTTTGGAGTTTCACAACACCTAACCCCTTAGGAAAAATCTCGTCCCCGAGATTTCAGATGATCCTCAAATAAGTGTGGGTGCTCTGTCCGAAGAAAATCCTCCCTTTCCAAAGTGGCTTCACTCTCGGTGTGATTGCTCCACTGAACTCTGAAAAATTTGATGGTTTCCTGTCGGGTCCTCCTTTCAGACTCCCCCAAGATTTTTATTGGATGTTCCCGATATGTGAGTTCTGGCTGCACGTCAATGTTTTCATGGGGTACCTGCTTCTCTGGGTTGCTTACGCACTTTCTCAACTGCGAGACGTGGAACACGTCGTGGACGTCGGATAAATCTTCGGGTAAGTCTAGCTGGTAGGCTACCGTGCCCCTTCGTGCCACTATACAGAATGGTCCGATGAATCTTGGTGCTAGCTTCCTTTTAATCTTGAATCGTTGCAGGCCCCTCATAGGAGATACTCAGAGGTACACAAACTCACCGGGTTCAAAGCTGACTCCCCGATGTTTTTGATCGTAATAACTCTTCTGTCGACTCTGGGCTGTCTTGATTCGATCCCTAATCACCTTAACTTTATCTTCAGCCTCCTTGAGCATGTCTGGGCCGAAGATATGGCTGTCTCCGGTTTCTGACCAATTTAGCGGGGTACGACATTTCCGCCCGTACAGAGCCTCAAATGGTGCCATTTGAAGGCTGGCTTGATAACTGTTGTTGTATGCGAACTCTGCGTATGGTAAGCTCTCTTCCCAACTGGTCCCATAGGTGAGGACACATGTTCTCAGCATGTCTTCTAGAATCTGGTTTACGCTGCTCAAAGATGTCCATCACCTGGGGTGGTATGCGGTAATCGAATGCCGCTTGAGTTCGTGAGCTTGTTGTAAGTGATCCCAAAATCGGGAGACGAATTGAGTGCCTCTGTCTCATATTATTGTCTTTGGGACTCCATGTAAGAAGATGATACGGGAAAGATAAAGCCTAGTAAGCTTCTGAGTGGTGTGGGTTGTCTTCACGGGGATGAAGTGTGCTACTTTAGTCAGTCTATACGTGATGACCCAAATGGCATTATTTCCGTGCCGTGACCGAGGTAGCCCAACAATAAAATCCATTCCAATCTCGTCCCATTTCCACTCGGGTATTTTATTTGGCTGTAAAAGTCCGACCGGTTTCTGGTGCTCGGCCTTGATGCATTGACAAGAGTCACAACATGCGATGAACGTGGCTATGTCCCTTTTTAGACCGTGCCACCAATATTTTTCCTGAATATCCTTGTACATTTTTGTCCCTCCAGGATGGATTGAATATGGGGCGGTGTGGCCTTCAGCTAAGATCTGCTGTTTAAGGTCCTTGACATTTGGTACGCAAAGTCTATCTCCGCATCACAATATTCCTTGCTTATCGATAATCTAACTCTGAGGCCTTGCCCAAACTCACCTTTCGTTTTTATGCCTTCAATGCTAGGGTGTCCATGCTGAGCCTCTTTAATCTTTTCCATCAGGGTAGGTTGTATTTCTAAATTCGATATGCTGCCTTTGGTGACTACCAGCAAGTTGAGTTTAGCAAACTCCCCGCCAAATTCAGGTCTCGTGTTCGGCAGTTGTCGCCGCTTGGGCTAGGGTTCCGACTTAGAGCCGCCTGCCACTACATTTGCTTTTCCCGGATGGTAGTGGATTCCAACGTCATAATCCTTCACTAATTCCAACCAGCGCCGCTGCCGTAAATTCAGTTCCGGTTGTGTGAAAATATACTTGAGGCTCTTATGGTCCATGTATATTTCACAACGATTTCCAAGCAAAAAGTGTCTCCATTCCTTGAGTGCATGAATAACTGCTGCTAACTCCAGGTCATGAGTAGGATAATTTTCCTCATGCTTGCGAAGTTGTCTGGAGACATATGCGACTACCTTGCCTTCTTGCATCAACACGCATCCGAGGCCCTTCCGGGATGCGTCGCAATACACTTCAAAATTCTTGTGTATGTCTGGTACAATTAATACTGGTGCTGTCGTTAATTTCCTTTTTAATTCTTGGAAACTTTTCTGGCAAGCTTCCGTCCATTCAAACTTCTTGTCCTTCTTGAGTAGCTGCATCATTGGCTTTGCTATGGTGGAGATGTTGGGGAACGCAGTAATTTCAAAATTTTTCCTACGCACACACAGGACCATGGTGATGGCATAGCAACGAGAGGGGAGAGTATTGTCTACGTACCCTCGTAGACCGTAAGCGGAAGCGATCACAACGTAGAGGAAGTAGTCAGACGCTCTCCTCGCGATCCGCCGATCCCAGCGCCAAGCATTCGCACCTCCGAGTCGATGATGACGTAAAGGAAGTAGTCAGACGCTCTCCTCACGATCCAGCCGATCCCAGCGCATTACTCCGGCGCCCGAAGTTCTTGGCACACGCTCAGCTCGATGACGCCTCCTCGGGCTCCGATCCAGCAAAGCTCCGAGGAGGGGAGTTCCACAAGACGACGGCGCAGTGACGATCTTGATGTTTCACCGACGCAGGCTTCGCCTAAGCACCGCCACGATATGATCGAGGTGGAATATGGTGGAGGGGGCACCAGACACGGCTAAGGAACGATCTCAAGGATCAACTTGTGTGTTCTAGGGTGCCCCCTCCCCGTGATATAAAGGAGGGAGGGAGGAGGTGGCCGCCCAAGGGGGGGGCGACCAAGGAGGGGGAAACCTACTCCAAGTAGGTTTCCTCTTTCCTTATCTTATTTGGAGGGAAAGGAAGGAGTACTAGTATTTAGGAAGTAGTACTAGTAGTAGGAATAGGAAGAGGGGAAGGAGAAAGGAAAGGGGGGGCCGCCCTCCCCAATTCGGATTGGGCTTGGGGCGCGCCCTCCCTTGTTCCTTCTCCTTCTTCCTACATGGGCCCAATAAGGCCCATATACCTCCCGGGGTTCCAGAACCTCCTGAGCTCCAAACTTCTCCGGAACCTTTCCGTGTCCAAATATATCCGTCCAATATATTAATCTTTATGTCTCGACCATTTCGAGACTCCTCGTCATGTCCGTGATCATATCCGGGACTCGAACAACCTTCGTACATCAAAATACACAAACTCATAATATAACCGCCATCGAAACCTTAAGCTGCATGGACCCTACGGTTCGAGAACAATGTAGACATGACCGAGACACATCTCCGTCAATAACCAATAGCGGGACCTGGATGCCCATATTGGTTCCTACATATTCTACGAAGATCTTTATCGGTCAGACCGCATAACAACATACGTTGTTCCCTTTGTCATCGGTATGTTACTTACCCGAGATTCGATCGTCGGTATCCAATACCTAGTTCAATCTCATTATCGGCAAGTCTCTTTACTCGCTCCGTAATACATCATCTCACAACTAACTCATTAGTTCTAATGCTTGCAAGGCTTATGTGATGTGTATTACCGAGAAGGCCCAGAGATACCTCTCCGACAATCGGAGTGACAAAACCTAATCTCAAATACGCCAACCCAACAAGTACCTTTGGAGACACCTGTAGTACTCCTTTATAATCACCCGCCATTGCCAGGACGCTTTGGTAGTACCCAAAGTGTTCCTCCGTAAACGGAGTTGCATAATCTCATAGTTGTAGGAACATGTATAAGTCATGAAGAAAGCAATAGCAACATACTAAACGATCAAGTGCTAGGCTAACGGAATGGGTCATGTCAATCAGATCATTCTTCTAATGATGTGATCCTGTTAATCAAATGACAACTCATGTCTATGGTTAGGAAACATAACCATCTTTGATTAACGAGCTAGTCAAGTAGAGGCATACTAGTGAGACTATGTTTGTCTATGTATTCACACATGTATTATGTTTCCGGTTAATACAATTCTAGCATGAATAATAAACATTTATCATGATATAAGGAAATAAATAATAACTTTATTATTGCCTCTAGGGCATATTTCCTTCAGCCTCCCACTTGCACTAGAGTCAATAATCTAGTTCACTCAAGAATGATTCTAACACCCATGGAGTCTTGGTGCTGATCATGTTTTGCTCGTGGAAGAGGCTTAGTCAACGGTCTGCAATGTTCAGATCCGTATGTACTTTGCAAATCTCTATGTCTCCCACTTGGACTTGGTCCCGAATGGAATTGAAGCTGCCTCTTGATATGCTTGGTCCTCTTGTGAAATCTGGATTCCTTTGCCAAGGCAATTGCACCAGTATTGTCACAGAAGATCTTCATTGGTCCCGATGCACTAGGTACAACACCTAGATCGGAAATGAACTCTTTCATCCAGACTCCTTCACATGTAGATCCCGCCACGACGCTTTGTTTAGAACTGCACCAACTGACAGCTCCACCGTTTAACAAAAACACGTATCCGGTTTGCGATTTAGAATCGTCCGGATCAGTGTCAAAGCTTGCATCGACGTAACCATTTACGACTAGCTCTTTGTCACCTCCATACACGAGAAACATATCCTTAGTCCTTTTCAGGTATTTCAGGATGTTCTTGACCGCTGTCCAGTGATCCACTCCTGGATTACTTTGGTACCTTCCTGCCAAGCTTACGGCTAAGCATACGTCAGGTCTGGTACACAGCATTGCATACATGATAGAGCCTATGGCTGAAGCATAGGGAACATCTTTCATTTTCTCTCTATCTTCTGCTGTGGTCGGGCATTGAGTCTGACTCAACTTCACACCTTGTAATACAGGTAAAAACCCTTCTTTGCCTGACCCATTTTGAACTTCTTCAAAACTTTATCAAGGTATGTGCTTTGTGAAAGTCCAATTAAGCGTCTTGATCTATCTCTATAGATCTTGATGCCCAATATGTAAGTAGCTTCACCAAGGTCTTTCATCGAAAAACTCTTGTTCAAGTATCCCTTTATGCTATCCAGAAATTCTATATCATTTCCGATTAATAATATGTCATCTACATATAATATCAGAAATGCTACAGAGCTCCCACTCACTTTCTTGTAAATACAGGCTTCTCCATAAGTCTGTATAAACCCAAATACTTTGATCACACTATCAAAACGTTTATTCCAACTCCGAGATGCTTGCACCAGTCCATAAATGGATCGCTGGAGCTTGCACACTTTGTTAGCTCCTTTTGGATCGATAAAACCTTCTGGTTGCATCATATACAACTCTTCTTCCAGAAACCCATTCAGGAATGCGGTCTTTACATCCATTTGCCAAATTTCATAATCATAAAATGCGGCAATTGCTAACATGATTCGGACAGACTTAAGCATCGCCACGGGTGAGAATGTCTCATCGTAGTCAACCCCTTGAACTTGTCGAAAACCCTTTGCGACAAGTCGAGCTTTGTAGACAGCAATATTACCGTCGGCCAGTCTTCTTCTTGAAGATCCACTTGTTTTCTATTGCTTGCCGACCCTCGGGCAAGTCAACCAAAGTCCACACTTTGTTTTCATACATGGATCCCATCTCGGATTTCATGGCCTCAAGCCATTTTATGGAATCTGGGCTCACCATCGCTTCTTCATAGTTCGTAGGTTCATCATGATCTAGTAGCATGACTTCCGTAACAGGATTGCCGCATTCACTGGTGCGGATTTTATTCTGGTTGATCTACGAGGTTCCGTAGTAACTTGATCTCAAGTTTCATGATCAACATCATCAACTTCCTCACTATTTGGTGTAGATGTCGCAGAAACTGGTTTCGTGATAAACTACTTTCAAATAAGGGAGAAGGTACAGTTACCTCATCAAGTTCTACTTTCCTCCCACTCACTTCTTTCGAGAGAAACTCCTTCTCTAGAAAGGATCCATTCTTAGCAACAAATGTCTTGCCTTCGGATCTGTGATAGAAGGTGTACCCAACTTTCTCCTTTGGGTATCCTATGAAGACACATTTCTCCGATTTAGGTTCGAGCTTATCAGGTTGAAGCTTTTTCACATAAGCATCGCATCCCCAAACTTTAAGAAACGACAACTTTGGTTTCTTGCTAAACCACAGTTCATAAGGTGTCGTCTCAACGGATTTAGACGGTGTTCTATTCAGCGTGAATGCGGCCGTCTCAAGAGCATAACCCCAAAACGATAGCGGTAAATCTGTAAGAGACATCATAGATCGCACCATATCTAGTAAAGTGCGACACGACGTTCGGACACACCATTGCGCTGTGGTGTTCCGGTGGCGTGAGTTACAAACTATTCCGCATTGTTTCAAATGTAGACCAAACTCGTAACTCAAATATTCGCCTCCACGATCAGATCGTAGAAATTTTATTTTCTTATTACGATGATTTTCAACTTCACTCTGAAATTCTTTGAACTTTTCAAATGTTCCAGACTTATGTTTCATCAAGAAGATATACCCATATCTGCTTAAATCATCTGTGAAGGTGAGAAAATAACGATATCCGCCACGAGCCTCAACATTCATTGGACCACATACATCTGTATGTATGATTTCCAACAAATCTGTTGCTCTCTCCATAGTACCGGAGAACGGGTTTTAGTCATCTTGCCCATGAGGCACGGTTTGCAAGTGCCAAGTGATTCATAATCAAGTGACTCCAAAAGTCCATCAGTATGGAGTTTCTTCATGCGATTTATACCGATATGACCTAAACGTCAATGCCACAAATAAGTCGCACTATCATTATCAACTCTGCATCTTTTGGTTTCAACATTATGAATATGTGTATCACTACTATCGAGATTCATTAAAATAGACCACTCTTCAAGGGTGCATGACCATAAAAGATATTATTCATATAAATAGAACAACCTTTATTCTCTGATTTAAATGAATAACCGTCTCGCATCAAACAAGATCCAGATATAATGTTCATGCTTAACGCTGGCACCAAATAACAATTATTTAGGTCCAATACTAATCCCGAAGGTAGATGTAGAGGTAGCGTGCCGACCGCGATCACATCGACTTTGGAACCATTTCCCACGCGCGCATCGTCACCTCGCCCTTTGCGGTGTTCGCAATCTGTAGTCCTGTTTCGAGTTGCAAATATTAGCAACAGAACCAGCATCAAATACCCGGGTGCTAATGCGAGCTCTAGTAAGGTACACATCAATAACATGTATATCACATATACCTTTGTTCACCTTGCCATCCTTCTTATCCGCCAAATACTTGGGGCAGTTCCGCTTCTAGTGTCCAGTCTGCTTGCAGTAGAAGCACTCAGTTTTAGGTTTAGGTCCAGACTTGGGTTTCTTCCCTTGAGCAGCAACTTGTTTGCTGTTCTTCTTGAAGTTCCCCTTCTTCTTCCCTTTGCCTTTCTTCTTGAAACTAGTGGTCTTATTGACCATCAACACTTGATGCTCCTTCTTGATTTCTACCTCCGCAGCTTTCAAAGCATTATGTAAGAGCTCAGGCATAGTCTTTACTAACCCTTGCATATTATAGTTCATCACGAAGCCTTTGTAGCTTGGTGGCAGTGATTGAAGAATTCTGTCAATGACACAATCATCCGGAAGATCAACTCCCAGTTGAGTCAAGTGATTGTAATACCCAGACATTCTGAGTATGTGCTCACTGATAGACCCATTCTCCTCCATTTTGCAGCTATAGAACTTATTGGAGACTTCATATCTCTCAATCCGGGCATTCTGTTGAAATATCAACTTCAACTCTTGGAACATCTCATATGCTCCACGACTTTCAAAACGTCGTTGAAGACCCGGTTCTAAGCCGTAAAGCATGGCACAATCGAACTATAGAGTAGTCATCGACTTTGCTCTGCCAGACGTTCTTAACGCCGTCGGT
This sequence comes from Aegilops bicornis, assembly GCA_021605145.1. Classification (NCBI taxonomy): domain Eukaryota; kingdom Viridiplantae; phylum Streptophyta; class Magnoliopsida; order Poales; family Poaceae; genus Aegilops; species Aegilops bicornis. The sequence goes on along the minus strand of CM038675.1, from coordinate 47,909,625 downwards.
TACATCGGCCAGACAGGCACTGGCACCTAGCGGTGCATCCAGACGTAACTCTTCCGTGCAGCAATGAGGATAATCCTCTTGTTACGGACCCAGTCCTTGTATTTGCTACCATGATCTTTCAACTTTGCTTTCTCAAGGAACGCATTAAAATTCAACGGAACAACAAAGACGAGCCATCTATCTACAAACAGACATAGACAAGCAAGATACTATCAGTACTAAGTTCATGATAAATTTAAGTTCAATTAATCATATTACTTAAGAACTCCCACTTAGACAGACATCTCTCTAGTCATCTAAGTGATCACGTGATCCAAATCAACTAAACCATAACCGATCATCACGTGAAATGGAGTAGTTTTCAATGGTGAACATCTTATGTTGATCATATCTACTATATGATTCACGCTTTCGACCTTCGGTCTCCGTGTTCCGAGGCCATATCTGCATATGCTAGGCTCACAAATATAACCTGAGTATTCTGCGTGGTGCAAAACTGGCTTGCACCCGCTGTAGATGGACGAGAGCTTATCACACCCGATCATCACGTGGTGTCTCGGCACGATTTAACTTTGGCAACGGTGCATACTCGTGGAGAACACTACTTGATAATTTTAGTGAGAGATCATCTTAAAATGCTACCTTCAAACAAAGCAAAATAAGATGCATAAAGGATAAACATCACATGCAATCAATATAAGTGATATGATATGGCCATCATCATCTTGTGCTTGTGATCTCCATCTCAAGCACCGCCATGATCACCATCGTCACCGGGCGCGACACCTTGATCTCCATCGTAGCATCGTTGTCGTTTACGCCATCTATTGCTTCTACGACTATCGCTACCGCTTAGTGATAAAGTAAAGCAATTATGTATGCTTTGCATTTCATACAATAAAGCGACAACCATATGGCTCCTGCCAGTTGCCGATAACTCGGTTACAAAACATGATCATCTCATACAATAAAATATAGCATCACGCCTTGACCATATCACATCACAACATGCCCTGCAAAAACAAGTTAGACGTCCTCTACTTTGTTGTTGCAAGTTTTACGTGGCTGCTACTGGCTGAGCAAGAACCGTTCATACCTACGCATCAAAACCACAACGATACGTCGTCTAATAGACTCTCTTTGAACCGTCTCAAGGACCGGGAGTACACACTCGGTTCAACTAAAGTGAGAGAGATGACACCCGCCAGCCACCTTTAAGCACGAATGCTCGTAATGGTGAAACCAGTCTCGCGTAAGCTGCACGCGTAATGTCGGTCCGGCCGCTTCATCTCACAATACCGCTGAACCAAAGTATGACATGCTGGTAGGTAGTATGACTTGTATCGCCCACAACTCACTTGTGTTCTACTCGTGCATATGACATCAACGCATAAAACCAGGCTCGGATACCACTGTTGGGGAACGCAGTAATTTCAAAAAATTTCCTACGCACACACAGGACCATGGTGATGGCATAGCAACGAGAGGGGAGAGTATTGTCTACGCACTCGTGAGACCGTAAGCGGAAGCGATCACAACGTAGAGGAAGTAGTCGTGACGTTCTCCTCGCGATCCTGCCGATCCCAGCGCCAAGCATTCGGCACCTCCGAGTCGATGATGACGTAGAGGAAGTAGTCGACGTTCTCCTCACGATCCAGCCGATCCCAGCGCGTTACTCCGGCGCCTCGAGTTCTTGGCACACATTCAGCTCGATGACGCTCCTCGGGCTCCGATCCAGCAAAGCTCCGGGAGGGGGAGTTCCACAAGACGACGGCAGGACGATCTTGATGTTTCACCGACGCAGGGCTTCGCCTAAGCACCGCTACGATATGACCGAGGTGGAATATGGTGGAGGGGGGCACCACACACGGCTAAGGAACGATCTCAAGGATCAACTTGTGTGTTCTAGGGTGCCCCCCCTCCCCCGTATATAAAGGAGGGAGGGAGGAGGTGGCCGGCCCAAGGGGGGGCGCACCAAGGGAGGGGGAAACCTACTCCAAGTAGGTTTCCTCTCTTTCCTTATCTTATTTGGAGGGAAAGGAAGGAGTACTAGTATTTAGGAAGTAGTACTAGTAGTAGGAATAGGAAGAGGGGAAGGAGAAAGGAAAGGGGGGCCGCCCCTCCCCACCCGGATTGGGCTTGGGGGCGCGCCTCCCTTGTTCCTTCTCCTTCCTCCTACATGGGCCCAATAAGGCCCATATACCTCCCGGGGTTCGGTAACCTCCCGAGCTCCAAACTTCTCCGTAACCTTTCCGGTGTCCAAATATATCCGTCCAATATATTAATCTTTATGTCTCGACCATTTCGAGACTCCTCGTCATGTCCGTGATCATATCCGGGACTCAACAACCTTCGTACATCAAAATACACAAACTCATAATATAACCGCCATCGAAACCTTAAGCGTGCGGACCCTACGGTTCGAGAACAATGTAGACATGACCGAGACACATCTCCGGTCAATAACCAATAGCGGGACCTGGATGCCCATATTGGTTCCTACATATTCTACGAAGATCTTTATCGGTCAGACCGCATAACAACATACGTTGTTCCCTTTGTCATCGGTATGTTACTTACCGAGATTCGATCGTCGGTATCCAATACCTAGTTCAATCTCGTTACTTGGCAAGTCTCTTTACTCATTCCAGAATACATCATCTCACAACTAACTCATTAGTTGTAATGCTTGCAAGACTTATGTGATGTGTATTACCGAGAAGGCCAGAGATACCTCTCCGACAATCGGAGTGACAAAACCTAATCTCGAAATACGCCAACCCAACAAGTACCTTTGGAGACACCTGTAGTACTCCTTTATAATCACCCGATTACGTTGTGGACGTTTGGTAGTACCTAAAGTGTTCCTCCGTAAACGGAGTTGCATAATCTCATAGTTGTAGGAACATGTATAAGTCATGAAGAAAGCAATAGCAACATACTAAACGATCAAGTGCTAGGCTAACGAAATGGGTCATGTCAATCAGATCATTCTTCTAATGATGTGATCCCGTTAATCAAATGACAACTCATGTCTATGGTTAGGAAACATAACCATCTTTGATTAACGAGCTAGTCAAGTAGAGGCATACTAGTGACACTCTGTTTGTCTATGTATTCACACATGTATTATGTTTCCGCTTAATACAATTCTAGCATGAATAATAAACATTTATCATGATATAAGGAAATAAATAATAACTTTATTATTGCCTCTAGGGCATATTTCCTTCAGGAGAATCCTTCAATAAATCTCCGGTAGTATCCTGCCATTCCCAAGAAACTTCGTACGTCCGTTACGCTGGCTGGCGGTTTCCAGCCAAGTACGGCCTTGACTTTTTCCGGGTCTACGGCAATACCCTCTTGAGTTAGTACGTGGCCCAGAAAACCTACTTGCCTTAGCCAAAACTCACACTTGCTGAATTTAGCGTACAATTGATGTTTCCTGAGTTACCCTAGTACAATTCGGAGATGTTCAGCGTGCTCTTCTGGTTTCTTTGAGGATATCAGAATATCGTCGATAAATACCACAACAAACTTGTCCATAAACTTCATAAATACTTTGTTCATGAGGTGAACAAAATATGGGGGGGCGTTCGTTAGTCCAAATGGCATTACGGTGAACTCATATAATCTGTATCTGGAGGTGAATGCCGTCTTGGGAATATCTTCTGTTCGTACCTTTAATTGATGGTATACCGACCTCAAGTCGATTTTTGAGAATACCTTGCCTTGAGCGAGCTGATCAAATAAAGCATTTATCCGTGGCATCGGGTATTTGTTCTTGATTGTGACCATGTTAAGCGCTCGATAGTCTATGCATAATCTCAGTGTTCCATCCTTCTTTTTGCCAAATAAAATTGGTGAACCCCAAGGTGAGGAGTTGGCTCGTATATATCCTTTGTCCGGTCATTCTTTTATTTGCTTCTTCAGTTCTACCAATTCGGATGGTGCCATTCTGTATGGTTTCTTGTATATGGGGGCGGTTCCGGGTGCTAGCTCAATGCTGAATTCTATCTCTCGGTCTGGTGGCATGCATGGTAGTTCTTCGGGAAATACGTCTGGAAATTCACACACTACTGGAACCTTGCTTAATTTAGAAATATCCACCTTGTTCAATCTCGGTTGCCGGGGTATTTTTCTTCCTTTGGTCGAAACTTTTATTGTCTTCCCGTGGTGGTGGGTGAGAATCACGGTCCGGTTGAAGCAGTAAATAAAATCTTTGTTGGTGGTTAACCAATCCATCCCTAAGATGACATCCAGTCCTTTATTTTCCAACACAATAAGATTGGCTGAAACTTCAACCCTTCAAACTCAATAACCACACCTTGGCAATAACTATGGGTAACTTGCTTAATTCCAGGGGACTTGACGATCATAGATTTATCAAAGGTAAGCAACGAAAAATTATTTTGCAAGGCAAAACTTTTCGAAATGAATGAGTGAGAAGCTCCAGAATCAAACAAAACCATGGCAAGTATTGTGTTGACAAGAAACGTACGGAGTACGATATCTGCGGCATTCTGTGCTTCCTCTTTGGTCACGTGGTTCAGATGACCCTTCCTGTGATTGTTATTTGGGTTGAAATTGTTGCGCTTTGGCGCCGAATTATTGCCTCCGTTGTTCGGCTTTGGGGCAGAGTTCCTTGGCTTGGGGCACTGCTTGGCATAGTGCCCTTCTTCTCCACAAGCGTAGCAAGTAATGCCTGGGCGGTATGTGAACTCCTTGTCCCTTGCATGGAAATTCTTGATTGGGCGTGAGTCGTTTGTCGTGGGTTTGGGTGTCCCACCTTTCTGAAAATCTGTCTTGCTGCGGTGGTTGCGAGCATGATTAGTCTGGTCCCTTTTTCGCTTGCGGAAATCTTCCAAGCTGCATCTCTCATTTTCCAAAGTAATGGCCTTATCCACCAGCGTATTAAAATCTGGGAAGGTGTGCACAACCAGCTGACATTTAAGCGCCAAGCGCCGTAATCGCCTAGGAATTTTTTTTCCATCTTCTTGCTTTCAGACATACGCTCCTCGTTGGCGTAGCGAGACAACAGAGTAAACTGACTGTTGTATTCTGACACAGTCATTGTCCTTTGCTTGAGGTCATCAAATTCTCTCTTTCTGATCTTCATAAGACTCTTAGGAATATGTGCCCCACGAAAACCTTCTTTGAACTCCTCCCAGGTTATATTATTTTTGTTGGGGTGCATGTGTAGGAAATTTTCCCACCATGATGCGGCTGCTCCAGTGAGATAGTGTGGTGCATATAGCACTTTCTCAGGATCTGAACACTCGGCAATAATTAATTTTCTTTCCAAGTCTCGAAGCCAGTCCTCGGCCTCAAGAGGTTTGTCAGTATAAGAAAATGTTTGGGGACGCGTCTTATGTAGCTCAGATAATTTTGATTGCTGCTGATACTGTCCACGGTGATTTCCCATATTGATGACTTGGTTCATCATTTCCTGATGTTGTTGCTGACTTTGCTCATACAGCCGGCACATTTGGGATAGTGTTGTTTCACTGTCCTGTTGACTTGACAGCCCGTGTGTGAAATTGTTGCTTGGTTGTGTGCCATAATTTTCCTCTGGCGGAGTTGGCATGGAGCGCGTCCAAGGACGAGACATTGTTCACTCTGGGGATATATTTTGTAAAACTCATAAGAAAAGAAATTGAGTCGCAAAAGTCAATAAATTCATGAAGACGGAAAAAGTCTTAAATGCTCCAAGATTTTTCAAGAGGATAAACGTTTGCGCGCGGAGAAGGACTGCTCATTACATATCTTACACGCAAGCAGTAATTATACAATACATCACTCAGGATATGCGTACATATACCTGACATGTTATTTAGGCTAGTGCACTCCTCCAGTTCCTACATGATGCGCAAACAAGCTACTACTCACAACCTATGTACATATAAACATATCGTACAAGTCGGTACATCACATGGCGGCTAAGCGTACTTAGTCGGAGATGGTCAGGATTTCCCTTGGCCTGCCAAGGGTGAGGCGTAGTGAAGCTGGGGACTCAACCTCCTCCTCGTTAACAGGCTCCAGACGAGAAGTGCTGCGCTGAGTTGGTGGAGCGGGCGCCCTATGCGGGACAACACGAACAGGAGTGGGCGCAAGGGGTGGTGCAGAACGAACTGGAATAGGCGCAATGACTTGGTTGAACTCCTCAGTGGTAGGCAGGCGACGAGTAGTAGGTGCAAAATATGCCGATGACGAGACGAAAGTCAGTGGCGGTGCGGTGCGCAGGAGCTCCCTCCTGTTGGCGGCACAGCCATGGACTGAGTCCATGCGGGCAGCCACAAGGTCGTCCACCAGGTTGTCGAAGGCTGCCTCCATAGCCCGGAGATACTCGATAAGCATCTCAAAAGCCTCGTCTCGCTCTCCTATGGGGCAAGAGAACGCGTAGTGACAGGTGTATGGCACGTGACATGGAAGGTAGCGGTAACGACGGGTCTTCATCGAAGGAAGGACATCCCGGGGACGAGCTATCGCCTCACGGGCTGCCATCTACATCGCATGCTTCTCCGTAGGCATGGCTCTTCCCAAGAACCCGAAGCGGCGTAACTCAACACGCCCTCCCTTGAATTGCACCGCGGCTTGGTGCATGGTTAGACTGTCGTTGACTTTTCGCTGAGAGAGTGTGAAGACTGGGCGCATAGATGGCTCCATCGCGACTTGGACGGTGAAGGAGAGAAGCTTGATGAACCCATCAGGCATGTTGGCGAACATCTGTGACTCGCAGTCGTTGCCAGCCATCTACAAAAGTAGGCAAAAATTCTGAGTGGTCAGATCATACATTTATGCTGACTGTCAGAAATTGACTACATTTGTAAAAATATGAATTAGCTCTATTATGCTAATAACCGATTAACGATCGCACCTAGTGGCTTCCTACAGTCAGCCTGGCTCTGGTACCAAGCTTGTCACGACTGGTTTTCCAATAAAATGTTTATTGAGAAACCGACCTTTTGAGTCCAGTACGAGGAAAAAATCGTCCTGACTGGTAGACAAAATCTTGATACAATAAGCCAGTAGCATTAGAATATATTACAGGGTCAAGCTGGGATGCTCAACCATTTATTACAAGCACGCCAATAATTATACATAATGGCGGATATGACACAATGGAGTGGTGGCATACTACTAATTCAAGGTAAAGTGGTGGTGGAATAACACAGTGGGGTGGATAAAATGACTCCTACACTGGCGGCTCATCGAGCGTCGAGGTGAGGCTCGATGAATTTATTTGGGTAGCGGAAGCGGAAGTAACATAGTGACTAATCCAGGGTCGCACGAGACTGACTGGGATTCCTCTAGGCGTCGGACTCGCTATCGAACTCTTCATCCATGAGATCGCCTTCGTCAGCATGTGGCCAAATCAACAAGCCAGGTGAGTACTTTGAAAGTACTCGCAACACAGTTCGGACATAAGATATAACAAATGCATGCATGAATGCGTCATGATAAATTAGTATGGTACATCCACATGAGGAAGTAACACAACATTAAATAGCAAGAAGGAAATCAGGTGATAGTAAAACTAACTGAAAACCGATCGGGTGTCTGAAGCGACGCCTCGAAGGGTGAACAAATAAATAAATCATGCCACAGTTGGGCGTCTGAGCGACACCACATAAAGGGCTTATATTGAAAATAAAAGACATGCGTGCCACAGTCGGACGTCGGGGCGACATCACAGAAAGGGCGTATATTAAAAGTAAATGACAACAATGCCGCAGTCGGACGTCGGAGCGACATCGCAGAAAGGGCTTATATTGAAAGTAAATAATAACAATGCCGCAGTCGGACGTCTGAGCGACATCGCAGAAAGGGCTTATAACAAAAGTAAATAATAACAATGCCACAGTCGGAGGTCTGAGCGACATCGCAGAAAGGGCTTATATCAAAGTCAATAGTAACAATGTCGCAGTCGGACGTCTGAGCGACATCGCAGAAAGGGCTTATATCAAAAGTAAATAATAACAATGCCACAGTCGGACGTCTGAGCGACATCGCAGAAAGGGCTTGAAATTCACTTTTCATATCGGTTAACTTGCAAGAAAATGTGCTCATAGGAAAATATTCAACACATGATAATAAACGGGTTAGTCCATCCACAGGAAATAAACTTTTAACACTCATGTGGTTCTCAGGAGTTTCTGTCACCGAGACTGACACTTGACAAGATAAGATGAACACAGCACTTGGACATGGATAAGATGATTTCAAGGATTATCGACTCTGCAGAGTTTGTACTAAAATTATCCACAGCCAACGGATTTCCCTAGTCACGAAGAACTAGTTCCGTTTATGGTATTTCGGAGGAAACACAGCTAACCAGTACACACCCATCCCACCTTATGTTGCCAGGAATCACTCTAGACAGCGTTCAAGAAAAACTTTGAGACGGGGAGATCACAATATCGAATAGGATGGGATCAAATTTATATACGCGCGCTCTAAGGGGTGCCCCCCTCTCGGTCCCAACCGGAAACACCCATGCCCCCCGACCGGATGATAGGCTTTAATCCAGGGCCATGGAACCCTCATCCCGGCCTCTCGATTTGGTGTGTACCAGAAAGCGGTTTGTAACTTACTAAGCCGTATCCCTTGCAGAAAACATGTGGTAGCACGGAAGGGAAAACGGATGGGAACTGGATTGATTCATGTTGACACTGGGTCAAACGGTCTGGCATAAGACTGGCATGCTACAACACTGCCATCTTACCCATTCTCATGCCATCTCATGGCCATGCAAACTCACATCCAACAACTTATGGATTATCGAAATTCACTTGCCTCAACTTTGCATGCAATATAACCTTCATCGAGATGCTCCAAAAACATGCCATGGAACTACTTAATGCAAACATGCCAAGACACTCAACATATCAAAGGTTCAAACATGCTTGCCTGGTTCGGAGTAGTCGGGGCCTAGCTCGGTGAAGTTTGCGGTTCCGTCACCTCCTTCGGTATCTACGGTATACAAAAAATACACGTGCTAACGTAAATACCGTGAGGTGTATATAAATCTACCAAATATTTTTCAAATAAATCTGATAAAAAACTAGACAAAATTTTGAAGATGGCAGAAAAGGAATCACTCAAAAATCCTTTTCTGTTTAAAAGTTATTAGTGTTTTGGTCCAAGGACCTCTCTGTAATGAAACAGAAACTTCCCAGGGGGCTAAGCAGAAATGTCCAGAAAACGATTCAAACTGGAAAGCGCATTTTACCAGAATACGCTTTCAGAAAACGGTTCGTTTAAAACAGATGAGAGACTGACAGACGGGTCCCACCCGTCAGGTTTGAAAATTTAAAAGGGGGAGACGGAGCTCGTCGGCGCCCGAGAGCTGCGGTGGTCGCCGGCGGCGATCCACGGCGAGGCAGGGGGATCGGGTGGTACCTCCGTGCTCAGTGCATCATTCCGCGTCGGTGGGTGGTGGTGGTGGTCGCCGGCGAGCACCACGTCGACGGCGGCCCTTGCTCCGGCGGACGGCGGTTCGGGTGGAGTTTGATCTCGCCGGAGAGTGCTGCGAAGGGCAAATTGAAGTGGGGGTTAGACTCCTGGGTGCTAGAGGGGATTGCTGACGAGGTTTGGGTGCCGGGGACGGCCTCACCGGAGTGAATCGAGGTGGAGGCCGAGGCGGAACGGGGCGGCCGCAGTTGGGGGAGGAGACCTCCTCGAGGTCCTCCTATTGGCCTGGCGGAGTGTTGGTGAGGTGCAGGGATGGTGTGTGCTCGAGGGCGAGCTCGGGGCCCTTTTTTATAGGCGATCCGAGGTGATGGCCGTGAACGGAGTTCTCCGGCGAAGGTTACGGCAGCGCAGGGCTTGGTCGGGGTGTATTTGCGGTTGAGCATCATCGTGGAGGTCCACTGGCTCCATTTAGGCACTAAACGGGCTTGGATTAGAAGCTTTAGGGGGGTTTCGATGGAACGGGGCGGCATGGGCCCGTCGGCGGCAAAGGGTGTGCCCTGTGCTTGCCGGGCCACGGCTGACAGTGCAGCGGGGTGCGTTGGCGTGCATGAGCCACGCTGGAGGGCCAGGAGGCGATGGGCGGCGCCCGGGTGGCGTGGCGAGCAGGCTCGGGCCCTCGCTGGCCGCCACGGTGGCGCAGCCACCGCAGAAACCACCAACACCGGCGAGGCTCGCCGCCACCGACGCCTGCATCCGCCAAGGGGCGTGGCGGCGCCTGCCAGGGGAAGAGGTTGCAGGCGTGAACGCGCCAGGGCGCACTGTTTACAGGTGACTGAACCCTGACGACACTGAACTTACTGAAACTCTGAATCTCTCTAAAAGTGCAAAGTAACAGTGCAGGCCAGGTGTTCGACAGAATGATTTTTGGATGTGGGGATTTTTCCTTGAGCTTATTTTTTGGTGGAGTGGCCTCTCATTGCAACTGGGGGTTGCCTGAATTTTGGTGGAATTTTTGGAGAAGAGGAGATATGAATTTCATCAAATTTGACAAATCTGGTCCAAACTTCTAGAAGCTGAAACTTGAAAATTTTGAAAAGAAGAAGAGTGGATCTTGATGGTTCTAGGTTGTGGGTGCTAGGGACTATCCAGAGGAGTTAATTTGAGATCAAAGTTCAAAAGCAATTAGGTACTTGCTTTGCAAATCACCTAGGCTCAAAATAATGGACAGAATTGTTTTGGGGAAAGAAATAAATGAAATAAAATCCAAAAATGAGTTGGACTTGTTGGGACATAATATATGGATTGCCCCAAAGTGGAAGGAGGGGTTTTGAAAGGATTTACCACAAGGGGCATGGTAAAACCATGGGTGGTTTCAAAATAAGAGAAGACCCAAAAACTCCTAGGGTTTTCTTTTAAAAGAAAATAAATCCCAAAAAATAAATTTGAGAAGGGGGGGGGGAGGATCAGAAGAAAGGTTTTAATAACCAAACACCAGAGTTGAAGAAGGTGCCAAAATAAAATCCTTTGCCAAAGGGAAAAGTTTTGAGAAAGAGATTTTTGGAAGGGTTTAAATGACCTCCTTCAAAACCAACAAAGTTTTTGATGAAAACCAACTAAATTTTTTTGGAGTTTCACAGTCATCCAGAAGCAAAGCACAATATTATTCATCACATGCAATCATCATGCTCTCCCAACAAATTTGAAGAGGTATGTCTAGCAAGTAATTTACCTATTTTCAGATTTGGTCGCAACTTTATTGTTGATGCTTCTATAAGAGAAATTCTCATAAGTAATTTTGAAAGACCAATGACGAAGGGAAATTTACTTGTTAGCAATAAAACTGTTATAGAACATACCGCACTACAAGAAATCTGTTAATAGATGACGGATCTGATCCGTCATGGATAAGTGAAATACTGTCATGGTTGCCCATACATGACGGACATGAAGTCCGTCATGTATATCGCGTCATAATTTGACATCGTTCTTTCCTTGACGGTTCTTGACCGTCATGGATCTGCCTCAAGCCCGCCCAGGCCCAAACCATTGTGACGGAACAATCCGTCATGGATTAATGCCACATAGGATTTTCAATTGACCAACATGGCTGCCTACGTGGATTCCATTTTCGTCATAAAAATCGTCACGGATTTAGGTACAGTATAAATTGGGTCGAGCCCATTATTAGCACATTTATTTCGGCCCAATTTTCAGCCAGTACATTTTTAGCATAATGCATCACAGAGATCCTAATGCCAACTTTGACCCAAGAGGAAGTATTTGCAAGGTGTCAAACATTACATGGTTCATTGAGTATGCAGCCAACTATATGTATGTACAACATAGCAGTTTATTCCTCCAAAATCATCTATGAAATGATAACTTACAACATAGACTGACAAAATATATCACATCAAGGTTAGGAACCAGCACAGTCAATTCAATTTTACATCAAAAGACCATATAAACTATTAAGACTCTTATTCATGTTCTCGTCCTCGACCTTCTTGTGGCAATTATCATGTTGTGGCTGATTGTGATAGGAAACACCAAGTAGCTTGCTACCCATTCTTACCTAGCATATTTACAAGAATATTAGATATTTGTAGATACGAATAGATAGTAGAAATAAGAGAATTGCAATAAAGATAAAAATGAATTACATGCTGTCTAAGATTCTTAAATCTTAATAATGCTACAAATGAGAATAGCACACAAATGAAAATTAGTCTAAAACCGGATGTGCAGTTCCATTTTATTATTACTAACACACAAATTTTGTGTCACCTGAACCTAATTCTTAAGAATCAGGCCTTCCCAAATGCTTTTATTGACTAACTGAATTCTTACAAAACTAATTCAAATGGATACTAACTGAACTGAGAAAGAACAAGGTACAATGGGTGTCCATCACGGATTTGAAATCGTAGCTACAAGCCATGGAGAAGTAAAAAAAGCCGACCTACAAATCACCACAGTACCATGCCAAAATTCTAAGTAACATCCTAGGAAAATTGTTGATTAGCATGAGTATTGACTATAACCCCACTGGACCTAAATAGCAAACAAAATTATCAATGGAACAAGCATTCAGCTTGAACTTCCACAAGCCAAAAATTCAGGAGGCTGATGAAATTCCGGACATAAAACATTTGTTCAAACTAGGTGAGTCCGATCCTGGACAAATGTGTAAGCCAGGGATGATGGATGGAAAGGTACCTCATTGCCAGCTTAACTTTGTAGTGTGATTTGTGTATCAGATCAAGCTATCAATCACTGTTAGTTTTGAAGTGCAGTTTCTGAAAAAATATTCCAGACAAAAAGTTGGAGGGCACGGCATTTGTCTTCAAACCACAATTTTGTCCATGTGCTTACCAGATATCTAAGTTGGAAATAATTTGGGAATATTAAACCTAGAAGGGACCTAATAATGCACTGAAACTAATATTCAATTCGAAATATATGAATCAATCGATAGCGTAATTCTGATCCTAAGATTATTTCACATACTGTGATTGGATGCAATGTATTTTGCAGTTTTTTAAAATACTGTGATTTCTGAAATAACTTTGGTATTAAATACTTTGAGGGGATTGAATAAAACAAATACTGTACTTTCATATCTATCATACTATTGTTTTTTTTGCGGTATTTAAAGAAGAGGTCGGGGCCTCTTTTTACTAAACTGAACTGAAATAACTCGTCGCCTCGCCTACGTCCAAATTTGATAAAATGATATTGGTTTTTAGAAACTTGAATATTCCTTGCCCACACATTTAAAAACTGCGGTTATAGATTATGGTTTTTTTTAAACGGTGCTGCCAAACTATGCTATGTTCAATCTGAAACTGCATAATGTGACACTACATCATTATCTCAATCCTAGGAAGCATCCCAACTTAAATCAAGCCACCAATTCTGAAGTATCTAATTTGACAACCTAACATAGCAAAACAAATGTCAAAACAGAGAGTAGACATGCAGATATGTATACTAATAAATCTGTAGTAAATCTTAAAAACAGGGGACTGCATGACGGATTCGACAACAGCTACATCTGATTAAAAAATAACTATAGATCCAACCCCAACTGATTATATCGTGTGCATGGGAATAGAACAACGACTGCGCGCACTAGAAGAAATTCCAGATGGCTGCACGTACCGGTGATGGTGTTGGTGGGGTTCATTGCGAGATGGTTCAGGCGGCGTAGGAGGGCGTGGTGTGGTTGCCCTGGTCGTTGGCGATGATCTCAACCTGCAGCCACATGCCGGCATAGGAGTAGGCCGTCCCGAGGTCGACGCGGATGAACGGACCCTCGCCCTTGGTCATCTCCTCCTCACACCTGTCGGAGCCCACGCCTGGGTTTGGTGGATCCGATTTGGGCGCCGGTGTTGGCCGCCAGTGTCGTGCACTTGTGAGGTGGTGCGCGCCGGTGCCGTCCCCGGATGGACCATGCGTTGTTGCATCGCACCTCGCGTCTTCCTCTTGTCGGAGCAGTCGCGTGCGGCTTGCATGTTTCTGCTTCCTGCCGTCGACGGAGGAGAAGGCGGAGAGGATAAGGAGAGCGAGATCCAGGAGTGACCTCGACGAATCCGGCCGCTGGCTCTGCAGATCCGGCCCCTGGCTTGGCAGATCTGGCAGGTGCGATGGGTTGACGTCCTTTCCTCGACCCAATTGGCGGAACACGGGTTAGTGCCTGGAAGGAGCGGAGTTGGGCGTGGAGTTGCTTGTCTGGATGTTGCCTAGCCACGGGAAGGTCTTGCGAGCTAGCTCTGGGGGCCGAGACTGGTGAATCTAATCGGAGGGAATGAATGAGGGGAGCGACGGGAGGATGAGGATGTGCTACGCGCCGGCCATAGGTGCCGGAAGTCGCCGGAATCGGGCGACGCCAGCAAGGAGTGGCGTGGTGGACAGAGAGGGGCTCGCGAGAGAGGACTGGCTGCGCCGCTAGGGAGGAGGGGGAGGGGCGAGGAGGACGGCTTAGGGTTAGCACTATATACATGGAGCGGTTAGGCGGGCTTGAGTGGGCTTGAGCAGGCTTGCAGGGCTCTATTAAGCCGTCCATGACAGTTTTGAAAATGTCAGCGAAAATCCGTCATTTATTAACAGATTTCTTGTAGTGCCGGTCAGTCTATTGTGCCATTTATAAAGACCGATAGTGACCTATTAGTGCAGCCAAAGTTTTCCCCATTGCTTTATCAAAATTTCATATCTAATTGGGTAGCTTTGCTTGTTTCTTACTTGGCTTGCACTTGGTCTCAACTGAGACATGTGTATTCTAACTATTTTCGTTTCAGAAATTTAAAGCCAAGGTCAAATTCTTTTGAGAAATCCGATGCTAATATAATATCTTATCCAAAGACATCGGAGATAGAGTGCAAAACACAATGCATAGCCGAATGGGGTGATGTAAAATCTGAACCATTCGTTTGCTTAATTCCAAAGCCGTTCTCACAACATGATCGGCTAGAAAATAAAAGGTTTACCTTCGATTCAACCATGTGTGATCAAATATTTGATTTTTTGCTGAAAAATAATTACATTAGAGTTCTTGATCACCATGTGAAGCCATCAATCCAAGGACGAATGTATTGCAAGTTGCATGATTCGTCCAAGCATAATTTTGAGGATTGCAACATGTTTCGTCACATAGTTAAATCGGCCATTGGTAAAGGACGATTAAAATTTGTTGAAACACCTAGGGATGACCAGTCTATTCCAATTGGTCCTAATGGAAAAAGGTTTTTGAATCATCTGCTTCAAAATGATTCCTTTAAAGATGAGAAGGTAAAATCTACCGGTGATGGGATCAAGCTTTCAAGTAAAAAAGTTGTTCAAGAGCACAATGAAAATATTCTTGAAGGCATGAGTTCTATCGAAGATACAATGAAGACGCCAAGGACTGGGGGGCAACAAGAAAATCCAAAGATCGATGCAAGTCAAGACAAAGGAGATAAAGGCCGCAATAAGCACAAGTGCAAGAAAGCCAAGGTCACTTTTGCACAATTATTAGATAAATATCAAAAGAAGAGTGAAGAGAAAAGTGCTTATCGACCAACTAATGTAAAAGCATCAAGATCACCCCCTAGGCGCAATCCCGAGGATCGGTATTGGCAAAATGAGAATTCAAATGCGGTATATTCATATCCATATTTTGTGCCGCTAATGCCAATGCCATGGATACCTTCCTATGCTCATGTAGATCGATATTCATCATGGGACATGTATGATACAATGGCACATTCTCCATCATATTTTAGACCATCTCACCATGGTTATGCAGCTCCAAGAAGATCAACGTTCAGTGAGCTGTCATGTATTCAAGGCCGTTACAATAAGAAAGAATCGGTCCGGAGCTCAAGAAAGAAGGAAGATGTGATCAAACAAGTATATCGAGTTAAAAAAAGATGGTCGCAAGAGTGCCAATTCAGATATTATCTTAAAGTATAAAGAGCCAATTAAAGTGTTAACATTGGCTACTAAAGGCAATGAGATGAAGCAATCAGTTGTTGAGAATCAAAGTGCCAAATCTGAAGAAAAGAAATTGAAAGTGCACAAGGTAAAATAAGAATTGTCATTAGTTCAAACAAAATCATAGCCGGGGCGCTCACTCGGCTTATCATATTGGCAAAAAAAGAAATTACAAAAACTTAGTGCACAAGAACTTGAAGAAAGGAACATGGCATGGGTTCCTAAAGGAAGTACTCAAAATAAGAATTATGTGAAAGCATCCATTACACGAAGTGCGGCAAAGATGAAGAAGGAAAAGAGTGAAAACTATGAACGACCAAGCCAAAGGTTTCAACATCTTCAGTCCACACATTATCCATATTCTTCAACTATGTCGTTGATGCATATGCCATGGAATTCTTCATCAGGTATGAACGGTTACCCTCAATGGGCTTATTTGAATCCATGGATGTAATATAATTTTTTACATCATGAAAGGGTATTACCAAATCATCATATGTTCAATTAGCTTCACTTTGTTGCTAATCTAAATGGCCGATATATACCTATCGCCCTAAGCATATAAAATGGCCGATGGAGTGTTGACATCGTCCTTAGGAAAAGCATCGTGCAAGTTATTTTTCGGCACACAAGTTTGCCAAAAAAACAGGGGGGCACGTGTTGACACCAGATTTTGGCACGGCCAAGAACTTAATTAAGATGGCCTCTAATGGAGAAGTGTTCAAAGTGAGAAAGTTTTGTATCATCAAAAGAAAAACTTTGATATTTGGGCCATAGCCATCCGGTCTCATCTCTGAGGCCAAAGTTGTGTTCGAAGTACTCAAATTTTGTATTCAGAACACTATTCGGCAGATTACGCCCCCAAAATGGCCTCATATGAGAAAAGATTCTACACGGATTGTCTTCGCCTCATCGAAACGATCGATTTTGATATAAAGAACATCTAAATCGGAGTTTGTATGCAAAAGTTAGAGCCAAAACGGTGTGCTGCATAAGTTTGCCCCGGAAGTTCCGGGCAAAACTTCCGGGGAGGTTCCGGCCTAAACAGAAAGTTCGCAAGCGGTTCGCCCCGAAAGATGGAGGCGGCTGCCATCACATCCCGCTCAGCGACACCTAGTTATTTGAAATGGTCTCGGACTGCCATCACATTCGACCAGTCTGATCACCCGACACACATAGCCACCCCTGGGAGGCAAGCTTTGGTGGTCGACCCAGTCGTCGAAGGCACTCGACTGACTAAAGTTTTGATGGATGGTGGCAGTGGCCTGAACATACTGTATGCAGAGACGTTGAAAGGGATGGGCATTCCGATGTCGGACTCGAGACCAGCAACATGAGCTTCCATGGAGTCATTCCTGGAAAGAAGGCTGAGTCGCTCGGCCAAATTGCTCTCGATGTGGTTTTTGGTGATTCCAAGAATTTTCGTAAAGAAAAGTTGACGTTTGAGGTCGTGGATTTCCAGAGTGCTTATCACGCTATTCTGGGAAGGCCAGCGTATGCACGTTTCATGGCTCGACCATGTTATGTATACCTTAAGCTGAAGATGCCAGGCCCCAAAGGTGTGATCACTGTCACCGGCAATCGGAAGAAAGCGGAAGAGTATTTCCAGAAAGGCTCGAAGATCGCCGATGCTCAGATGGCAGTGGTAGAACTGCAGGAATACCAGAAAACTACAGACCTGAGTGATTTGTTGCGAGCCAAGAAGCCCGCTACAGAATCAGCGTTTCAGTCGTCCAGTGATACAAAGCCGATTCACATTCACCCGACCGACCCCGATGCTGCTCCGACTCATATCTCTGCAACACTCGACTGCAAATAGGAAGAAGCGCCCATCCAGTTCCTCCGTGAGAACTGGGACATCTTCGCATGGAAGCCTTCTGACATGCCGGGTGTTCCCAGGGGGCTGGCTGAGCACCGTCTACGAGTCAACCCAAAAGTTAAACCTGTCAAAGAACATCTTCGACGGTCCACCGTCCAGAAGAGAAAGGCCACTGGCGAAGAAGTGGCTCGACTCCTTGCAGCGGAGTTTATCCGAGAAATTTACCACTCTGAGTGGCTCGCCAATGTTGCCATGGTCCCCAAGAAGGACAATTCACTCCGCACGTGCATTGACTTCAAACATATCAATCGAGCCTGCCCGAAAGATCATTTTCCTATCCCCCGCATCGACCAAATAGTCGACTCGACTCCGGGATGTGAGCGCCTATCTTTTTTAGACGCTATTCCGGTTACCATCATATCCGTCTGTATGGACCCGACGAGATCAGAACAGCTTTCTTCACTCCATTCGGGTGCTTCTGTTATGTCACCATGCCATTCGGCCTCAAGAATGCCGGAGCCACGTTCATGAGGACGATTCAGAAGTGTTTACTCACTCAAATCAGTCGGAATGTGGAAGCATACATGGATGATATTGTGGTCAAGTCACGGAAGGGTTCCGACCTGCTGACTGACCTTGCTGAAACATTTGCCAACCTTAGGAGGTATGATATCAAGCTTAATCCATCGAAGTGCACATTCGGAGTTCCTGGTGGAAAGTTACTCGGTTTTCTTGTTTCCGAACAAGGGATTGACGCCAATCCAGAAAAAAGTTGGTACTATACTCCGAATGAAACGTACTGTGCGTGTGCACGATGTCCAGAAGCTTACTGGTTGCTTGGCCGCTTTAAGTCGATTCATCTCTCGACTCGGTGAAAAGGCATTGCCTCTTTACCGACTGATGAAGAAGTCAGACAAGTTCGAGTGGACTCGAGGCTTGACATAGCGTTTGCGAGTTAAAAACTCTGCTCTCCACCCAGCCGGTGCTTGCTGCCCCAATCAGCAAAGAGCCTTTGCTGCTTTACATTGCAGCCACGGGACAAGTTGTCAGTACAGTGCTTACGATCGAGCGGGAAGAAGAAGGAAAAGCCTTTAAAGTTCATCGCCCAGTGTATTGTGTTTCTGAAGTTTTGAGCCCATCAAAGCAAAGATACCCTCATTATCAGCAGCTTGTATATGAGATTTATATGACCACGAAGAAGGTTGCTCATTACTTCTATGACCACTCCATTACAGTCGTCAGCGACGCTCCATTGTCAGAGACTCTGCACAACAGAGATGCAACTGGTCGAGTGGCAAAATGGGCGATTGAACTCCTTCCCCTAGATATGAAGTTTGAGGCAAAGAAAGCTATCAAGTCCCAAACGATAGCAGATTTCGTCGCCGAGTGGATTGAACAACAACTGCCGACTCAAGTTCACTCGGAGCACTGGACCATGTTCTTTGACGGTTCCAAGATGCTGAATGGTTCCGGTGCTGGGGTTGTGTTAGTTTCCCCCCGAGGAGATAAGCTCAGATATGTTCTCCAAATTCACTTTGATTCCTCCAACAACGAAGCAGAGTACGAAGCGCTTTTGTATGGGTTGCGTATGGCCATTTCACTGGGTGTCCGTCGCCTCATGGTCTATGGAGACTCAGACTTAGTGGTTAATCAAGTGATGAAGGAGTGGGTTGTCAGAAGTCCGGCCATGACTGGTTACAGCAATGCAGTGAGAAAGCTGGAGAAGAAATTTGAGGGGTTAGAGCTTCATCATATACCCCGACTGAAAAATCAAGCAGCTGATGATTTAGCAAAAATAGGTTCCAAGAGAGAAGCCATTCCCAGCAATGTGTTTTTGGAACACATCCATTCACCATAAGTTCAAGAGGATCCTTTCACTGAAGAAGTTCCGCAACCAAAAAGTGCCACGGATCCAACTGAGGTTGAGGTTCCAGCGGTGGTCGACCTGATCATGGAAGTCTTGGTCATCACTCCCGACTGGACGGTGCCGTACATCGCGTACATCCTAAGGAAAGAGCTCCATGAGAATGAGGAAGAGGCTCGACAGATCGTCCATTGATCCAAGGCCTTTACTGTGATAAAGGGGCAGTTATACAGGGAAAGTGCGACTGGAATCGGACAGAAGTGTATAACACCAGAAGAAGGTCAGATAATTCTTGATGATATCCACTCGGGGACCTGTGGTCGTCATGCGTCCTTTCGGACCATTGCGGCCAAAGCATACCGAGCGGGATTTTATTGGCCAAGAGCAAATGAAATGGCGAAAGAGATAGTCGAGAAGTGTGAAGGATGTCAGTTCTACTCCAATATGTCACACAAACCCGCGTCAGCCTTGAAGACCATTCCACTCGTCTGGCCATTCGCTGTTTGGGGATTGGATATGATTGGACCACTGAGGACTGGCAGAAGCGGCTTCACTCATGTGCTAGTAGCAGTTGACAAGTTTACTAAATGGATCGAAGCTAAGCCTATCAAGAATCTCGATGCATGCACTGCTATCAGTTTAGCCAGAGTTGATATTCAGATATGGAGTTCCGCATAGCATCGTCACTGACAATGGGTCAAACTTCGATTCCGACAAATTCAAAGCCTTTTGCGCCTCTCAGGGCACACGGGTCGACTACGCTTTAGTCGCTCACCCCCAGTCGAATGGACAAGCAGAAAGAGCAAACTGTCTAATTCTCAAAGGACTGAAACCCCGACTGATGCGCGATCTCAAGCACGCAGCCGGCGCATGGGTCGATGAACTTCCGTCAGTTTTTTGGGGATTGAGGACTACCCCTAATCGGTCAACCGGACGAACTCCATTCTTTCTGGTCTATGGAGCTGAAGCAGTTCTGCCAAGCGACTTTCTTCACAATGCGCCCCGAGTCGAGCTCAACTCTGAAGAAGAAGCAGAACAAGCCCGGCAGGATGCAGTTGACCTCCTAGAAGAGGAAAGAGAGATGGCCCTGATCCGCTCGACTATCTATCAGCAAGACTTGCGTCGATTCCATGCCAGAAATGTGAAGAGTCGAGCCTTCCAAGAAGGAGACTTGGTCATCCGAGTGGATCAACAGAAACCACACAAGCTCGCTCCCACTTGGGAAGGTCCCTTCATCGTCACCAGAGTTCTCCACAATGGAGCATACCATCTTTACAACGTCGATCGCCAGATTGATGAGCCTCGAGCTTGGAATGCGGAGCTGCTCCGCCCCTTTTATACTTAAGTACTCACTCCGATGAGATTAATAAGAAGTACCTCTGTAGTTTACTTATCAAAGACAAAAGTATTATAATTTTCTCAGTGATTGTTGTTGCTTTTGTTTACGTGTAAAATTCCCCCAGTGGGTGGCTTGGTTGCGATTCCGTTTCGCCTAAGTTTGTAAAAAAATTCCTACCGAGTGATGAGCAAGCCTCTCACTCGGAGGCTTAGCTGCGAATCCGTTTCGCCTAAGTACTTGAAAATCCTACCAAGTGGTGAGCCAGCCTCTCACTTGGGGGCTTAGCTTCAGTCCAAGTACTCGCCTAAGTTTAAAAAATCCTACCGAGTGGTGAGCCAGCATCTCACTCGGGGGCTTAGCTGCAGTCCAAGTACTCGCCTAAGTTTAAAAAATCCTACCGAGTGGTGAGCCAGCCTCTCACTCGGGGGCTTAGCTACAGTCCAAGTACTCGCCTAAGTTTAAAAAATCCTACCGAGTGGTGAGCCAGCCTCCCACTCGGGGGCTTAGCTACAGTCCAAGTACTCACCTAAGTTTAAAAAACTATACCGAGTGGTGAGCCACCCTCTCATTCGGGGGCTTAGCTACAGTCGAAGTACTCGCTTAAGTTTAAAAAATCCTACCGAGTGGTGAGCCAGCCTCCCACTCGGGGGCTTAGCTGCAGTCCAAGTACTCGCCTAAGTTTAAAAAATCCTACCGAGTGGTGAGCCAGCCACTCACTCGGGGGCTTAGCTGCAGTCCAAGTACTCGCCTAAGTTTAAAAAATCCTACCGAGTGGTGAGCCAGCCTCTCACTCGGGGGCTTAGCTGCAGTCCAAGTACTCGCCTAAGTTTAAAAAAAATCCTACCGAGTGAAGAGTGATCCTCTTACTTGGGGGCTTAGTTGCAGTCCAGTACTCGCCTAAGTTTAAAAAATCCTACCGAGTGGTGAGCCAGCCTCTCACTCGGGGGCTTAGCTGCAGGCCAAGTACTCGCCTAAGTTTAAAAAAAATACTACCGAGTGAAGAGCGATCCTCTTACTCGGGGGCTTAGCTGCAGTCCAGTACTCGCCTAAGTTTGAAAAATCGTACCAAGTGAAGAGCGATCCTCTCACTCGGGGTCTTAGCTGCAGTCCAGTACTCGCCTAAGTTTGAAAAATCCTACCGAGTGAAGAGCGATCCTCTTACTCGGAGGCTTAGCTGCAGTCCAAGTACTCGCCTAAGTTCGAACCCAACCCGATCCGCAAGGACGACGAGGTGCAGGTCGACTGCTACCTTCTCCTTCGGAGCTATGCCACAACTACAACGTGCGCTACATCCCGATCCGCAAGGACGACGAGGTGCAGGTCGACTGCTACCTTCTCCTTCGGAGCCACGCCGCAAGTACAACGTGCGCTACATCCCGATCCGCAAGGACGACGAGGTACAGGTCGACTGCTACCTTCTCCTTCGGAGCTGCGCCACAAGTACAACATATGTGCCTTTCCGATCCACAAGGACGACGAGATGCAGGACGAATGGGTTTTCCACCTCTGAGCTGCATCTCAAGCACAAAGACTGTTCCGAGTGAAGGGTAAAAACCACTCGAAGGCAAATGCAAGCATATTCAGAAGTAAAACAAGTTCAGATAAATCTCAAAGGTTTCAAACCGCAGATCAAAGTACTCGGGCTCTCAGCCCGAAAGAGTTTAACGGTTACAAAACCCACTCGGCATTCTGAGGCAAATTTAAGGTGGTGCATGAAAGTTTGTTCACACCGCGGGAGGAGGACTGGCAGGCTCGACGAACTCGTCCAGGTCGGCGCCATCGGCGATCCGAGTGGTGGCAGCGATGAAAGTCTCCATAAAGGATCGGAAATCGTGCTTCTTGGTGTTGGCGACTGTCGGTGTCAAAACCGGCGGATCTCGGGTAGGGGGTCTCGAACTGTGCGTCTAGGCGGATGGTAACAGGAGACAAGGGACACGATGTTTTTATCCAGGTTCGGGCCCTCTCGATGGAGGTAATACCCTACTCCTGCTTGATTAATATTGATGATATGGGTAGTACAAGAGTAGATCTACCACGAGATCAAGGAGGCTAAACCCTAGAAGCTAGCTTATGGTATGATTGTTGTTCGATCCTCTGGACTAAAACCCTCCGGTTTATATAGACACCGGATAGGTTAGGGTTACACAGTCGGTTACAATGGTAGGAGATCTACATATCCGTCTCGCCAAGCTTGCCTTCCACGCCAAGGAAAGTCCCATCCGGACACGGACGAAGTCTTCAATCTTGTATCTTCATAGTCCAGGAGTCCGCCAACGGTTAGAGTTCGCTATTCGGACACCCCTAATCCGGGACTCCCTCGGTAGCCCCGAACCAGGCTTCAATGACGATGAGTCCGGCGCTTTGATTGTCTTCGGCATTGCGCGGCGGGTTCTTCTCCAAATTCCATATACTTGTCGAATAGTGTCCGGCTTCTGATAAATGTTGCGCTCCTCGACTTCTACGCCCAATAATGGCCATCTTCCATGTGTTTGAATGAATGCGAAAAGCCAGGGTATTTTTACAATTACCCTCCTAGCCGCGCAAATGAGCCGCCTATAAAAGGCGCAAGGATCTAGATCTGAGTCACACCATCCCCCCTTTGCGAGCTTTCATCGGAGCGCCTCTGACCAAAGCCCATTCGATCATGGACAATCGACGCGGCTCCTCCTCTCACGCTCCCAGCCCTCAGCCAGGAAATTTGGAGAGATGCTCAGTCCCGCATAGCGAGCTAGTTATACTCCAAGCCAAGGGATTTCTTCCCACGGCCTTCATGGTCCCGGTTCGAGCCGGACTTGCCACCTACAAATGCGGAAAGCAAGCGGAGAGCATCCCCGATCCCTCTAAAGGAGAGCGGGTATGCTTCATCTCTTATCTAGTAAGAGGACTCGGATTTCCGATCCATCCGTTTCTCCGGGGGCTCTTGGAGTTCTACGACCTCCAGTTGCACCATCTTACTCCTGCCTCCATCTTGCACATCACGGGCTTCGTGGCCCTTTGCGAACTGTTCTTGGGCGTCGAGGCTCATTTCGGGCTGTGGAAGAGAATATTCTTCCTAGTACCCCGTTCTCATGAGGGGTCAATATATCAAGTGGGCGGAGCTGAGCTATGGCGCATCGCGGGGACCGGATACCTATCCGGAACCCCAAAGAAGGCGTTCGAAGACTGGCCTTCGGAATGGTTTTACATGGAGGATGTCCCGCTGCCGGATCCTGTTCGGATCGGCCTTCCGGAGTTCAGCAATGCTCCTCTGAAGAAGCGCCTAAGCTGGCGCCCTCGGAGCACCCCGAGAGAAGATGACCGGGATGTCCTTTATTTGATGAGCCGAATAAGGTTACTGGCTCATGCCGGATTGACCATGATAGGAGTCATGGCAATCTGCATTATGAGGGGAGTGCAGCCGCTCCAATATAGGGGCCACCCATGTGGGACTTCAATGGGAGGATGATGCCACCCGCCATGGCCGCAAAGGGCCAGGATCGGTCACCGAACTGGTGAAGATCTTGTCCGCCATGTATAAAGGGAGGAGGAGGATTTCCTCCGTGTCAATCCATCAAGGAGTTTTCTTCGAATAATCCTCGAAGCTGGGTAAGCAAACATCTTTGTGACCTGTCCGATCCATGTTCCCATGGTTAAATATCTCATTTCATGGTTTCTGCACAGGAACTGCGCCGGACTGTGGAGAAGATACACAGCCCGCCCCCACAACCCAAAGATCCGGAACGGTCCCTCGATCCGACCTCCGAAGAGGATCTGGATATAAAGGTGGAGTTGATCGATGGTGTATTCCACCAACTTAGCATCGACAATGCTTTGGTTGCCAATACGGCTGATTACCCCGGAATATTTCCAGCCTCACAGGTAACTGAGACCGAGATCCCAAAACCCTGATAATGACCCATCCATGCTTATTTTTTATCACCGTATACCAATGGTGCTTTAGGGGTACCTTCGAGGCAGGAAGCCGAGCCCAAGGGCGGCTGGCCAACAAAGGGCACCGCGGCCCGCAGCTAAAAAAGAAGTGCAGTCCAGATCGAAACTCCGCCACAACGGTATGGCATGTCACCATACTCCCAGGATTGATTCCTGGAAGGCGTACTAACGCTGGTGCTCTTTTCAGGAAAAAGAGCGTTCGCCGGACTGAGTCTGGAGAGGTTGCCAATCGAACCTTCACCGGCCAGGCTTCAAAGCCGGGTCCGGAGGCTGAGGCGAGCACGAGACGTGCGTCGGATGCTCCTCCGACAGAGGATGCCGACAGGTTGTCCGCCACCAACTCCGAGGTGGAGAGCCCCTTGAATCACAGGCGTCGCCGGACAGTTCTTCGTGACGCATGTTCTTCCCAGGAGGCCTTGAATGCCTTCGATTCGGGAGATGCGCACCTCCATGCCACTCAAAATGGTCTAGCCAGAGCCACGGAGCAGTATGTGAAGGGCATACGGGTATGGAAATTTGACAGTTATATATGCCAGTAGCCCCCGAGACTTAAAATAGATAGAATAACTGATTTAAGGATCATTTGTTATCTGAGGATCTTCTGAGAAAGAATACCCGATTGTCCCAGGAGCCTGAAGAATGCAAGGCCCAACTTGAGGCCGCACTAGCCGCTACAGGGGGAGCCATAGAGACCCCCACTGGTAATATACGCTTTAAAAAAAAGTTTATGAAGTGCGGCGGGTTTGTAAATCTGACAAAAATATTGCAGATGGCGCCGGACTAGATCCGGACAAGCAGCAGCTCTTGCGCCAGCTAAAGGCCGGCGAGAGCGTGCTTACGAGTGCGGCAGGAGAAAAATAACCTCAAGACGCCAACACCAAGCTGGGTGAGGAACTAAAGGATGTTCGTGCCCGGTTATGCGACTCTGTAAAGGAGAATCGGCGGCTTCGTCGCGGCATTTTCAGTAAGTGCTTGAGCGAACTTTGAAAAGAGTTCGGCGAGGAAGGCCACTAACATAAACATGTATGTAGGTTTGCTCACAGGTCGTCCTAAGGAGGAATTGCCCAGTTTTTCGGGTGATCTTCTTCCCGAATTGCGTCAGCTGCACGAACAAGTCCGGCGGGTGATGAAAGGCATCGGCCAGGCCTTGTGGCCATCTATCTCCCTGCCCGAAGGCATTGGGGAGCTGGCAGAGCGGCTTCAAGGAACACGGCGGTGCTTCCGACTATGGAAGATATCGGCCTGCCATCAAGGCACGAGGGAGGCCTGGGCCATGGTAAAGACGCGGTACACAAAGGCTGACCCAAACCACATGGCCGAGGTCGGACCTGTGGGGCCTGATGGGATGGAGATCCCTGTAAGCTTAGTGTACGGCCAAGTAGAATTGGCCGCCAAGTATTCCCAACAAGATTGTAAATTAGATAGCCTATTAGATGGCATTGAGGAGGAATACAATGAGTCGAGTTGACTATGTAAAAATATGACATGAAAAAATGTCTTCTAGCCGGATTGTAGATCGTTTGTCGTAGCGGACCTTTTCGTTTCAGCCTCAGGACCCAATAGTCTGGAGTGTGTCTGAATACCTTCGTGGTTATATAAGAACCGGGATATGCATGGAGACAAGGCGTAGGGGTCATTGTTGCTGTATCAGACAAGTGCCCAACTAGTTATGTTATATTACATGGGTAGTAAGAAACATCTTCCAGGGAGAATAGTTACGTTAAGGGTTCCTTTCGCTGGGATGCATGCCCTAAAGTGCATGTCAAAACTTCTATAAAAGCAGAAAATCATCTGGGGGCAGATGGGTAAATAGTTAAAAATCATCTTTCAGTTCACCGACCGAATATTCCCTTAAGAACGCTTAGCTTTCGGCTTCACCTACCGAGGAACACATCCGGCTGACCCGCAGTAATAATCGCAGAGGTGCTCCCTTTACCACCTAGCCGAACAATCGGGAACGTAGGGGTAAGCACAGAGCCGAGCAACCCAGCTTGGTCAAAACTTAAGTCATATCGATGCATATAATGGTGAATAAAAGGTACATGCGGAAGTTTAACGCATGTGTTGGGCATGAAGCCCGTATAAATAAGCTTCTATTAAAGAAGCCCCCAGGTATAATGAACGCGGACAGCGCGTCAAGTGTGTGCGAAAAAAGCGCAAACGAGCCTCTAGAGGCTTCAAGAAGAAGAAAGAGGGAGGAGCGAAATAAAAGACAGCAAAAATAGAAAATGTGGACGGAGGAAGGAGACGAACTTGGAGTCCAACACTTAGGCGTAGAATCTTCGTAGACGGGCTGCGTTCCATGGGTTTGGCTCGAGTCGGTTATCCGATGCGTTTCGCAGACGGTATGCTCCGCCGGTCAGGACCTGGTCGATGATGAAGGGACCTTCCCATTTGGGCTTGAGTTTGTCCTTTTTCTTGTCCGGCAGGCATAGAACTAGTTCGCCAACGTTATAAGCTTTGGTCCGTACTTCCCTGCTTTCATATCTTCGAGTCTGCTGTTGATAGAATGCGGAACGAGCTTTTGCCACGTCGCGCTCCTCCTCCAATGCGTCCAAACTGTCCTGCCGATCAAGCGCGGCTTCTCTTTCTTCATACATGCGCACGCGAGGTGAGTCATGTATTATGTCGGAGGGCAAGACTGCCTCTGTGCCGTACACCATGAAGAATGGTGTGAATCCGGTAGTACGATTCGGCGTGGTCCGCAGCCCCCGTAGGCACGGAGTCGAGCTCCTCAACCCAAAGGTCGTGTTAGATTCCTTGAGGGACCGCACTAGTCTGGGTTTAATGCCGCTCATGATTAGACCATTCGCCCGTTCGACTTGGCCGTTGGTTTGAGGGTGATAGACTGAGGCATAATCGAGCTTGATGCCCATGTTTTTGCACCATAATTTGATCTCATCGGCCATGAAGTTGGTGCCATTATCAGTGATGATACTGTGGGGGACACCATAACGGTGTACTACCCCTGATATGAAGTCTATCACCGGTCCGGATTCGGCCTTTTTAATAGGCTTGGCCTCTATCCATTTGGTGAATTTATCCACCATGACCAATAGGTATTTTTGCTTGTGGGTTCCTCCCTTAAGGGGTCGACCAACCATGTCAAGCCCCCAGACCGCGAACGGCCAGGTGAAGGGTATAGTTTTAAGGGCGGTGGGTGGCATGTGGCTCTGGTTAGCAAAAAGCTGGCAACCGACGCATCGTTGGACTAAGTCCTGCGCATCTGCCCGGGCCGTTGGCCAATAAAATCCTGTACGGAAGGCCTTGCCTACAAGGGCCAGGGCTGCGGTGTGGTGCCCACCCAGTCCGGCATGAATTTCAGCCAGGAGGTTTCGCCCTTCCTCTTCGGAGATACATCTTTGGAGGACTCCGGTAGTGCTTTTCTTATAAAGCTCTCCCTCATGGACTTTATAGGCTTTAGATCGCTGTACTATGCAGCGAGCCTCATTTTGGTCTTCGGGGAGTTCCTGCCTAGTTAGGTAGGCTAGGAATGGTTCCGTCCACGGGGCGATAACCGCCATTATTTCGTGAGCGGAGGGTGTTAGTACGGATGGCTTGAACAGCCATTCCAGGAAGATGTTGGGAGGGACGGCATCGCGTTTTGCACCGATGCGTGCCAATATATCCGCCGCCTGGTTGTTATCCCGGGCTATATGATGAAATTCGAGCCCTTCGAACCGTGCTGACATTTTTAGGACCGCATTGCGGTATGCTGCCATTTTCGGATCTTTGGCATCAAAGTCTCCGTTTATTTGAGATATTGCGAGGTTCGAATCCCCGCGCACCTCTAGGCCTTGAATGCCCATGGAGACTGCCATCCGGAGGCCGTGCAGAAGGGCCTCGTATTCGGTTGCGTTGTTGGAGTCCGTATACATTATCTGAAGGACGTATTGGACTGTGTCCCCGGTTGGGGACGTCAGGACGACGCCAGACCCCAGGCCGGCCAACATTTTAGAGCCGCCAAAGTGCATGATCCAATTGGAGTATGCGCCGTACTCTTTAGGGAGTTCGGCTTCAGTCCATTCGGCCACGAAGTCGGCCAAAACCTGCGACTTAATAGCTCGTCATGGCTTATAAGTTATATCGAATGGAAGGAGCTCTATGGCCCATTTAGCAATCCGTCCCGTCGCGTCGCGGTTGTTTATAATGTCGTTAAGAGGTACTCCAGAGGCTACCGTTATCGAACACTCTTGAAAGTAGTGTCGCAGCTTCCGGGATGCCATGAACACCGCGTATGCTATCTTTTGATAGTGTGGGTACCGGGACTTGCATGGAGTTAGGACAGTGGACACATTATAAACCGGTTTTTGGACAGGGAAGCGGTGTCCGTCCGTTTCTCGTTCGACAACGAGCACCGCGCTGACAACTTGATGTGTTGCGGCGATATATAATAGCATTGGTTCGCCCACGTTGGGCGCGGCCAGGACCGGATTTGTTGCCAAAATGGCCTTTATTTCTTCGAGTCCGGCCGTGGCGGCATCCGTGCACTCGAAGTGTTCGGTGCGGTGCAGGAGGCGGTAAAGGGGTAACGCCTTTTCCCCCAAACGGGAAATAAAGCGGCTTAGAGCCGCTACGCATCCCGTCAATTTTTGTATTTGTTTGAGGTCTTTTGGAATATCTAATTGTGACAGAGCTCGGATCTTGGCTGGGTTTGCTTCAATTCCTCTACTGGACACAATGAAGCCCAGGAGCTTTCCGGCTGGAACGCCGAAGACGCATTTTTCCGGATTGAGCTTGATGTCATATTTTCGAAGATTGTCGAATGTGAGCCTCAAGTCGTCTACTAGAGTTTCGACGTGCTTGGTTTTGACAACCACGTCATCTACATATGCTTCCACCGTTTTGCCGATCTGGTTTGCAGGACATGTACGAATCATGCGTTGATATGTTGCTTGGCGTTTTTGAGCCCAAAGGGCATTGTGTTGAAGCAGAACGGGCCGTATGGAGTGATGAATGCTGTTGCAGCTTGGTCTGCTCCGCCACCTTGATTTGGTGGTAGCCGGAGTAATGCGTCGAGGAAGCACAATGAGTCGTGTCTTGCTGTAGCGTCAATGATTTGATCAATTCGAGGGAGGGGAAAGGGATCCTTTGGGCAAGCCTTATTAAGGTCTTTGAAATCAACACATAGGCGCCAGGATTTGTCCTTCTTTGGTACCATCACCAGGTTTGCTAGCCAGTCCAGATGTTTTATATCTCCGATGAATCCGGCTTCCAAAATTTGGCTAGCTCCTCTCCCATGGCCTGTCTCTTGGGTTCAGAAAAGCGCCGAAGAGCTTGTTTGACTGGCTTGAATCCTTTTAGGATATTTAGGCTGTGCTCGGCCAGCTGACGTGGGATTCCTGGCATGTCTGAAGGGTGCCAGGTAAAGATGTCCCAGTTTTCTTGTAGAAATTCTCGTAGTGCGGCGTCTACATCAGGGTTTAATTGTGCCCCAATGGAGGCCGTCTTTGCGAGGTCCGTTGGGTGGACTTGGAATTTGACTATTTCATCCGCTGGTTCAAAAGAGGTGGACTTGGATCTTTTATCAAGTATCACATTGTCCCTGTTCACTGTGGAGCGCATCGCGGTGAGTTCCTCGGCCGCTAGGACTTCGGATAGTGCCTCGAGGGCTAGTGCGGCTGTTTCGTTTTCCGTGTGGAGTGCTATGTTCGGATCACTAGCGAGAGTGATGATTCCGTTAGGACCGGGTATTTTAAGCTTCACGTACCCATAATGGGGTATAGCTTGAAAAATTGTGAATGCCTCTCGTCCTAATAAAGCATGATATCCGCTGTTGAACGGGGCCACTTGAAATGTGACCTCCTCGGACCTGTAATTGTCCAATGAGCGAACACTATGTCCAGCGTGATTTTTCCTGTGCAGCATGCTTCCGGCTAGGGATTATTCCTCTAAAGGTTGTGCTGCTTCGCTCAATGCGGTTCGATCTATTTCCATTTTCGGAGGGTTTCCTCATAGATGAGGTTTAGTCCGCTGCCGCCATCCATGAGTACCTTAGTAAGGCGAAAGCCGTCCACTATCGGGCTGAGGACCAATGCGGCTGGTGCCCGAGCAGTTCGGAATTTAGGTTCGACACTGGCATTAAAGGTAATAGCCGTGTCACTCCATGGATTTATTGTTGCTACTTGGTAGACTTCGGCAAGGTTGCGGAGTGTTCGTTTTCGCATGTTATTTGATGCGAAAGTCTCGAAGACTGTTAACACCGTACTGGTGTTGCTGGGCTGGGATTCTGAAGCTAGAAGCTCTTTGCCACTTTTGGCCACCTGCCGTAGTATCCAACATGCTCGAAGGCTATGAGTTGGAGTGGCGCCCTCCGTGCTATGAATTTTGCACGGTCCGTTTAGCCAACCCTCCAGTACGGTTCCGTACCCTTTAGGGGGTTTTGGTTTGTTGGTATTCAACCCAGGTGCTTGATAATGATGAACCCTTTTGTTTCGGACTAGGGATGTATTCGGGGCCGGATTATCCCAAAATTTACTTTCGGTTTTTCTAGGCGCTCTCCATCGCATAGTACTTTTGTACTATCGTCACCAAGTCAGCAAAGCGTGTAATTTCGCGACGACTTATGGCGTTTAGGATTCCCTTGTCCGTGCAATTATTGCAGAAAATTGGGATTGCGTCCTCCTCTCCGCAGGCCATTATCCTGTTCATAACCAGGAGGAATCTGGCCCAGTAATGATGTACTGTTTCAGCGGGCTCTTGCCGAATTCGAGAGAGATCGCTAATGTTTGGGTGGGCGGGTGGAACTAGATCCGGAACCCCGTCCAATTTAGGACTCAAGGCCGAGAAGTTTCCGAACTTGGAAGTTTGGATTTTTGAGTGTTATCCAATGAGTCCAACCCGCCGCCTGACTTTAAGTTCAGGGCTGGATCGACATACGTCCCTCTGCGGGAATCCGGCATGGAGGGATCGGGAATCCGGATGTAGCTAGTCCTTAAGATACAAGAAGAATCGCCGCAGTGTTCCTCTATCACAGCAACATGATGGGTAGCCTGGGGAGAGTTGATCTCTCTCAGATCAGTTTTAGGCCCGATCCGGTCGTAGTCTGTGGCGACTCCCAGGGCGGCGATGCGATCCAAGAGCTCGTTTACGGAGGAGAGCTCGATCGGATCTAACTGTTCAGCAAGTTCCGAACTAACATGGAGATTGGTTTCGATGACTCGAGAGGTCATCGTCGGCGCTGTGGCCGAACTGGCGGTCATAAGAAAACCACCTAGCCGAAGAGTCTGGCCAGCGGCCAAGGCTCCTTTGGCGATAGTATCATCTTTAAAGACGAGATGGGGCATCCGACCTGATGGCGACGACAGCAGGAACTCTCAATGAAAGCACCAATGTCGATTGTCAAAACCGGCGGATCTCGGGTAGGGGGTCCCGAACTGTGCGTCAAAGGCGGATGGTAACAGGAGACAAGGGTCACGATGTTTTACCCAGGTTCGGGCCCTCTCGATGGAGGTAATACCCTACTCCTGCTTGATTAATATTGATGATATGGGTAGTACAAGAGTAGATCTACCACGACATCAAGGAGGCTAAACCCTAGAAGCTAGCCTATGGTATGATTGTTGTTAGATCCTACGGACTAAAACCCTCCGGTTTATATAGACACCAGATAGATTAGGGTTACACAGAGTCGGTTACAATGGTAGGAGATCTACATATCCGTATCGCCAAGCTTGCCTTCCACGCCAAGGAAAGTCCCATCCGGACACGGGACGAAGTCTTCAATCTTGTATCTTCATAGTCCAGGAGTTCGGCCAACGGTGAGAGTTCGGCTATCCGGACACCCCCTAATCCGGGACTCCCTCAGCAACCTTGATAGCTGCCAACTTATCTTCTCGCGCCTCCTTACAGTGGACACGAACCAAAGACAGAGCCACATCAGCACCACACCGAGCGGAAGACTTCTTCCACTCCTGCACTCGACCAGGGATCTCGTTAAGTCGAGTCATCAGAGACTCGAGATCGTTCTAGAGTGTCGCCCTTGGCCAAAGTGCTGTGTCGATCCGCGACGTGGCGACTTTCAGTCGAGCCAAATAGTCAACAACACCGTCGCTGCGGGATTCCAGTCGGAGCAGGTTCATAGCAGTTTCCTCCTTCACAGGAGAATTGATGGGGTCCAAATTCGGTTCGATTCGCCCAGTCTCTTCCTCGAAGTCTCGGCAAAGCTCTGCATGCACTGTCCAAGGATGAGTTAATATTCGTATGCCGAGTCGACAAAGATGAACCAGTCAGAGCGAGATATGTACCTTCAAGCTTGATGAATAACGTCTTGGCGAGGCTCCTCAGATAGCTTTCCAGGTCGTCCCTCCTGCGAGCAATGTTGTCCATCTTCTCGTTCAGACTAACCTTGTCCTTCTTCAAGCGGGTAACCTCCTTGTTGGATTCGCTCAGAGCGGTTTTCATTTTCGCGTTCTCCTCCTCCAGCGCGCCGATTGAAGCCAGCTTCTGTTCAGCCAGAGCAGTTTGGTCGTCGGCCTTCTTTTGTGCAGCAGCCAGATCTTGATCCTTCTTTGCCAGAGCCTGGTTCAGTTTTTCTGAAAAGAAACAACGCTCAGTTTAGGAAGAGCAGAATGAAATACAGATCTAAGACAAACCAGTCGACAAAGCCTCCTTGCCATTGGTGTCACCTTTGGCCTTCTGCAACTCTGACTTGGCCAACTCCAGATCAAGATTGAGTTGAATTTGCTACTTTCCAAGTCGGCAAAGCGAGCTCCAAGGTCGCAAGATTTTTGCAGACAGAGAGGATGGGTTATTTTACAGAGAAAAACGACAAAGACAATAAACACTAAGACTACGGTCGACTGCCCGCAGTCCACCATAGTCTCGGGGACTACACCCAGTGGGTGCACTTAGCATGCCCCCACTGGTTCAGTTAACACTCGACGAGACCTTTTCGGTGCGAGTTCGTAAAAAAAAGAGAGACATCAGCAAGCGAGTTCTTCAGACCATAGTCGAGCACCGACAGTCGACCACGGTCTCGGGGACTACACGCAGTTGGTGCACTTAGCATGCCCCCACTGGTTTAGTTTACACTCGACAGGGCCAGACCAGACCGAGTGAAAGCAATTAAAATATCTAGACTACAGTCGACTGCCCGCATTCCACCATAGTCTCTGGGACTACACCTAGTTGGTGCACTCAGGGTGCCCCCACTAGTCCAAAACTTCAATGACAAAATTCAGCTCAAAGTATGGATTTGCTTAGTGACGAGTCGAAACACCCACTGGGTGCACAGACGCAAAGGTCTTTGGAAAGAGAGTTTTCAGGTAGCATATCCTAACAGAACAAGCCAAGAAAAGCAGTCGACGTGTTGCTGACCTGAATATTGCTTTGGAGAGCCGAGCTGGCGTCATAGGCGGCTTGACTGACATCACGCACCATCTTCATCTTGTCCATCATAATTCCTGCTTGGCGTATGGCTTCCTTGGCAGCATTCACTTCATCCTCTGGGACGTGGTGGGTAAAAAAACCCGAAGGTGGGTCGGCAGGAGCTTGAGCAGTCGATGAAGAAGGCCGAGCACTCGATAGCGGTACGGTGAAAGTAACAGAAGCCCGATTGGCGTCACCAGCGTCCTGAATGACTAGTTCAGCTATCGGCGTCGACTGTGGCACCTTGTCGGCAGGAGTTTTCCTATTTTTCCTCATCAAAGGCCTCTCAGGCTCTTCTTCGTCATCGTCGGGGAGGTCAATAACGTTGGGAGCTGTTCAAAGATCAGTCACCAAAATTTGCATCACCCAATGGTATATATTACAGTCGAGTCGACCAAATAAGGACAGAACGACAGAAATCATACCCGGATTGGAGGTGACTGCATCCTCCATTGCCTCATCTTCATCCCTGTAGGCCGAAGTCCCAGAAGTAGCAGCGCTGCCAGTTCCAAAGTTTATCTGGTCAAATCAAGGAAAAAATAAAACAACATAGAGCGTCGAGTGAAAACAAAGGGAGGCACTCACGCAGAAGCGACGGGGAAGTCGATCTTAATCTTTGGTAACGCCTTCCGAGGCTTTTGCACTGCAACTTTGGGCTGCTTTGACGCTTTTTCAGTCGGCACCGGAGAAGCCGTCCGAGGGCGTTTCGATGACTGCCCAACAGGTGCAGTCGCTTTGCCACGCGCGCCCGCGGGGTCGTGGGTGAGCTTGGATCGCCTTTCCGAGCGAGGAGGATTGACTTCCTCCTCCTCCTCTCCACTGGAGTCGTCGTCGTCTTCTTCTCCCTGACCATCAGATTGCCACTCTTCCTCACTTTCTCCTCCGCTCGCCTCCCCCTCCTCGGCCTGTTCCTGCGCCCCGTTGGGCATCGAGTACATCTCAGTAATGGTCTATAAGACAACAAACAAGACAAAAGTCAGTCGACTGATTTTAAACAAACAAAATGAAGCAAACAAGGTCACAGTCAGAGATGCAGAATTGGACCTGGTCTACTTCGTATGATTGGTCGAGTGGAGGAATCCTCCTGGCTCCTCGGGGGTTGTCTTTGTTCCCCGTGATACTTGACAACCACCACTCCAATGTAGCCTCGTCGACCTCCTCCGGGTGAATCCGAGTTGTGTCATCGAGACCTGAATACATCCACATCAGATGGTCACGAGCTTGGAGCGGTTGGATATGTCTCTGGAGGAAGACCTCTAGCAAATCCATGTCGGTCACCCCGTCGCGGACAAGCTGAACCACTCGACTAACCAACACTTTGACTTGTGCCTTCTCTTCCGGTGTCACTTTCAGAGAAGAAGGTTTTTCTGCCCGGTTCAGGGAGAAAGGGGGAAGACCCGTCGCCTGTCCTGGAGTCGGCTGGTCTCTGCAGTAGAACCAGGTCGACTGCCACCCGCGGACTGAGTCAGGAAGGGTCATAGCTGGGAAAGAACTTTTGCTTCTCATCTGGATCCCGAGACCCCCGCACATCTGAATCACTTGCGTCTTATCGTCACTCGACTTGGCTTTCTTAACCGACTGAGAACGACAAGTGAAAATGTGCTTGAAGAGGCCCCAATGAGGACGGCAACCCAGGAAATTCTCGCATAAAGACACGAAGGCAGCAAGATACACGACGGAATTCGGGGTAAAGTGATGGAGTTGCGCTCCGAAAAAGTTCAAGAAACTCCGAAAAAAAGGATGAGGGGGCAGCGAGAATCCGCGATCGACATGGGTGGCGACAAGGACGCACTCACCCTCGCGAGGCTGCGGCTCGATCTCGTTCCCCGGGAGGCGCGCAGATTTGTGAGGAATGAATCCCCCCTCGGCCAGGTCATCGATGTCGTCCTGTCGAATCACCGAAGGCATCCAATCGCCCTGGATCCAGCCCGGCGGCAAGGCAGACCTCTAGGAAGATCCGCCCCGACCGGACTTCTTCACCTTCGCTTGCGCCGTCGCCTTTTTCGCGCGCTCCAGGGCCGCCGTCTTCTCCTTCACCGTCGCCACAGACGAAGCTTGAACGGACCGGTGGCACCGGGGCGAGAGCAGAGGTGGCGGAGGAGTGTGAGAAGAAAGGGGAAAAATGAGGGCGCACTGTTCAAAAGCCCTGGGCTAGCGGCTTATATGGAGTCGCTTCCGACTGGTTGACCTGTAGGCCCAGGTGATCCTGCCAAATCCCGCAATAGTCGCGCGCGCGATACGTGGCGGAAAGGTGGCACGGAGATCGAGGCGTCCCTACCTTATCCCATCCGAGTACTGCGGCCTCCTCTGCCCCACGCGCTTCCCGAAATTCAAATCACGCGAAATCCGCGGGCCGCAGAACAACTTGTCACTCGGAGCTCTTCAGGTAAAGAAACTCACTCGACGAAAACAAAGAATGGATCAAGGCGACTGAAAAAGAAGTTGGTATCGACACCTAGGTTCATTGATCCAGAGCAAGCTATACTCGTAGCACAAAAACGGGTCAGAAGTATGTTCAACTCCTTCCCCACTTAAACCTCGATCCATTCGGGGGGTAATGATGAAGCTATGTACCTAGGGTAGGGTCATGGACCTGTCCAAACTACCCTCCCCAAGGACATCTCCAGAAGAAACCACCTTTCAATCGACTCAGAAGTGTTCCACTCGACGGACTCGAAGACACTCGACCATGAAGCCAACCACTCGACACACAGGAGATGATAAGTCACTCTGTACGCAAACGGTCGGTCATTGAGTAGCTTTCATGATCATTATATCACTTTATTAGTGGCGTTACCAGTAACGCCCGATCTTAATGTACCTTTAACCCTGCATAACTGAGGGCCGGAGGGGTCTGGCGGACTCTATATAAGCCACCCCCCTCCTCAGTGTAAAGGTTTCGCACCCCTGTAATCCATACACACATAATTCAGTCGACCGCCTTCGGGCTCCGAGACGTAGGGCTGTTACTTCCTCCGAGAAGGGCCTGAACTCGTAAACCTTGTGTGTATACAACTACGCCATAGCTAGGATCTTGCCTCTTCATTCCTACCCCCCTACCTTACTGTCAGAGTTAGAACCACGACAACCGGCGCCGCGTTGGCCGCTCAGGCGCGCGCTGTTCCTGCCGGCCGTCGTCGTCGGCTTCGGCTTGGACTCCGCCAGCACCCTGCCTTCACTGTGCGGCGTTCCCAACCTCGTGGGCGATCGGATTGATCATTTGCCGCCTTTCGATCCGCCTCATGTGTGCGACCGATCTGGCCTGTCGGTTGCCCGCACCTCCAAAGATCCCGTGAAGACCACCTTAGAGTACAACATGTCCCTCTACCGATCAAGCACCGGTCTGCCGTTGTGTCGCCCCGTCGGGTCGCAGCCCCACCGCCCCATGGTTCTCTCCGCAACTGCACCGACTCGCGTGCCGCCGTTGCATCACACCCCTTTGGGTCGTAGCGCTGCGGCACGCTGTTCCCACCGTTGCCCGAGGTCGTCCCCGCGATTACACCGACCCGTGCGCTGTCGCAGCATTGCCGCTTCGGGCCGTAGTACTACGACCTGCGGTCTACCCCCTCCCCCCCCCCCCCCCCCGAGACCGTCCGCTCCAGTACGTCCCCGTGGCTACACCTACCCTCGCGCTGCTATTTCTTTCTCATGCCCGTCGGTTGCCCACACCTCCAAAGATCCCGTGAAGATCACCCTCGAGTAGAGCATGTCCCCTACCGATCGAGCACCGGTCTGTCATTGTGTTGCCCCATCGGGCTGCAGCCCCGCCGGACACCCGTGCGCTGTCGCAGCATTTCCGCTTCGGGCCGTAGTACTACGACCTGCGGTCTACCCCCTCCCCCCCCCCCTCCCCCGAGACCGTCCGCTCCATGACGTCCCCGTGGCTACACCTACCCTCACGCTGCTATTTCTTTCTCGTGCCCGTCGGTTGCCCGCACCTCCAAAGATCCCGTGAAGATCACCCTCGAGTAGAGCATGTCCCCTACCGATCGAGCACCGGTCTGTCATTGTGTCGCCCCATCGGGCCGCAGCCCCGCCACACCATGGTTCTCTCCGCAACTTCACCGACTCATGTGCCGCCGTTGCATCACCCCTTCGGGTCGTAGCGCTGCGGCACGCTGTCCCCGCCGTCTCCCGAGACCGTCCCCGTGGTTACACCGACCCGCTGCCGCTGCATTGCCGTTTCAGGCCGTAGTACTACAGCACGCGGTCTACCCCCCCCCCCCCCCCGAGACCGTCCGCTCCAGGACATCCCCGTGGCTGCACCGACCCTCGCGCTGCTATTTCTTTCTCAGGCCCGCATGGGATGAGTTCGAAGTCCATTGATCGAGAGAGTTCTGAGTTGGATCCGCTATCCATCATGCCGGAGAAGGTGGCTAGAGTTTGGTCTACGATGCGGAGGAGGGTAAATATATGTGGGGTCAGGTTGGGCCAGCGTTGGTCAGGTTCGACGTGACACATGTGTCTGGACGTGTCGGGACCTCCTCATATCTGTCATAGATTTGTACTGGACATGAGGAGTGCCGGTCAACCCAAACGTATAAGACCAGTTTGGGGCGAGCAGTTAGGTTATGTTTTGGTGACCCCTGAGGACGTTTAGGGGACTTTGAAGAGCGAAACTGTAGATGCCCTTATTTTGTACATTTTGTGACACAGCTGGCATCCATGTGCATCTGGCATTCTAGCCTGTCACCACATGGGCCTAACATGTCGTGGTCGACTAGCTAGCCTGGTTAATTACGCAGGAGAAAACCTATCAATCAAATAAAAAAATAGTATTGGAAAATTAGAATATAAGGTGGTGCTGGCAAATTGCTGTTGATAATTGAGCTGTACGAAATGATAAAATAATTCTATTTGTTAATTTGTTGTCCAATCTTCCCTCTTTAGATGCACGGCAGTGTCCCAATGGTATTTTTTAACATCAAGATGCTTAGCGATAGCGGTGATAATCTCTCCTTGTAGTTGTGGACCTGATGCTGATACCATGCACCGTGCCGTGCTTGTTATTAGCAGCATAATAAAGGTCCAACCTTCCCCCGACGTCGAACATTGCCATTGGTGTAGTTCCTTAGCACAAGTCTCTAAATCCACACAGCAGAGAGGGAGAGAGAGAGAGAGAGAGGGAATGGAGGGCTCGGCGCAGTCCATTGTGAGCAATGTTGGGCAGCTGGTGGCCAAAGAGTTCTGGCTGCTCCGCGGCGTCGGCGGGGAGGTCGTTGAGCTGAGGGACGAGCTGGCCACCATGAACGCCCTCCTCCTTATGCAGTCCGAAGCCGATGAGCATGAAGTGGACCACGTCGTCCGGGAGTGGATGAAGCAGGTGCAGGAGCTCGCATGTAACGCCGACGACTGCGTCGACCTCTACATATTGCGCATCAAGCGCCGTCCGAGCGACGGCTTCTTCGTCAAGTCCAAGCGCCTGCTTACGACAATTTATCCCCGCCGTCTGCTCGCCGGCGACATCAGAGCCCTCCGCTCCCGAGCTATAGCCATTAGCGAGCGCCATGCTCGTTACAGCTCTAGCCGCACGGTACTAGATCCCTATCGTTCTTCAGATGCCCCAGCCCGGGCAGTGACGGACCAGTCGGCAGCAACGCTTCGCCTTGGCCCTGCCGATGCGGACGACCCTGATCAGTTCGTGGGCATCCAAGAGCATGTTCAGACAATGCTCAACATGGTGGAGGGGGGAAAGGATGACGGCAAGCTTAAGGTTTTCTCCATCCTTGGGCTGGGAGGGCTCGGCAAAACTACACTCGCCTTCGAACTTTGCCGGCAGCTGCAGACCAAGTTCCAATGCCAGGCACGTGTGTCCGTGTCTCGGGCGTTTGACAGCAGCAAGGACCTGCGGGGGCTGCTGAAACTCGTGTTTCAGCAGATTTTGAAGGTGAATGATGAAGGCATCGAGATGGAGAAACTCGATTCCGTGGGTAACATCGACGGAATGGATGTGAATGTGCTGACCAACAAGCTCAAGAAACATCTCGAGGGCAAGAGGTAAACATGCTCGTAAAATCATCTATATACTTTCTTTTACCTATATATTCCTCCATTCCTAAATAAAAGTCTTTCTAGAAATTCAACTG
Source organism: Aegilops bicornis (assembly GCA_021605145.1). Classification (NCBI taxonomy): domain Eukaryota; kingdom Viridiplantae; phylum Streptophyta; class Magnoliopsida; order Poales; family Poaceae; genus Aegilops; species Aegilops bicornis. Next base: position 47,869,330 of record CM038675.1, on the reverse strand, counting down.
CAAACTACGTATGAATGTATATAGACATATTTTAGAATGTAGATTCACTCATTTTGCTTCGTATGTAGTCCATAGTGGAATATCTAGAAAGCCTTTTATTTTGGGAACGGAGGGAGTATGTACGTATGTTGTGGTTAACTCTATTCAAAAAAATACCCAGTATCTAGAACAAGAGATTTGGTATTTCTAGCTTTTCTTTCTTCAAAAAAATCTTTTTTGCTGTGGGGGTAAAAAATTCGTACTCCCTCCACGCCCCAAAATTCTTGTCTTAAATTTGTCTACATAGGGATATATCTATTCACATTAGATACATCCGTATGTAAACAAATTTAAGACAAGAATTTTGGGACGGAGGGAGTATATGTTAACAGAAAAACATTATCCATTAATTGATGCAATTTCAACGTCAACATAAATAGTCTACAGGGAAGTGTTGAGCATTATGTTCATGCATTACTTTCATATATCCTAGGTTAGCACGATTGATGATATTAGCCCGAGATCTGAGACGAACGAAAGGAGCACACCCCGTCCCCCGTATCTCGGGTCGCTCCCGAGAGCAACCGGGGGAAACCCTAGCGCCGCCGCTTCTCCATTCCGCCTCGGCCTCCCTTCCCCCGCCGCCGCCCGGAGGCGCCGCTGAGCAAAGCCCGACAGGCGTGGGTGGCGGCGGGGTCTGCTTCCTCTCCTCGTGCGGCTTGGGGATCAGCGCGGGATGACCTCGCGTGTGGAGGCGCTGTGCTGCCGCAAGGCCTGGCGGCGTGGAAGCCGGCGTGCGGGGCGGCAGCGTGCTCCTCTGGCGGTGGTGCGGCAGTGTCCTGGTGTAGTGGCTCGGCGCGGCGGCTGCACGTTCCCCTGCTCCGGGTGGTGGCGTGCGGGACGGCATCGGTCCGATCTGACCGGATCTTGCGTCTGGATGTCGTCGCGCGGCACGGGCTGCGGGCAGCGTGCGCCATCTGCGTCCGGCTCCTGCTTGGCCGATGGCTGGTTGTGGGCGGTGCAGTGGCTGTGGCGATGGCGAGGTGTGCTCGGGGCTGTTTCGGAGGACCTGTCAGATATGTTCTGGCGCGGGCTTTTCTGGCCGATGCTTCGTTGGTGGTGAGGGCCGAGGCGGCGTGGGCTGGCTACCCCAGTGACTCGGCACGGGTTGTGGTCCGACATGGTGGGGCGCCTTGGTGGGGCTTAGCAGGTGGTGAGAGTTGCGGTGATGGGCTTGGCTGGGGCGTCGGTGGTGCGAGTCTTTGGGGGTGGCACTATTCTTTGGTAGTTATGACCCACCGGCGGCGCAGAGTGGCGGTTGCGGCTTCCCTTCTCCTTGGTCTACAACGTTGGTGTGACGGTGACCAGGGGCTCTCGCTCGGGTGGATCTGTTCGGGACCCGAGGGAGCCGGAGTTGTGGCTCAGGGTAGGGGATATTGGGCTCGATCCGGGATGTACCCGCGGTCAGTGCGGTTCCTCCCTCCGTGGGTACGGTGGTCGTTGGTGGTGGTCGGGACTTCACAGTACTGTCGGGCAACATGGAGTCAAGGGCCACGGACATGGCGTTGTCTGAGTGCACCCAACGACGGCCGTCGGGAACCATGGAGGTGTGTCTCCCCCAGTTCACCGGGATTGGCTGGGGACACAGGGCTGGGGCTCCTACTGTGTGCTGGCGCTGGCCGAACCTCCGTGGCTCATGCCGGGCTAGGAGTGAAAGATGTGGACTTTCGCTCTTCCTACCATGGCTGGTATTCTGTGGTGTGGGCGGTGGGTGAGGTCTTGGACTTGGATGCCGAAGCGACGGCTCCGGATGGTGGTTCGCATGGTTTGCTCTCCGGCAGGCGCCATGTCGGCGGTGGTGGCTCCCTTTTCTTGGTCGTGCGGGCGATGAGAGGGGTAGCAGTTGGTGGCTCGGGCGCGTCCTTTGCTGGACGCTGCCCAAATCTGGATCTGGGGTCTGAGCGCACCACTTTTGCCCTAGGGCTTCGGTGACTTAGGATGGGGTGCCGAGCGAAAGCTCCGTGCTTTTGCGCTGGCGACGACGACGCTTGCGGGAGCCATTCTCTTCTTGAAGACATCATTGTAGATCTCCTCGCCGCGTCAGAGTTCCGGGTGAAGACCCTTGCCCAATGGGGCTAGGCAGCGACGACGTTCTGCGCCGTTCTCTCTCTTGAGGGCGTTGTCTAGGAGTTTAGGTGTCCTAGGGTGTTGCATGGTTGTGCTCCATTCTCCCTGTTTTCTCCTTCGGTAGCGTAGTTGCTAGTCTGCTTCACGATCTGGATAGCCTGGGATCTACTTTGTAAGAGGGTCACCTCACCACCATGTATCGTTCGGCTGTGTACCTTGTTCGGTTTGTGCCTTTATTTATAAAAGGGGGCGAAAGCCTGTTTTGAGATGATATTAGCCCAGGTATTAATAATGCGCCCTATGTTATCAACTAAATATATCATACCTGTTAGATCTAAATACGTATACGTAAGCATATTAGTTATATACAAATATATATGTTAGATCTACATAATTGTACCTAAATGTGTAGTGTCAAAAAACGTCTTACACTATAGGACGGAGGGAGTATATCACAACTGATGGTTTCTCCTATCTAGAGAACACAATTGGTAGATCACTATAGTTGCCCTCCGACAGATTTGACATGAAAATTATTTTTCAAGTGTACATATTATTAGTTGAACTATAAATGATTAGTACTAAACGCATCATACACAGTAGATCTTCGTGTTAAAAAATCACATATGATAAACCATAAAAGTTGCACTTACACAACTCGAGACAATAAATAGATTCCAATCATATTGTCGTGCGATCTAGAATGTACCCCCTGACCTCGACGCACGCAGGGAAAGCAATGGCTTCGGTTGTTGATGATGTCATGGATCTCATGGAGCGTGCGTGAGGTGGATCACTCATAGGGCCGACGTGCACTCAGCAACCCATTGACGAACTCATGTTGGAGTAGTAGAACGTACAATGAGCCATGGACTCAACGTTTCCGGGCCTGGCCCTGTGTTGGTCGATCGGTGCCCTTGACCCCTGTGTGGTGGCTAGGAGGGAATGTGAGACATTGTGCTAGCAGGAGGGTGGCCGATGATCGTGGAATTTTTTTTTTTTTTGAAATAAGAAGGGTTTCCCCCCGTCCCAACTTTTTATTGAAAGCCAAGGCAAACCAACACACATGGACTGTTAAACAACGCTCGGCAACAACCCAAGAGAAGCTGTCACAGACGGTCACATGAGCAGGGTTCAAACAACTACCCTATTACAGCAGGTTATTAAACAAGTCCAAGAATGGATGCATAACCAGTAAAAACACACATACTAGCCCTCAGGAAGATCAAAGACAAGCAGCCAACTAGCAATGCGCGCCCCAGCTATGGATCCATTCTCCTCTTCTTTTATTCATCTTCATCTCCAGGCGCCCCAGCTATGGATGGGGGTTGGGTTCTCCGGCCGAAGGGGTGGTGCGGGAGCACAACGAGTGGCAGTGGGGCTAGCCGAGAAGTGTGGCACCTTGGGGGAGAGGTAGACCTGGCGGTAGGTAGCGCGGGATGAAGGCGGGTCATCGGGGGTGCTGCTAGGAAAGGGTGCAACGGAGGGGGTGGTTGCTGGAGCTGAGGCGTGTCGACGCTGCTAACGGTGGGTGGTGGCAGCGCCATTTGGGTTGGGTGAGGGAAGGAGATGGGGTGTACGAGGGAATGGGTGGTAGTAATTTGTAGTACTTCATGGAAGTGGTCAAAGTTTAGATAACTTAACATCCCCTAAAACGAAAATGTACTCTTAAGACGTGAGTAAGTCTAAAGTACTCCATTTGTTCATAATACTAGATGACCAGTTGCGCCAAATGGCGCAAAGACCTGTTTAAAATCATGTTCGTGTTGAAAATATTTGCAGTTTTTCAATAACCGTATATTTGAGTATCTTTGGTAAGAATTTATATCCCTATATATAAAAAAATTAAATGCAAATATTTTCTTAAGGTAATAATGCCACAAATTAGATCATCAGTAGGTCAAGATAGTTGAGTCCACAATTAGGAATTCCGAGTAGCTGTAAACTTTCATTAAAAAAAGAGTAAAACACAAGTGTCACAATAAAATGTACTTAATACATGAACTCGTGAACATTGTGTACAGGAGAAGTTAATAGAAATAGTAGTCAATTACATCATATAATTTGGTTCTATACTCTTTTGTTCATGTGTATTAGTTTGCTTAGGCGGCGAATGAATCATCAAACCATAAATAAATAAATGAAAATCATCTTGCTTATGAGCCTGTATACCTGGAGCTACAAAAAAAAGCCCATTTCTTCAGCAAGCCACACCCCTCGCAGCCAGTGCCAAGGGAACCGCTGTTTCTGCCAAGCCTCCATGGCAATTTATCTACTGGTCCACAACTGTAATTCCTCCCGAAGCATAAACAATAAACAAATCCAATCCTGATCTCCATAGCTCTAGCAAAAGTGTACAATAACCATTGTTCAGGCAAATGATGAGTGATTCATGAGAAGCCAAGTGCCACCTGATATAATAGAGAAAACAACTAATCTGCTTCTCCCAAGCCTCCATGACAGTTCATCTACAAAACAATACTCTGCTTAAAAACAATGACCACTACCAATTAGAAATATATCATCTACAGATGAGCTACAGAGAAACCTATAAATTTTCAAAAACAATGACGTCACTGACTACAAAAACAGCATGGAAAACCTGATCAGGTAACATGCATAGTTTTTCCTGATCCCCTAAAATGTATTCAAGTACATCCCTGCATAAAGGGCAACCTTTTGTGAAATTCTCAATAGCATATTTAATTCTCTGATAAACAGAAAGACCTGCCATGCATTTGGATAATGGATAACATAACAAGGGATCAGGACGTGGACAATAATCACACGAGGCAAGTGATACAAGTGCACTTATGTGCATTAGGAGTAGGAGGCATCTTGAAGCACTTATCCTCAATGGGCCTTGAATACAGTGTTGGGAGAGTGAGTCTAGGGGTGCAGAAACATGTACTAAGATGCCTGCACACGCCTCACCAAGTATCATCTAAGAGACTTCTGGCAAAAAAAGTACTCCCTCCGTCTCACAATATAAGACATTTTTGCAAGCTATGTTAGCTTGCAAAAACGTCTTGCATTATTCGGATGGAGGGAGTATTATCTAAGAGACATGAGCTAACTGTTCCCATCAAGTATGCATCGGAGGAGGGAGAGTGGAGGCGGAGCAGCACAGGAGGGTTTCCTCCTCCTCTTGGTCAGCCACCGTGGTACCGCTAAATCGCCAGGTTTCATAATAAGGAAGGCCTGCTCAACATCCTGCAAAAAGAAAACTGGGTTAGGCAATATTTCAAGTTATAGTGGGGAACATAAGATTCAAAAGGGGACCTTCATAAAATTTGGTAGCATACCGATCAAGGGATCATCCTCTAAATGGAAAGATGGATTTTGTCATCAATAATATATTGTTAGCACTCGTCTTCTCAGTTTGAGGTTTTAAAAGAGCCAAAATAATGAGAACATGAACAGAAAAAGAAACAAGAAATTACAGTACAGAACATCTAAATTTATTCCTCAAAGGCAAATAAATAACACATAGTTTCTCAAGCACAACCTCTGAAATCTAAATTTACTTTTATGTAGATGTAACACCAGTGACATATTTACTTTTATGTATACCAATAAAATAGCTAACCCAGAAAACGTTATGGCAATCTACAGTGCACTGTGATCTCTAATTAGCTAAAAAGAAATATTTTTCTATTTTTGTTGCAACATAACACGAAGGCATCCTCTGCTTTCTAGTTACAGTGCAATTTTAAATCAGAGTGAGTGTGAACATAAATGCATTTATTCAGAAATGAGGAAGCAGCAAGTGAAGAATGCCTAAAATTGAAGGAAAATGCAACCACTGTTTGCAAAATACATGGTCATTAATATTCCAGGTAATAGCCATGGAATGGAAGAGGAGGATTGACCTGAGCTTGCATGGAAGCAGGATAGCATTATGGATGACCATGCTAAGGCGGCTGTTTGGCAGATCCATGGCATATTCAATGCTAGTCGGCACGGTGGAACAGTGCCATAGGGAGGGGGCTAGATTGGAGATCCGTGCAGCTACCCACGTGCTGGGTGGATCGGCAGCCCTTGTCAGCATGAAAGAAAGTGGTGGTTCATGAGCATTTCATTTTCCATGACCATGAAAAGATAAACACGGAGGTCAGGGGTAGGTTATAGCTGGCAAGCATTTTTCTTGTTTGATAGTTGTCGTTGACACATAAATGTGCAACACAACACCATAGAAACATAAATTCAGAAAAAGACAAACTAAAATGGATTTTTCAGTTTAGTTTAAAGATGTGTTAGTTAAAGTAGGCCGCACCTAATCAAGTTGTCGGTCCTAACCACAGAACACAAAAAAGCACATACATATTTCACTAAATAGGAGAGGAGCAACCAATTTTAGCAATAGCTAAACTGTAGATGTAACTATCCAAGTATCATTTTCCTTAGCATCCTTTGTCCTTTTCTTTTTATCTTTCTCTGAATTTCTCTTTTACCTCTACCAGTGCATAACATATGGTATTTGAGCGCAAATAGAGTAGGTAATCGCAAGCATATGCAAGCCAAATATGCAAAGAATCAGATTTGTTACAGAGAGAAGGATACCTCTGCAGTCACGACATTGCAAAAATGCAAAGAATCATATATGTGCCTCTTTTCCGTGTAATTTCAATGTGTTCCATATTAAATAATTAAACAACCTGAAGGTAGCAATGTGCACGACATAACAGAGAAATTCTAATAAGGCAATAAATAACTTTCATAAGAACACATATCTAGAGAGTGAAAAAGAAAGAATCAGGCCACATCACTTCCAACAGGAAGAAACCCAAAAGGGAGTGGGAAGGAACCTAACCTTCATAGTCAACAACACAGATGACCCAACAACTAACCCTGCTGAAGCAAGAAGGTTAAGATACAAGGAGTGGTAAACTCAGAGTCATTGAACAAAGAGATTTAGATGGTTCAAAGAAGTTTAATCTAAGAATGGATAGAATAAACCATAACATCAAAATAAAAATGTAGGAACAAACGTGGCTGAGAGAGAGAAAGAACTCATCCTATTCCCCATCACCAAACTCTTCGTCGGGATTCTTCCTCTGCTTTTCAGATTTTCATACATCATGCCTAGGGAAACAGTAAACCCAACATTGAAATCAAATCATCAAAGAACCAAAAAAAAATAGGGGGAAGAAGATGGCGAGACGCAGATGTGCAACCTAGATTGGGGACAATGACGAGGGCCGGCGAGTAGCGTCCAGCACATGAAGCAAGCGCGGTTTGGAACACCAGCCTCTCTGCTCCTTCCCTAGTGACGTCCTCCTCTGCTCCTTCCCTAGTGACGTCCTGCTCCTTCCCCCCACCGCCGTCCTCCTCTGCTACTGGGCAGCGACTGGCTGCTGCCCCTGCTCTCCTCATCCTGCCGAGTCGAGGGGAGGGGTGGCGACGAGGAGGGACTGCCACGGCGCGCGCTGAGGGAGAAGAACGTCGTCCCAATCATGATCCTATCTTGATGTAGATTAATTCACCATGGCATCTTGTTTTAACATACAGGTTTTTCTCTAAACATGAAAATCTATACGTACAGAGATACATAACCCTGAAGCTGAGTGATGATTATTCCTTTTAGCATTACTTCATTTTTAAACAGGTCTCAAACATGGCTGAAAGTTTAACTCCTTTTTCTGATGAGAACATGATGCTATCTTGATGTAAATTAATTCATCGTGGCATCTTGTTTCAACATACAGATTTTTCTCTAAACATGAAAATCTATACGTACAGAGATACATAACCCTGAAGCTGAGTGATGATTAAATTAGACTGAAGTTTACTAAGTACCCTTTATATGCAATTTTTCCTCTGAACCAAACATCAAACAACACAATAGCAGCCAACCACAAGTTTCATCCAATCAATAGTCTGTTTATGGTACCCTCAAGCATAAAGGATTTACCTTGACTACCCGAAGTTATCTGAAGAATGGATTTGCTCACCTAAGCTCTGGGGCGTAGACAGCGGCTGGTGATGGTCTTCTAGTTTGGCGTGCTCCAACAGTGACCATGGTGCCTCCTGGTGCCCCTTGACGCGCCTCCTGGTGCTCATGGCCCTCCACCCCGACCTCGTGCTGACTGCCGCTCGTCGCTGCCACTGACGGAGGGCCGCGCCTTCAGCTTGCTGTAGCTGCACGCGTTGCGACGAGATGTGTGCCGGCTGGCACGGCTGCTGCTCCCCTCCTCCTGATAAGCCATAACCATTACAACACTTTAGAAAGAAAATAATTAGAAATCTAGATTGGGGGAACAAAAAAAGATCCAGATGTGTGCATTCATGGAAAAGAAGGGGAACAAAAAAAGATTCAGATGTGTGCATTCATGGAAAAATAAGAAATCACACCTCTGCTACTTCGCCTGACTGCCGTTCTCCTCTGCTCCTTTGCAGCGACCTCCGACCGGTCCAGAACAACGGCGCACAACGACGGCTGATGGAGGATGGGGAGGCGTCATGGGAAGAAAGAGACGAACGGCGGCGGTGACTGTCGGTGTCAAAACCGGCGGATCTCGGGTAGGGGGTCCCGAACTGTGCGTCTAGGCGGATGGTAACAGGAGACAAGTGACACGATGTTTTACCCAGGTTCGGGCCCTCTTGATTGAGGTAAAACCCTACGTCCTGCTAGATTAATATTGATGATGTGTGTTACAAGAGTGGATCTACCACGAGATCAAAGAGGCTAAACCCTAGAAGCTAGCCTATGGTATGATTGTTGTTCGTCCTACGGACTAAAACCCTCCGGTTTATATAGACACCGGATAGGGTTAGGGTTACACAGAGTCGGTTACAATGGTAGGAGATCTACATATCTGTATCGCCAAGCTTGCCTTCCACGCCAAGGAAAGTCCCATCCGGACACGGGACGAAGTCTTCAATCTTCTATCTTCATAGTCTTGGAGTCCGGCCGATGATGATAGTTCGGCTATCCGGACACCCCCTAGTCCGGAACTCCCTCAGTAGCCCCTGAACCAGGCTTCAATGACGACGAGTCCGGCGCGCATGTTGTCTTCGGCATTGCAAGGCGGGTTCTCCTTCAGTCTTCATGTTCCCGTCGAATAGTGTCCGGCTTCTTTATAAATGTTGCGCTCCTTGGCTTCTACGCCCAATAATGGCCTTCTTCCACGTGTCGCATTTAATGCGAAAGGCTAGGATATTTTTACATTTTACCCCCTAGCCGTGCGAACAAGCCGCCTACAAGAGAGGCGAGGATCTAGATCCAGCTGACACCATCCTCCATCCGCAAGTTCTCATCGAAGCGCCTCTGACAAAAATCCATTCCATCATGGATAGCCAACGCGGCTCCTCCTCTCGCGCTCCCAGCCCTAAGCCAGGAGATTGGGGGAGATGCTCAGTTCCACACAGCGAGCTAGTGGTGCTTCAAACCGAGGGATATCTTCCCCCAGCTTTCATGGTTCCGGTTCGAGCCGGACTGGCCACCTACAAGGGTGGAAAGCAGGCGGAGAGCGTCCCCAACCCTTCCAAAGGGGAGCGGGTATGCTTTGTCCCCTATCTAATAAGGGGACTCGGATTTCCCATACATCCGTTTCTCCGTGGGCTCCTAGAGTTCTATGGACTCTAACTTCACCACCTTACGCCCGCCTCCATTTTGCACATCGCGGGCTTCGTAGCTTTTTGCGAGCTGTTCTTGGGCATCGAGCCCCATTTTGCCCTGTGGAAGATATTGTTTTGTCTCGTACCCCGTTCTCATGAGGGGTCGATATACCAAGTGGGCGGAGCCGAAATATGGCGCATCGCCGGGACCGGATATCTATCCGGCACCCCGAAGAAGGCGTCCGAAGACTGGCCTTCGGAATGGTTCTACATGGAGGACGCCCCTCTGCCGGATCCAGTCCGGATCGGCCTCCCGGAGTTCAACAATGCTCCCTTGAAGAAACGCCTGAGTTGGCGCCCGCGGAGCCCTCAACGGGAAGATGACAGGAGCGTCCATTATCTGATGGGCCGGATTAGGTTATTGGCCCATTCCGGATTGACCATGATTGGAGTCATGGCCACGTGCATTATGCGAGGGGTGCATCCACTCCAATATAGGGGCCACCCTATGTGGGATTTCAACGGGGAAGATGACGCCACCCGTCATGGCCGCAAAGGGCTAGGCTCGGCAGTCGATCTGGCAAAGATCCTGTCCAGCTTGTACAAGGGAGAGGAGGAGGACTTCCTCTGCAAGAATCCGTTGAATGGATTTTCTATGCATAACCCTCGGAGCTGGGTAAGTAGATGTTCATCTACCCGATCCATACCTTTTTTAAAGTCAAGTATCTTACTCTGTGATTTCGACGCAGGAGCTGCGCCGGGACGTGGAGGGCATACGAAGCCTAGCTCCACAGCCCAAGGATCCGGAACGATCCCTTGATCCGACCTCCGAAGAGGATCCGGACATAAAGGTGGAGCTGATTGACGGGGTGTTCCACCAACGTAGCATAGACAATGCCCTAGTCGCCATTACGGCTGACTACCCCGGTTTGTTCCCGGCTTCCCAGGTGACTGTGACCAAGGTCTTGACACCATCATTTGATCCGCGCTCAATTCTAACCATCCCATACTGATGGTGCATCGCAGGAGGTGCCTTTAAGGTGGGAAGCCGAACCCGCGGCAGCCGGACAACAAGGGCCAGTCCGGCCCAGCAGGAGGAAGAGGAGCGCGACGCCAATGTAAACGCCGCCAAGAACGGTACGGAGCACCGCTATTTTTAAGGGAAGGATCCCCAGAAGGTATATTAATGCTCATAACTTTTCCAGAAAGAGCACTCGCCGGACAGTCTCCAGAGAGGTTGCCAATCAAGCCTCCGTCGGCCATGCTCCAACGCATGGTCCGAGAGGGGAGGTGAACACAAGGCATAAACCGGACGCTCCTCCGACGGAGGATGCCGATAGGCTGTCTGCCACCCGGTCTGAGGTGGACAGCGCCATGAATCACAGGCGTCGCCGGACAGTTCTTCGTGACGCGTGTTTCTCCCCGGAGGCATTAAATGCCTTTAAAGCGGGGAACGCGCACCTCCGTGCCGCTCAAGATGGGTTAACCAGAGCCACGGAGCAGTATGTGAAAGACATACGGGTAAGTAATTTTAATAGTTATATATGCCAGTACTTCGAGACTTCAAATAGTTGAAATAACTGATTTAAGGATCAATTATTATGCAGGGTCTTGCGGAGAAGAATACCCAGCTGTCCCAGGAGCTCCAAGAGTGCAAGGCCCAACTTGAAGCCGCACTGGCCGCCACAGGGGGAGCCACAGAGACCCCCGCTGGTAAGACGTACTTTGAAAAGATAATTATTTAGCAAAGTGTGGCGTGAATCTGACAATAATATTGCAGAGGGCGCCGGACTAGATCCGGACAAGCAACAGCTACTGCGTCAGCTAAAGGCCAGCGAGAGGGTGCTTATGAAGGTGCAGCAGGAGAGAAACAAGCTCCAAGATGCCCACACCCAGCAAGGAGAACAGCTGAAAGGTGTTCGGGCCCAGCTATCTGGCTCCGTGAAGGAGAATCAGCGGCTTCGTCGCGACATTTATAGTAAGTGCTTGAACGAATTCCTTTGAAAAGAAAAATTCGGCGAGGAAGACGATTGACAGAAATATGTCTTTAGGTGTGCTCACAGGTCGCCTTGCGGAGGAAATGCCTGAGTCAACGGGTGACCAACTTCCCGAGCTAGTGCAATTGCTCGAACGTGTTCGGCAGGCGATGAGTGGCGTCGTTCATGCTTTATGGCCATCCGTCTCCCTACCCGAGGGCCTTGGTGGGCTTGTTGAGAAGCTTCAGGGAGTACGGCGACGCCTCCGTTTGTGGAAGATATCGGCCTGCCGTCAGGGCGCCAGGGAGGCCTGGGCCATGGTGAAGACACGTTACCCGAAGTCTGACCCAAACCACATGGCCGAGGTCGGACCTGCGGGGCCTGATGGGAAGGAGATCCCTGTGAGCTTGATGTACGACCAAGTAGAACTGGCCGCGAAAATATTCCCAACAGGACTGTAAATTAGTAAGAAACATCTTCCAGGGACTGCCCAACAGGACTGCCCAACTAGTTATGTTATATTACATGGTTAGTAAGAAACATCTTCCAGGGAGAATAGTTCCGTTAAGGGTTCCTTTCCCTGGGAGGCATGCCCTAAAGTGCAATGCCGGACTGCGAAAATAGCAGAAAAAGCATCTGGGGCAGATAAATAAGTAAGTAATAAATCATCTTTCAAGTCACCGACCGAATATTCTCTTAAGAACGCTAGCTTTCGGCTTCACCCAGTCTGAGGTACACATCCGGCTGACCCGGTAGTAACAATCGCAGAGGTGCTCCCTTTACCTCCTAGCCGAACAATCGGGAACGTAGGGGTAAGCACAGGAGCCAGGCAACCCAGCTTGGCCAAAACTTAAGTCATATCGATGCATATAATGGTGAATAAAAGGTACATGCAGAAGTATGACACATGTGTTGGGCATGAACCCGTATGAATAAGCTTCTGTTTAAAGAAGCCCCCAGGTATAATGAGTGACAGGGCACATCAAGTGTGTGCGAACAAAGCGCAAATCAGCCCATAAAAGGTGAAAAAAAAGTGGGAAGAAGGAGGAGGAGGAGAGACAGTAAAAAACAAGGAGTGGACGGGGGAGTGGGACGAACCCGGAGTCCGGCGTTAGGCATAGAATCTTCGGAGACGGGCTGCGTTCCATGGGTTCGGCTCGAGTCGGTTGTCCAATGCGTTACGTAGACGGTACGCTCCGTCGGTCAGGACTTGGTCGATGATGAAGGGACCTTCCCACTTGGGCTTGAGTTTGTCCTTTTTCTTGTCCGGCAGGCGTAGAACAAGTTCGCCAACATTGTAGGTTTTGGCCCGTACTTCTCTGCTTTAATATCTTCGAGCCTGCTGCTGATAAAATGCGGAACGAGCCTTTGCCACGTCCTGCTCCTCCTCTAAGGCATCCAGACTGTCCTGCCGATCTAGCTCGGCTTCTCTTTCTTCGTACATGCGCATGCAGGTGAGTCATGAATTATATCGCAGGCAGGACTGCCTCTGCGCCGTATACCATGAAAAATGGTGTGAATCCGGTAGTTCGGTTTGGCGTGGTCCGCAGCCCCCAGAGTACGGAGTCGAGCTCCTCTACCCAGTGCGTGTTTGATTCCTTGAGGGACCGCACTAGTCTGGGTTTGATGCCGCTCATGATTAGACCATTTGCTCGCTCAACTTGCCCGTTAGTTTGGGGGTGATAAACTGAAGCGTAATCGAGCTTAATGCCCATGTTTTTGCACCAGAGTTTAACCTCGTCGGCCATGAAGTTCGTGCCGTTGTCGATGATGATGCTGTGGGGACACCAAAGCGGTGTACTACCTAGGATATGAAGTCTATCACCGGTCCGGATTCTGCCGTTTTAACCGGCTTGGCCTCAATCCATTTGGTGAATTTATCCACCATGACCAATAAGTATTTGTGCTTGTGGGTTCCCCCTTTAAGGGGTCCGACCATGTCAAGCCCCCAGACCGCAAACGGCCAGGTAATGGGTATAGTTTTGAGGGCGGTGGGTGGCATATGGCTCTGATTAGCAAAGAGCTGGCAACCGACACATCGTTGGACTAAATCCTGAGCATCTGCCCGGGCTGTCGGCCAATAAAATCCTGTACGGAAGGCCTTGCCTACAAGGGCCTGGGCTGCAGCGTGGTGCCCGCCGAGTCGGCGTGAATTTCAGCCAGGATATTTCGCCCTTCCTCTTCGGAGATACACCTTTGAAGGACTCCGGTTGTGCTTTTCTTATAAAGCTCTCCCTCATGGACCTTGTAGGCTTTAGATCGGCGAACTATGCAGCGGGCCTCATTTTGGTCTTCGGGAAGTTCCTGCCGCATTAAGTAGGCTAGGAATGGTTCTGTCCACGGGGCAATGACTGCCATTATTTCGTGAGCTGAAGGTGTTATTTCGTTGGCTGAGCCGCCGATTGTGTCAGAATGGTCTGAGTTAGGTGATGCAGCTGGCTCCGGATTGTTATTTCCGGACTCCTCTTCCCATAATACGGATGGCTTAAAGAGCCATTCCAGGAAGATGTTAGGAGGGACGGCGTCTCGTTTCGCGCCGATGCATGCGAACACGTCTGCTGCCTGGTTATTATCCCGGGCTACATGATGGAATTCTAGTCCTTCGAACCGAGCTGACATTTGTAGGACGGCGTTGCAGTAAACTGCCATTTTTGGATCTTTGGCGTCGAAGTCTCCATTTACTTGGGATATTGCGAGGTTTGAATCCCCGCGCACCTCTAGGCGTTGAATGCCCATGGAGATTGCCATCCGGAAGCCATGTAGAAGGGCCTCGTATTCGGCTGCGTTGTTGGAGTCCATGTACATTATTTGAAGTACGTATTGGATTGTGTCTCCCGTTGGGGACGTCAGGACGACGCCAGCCCCCAAGCCAGCCAACATTTTGGATCCGTCGAAATGCATGATCCAGTTGGAGTACGCGCCGTACTCTTTAGGGAGTTCGGCTTCGGTCCATTCGGCGATGAAGTCCGCCAGAACCTGCGACTTTATAGCTCGCCGTGGTTTGTAGGTTATGTCAAATGGTAAGAGCTAGATAGCCCATTTTGCAATCCTGCCCGTTGCGTCGCGATTGTTTATAATATCGTTGAGAGGTACTTCGGAGGCCACCGTTATTGAACACTCTTGAAAGTAGTGACGCAGCTTCCGGGATGCCATGAACACCGCATACGCTATTTTTTTGATAATGTGGGTACCGGGATTTGCATGGAGTTAGAACAGTGGATACGTAGTACACTGGTTTTTGAAGAGGGAATTTGTGCCCTTCTGTTTCTCGTTCAACGACGAGTACCGCGCTAACAACTTGATGTGTTGCTGCGATATATAATAACATAGGCTCGCCCAGGTTGGGCGCGGCCAGGACCGGATTTGTTGCCAGTATGGCCTTTATTTCTTCGAGTCCGGCTGTGGCAGCATCCGTCCATTCGAAATGTTCGGTGCGCCGGAGGAGGCGGTAGAGGGGCAGAGCCTTTTCTCCCAAACGGGAGATGAAGCGACTTAAGGCCGCTACGCATCCGGTTAGTTTTTGTATCTTCTTGAGGTCTTTTGGAGTATCCAATTGTGACAGAGCTCGGATTTTGGCCGGGTTTGCTTCAATTCCTCGACCGGATACGATGAAGCCCAAGAGCTTTCCGGCTGGTACGCCGAAGACGCATTTTTCCGGATTGAGCTTAATGTCATATGCCCGGAGGTTGTCGAATGTCACCCTCAAGTCTTCTACTAGAGTTCCGACGTGTTTGGTCTTGACGACCACATCGTCTACGTATGCCTCTACTGTTTTGGCTATCTGGGTAGCCAGACATGTTTGAATCATGCGCTGATATGTTGCGCCGGCGTTTTTGAGTCCGAAGGGCATTGTGTTAAAGCAGAATGGCCCATATGGAGTAATGGATGCCGTTGCGGCCTGGTCTTTCTCCGCCATCTTGATTTGATGGTATCCGGAGTATGCGTCAAGGAAGCACAATGAGTTGTGCCCTGCGGTAGCGTCGATGATTTGGTCGATGCGAGGGAGGGGGAAAGGGTCCTTTGGACAGGCCTTGTTAAGGTCTTTAAAATCGACACAGAGGCGCCAGGATTTGTCCTTTTTTGGTACCATTACTAGATTGGCTAGCCAGTCCGGATACTTTATATCTCTGATGAATCCGGCTTCTAAGAGTTTGGCTAGCTCTTCTCCCATTGCCTGTCTTTTGGGCTCGGAAAATCGCCGAAGAGCTTGTTTGACTGGCTTGAATCCTTTTAGGATATTTAGGCTGTGCTCTGCCAGCCTGCGTGGGATTCCTGGCATGTCTGAAGGATGCCAGGCAAAAATGTCCCAATTTTCCCGAAGGAATTCTCGTAGTGCGGCCTCGACATCAGGACTTAATTGTGCCCCAATGGAGGCCGTCTTTGTGGGGTCCGTTGGATGGACCTGAAATTTGACTATCTCGTCTGCTGGTTTAAAAGAGGTGGATTTGGACCTCTTATCGAGTATCACATCGTCCCTATCCACCGTGGAGCGCAGCGTAGCTAGTTCCTCTGCCGCTAGGGCTTCGGACAATGCCTCTAGGGCTAGTGCGGCTGTCTTATTTTCGGTGCGGAGTGCCGTATCTGGATCACTGGCGAGAGTGATTATCCCATTGGGTCCGGGCATTTTGAGCTTCATGTACCCGTAGTGCGGTATAGCTTGGAAGATTGTGAATGCCTCTCGCCCTAACAAAGCGTGATATCCGCTGCCGAATGGGGCCACTTGAAACGTGACCTCCTCGGACCTGTAATTGTCCGGTGAGCCGAACACTACATCTAGTGTGATTTTTCCTGCGCAGCGTACTTCTCGACTAGGGATTATCCCTCTGAAGGTTGTGCTGCTTCGCTCAATGCGGCTCCAGTCAATTTCCATTTTTTTGAAGGGTTTCCTCATAGATGAGGTTTAATCCGCTGCCGCCATCCATGAGTACCTTAGTAAGATGAAAAATGTCCACTATCGGACTGAGGACCAATGCGGCTGGTGCTCTAGCTGTTCGGAATTTAGGTTCGTCGCTGGCGTTGAAGGTGATAGCCGTGTCGCTCCATGGATTTGTTGTTGCTACTTGGTAGACTTTGGCGAGGCTGCGGATTGTTCGTTTCCGCATGTTATTTGATGCGAAAGTCTCGAAGACTGTTAATACCGTACTGGTACTGCTGGGTTGGTTGCCCGGGGCTAAAAAGCCTACGCCACTTTTGGCCACCTGCCGTAGTATCCAACACGCTCGAAGGCTGTGTGTTGGAGTGGCGCCCTCCGTGCTGTGGATTTTGCAGGGTCCGTTGAGCCAACCCTCCAGTACGGTTCCGTACCCTTTAGGGATGTATTCGGGGCCGGATTATCCCAAAATTTACTTTCGGTTTTCCAGGCGCTCTCCATCGCACAGTACTTTTGTACTATGGTCGCCAAGTCAGTAAAGCGTGTAATTTCGCGACGACTTATGGCGTTTAGGATTCCCTTGTCCGTGCAATTATTGCAGAAAATTGGGATTGCGTCCTCCTCTCGGCAGTGCTTTATCCTGTTCTTAACCAGGAGGAATCTGGCCTAGTAATGATGTACTGTTTTAGTGGGCTCTTGCCGAATTCGAGAGAGATCGCTAATGTTTGGGTGGGCGGGTGGAGCTAGATCCGGAACCCTGTCCAATTCAAGACTCAAGGGCCGAGAAGTTTCCGAACTTGGAAGTTTGGATTTTTGAGTGTTATCCAATGAGTCCAACCCGCCGCCTGACTTTAAGTTCAGGACTTGGTCGACGTCCGTCCCTCTCAAGGGAATCCGGCATGGAGGGATCGGGAATCGGATGCAACTAGTCTTTAAGATACAAAAGAATCGCCGCATTGCTGCTCTATCACAGCAACATGATGGGTAGCGGGAGAGTTGATCTCTCTCGATCGGTTTTAGGCCTGATCCGATCGTAGTACATGGCGACTCCCAGGGCAGCGATGCGATCCAAGAGCTCGTTTATGGAGGAGAGCTCGATCGGATCTAACTGTTCGGCAAGTTCCGAACTAACCTGAAGATTGGTTTCGATGACTCGAGAGGTCATAAGAAAACCACCTAGCCGAAGAGTCTGGCCAGCGGCCAAGGCTCCTTTGGCGATAGTATCGTCTCTAAAGACGAGATGAGGCATCCTACCTGACGGCGACGACACAGAGGAACTCTCAATGAAAGCACCAATGTCGGTGTCAAAACCGGCGGATCTCGGGTAGGGGGTCCCGAACTGTGCGTCTAGGCGGATGGTAACAGGAGACAAGGGACACGATGTTTTACCCAGGTTCGGGCCCTCTTGATGGAGGTAAAACCCTACGTCCTGCTAGATTAATATTGATGATGTGTGTTACAAGAGTGGATCTACCACGAGATCAAAAAGGCTAAACCCTAGAAGCTAGCCTATGGCATGATTGTTGTTCGTCCTACGGACTAAAACCCTCCGGTTTATATATACACCGGATAGGGTTAGGGTTACACAGAGTCGGTTACAATGGTAGGAGATCTACATATCCGTATCGCCAAGCTTGCCTTCCACGCCAAGGAAAGTCCCATCCGGACACGGGACGAAGTCTTCAATCTTCTATCTTCATAGTCTTGGAGTCCGGCCGATGATGATAGTTCGGCTATCCGGACACCCCCTAGTCCGGAACTCCCTCAGTGACCATGCGCTGGGGCTCGAGAGGAGGAGAGAAGTGGAGGGGAGGAGGAGGCGGCGCGGAGGATTGGCTCGAGAGCGCACTCGAGCCGAGTCGAGGAGAGGGGGGAGGGGGGGCTGGGTGGAGAGGGAGAGGAGGCGGCTGAGGTGCTGCGGGAGAAGGCGACTAGGGTTCTGCGCGTGAGGGAGAGGAGGAAGTGAGTGAGGGGAAAGGGAGAGGAGAGGATGCTGGCCATGGCGCTTGGGACCTTATCCCTTCCCTCGATGATACATTAGAGATAGCGCAATAGCGAATAGAAGGAGACGTGGCCAGTGCCGCTAGTTGGGCACATTGGCTCATTCTTTATATGTTCAATAAGATGGTTTAGATATTTTAATATGGATTACATAGAGAATAAAATGAGTAAACAAACACATTAAAACGTAGAGCATGTTATATTTGTGAACAAAGGGAATATTACGTTACAACTACTTGTAACTTAGAATTTCAATAATGAACCCAGGTACCTCATTGTGCTCGATGATGTATGGACAGTAGCTGTGTGGGCTGCAATCCGGTCCAAATTGCCAGAAAGCACATGCGGCAGCATAATTATTGTGACAACTCGCATAGATAGTGTGGCGCAAGCATGCAGTGGAGCAAGTGTATGTGAAGACCAGATATACCATATGAAGCCACTCAGCTGCAAGGACTCGAAGAAGTTGTTTCTAAGGAGAGTATTTGGTCTCAAGGAAGCTCATCTCGAGAAATGCTATTGCCCAGAGGAACTGGAAGATGAATGTTATTGTTTTTTGAGAAAATGCAGCGGGCTTCCGTTGGCCATTGTTAGCATTGGAGGTCTTATGGCAAACTATAGAAGTCCAGATAGCAAAGATATCTGGATATACATTCATAGATCAATGGGTTCACATATACATAAATTGAACGACCCAACCCCTGAAGGAATGAGGAGGATCATCATAGTTAGCTTCCACCACCTGCCTCGTGACCTCAAGCGTTGCATGATGTATCTTAGCATTTTCCCGGAGAATTTTCTGATCAGCAAAAACCGGCTCTTGAAAAGATGGATTGCAGAAGGATTGATACCTGAGAAGCAGGGGCTTACTTTGATGGAGACTGCCGAGTCCTACTACAACGAGCTTGTGAATAAGGGCATGATTGATCAAGCTGGCTGCATAGTTACCTACTGTAATAGGATGGATATGTGTCGGGTGCATGACATTATGCTTGAGGTTATGCTGTCCAAATCCCTAGAAGCTAACTTTGTTAGCTTGGTAGGCATTCAGTATGAAGCAATGTCATATGATATTGTTCGTCGTCTTTCCATTCATGGCGCAGATGGGGCGAATGGCATTGAGGGGATGAATGTGCAGCATGTCCGATCACTGAGCACATTTCAGTCGGAAGGCCACAAGTTGCTGCTAGATCAACTAGGAAAGTTCAAGCTGCTGAGGGTACTTGATCTGGGAAACTGCAAGGACCCAAAAAACAAGCATTTAAGGTACATTTGCAAGATGTACCTTCTTAAGTTCTTGAGCTTGAGGGGTACAGATATCAGTATGATGCCTCGTGAAGTTTGTGATCTAGAGCACTTGCAAACACTTGATGTCGGTGACACTCTCCTCGACACACTTCCCAACACTATTACAAAGCTGATCAAACTTGAGCAGCTGATGTTCTCCAACAGAGAAAGGCTGTTGACCCTATGGATACTGCCCAAAGGAATCTCAAAGATGAAGGCATTGCGTGAGGTGAGTAGAGTAGCCATCAAAAATGTTGAGGTTGCCATAGAGATCGGTGATCTACAACAACTGGAACTGATATTTGTTTGTGTCAACACAAGTTCCAAGCAGGGCAGGGATATTAGACGAGAGCTAAACCTCTCCCTAAGCAAGACAGCATACCTTCAGTGGCTCCACGTGGCAGAAGTGCAAGATGTCCACACCAACGACATGGACAATCATCCCCTGCTGGATCTTGACATGCCACCACAGCTTTTGCGGTACCTTAGCTTTGGTGGATTTATTCCTCGGATTCCTGACTGGGTCGGTTCACTTGCATTTCTTGCCGAGTTCACTATTTCAAGCACAAAACTTGCTGGCAACCAACCATTTGAGGTCCTTTGTAAAGCTCGAAACCTGAATCACATCACGTTTCAGATGGATTTTTACATTGACAGAGATCTGGTTGCACGCAGAGCCCACAAGTTTTCTTCGCTCAAGAGCGTAAGAGTCATCGCTGCTGCTGCAACTCCGGAAATGTTCAGTTTTGAGGAAGACTCCATGACACCGCTCGAGATACTTGAGGTGGACTTCGGAGACTGGCAGAAGAGCACTGTTGGCATCGAGCACTTGAAGAACCTTAAACTTGTGCGACTCAGTGGTAGCAGCAATAATGCTTCACTGATGGAAGTAGCAGAAAAGCTGAAAGAAGAGAGTGATAGACGAGGCAAGTCTGACAACAACAATCAGCGCCCCTTCACGGTTGGAGTGAGATACAACTGATCGCTATCTCCTCTGTTCTTCCTGCACGTGAGATGATGGTCTTGTTGGGCTTGTTTGCTGTGTTGTGTTAGTCGATTTGCTGCTGCTGCAGGTTTACATCTGAAATGTTCCTACATCGTCTTTTTCGAGCGTGGTGTTGTTTCTTGTGTGTAAGGCTGGAATCCCAGCCTGATAGACTTCTTTTGTTGCGTCCAAGTATTGTAATAAAGCATAACATTCTCACTGTCATTTGTGAATTCGGACATGGACGAAAACTACTTTGCCTGTGTATTCTAACTGTCAGTTGTTAATTGTGTTCATTCTTTGGGTGGACTGCTTAATTTCCACAGTTTTCGTAGAGGAATACTAATTTGCCCAAGTATTCTCACTGTTAGTTGTTGATTGTATTCGTTCCATACGTATTTCCTCAGTAATACATTAAACGTGGCGCATGCTGGTATCATTTCTATTGTCTTCTCCTTCTGATTTCGCAAATACATTTGAACACTTGAGCTGGATGAAGTAAACAAATGCAGACCTAACAGTTGCGCACTGCTGAAAACTTCTGCGGTTGCAAGTTCAGTGATAGCTATCATGTCTATTTCATCAGGATGGAGACGGTATTTCCCTGGGAAAAGGGAACAGAGCCACTCTGAACTTGTGTGCAATGACAGCCCAGCGTCTCATTCAATTCTATTTGGCTGGGTGGACTCACCAGAGACACTCTCTGCTCGCAACAGAGGCAGTTAACTGAAGAAACAGAGCACACGCAGTGGTTTTTTGGTCCGCCTCCCTACAACGCTGGGAGCCTTTCTTTTCTTTCTATTTTTATTACAGAGTGGATTGGCTTCACACTGCGCTCCCCTCCTTTTCAACATGCTGAAAACCCAACAGTACCATAGGACACCTATACGACGCACCATCAGCTATATAACTCCGCTAATGACTACAGTGCACCTCTACTCACTCTACTGCTTACACAACTAGCAGCAGCTGTAGATGACACCATTGCTATGACTTATGCCTACATAATTTGCGTCACTCATCACTTTGTGCAAGTTTAAAACCATCATACAACCACTTGGAATCAGACTTTTAGTGTTCATAGTGTTGCACATAAGTTGTGCTCCGGCCACGTTGTCATTTCCTTCTTTTTCTTTCCTTTTGGTGAGATTCGTGGTGGAACCTTTCCCTATATATAATAATATATAAGCGTTTAGTGCTTCTCGCTGTACGTCATTGATGTTTTGTAAAAAGCCTCCTGTGGTTTTAACTAATTAACCCGCAGTCCATTAAATAAGTGAAGAAAATAAAGTTTTGCAGAAAGTTCTGTATTTCTGCTTCGTGCCGCGTCCTTCACGCCGCCCGTACTAGGACTCATGTGCTGATTGGCTTCTCCTTGCCTTCCTAGGATCATGCTGAAAAAAATCATATGATTCGGCTTAATAATAATACCACATCGCTACTTTACGCCAAATCTCACCGGTTCATATAGGTACACCTTGACGATTCAACAAGCGACCACGGAAATCAAGAAACAGAGGTGAGGATAATCACAAGGGGAAGGAAACGGTTGATCGAATCGGAAAAAGAAGTACGACGGCGGCTGGAGCTTGGTAGGGGCGGCCGACGGGGACGGGAACTCCTCGGGGTGGTTGTCGGTGTCAAAACCGGCAGATCTCGGGTAGGGGGTCCCAAGCTGTGTGTCATTGATCGATGGGTAACAGGAGACAGGCGACACGATGTTTACCCAGGTTCGGGCCCTCTCTATCGAGGTAATTTCCTGCTTGATTGATCTTGATGATATAGGGTTACAAGAGTTGATCTACGTCGAGATCGTATGTTGTGGTCTAAACCCTAGAGGTATGATGAGTAATGTCATAATGATTTAGCATATCTATCGACTAGTCTAGCCTCGGTTTATATAAAGCACCATAGGCCTAGGATAACAAAAGTCCTAGTCGAATACGCCGGTGGGGAGGAGTCCTTGTCTTGATCACCAAGTCTTGTGGAATCTTCCTCGTGTATGCATCAGCTCTCCGAACTGGCCCATAAGTATACGGCCATGGGGGTCCTTGGCCCAATCTACTGATCGGAAGACGACGTGGTGAGTACCCCTAGTCCAGGACACCGTCAGCGGTTGCTCTATGACGACCCAGGAGGTGTGGAGGAGGCGCTCGGTGTGGGGATCGATGTCCCTACCACTAGGGTTAACGGGGGTAGGTGGGTTGACCGCCGCTGGGCTGACGGTGTTGGGCTGGTTGGACTCCCCTGTAACATCAAGTTATTTCCCTGGGATGAGAGAAATATGGAGAATTTTTAAGAACAGTGTTTTGTGGACTTTTACAAACTTCATATTTGTTGATTGACAACGCACGGACATGTGTTATTACATAAAAAGTTTTCACGTCTAATTTTTTTGTGTCATTTAAAATGTCTTCTGCATTTTGAAAAATGTTATGTGAATACTTTCAAATCATTCATGCATCTTAAAATATTTGTGTAGTGCTAAGAAAACTGTTCATGTATTAAAATAATATTTTTATAATTTAAAAAATACTCACCCTTTTCTCAAAATGAAAAACATGTAACTCTAAAAAGTGCTCACGTGCTTACAAATATATTTGCAATTTAAAAAATATTCATGCTCTTTAAAAAATTATGTGATATAAAAAGTGGGATGGTGTATGAACTAGGCGTAGGTCGTAGCTCGGGAAGGACAGCCAGCACGCCCAACTCGACGATGTTAGTTTTAGAGCTATTAGACATTCACTTGTGATGGCGTAGTTTAGTGACAGGTGTGAGTGCGGTGGCCGAAATCATCACCTTGAGATTGACCAAGTTAGGACGGATTGCGATCAGTTCACTAGTAGAAAAACCCCATTCATCCTGGTTGGTTAGGGCCTTTTGTCCCGGTTCTTGAACCGGGACTAAAGGGTCGTTACTAATGCCCTAGACCTTTAGTCCCGGTTCTAACACGAACCGGGACAGATGGACCTCCACGTGGCCGGTACGCCGAGCCCAGGCAGGAGGGCCTTTGGTCCCGGTTGGTGGCACCAACGGGACCAAAAGGCATCCACGCCAGCATTTCAGGGCTGGGGTTTTGCTTTTTTGAAGGGGGGGTGTGGGGGTTTTGCGGAGTTAATTTAGGTGTTTCATATATTGTGTTAGCTAGCTAATTAATAGAGAGAAGTGTCATGTCTTATGTCCGTGCTTGGTCGATGCTACGTACTATACATAGAGAGGCCCTCGACACGCTAGCTAGTAAGAAAATGAAGGAAACCATTAAGTACAGAAGTTCGTCATGCATACCGACAGAAGTGATCGATCGGCCTCTCCTTCTCCGAGAGATTGGTCGAACAACAAGTTTCGTATTATCTATCCGACGCTACTGGCTACATACATATACAATATGTAAGATCTCTTACAATCCCCTAGCATTTGAAATCAACTTTCACATGGTATTCTCCGGCTTTATTGATGACGTGGTCAAGAAATAATCCCGCCAATTCCTCTTGAATTGCTTTAATGCGATCTTGTGGTAGGAGTTCATTCCGCATCTGCCACGTCTAATTTGAAGGAGGGGGCTAATACATATATATGAATGAAACTCAACAGAAATTATGGTGTAATAAAATGAAATTATGAATATTATTGCTTACGCACTTCATATTGTCTTTTAGAGTAGCCCCGCTTATTTTTTAAAGTCGCGTTGTAGATGAACTCGCCACGTAGTATCCACAGTAATTATTCCCTTGTTCCTGCCACAAGCACTTTACGAGAAATAGAGGTCAATCAAACTGATAATGAAGGATTATAAATGGCATTGATGAAAGTATAGCTATAGAATCAACGGGAGTTCTTGGCGCAACTAGCTAGCTAGTAGTACTTACTTTGGGTATGTATACCGCAGCTCCTTCGGCAGTCCCGGAGCTTCTGCGGTGAACTGTTTCCAAACCCTGCAAGACAAAGAAAATAATTATTATTACTTGAGATATCAGGAAATGAACAAAAAGTTGCCGATATGGTGCGATAATGATCGATTGAAGTTACTTGTTGAGCATTTTAGTCATGTCGGCATACGTTTCCGGATCTTTTCGTCTCGAGTCTAAGACGGTTACTAGTCCACGCTCAAGCTTAATCTCCAGAAGAACATAGTGGAAGTTGCGCACGCATGCATAACTCATCAATTACATTACTATAACCTCGCTCGAGTAATAGGGAAACCGAATATGCACACGACAGTAACACTAACTCGAAGTTGTAAGGAAAGAGTATTAAATCTTTGTTTTAATTTTTGATCAACGATTGTAGCAAGTAGGCCGCGGCCTCTTCGGCGTCCTTTGTAACCAGAAATTCATCTATTATATTTGTGTTAATGAACCCAATATCATTCATTTCTTGTTTTATGCAGTCGACGATCTTCAATTTGCATAATATAGTGAGGATAATTAATTATAAATACATGCAATGAAAGAGCTGAGTATATAGAGACTTAATGACAGAAATAGTACTTACAGACAGTAGCAAAAGACCGTTAATTTATCGAGGGCCTTTTGATTGAAGAACTCGAAGAACTCCTCAAATGGAACAGGCAACAGATCATTTCCAATGAGTTTGTGCTACTCTATAATTCTCAGATACAAAGTATTCGTCCCCCCAGACTCTCTGCAGGTTTTCACGTACCAATTATGAAATCTACGCATCATTGTTGTTAGAGATTTTTCATCTTTGGCGAGAGGCTTCCCATACTCATATTTGTGTTCGTCCACCTCCAAGAAATCAATATTTACATCGTCAGGCAGGTAATCTCCAAGATTGCTATAACTGGGCACCGTCCCCGGAGCATTAGCGACGATGTTGCTAGACACATTGAGCGGGGGGCACGATTGCTTTGCTTGTTCGCCGAGCTGGGCAATTTTTTTCCCAGCTGCTCGTTCTTTTAATCTTTGATCACTGACAGTACTTCCCGACCGCTCCGCTTCAAGATATGCCTTTTCAATAATGCGCTCATAGTTGGTTTCCGGCGGAGACTTTGGTGGTTTCCTCAGGGCATCGATAGTGCACTTTGCTTTCACCGGATCTACCTTCTCCTCCGGAGGTGGATGTCTCTTTGCTTTCAACCCTTCAAAGAAGTCCTTCACTTCGGTCCGCTCGATCTTCGCGTTTTCCTCCTAGGTCCTCTCGTACGGTAACTTCTCTAGAGGCTTGAGAGGTGGACCGTATCTGTATTGCCTCCCGCCTCTGGCTATCTTGCTAGGCAGCTGGAAGCGAGCCAGGCGGCTGCGGCTGTCTTCTTTCGTGCTTGCTTACAGGGCGGAGGAGAAGGACTACGACGCGTCGGAGCAGCCGGGGCAGCGGCGGGTCTCTTCCGACTTTGCTGGCGAGGCGGAGAAGGAGGAGGCTGCTGGCTGCTCGGGCACGCCGGCGCAGGCAGAGAAGGAGGCGGAGTACCGCCACGCGCCGGAGAAGGAGGCTGAGTGCCCTGATCGTCACTTGCCGGAGGAGGAGGCGGTGGAGGAGGTGGAGTGCCCTGACTCGCCGGAGGAGGAGGAGGAGGAGGAGGCGGAGGCATCCAGTTCGAAAGGTTGATGAACTCCTTCCGCCATAGGCATGGAGTCTTCAGAGAAGAACCCAGCCGAGTCTCCCCTTCACCGGTAGGGTGGTCAAGCTGGAGGTCCTCAAATCCCTCCATTATTTCGTCCACCGTCACCCTAGCATATCCTTCTGGAATCGGACGACAATGAAAAGTTGCGCCGGGTTCAGAAGGTCGAACAAAGCCGACAGCCGCCTTGACTTTTAAGTTCTGCCATTGCGTCATAAGGTGGCAATTTTGAGACTCTGTGATAGCATCCACGGGGTAGCTAGCAGGCCGTCAAGACATGCTCGGCTGAAGCAGCTCGGTGGAAGCCACGCTGCTTCTTCTTGAGATGGCGGGGTAGCCGGGGAAGCTTGGCGATTCGTTTGCTGCGATTTGCTTCTCGTTCCTCTATCGCTTGTACCCTTGCATGCAGCGCCTGCAGTTTGGTCTGCTGCACTTTCTTCCTCCTCTCCTGGCATTTGTAACCGCCTGCGTCCGGAAAACCAGCCTTCCACAGAACGGAGCCTGGCGTGCCTCGTGTCCGTCCAGGGTTCTCAGGATTCCCGAGGGCCATTGTGAGCTCGTCGTTCTCTCTGTCTGGAACGAACGTCCCTTGCTGCGCTGCATTGATATAGTGCTGAAGCCTCTTGACTGGTATTTTCAGTTGCTCGTCCGTCTAAAGGAACTTCCCAGATACAGGATCCAAGGTTCCGCCAGCCCCAAAGAACCAAGTCCGGCAACAGTCTGGCCAGTTCATTGTCTCTGGTTCGATCCCTTTATCAAGCAGATCATTCTCAAGCCTTGGTCCACTTAGGCCGGGCTTTGAGGTAGCCACCTGACCCCGTGCGATGGTGAAGCTTCTTCTTCGCAGCATTTTGCTTGTTTGTCGCCGATATCTTCTTACTCTTTTCCGATGTCTTGTGGGCCACAAATGCGGGCCAGTGATCTCTGATCTTCTCATATTTGCCGATGAATTCTGGTGTCTCTTCTTTGTCGACAAACCTTTTCAGCTCATTCTTCCACCTCCTGAATAG
This sequence comes from Aegilops bicornis, assembly GCA_021605145.1. Taxonomy (NCBI): domain Eukaryota; kingdom Viridiplantae; phylum Streptophyta; class Magnoliopsida; order Poales; family Poaceae; genus Aegilops; species Aegilops bicornis. Next base: position 47,841,954 of record CM038675.1, on the reverse strand, counting down.
GTCTGCCATCTTCTTAAGAGCAAAAGACTTGATTAATTATTCTTTAACTGGCTTATCCAGATCCTCCTCTGGCGGTAGGGTGAAAATTGACTTGAGCTCAGTCCAAAGATTATCTTTCTGCATATCATTGACATAAGACACCTCAGGGTCTTTGTTCTTAGGCTTATACCCCGCACTGAGCAGAAAATACATCCTTTGTCCGGATGGGTTCAATCAGTTGGCCGTCGCGCGCGATTGCTGTGATCTCAAACCTTTCATACGAGCACAACTTTTTCTTCGGGCCTCGTCTCTTTACCGAAGTTGTGCTCGATCCGGAGGGCTAGAAAAAAGAATAAACACGAGAGTTAATTAATATGTGCACATACCAAAACAATGAATGCATCAATTAGCTAGTCAGCACAGGCTTAACTAATATATATACCTGGCCGGACTCGGTTCGGTCACCGGAGCCGTCATCACGATCTCCTTCTTGCACCGTCATTGGGTCACCGGAGCCGTCCTCAGGATCTCCTTCTTGCAAGCATTGGGTCAAAGGAGCCATCATAATCATAGCTCGCTTCTTCACCCCGTCCTTCCGGACCATCTGTGTTGTTGAGAAGCGAGAAGGCGACATCACTTCCTTGTGCGATTATATCCCCCAACACATACATTTGCTTCGTCTCGGGGGGTGTCCATAGTTTCTACAAATATTTATAACATGGCAATTATTATTCAAACATGACAGATGGATATATTAGTGGCAAACGTAGAACTAGCTAGCTAATTGATACGTCTCCAACGTGTCTATAATTTTTGATTGCTCCATGCTATATTATCTATTGTGTTGGACTATATTGGGCTTTATTTTCCACTTTTATATTACTTTTGGGACTAACCTATTAACCAGAGGCCCAACCCAGAAGTGCTGTTTTTTGCCTATTTCAGAGTTTCAAAGAAACGGAATATCAAACGGAGTCCAAACGGAATGAAATCTTTGGGAACGTTATTTTCTCATCGGATAAGACCTAGGAGACTTGGACCCTCCGTCAAGAAAGCTCCGAGGCGGCCACGAGGGTGGAGGGCGCCCCCCTAGGGCGCGCCCCCTACCTCGTGGGCCCCTCGAGGCTCCACCGAAGTACTTCTTCCTCCTATATATACCTACGTACACCCGTCAGATTAGATACTGAGCCAAAAACCTAATTCCACCGCCGCAACTTTCTGTATCCACGAGATCCCATCTTGGGGCCTGTTCCGGAGCTCCGCGGGAAGGGGATTCCACCACGGAGGGCTTCTACATGAACATAATAGCCTCTCCGATGAAGTGTGATTAGTTTACCTCGGACCTTCGGGTCCATAGTTAGTAGCTAGATGGCTTCTTCTCTCTTTTTGGATCTCAATACAATGTTCTCCCCCTCTCTCGTGGAGATCTATTCGATGTAATCTTATTTTTGCGGTGTGTTTGTTGAGATCGATGAATTGTGGGTTTATGATCAAGATTATCTATGAGCAATATTTGAATCTTTTCTGAATTCTTTTATGTATGATTGAGTTATCTTTACAAGTCTCTTCGCATTATCTATTTGGTTTGGCCAACTAGATTGGTAGTTCTTGCAATGGGAGAAGTGTTTAGCTTTGGGTTCAATCTTGCGGTGTCCTTTCCCAGTGACAGTAGGGGCAGCAAGGCACGTATTGTATTGTTGCCATCGAGGATAACAAGATGGGGTATTTATCATATTGCATGAATTTATTCCTCTACATCATGTCATCTTGCTTAAGGCGTTACTCTGTTTTCATTAACTTAATACTATAGATGCATGCTGGATAGGGTTGATGAGTGGAGTAATAGTAGTAGATGCAGGCAGGAGTCGGTGTACTTGTCTCGGACGTGATGCCTATATACATGGTCATACCTAGATACTCTCATAACTATGCTCAATTCTGTCAATTGCTCAACAGTAATTTGTTCACCCACCGTAAAATACCTATGCTCTTGAGAGAAGCCACTAGTGAAATCTATGGCCCCCGGGTCTATTTTCATCATATTAATCTTCCTACTCTTTATTATTGCTTTGCTCTTTACTTTGACTTTTATTTTACTTTGCATCTTTATACCAAAAATACCAAAAATATTATCTATCATCTCTATCAGATCTCACTCTCGTAAGTGACCGTGAAGGGATTGACAACCCCTATTCGCGTTGGTTGCGAGGAGCTATTTGTTTTGTGTAGGTACGAGGGACTAAGCGTGGCCTCCTACTGGATTGATACCTTGGTTCTCAAAAACTGAGGGAAATACTTACGCTACTCTGCTGCATCATCCTCTCCTCTTCGGGGAAAACCAACGCAAGCTCAAGATGTAGCAAGAAGGATTTCTTGCGCCGTTGCCGGAGAGTCTACGCAGAAGTCAGCATACCAAGTACCCATCACAATCCCTTATCTCTCGCATTGCATTATTTTCCATTTGCCTCTCATTTTCCTCTCCCCCACTTAACCCTTGCCATTTTATTCGCCCTCTCTTTTCCGTTCGCCTTGATGTCTCTCTTGGCTCGTCTTCTCGCTTGGTTGAAATAGTTGAGTATTTATTCCTAAACAAAGAAGCTAATATCTATGGATCCTCATCCGCTTGCCAATATTTTTAAGAGATCCAATTATGATGAACCAATTCCTAGTGATTTGGATGCACTAGATTATCTTTATAAGCTTTTGCCTGAAATCCGTAAATCTGAAAATTGTGATGAAGTGCTTCATGATAGATCTTTGAATAAAAAGCATGATTGCAATGATTTTATTATAAATTCTATCGATGTAAATTATGCTAATAATATGCAAAACCCTAAGCTTGGGGATGCTAGTTTTGCTATGTCTACTACTTGTTGCAATGATCATGATTGGGGTGATTCTTCTTATGATCTTGAAAAATTATTTAATCCCCATGATGAATATGAGATTGATAATATTGTTTGCAATAATATTGAAAGTGGGTTTGGAAGAGTGTCAACTTTAGATACCACATATTTGGAGAATATTCAATCTTATGAATTTTTTTATAAAAGTGGGTTTGGAGAGGTCATGACTTTAGTTAATGATAATCCCACTATTTTGGAAGAGTGTCAACTTCACATGCATGTGGATCGTGTTGAGAATATGTTATGTGATAGTTATATTGTTGAATTTTCTTATGATCCTACATGTAATTATTATGAGAGGGAAAATATGGTTATAGAAATTTTCATGTTACTAAATTACCTCTCATTATGTTGAGATTGCTATTGTTCCTTTTCGCTTCCTTGCATATGCTAGTTTTTGCTTGTTATGATAATTTTTTTGCCTATAATATGACTATGCATAGGAAGTATGTTAGACTTAAGTGTGTTTGTCACATGTTTTATGATGCTCTCTTTCTGCCTCAATTTTTGTCTTTCTTGTGAGCATCATTGAATCTCAATGCCTAGCTAAAAAGGCTTTAAAGAAAAGCGCTTGTTGGGAGACAACCCAATATTTTTCCTTGCTTATTAGTAATAAATAATCCATCTACCGTCTGTTTAGATGTGGTTTTATGTTTTAATTAGTGTTTGTGCCAAGTTAAACCTATAGGATCTTCTTGGATAATAGTTATTTGATCTTGCTGTAATTTCCAGAAACTTTCAGTTCACGAAAACAATTGTTAAAAATCATCACCAGAACGTGATAAATTAGTGATTCCAATTGCTGCTGATCAATAAACCAATTGTATAGGTCGTCCTATTTTTGCTGAATTTTTGGAGTTCCAGAAGTTTGCGTTAGTTACAGATTACTACAGAATGTTCTGTTTTTGACAGATTCTGTTTTTCGTGTGTTGTTTGCTTATTTTGATGAATCTATGGCTAGTAAAATAGTTTATGATCCATAGGGAAGTTGGAATACAGTATGTTTAACACCAATATAAATTAAGAATGAGTTCATTACAGTACCTTGAAGTGGTCTTTTGTTTTCTTTCGCTAACGGAGCTCATGAGATTTCTGTTGAATTTTGTGTTGTGAAGTTTTCAAGTTTTGGGTGAAATTTTTTGATGGATTATGGAACAAGGAGTGGCTAGAGCCTAAGCTTGGGGATGCCCATGGAACCCCCATGATAATCCAAGGACACCAAAAAGTCAAAGCTTGGGGATGCCCCGGAAGGCATCCCTCTTTAAATCCACTTCCATCGGTAACTTTACTTGGAGCTATATTTTTATTCACCACATGATATGTGTTTTGCTTGGAGCGTCTTGTATTATTTGAGTCTTTGCTTGTTAGTTTACCACAATCATCCTTGCTGTACACCTTTTGAGAGAACCACACATGAATTGGAATTTGTTAGAATACTCTATGTGCTTCACTTATATCTTTTGAGCTTGATAGTTTTGCTCTATGTGCTTCACTTATATCTTTTGAGCTTGATAGTTTTGCTCTAGTACTTCACTTATATCTTTTAGAAACACGGTGGTGGATTTGTTTTAAAGAAACTATTGATCTCTCATACTTCACTTAGATTATTTTGAGAGTCTTAAATAGCATGGTAATTTGCTTAATAATAATATGCTTGGTATTCAAGATTTGTAAAATATTCTTTTGAGTGCGTTGAATACTAAGAAAAGTTTGATGCTTGATAATTTTTTTGAGATATGGAGGTGATAATATCAAAGTCGTGCTAGTTGAGTAGTTGTGAATTTGAGAAATGCTTGTGTTGAAGTTTGCAAGTCCCGTAGCATGCACGTATGGTAAACATTATGTAACAAATTTGAAACATGAGGTGTTATTTGATTGTCCTCCTTATGAGTGGCAGTCGGGGACGAGCGATGGTCTTTTCCTACCAATCTATCCCCCTAGGAGCATGCGCGTAGTGCTTTGGTTTTTGATGGGTTGTAGATTTTTGCAATAAGTATATGAGTTCATTATGACTAATGTTGAGTCCATGGATTATACGCACTTTCACATTTCCATCATTGCTAGCCTCTTCGGTACCGTGCATTGCCCTTTCTCACATTGAGAGTTGGTGCAAACTTTGCCGGTGCATCCAAACCCCGTGATATGATACGCTCTTTCACACATAAACCTCCCTTATATCTTCCTCAAAATAGCCACCATACCTACCTATTATGGCATTTCCATAGCCATCCGAGATATATTGCCATGCAACTTTCCACCATACCGTTCTTCATGACACATTCATCATTGTCATATTGCTTAGCATGATCATGTAGTTGACATAGTATTTGTGGCAAAGCCACCGTTCATAATTCTTTCATACATGTCACTCTTGGTTCATTGCATATCCTGGTACACCGCCGGAGGCATTCATATAGAGAGTCTCATATATTGTGCTTCCAAGTAGCACCATGTTCTTCATATAGCGAGTCTCATATATTGTGCTTCCAAGTAGCACCATGTTCTTCATATAGCGAGTCTCATATATTGTGCTTCAAAGTAGCACCATGTTTTTCATATAGAGAGTTTCATATGTTGTCACTTTCATTTACTAGTGGGAATTTTTCATTATAGAACTTGGCTTGTATATTCCAACGATGGGCTTCCTCAAATGCCGTAGGTCTTCGTGAGCAAGCAAGTTGGATGCACACCCACTTAGTTTCTTTGTTGAGCTTTCATACATTTATAGCTCTAGTGCATCCGTTGCATGGCAATCCCTAATCCTTGCATTAACATCAATTGATGGGCATTTCCATAGCCTGTTGATTAGCCTTGTTGATGTGAGACCTTCTCCTTTTTTGTCTTCTCCACATAACCCCCAGCATTATATTCTATTCCACCCATAGTGCTATGTCCATGGCTCGCGCTCATATATTGCGTGAAGGTTTATAAGTTTGAGATTACTAAAGTATGAAACAATTGCTTGGCTTGTCATCGGGGTTGTGCATGATGAAAGCATTCTTGTGTGACGGAAATGGAGCATGACTAAACTATATGATTTTGTAGGGTTGAACTTTCTTTGGCCATGTTATTTTGAGAAGACATAATTGCTTAGTTAGTATGCTTGAAGTATTATTATTTTTATGTCAATATGAAATTTTGTCTTGAATCTTACAGATCTGAATATTCATACCACAATTAAGAAGAATTACATTGGAATTATGCCAAGTAGCACTCCGCATCAAAAATTCTCTTTTTATCATTTACCTACTAGAGGACGAGCAGGAATTAAGCTTGGGGATGCCTGATACGTCTCCAACGTATCTATAATTTTTGATTGCTCCATGCTATATTATCTATTGTTTTGGACTGTATTGGGCTTTATTTTCCACTTTTATATTACTTTTGGGACTAACCTATTAACCGGAGGCCCAACCCAGAATTGTTGTTTTTTGCCTATTTCAGTGTTCCGAAGAAACGGAATATCAAATGAAGTCTAACCGGAATGAAATCTTCGGGAACGTGATTTTCTCATCGGATAAGACCCAGGAGACTTGGACCCTCCATCAAGAAAGCTCCGAGGCGGCCACGAGGGTGGAGGGCACGCCCCCCTACCTCATGGGCCCCTCAAGGCTCCACCGACGTACTTCTTCCTCCTATATATACCTATGTACCCCCGTCAGATCAGATACGGAGCCAAAAACCTAATTCCACCGCCGCAACTTTCTGTATCCACGAGATCCCATCTTGGGGCCTGTTCCGGAGCTCCGCCGGAAGGGGATTCCACCACGGAGAGCTTCTACATCAACAGCATAGCCTCTCCGATGAAGTGTGACTAGTTTACCTCAGATCTTCGGGTCCATAGTTAGTAGCTAGATGGCTTATTCTCTCTTTTTGGATCTCAATACAATGTTCTCCCTCTCTCACGTGGAGATCTATTCGATGTAATCTTCTTTTTGCGGTGTGTTTGTTGAGATCGATGAATTGTGGGTTTATGATCAAGATTATCTATGAGCAATATTTGAATCTTTTCTGAATTCTTTTATGTATGATTGAGTTATCTTTACAAGTCTCTTTGAATTATACGTTTGGTTTGGCCAACTAGATTGGTAGTTCTTGCAATGGGATAAGTGTTTAGCTTTGGGTTCAATCTTGCGGTGTCCTTCCCAGTGACAGTAGGGGCAGCAAGGCACGTATTGTATTGTTGCTATAGAGGATAACAAGATGGGGTATTTATCATATTGCATGAATTTATTCCTCTACATCATGTCATCTTGCTTAAGGCGTTACTATGTTTTCATTAACTTAATACTCTAGATGCATCTTTGGATAGCGATCGATGAGTGGAGTAATAGTAGTAGGCATGAGGTGAGTCGGTCTACTTGTCTCGGACGTGATGCCTATATACATGATCATACCTAGATACTCTCATAACTATGCTCAATTCTGTCAATTGCTCAACAGTAATTTGTTCTCCCACCATAAAATACCTATGCTCTTGAGAGAAGCCACTAGTGAAATCTATGGCCCCCGGGTCTATTTTGATCATATTAATCTTCCTACGCTTTATTATTGCTTTGCTCTTTACTTTGCCTTTTATTTTACTTTGCATCTTTATACCAAAAATACCAAAAATATTATCTATCATCTCTATCAGATCTCACTCTTGTAAGTGACCGTGAAGGGATTGACAACCCCTATTCGCGTTGGTTGCGCGGAGCTATTTGTTTTGTGTAGGTACGAGGGACTTGCGCGTGGCCTCCTACTGGATTGATACCTTGGTTCTCAAAAACTGAGGGAAATACTTACGCTACTCTGCTGCATCATCCTCTCCTCTTCGGGGAAAACCGACGCAAGCTCAAGACGTAGCACTAATCACAGTAAGGAATCATATTAGTTAGTGGCCTTGACGCTGCTTCTCTAGGGTTTGGGGTGGCCTCAACAACGCTTCAAGGGTTTGGGGTTGCCTCGAGAGAGTTTGTCGGGTAGGGGCGCAGCGGGAGGGGGTAGGAGACCGACATCGTTTTTTTCTAGGGTTTGGGTGTCCTCGAGAGTTTTGGTCGAGCGAGAGGGATCGGGGGGTGCTCCCGCGGTATAAGTTATCACAATCGAGAGGGGGTATATATATCAACCGCCCCTCATGTCGAAGTTATCCGGGAGGGGGTAATATCGACAACAACGACATACATACACGGGAACATAATGTTATTGGGGAGTATATCGACCCCCCCCCCCATGTGTTGAAGTTATCGGGAGGGGGTTATATCGACAACGACGACATACGTACATGGGAAAATAATATTATCGGGGAGGGGGTATATCGACCCCCCTCGTGTTGAAGTTATCCGGAGGGGTATATCGACGACGACAGACCCGATAAAACATAAGAAAACGAAGAAGAAATAAAAAGAGGAGAAGAAGAAAGGAATAGAGGAGAAGATCAAAGAAAAAAGAAGACAAAAAAAGAGGAGAAGAAAAAAGGAATAGAGGAGTAGACGAAAAATAGAAAAAAAATCTATTTTTTCTTCTTCTCCTCTATTCCTTTCTTCTTCTCCTCTTCCTTTTCTTCCTCTCCTCTTCTTCTCCTTTTTCCTCTTCTTATTTTCCTTTTTCCTCTCCTAAATATATACAACTTTTCTACAAATGAAACTAACCTAAAATGTACTAATTCAGAGAACATATATAGATAATCCTTTTCTAAATATATAAATCTAACTTTTGCATATATGAACATATATACACAGAGAACATACAAACATATATACATTTGTATAAAAAGCAAAATACAAATCATCATATATATGAACAAAAAATCTGAAAAGAAGGCGTATATCATATATACACAATACATATACTCACATATATACATATATATATATATATATATATATATATATATATAATCTGAAAAAAACAAGCATATAATATATGAAAAAAACAAGGACAGGGGAGGGGCGCCGGCCGGACCAAGGTGAGGAGGGGCAGGGGCGCGGGTTCGGCGGCGAGGACGGCGACGGGGCAGGGCGCTGTCGGCGAGGAGCGGGGCAGGGGCGACGGCCGGCAAGAAAGGGGCGGGCAGGGCGACGACGACGACGGGGCGGGCGAGCGGCAGCGTCGGGCGAGGGCACGGGCGACGGCGAGTGGGCGGCGACGGCGACCTCGGGCGGCTCGGGAGGCGACGGCGACGTCGGGGCAGGGGCCGGCGTCGAGGAGCAGCAACAGCCTGGCGGCGCTCGAGAGAAGAATGGCGGGTGGGGGGAAATTTCCTAAGTGTTTGGTTATATAGAAAAGGCTTTGGTCCTGGTTCATGTCATCAGCCGGGACCAATGCCACCCTTTAGGCCCGGTTGGTGCCACCAACCGGGACTAAAGGCCTCTTTTCAGCAGCCCAAAGGGCGGGAAGCGGCGGCCTTTGGTCCCGGTTGGTAGCACCAACCGGGACTAAAGGGTGGCATTGGTCGATTGATGCCACGAACGGTGCCAATGCACCCCTTTAGTCGGTTGGTGGCACCAACTTGGGACCAAAAACCTTCTTGCCCGTGTCAAAAGTTTAGTACCAGCTCGCTAGCTGAGAGAGCTCGAGAGTGGTTTATAAGTGCTGTTGCGCCCACCCTCTCGAGATCCTCTCAATTGAAGGCTTTCGGGCCTAACCGTACGCTGTGTGCCTGTGGGCCTACTGGGCCTCCTGCGGGCCTGAATCCTGGCCCATGGTAGGGTTTCTAGTCGTATTCACGCCACGGGGGCGCAGTAGGTGGCACTTTTTTTGTTTTTTGTTTTCTTTGTTGATTTATTTATATTATTTTGTTTCTACTTACAACAAAATAATTATTGTTGCTATTTTTATTTATTTTATTAAAGTTTATTTTTAAATATTTTTCTTTTAGGTCACAAAAATTATAAACTTTCTCTTAGTGCCATTAGTTTTCAAATTTTAATAGTTAAAATACTGTGTTTAATATTACTGTGTTTAAAATTCAATGTTTTTTCCGGTTTTTTTGTTTTGTTTTTTGCATTATTTATTTTCTTTTGTTTTTTGCTTTAATTTTTAATTCTTTTTGCTTTTAGGTCAGCAAAATTATAAACTTTCAGTTAGTCCCAATAGTTTTAGAAAAATTATTTTGTTTTTTTGTTTTCTTTGTTGCTTTATTTATTTTATTTTGTTTCTACTTACAACAAAATAATTATTGTTGCTATTTTTATTTATTTTATTAAAGTTTATTTTTAAATATTTTTCTTTTATGTCACAAAAATTATAAACTTTCTCTTAGTGCCATTAGTTTTCAAATTTCAATAGTTAAAATACTGTGTTTAATATTACTGTGTTTAAAATTCAAAGTTTTTTTTCCAGTATTTTTGTTTTGTTTTTTGCATTATTTATTTTCTTTTGTTTTTTGCTTTATTTTTTAATTCCTTTTGCTTTTAGGTCAGCAAAATTATAAACTTTCTGTTAGTGCCATCAGTTTTACAAAAATTACAAACTTTGTGTTAGTGCCATTAGTTTTCAAATTTGAATAGTTAAAATTTGAATTCTTTGAAATTTGTGTAAATCACAAGTTTGTGATTAACTTTACTAAAAAAATGAGCATAGATGCTGTTGGGGAACGTAGTAATTTCAAAAAAATTCCTACGCACACGCAAGATCATGGTGATGCATAGCAACGAGAGGGGAGAGTGTTGTCTACGTACCCTCGTAGACCGAAGCGGTAGCGATCACAACGTAGAGGAAGTAGTCGTACGTTCTCCTCGCGATCCAACCGATCCCAGCGCCGTTACTCCGGCGCCTCCGAGTTCTTGGCACACGTTCAGCTCGGTGACGCTCCTCAGGCTCCGATCTAGCAAAGCTCCGGGGAGAGAGTTCCGTCGGCCTGACGGCGTGGTGGCGATCTTGATGTTCTACCGATGCGAGGCTTCGCCTAAGCACCGCTTCTGATATGACCGAGGTGGAATATGGTGGAGGGGCACCGCAGACGGCTAAGAGATCCAAGAGATCAATTGTTGTGTCTTTGGTGCTAGCCCTGCCCTCTATTTATATGTTGAGCCCGGGGTCGAAACTTGGAGCAAAAGCCTCCTCAAAGTCGGTTTTGCCGAAAAGCAAGAGTCCCACTCGGACTCCAGGACCAAACGCCACAATCCTTGATGTCTGGCCCCAGACGCCATGGGCCTCGGCGTCGGCCCAGGCGAGACGCCAGGTCTCCGGCGTTTGGCCCCACAACCTCCATAAAACTCCTTTTGCACCGACCTAAAGCCTCATGGGCTTGACCCCTTGGCCTGAACATATCATCCAATATATGAATCTTTACGTCTCGACCATTTCGAGACTCCTCGTCATGTCCCCGATCTCATCCGGGACTCCGAACTCCTTCGGTACATCAAAATACACAAAACTCATAATATAACCGTCATCGAAACCTTAAGCGTGCGGACCCTACGGTTCGAGAACAATGTAGACATGACCGAGACACGTCTCGGTCAATAACCAATAAGCGGGACCTGGATGCCCATATTGGCTCCTACATATTCTCTGAAGATCTTTATCGGTCGGACCGCATAACAACATACGTTGTTCCCTTTGTCATCGGTATGTTACTTGCGAGATTCGATCGTCGGTATCCAATACCTAGTTCAATCTCGTTCTTGGCAAGTCTCTTTACTCGTTCCGTAATACATCATCTCACAGCTAACTCATTAGTTGTAATGCTTGCAAGGCTTAGTGATGTGTATTACCGAGAGGGCCCAGAGATACCTCTCCGAGCAATCGGAGTGACAAATCCTAATCTCGAAATACGCCAACCCAACATCTGCCTTTGGAGACACCTGTAGTACTCCTTTATAATCACCCGATTCACGTTGTGACGTTTGGTAGTACCAAAGTGTTCCTCCAGTGGCAGAGTCGCATAATCTCATAGTTATAGGAACATGTATAAGTCATGGATAAAAGCAATAGCAACATACTAAGCGATCGGTGCTAAGCTAATGGAATGGGTCATGTCAATCAGATCATTCAACTAATGATGTGACCTTGTTAATCAAATAACAACTCTTTTGTCTATGGTTAGGAAACATAACCATCTTTGATTAACAAGCTAGTCAAGTAGAGGCATACTAGTGACACTCTGTTTGTCTATATATTCACACATGTATTATGTTTCCTGTTAATACAATTCTAGCATGAATAATAAACATTTATCATGATATAAGGAAATAAATAATAACTTTATTATTGCCTCTAGGGCATATTTCCTTCAGTCTCCCACTTGCACTAGAGTCAATAATCTAGATCACATCACCATGTGATTAACATCGATAGTTCACATCATCATGTGATTAACACCCATAGTTCACATCGCCATGTGACCAACACCCAAAGGGTTTACTAGATTCAGTAATCTAGTTCACATCGCTATGTGATTAACACCCAAAGAGTACTAAGGTGTGATCATGTTTTGCTTGTGAGAGAATCTTAGTCAACGGGTCTTTCATATTCAGATCCGTTATGTATTTTGCAATTTTCTATGCCTACAATGCTGCGCGGAGCTACTCTAGCTAATTGCTCCCACTTTCAATATGTATCTAGATCGAGACTTAGAGTCATCCAGATCGGTGTCAAAACTTGCATCGGCGTAACCCTTTACGATGAACCTTTTGTCACTTCCATAATCGAGAAACATATCCTTATTCCACTAAGGATAATTTTGACCGATGTCGATGATCTACTCCTAGATCACTATTGCACTCCTTGCCAAACTTCGATTGTAGGGTATACAATAGATCTGGTACACAGCATGGCATACTTTATAGAACCTATGGCCAAGGCATAGGGAATGACTTTCATTCTCTTTCTATCTTCTGCCGTGGTCGGGTTTTGAGTCTTACTCAATTTCACACCTTGTAACACAGGCAAGAACTCTTTCTTTGACTGTTCCATTTTGAATTACTTCAAAATCTTGTCAAGGTATGTACTCATTGAAAAAAAACTTATCAAGCGTCTTGATCTATCTCTATAGATCTTGATGCTCAATATGTAAGCAGCTTCACCGAGGTCTTTCTTTGAAAAACTCCTTTCAAACACTCCTTTATGCTTTGCAGAATAATTCTACATTATTTCCGATCTACAATATGTCATTCACATATACTTATCGAAATGTTGTAGTGCTCCCACTCACTTTCTAGTAATTACAGGCTTCACCGCAAGTCTGTATAAAACTATATGCTATGATCAACTTATCAAAGCATGTATTCCAACTCTGAGATGCTTGCACCAGTCCATAGATGGATCACTGGAGCTTGCACATTTTGTTAGCTCCTTTAGGATTGACAAAACCTTCTGGTTGCATCATATACAACTCTTCTTTAATAAATCCATTAAAGAATGTAGTTTTGACATCCATTTGCCAGATTTCATAAAATGTGGCAATTGCTAACATGATTCGGACAGACTTAAGCATCGCTACAGTTGAGAAAATCTCATTGTAGTCAACACCTTGAACTTGTCGAAAACCCTTTTTGTGACAAGTCGAGCTTTGTAGATAGTAACACTACTATCTGTGTCCGTCTTCCTCTTGAAGATCCATTTATTTAAACATGGCTTGCTGATCATCGAGCAAGTCAATCAAAGTCCATACTTTGTTCTCATACATGGATCCTATCTCAGATTTCATGGCCTCAAGCCATTTCGCGGAATCTGGGCTCATCATCGTTTCCTCATAGTTTCCTCATAGTTCGTAGGTTCATCATGGTCTAGTAACATGACTTCCAGAACATGATTACCGTACTACTCTGGTGCGGATCTTACTCTGGAAGACCTACGAGGTTTGGTAGCAACTTGATCTGAAGTTTCATGATCATCATCATTAACTTCCTCACTAATTGGTGTAGGAATCACTGGAACTGATTTCTGTGATGAACTACTTTCCAATAAGGGAGAAGGTATAATTACCTCATCAAGTTCTACTTTCCTCCCACTCACTTCTTTCGAGAGAAACTTCTTCTCTAGAAAGGATCCATCTTAGCAACGAAAAACTTGCCTTCGGATCTGTGATAGAAGGTATACCCAACATTTTGGGTATCCTATGAAGACACATTTCTCCGATTTGGGTTCGAGCTTATCAGGATGAAACTTTTTCACATAAGCATCGCAACTCCAAACTTCAAGAAACAACAACTTTGGTTTCTTGCCAAACCACAGTTCATACGGTGTCGTCTCAACGGATTTAGATGGTGCCCTTTTAACGTGAATGCAGCTGTCTCTAATGCATAGCCCCAAAACTATAACGGTAAATCGGTAAGAAACATCATAGATCGCACCATATCAAATAAAGTGCGATTCTGACGTTCGGACACACCATAACATTGTGGTGTTCCAGGTGGCGTGAGCTGTGAAACTATTCCACATTATTTTAATTGAAGACCAAACTCGTAACTCAATTATTCGTCTTTGCGATTAGATCGCAGAAACTTTATTTTCTTGTTACGATGATTTTTCCACTTCACTCTGAAATTCTTTGAACCTTTCAACTATTTTAGACTTATGTTTCATCAAGAAGATATACGCATATCTGCTCAAATCGTCTGTGAAGGTCAGAAAATAATGATACTTGCCACGAGCATCAACACTTTTTGGATCGCATACATCGGTATGTATTATTTCCAACAAGTCAGTAGCTCATTCCATTGTTCCGGAGAACGGAGTTTTTAGTCATCTTGCCCAAAAGGCACGGTTCGCAAGCATCAAATGATTCATAATCAAGTGATTCCAAAAGCCCATCAGTATGGAGTTTCTTCATGCGCTTTACACCAATATGACCTAAACTGCAGTGCCACAAATAAATTGCACTATCATTATTAACTTTACATATTTTGGTTTCAATATTATGAATATGTGTATCACACGATCGAGATCCAACAAACCATTTTCATTGGGTGTATGACCATAGAAGGTTTTATTCATGTAAACAGAACAATAATTATTCTCTAACTTACATGAATAACCGTATTGCAATAAACATGATCAAATCATATTTATGCTCAACGCTAACGCCAAATAACATTTATTTAGGTTCAACACTAATCCCGAGAGTATAGGGAGTGTGCGATGATGATCATATCAATCTTGGAACTACTTCCAACACTCATCGTCACTTCACCCTTAACTAGTTTCTGTTTATTCTACAACTCCCGTTTCGAGTTACTACTCTTAGTAACTGAACCAGTACCAAATACCGAGGGGTTGCTATAAACACTAGTAAAGTACACATCAATAACATGTATATCAAATATACCTTTGTTTACTTTGCCATCCTTCTTATCCGCCAAATACTTGGGGTAGTTCTGCTTCCAGTAACCAGTCCCTTTGCAGTAAAAGCACTTAGTCTCAGGCTTAGGTCTAGACTTGGGATTCTTCACTTGAGCAGCAACTTGCTTGCCGTTCTTCTTGAAGTTCCCTTCTATCCCTTTGCCCTTTTCTTGAAACTAGTGGTCTTGTTAACCATCAACACTTGATGTTCTTTCTTGATTTCTACCTTCATCGATTTCATCATCATGAAAAACTCGGGAATTATTTTTATCATCCCTTGCATACTATAGTTCATCATGAAGTTCTAGTAACTTAGTGTTGGTGACTAGAGAATTCTGTCAATCACTATCTTATCTGAAAGATTAACTCCCACTTGATTCAAGCGATTGAAGTACCCAGACAATCTGAGAACATGCTCACTAGTTGAGCGATTCTCTTCCATCTTTTAGCTATAGAACTTGTTGGAGATTTCATATCTCTCAACTCGGTATTTGCTTGAAATATTAACTTCAATTCCTGGAACATCTCATATGGTCCATGACGTTCAAAACGTCTTTGAAGTCCCGATTCTAAGCTGTTAAGTATGGTGCACTAAACTATCAAGTAGTCATCATATTGAGGTAGCCAAACGTTCATAACGTCTACATTTGCTCCTGCAATAGGTCTGTCATCACCTAGCGGTGCATTAAGGACATAATTCTTACGTGGAGCAATGAGGATAAACCTCAGATCACGGATCCAATCCGCATCATTGCTACCAACATTTTCAATACAATTTTCTCTAGGAACACATATAAAAACATAGGGAAGCAACAACGCGAGCTATTGATCTACAACATAATTTGCAAAATACTACCAGGACTAAGTTCATGATAAATTAAAGTTCAATTAATCATATTACTTAAGAACTCCCACTTAGACAGACATCTCTCTAGTCATCTAAGTGATCACGTGATCCAAATCAACTAAACCATAACCGATCATCACGTGAGATGGAGTAGTTTTCAATGGTGAACATCTTATGTTGATCATATCTACTATATGATTCACGCTCGACCTTTCGGTCTACGTGTTCCGAGGCCATATCTGCATATGCTAGGCTCGTCAAGTATAACCTGAGTATTCTGAGTGTGCAAAACTGGCTTGCACCCGTTGTAGATGGACGTAGAGCTTATCACACCCGATCATCACGTGGTGTCTCGGCACGACGAACTTTGGCAACGGTGCATACTCAGGGAGAACACTACTAGATAATTTCTTGAGAGATCATCTTAAAATGCTACCGCCAATCAAAGCAAAATAAGATGCATAAAGGATAAACATCACATGCAATCAATATAAGTGATATGATATGGCCATCATCATCTTGTGCTTGTGATCTCCATCTCCGAAGCACCGTCGTGATCACCATCGTCACCGGGCGCGACACCTTGATCTCCATCGTAGCATCGTTGTCGTTACGCCATCTATTGCTTCTCGACTATCGCTACCGCTTAGTGATAAAGTAAAGCAATTACAGGCGTTGCATTTCATACAATAAAGCGACAACCATATGGCTCCAGCCGATTGCCGATAACTTCGGTTACAAAACATGATCATCTCATACAATAAAATATAGCATCACGTCTTGACCATATCACATCACAACATGCCCTGCAAAAACAAGTTAGACGTCTTCTACTTTGTTGTTGCAAATTTTACGTGGCTGCTACGGGCTTAAGCAAGAACCAATCTCACCTACGCATCAAGACCACAACGATATTTCGTCAAATAGACTCCGTTTTAACCTTCTCAAGGACCGGGCGTAGCCACACTCGGTTCAACTAAAGTGAGAGAGACAGACACCCGCCAGCCACCTTTAAGCACGAGTGCTCATAACGGTGAAACCAGTCTCGCGTAAGCGTACGCGTAATGTCGGTCCGGGCCGCTTCATCTCACAATACCGCTGAACCAAAGTATGACATGCTGGTAGGCAGTATGACTTGTATCGCCCACAACACACATGTGTTCTACTCGTGCAAAACAAAAAAACAAAAAAAACAAGGCTCGGATGCCACTGTTGGGGAACGTAGTAATTTCAAAAATTTTCCTACGATCACGCAAGACCATGGTGATGGCACAGCAACGAGAGGGGAGAGTGTTGTCTACGTACCCTCGTAGACCGAAGCGGAAGCGATCACAACGTAGAGGAAGTAGTCGTACGTTCTCCTCGCGATCCAACCGATCCCAGCGCCAGCATCTCGGCGCCTCCGAGTTCTTGGCACACGTTCAGCTCGGTGACGCTCCTCAGGCTCCGATCCAGCAAAGCTCCGGGAGAGAGAGTTCCGTCAGCACGACGGCGTGGTGACGATCTTGATGTTCTACCGACGCAGGGCTTCGCCTAAGCACCGCTACGATATGACCGAGGTGGAATATGGTGGAGGGAGGCACCGCACACGGCTAAGAGATCCAAGAGATCAATTGTTGTGTCTTTGGTGCTAGCCCTGCCCCTCTATTTATATGTTGAGCCCCGGGGTCGAAACTTGGAGCAAAAGCCTCCTCAAAGTCGGTTTTGCCCGAAAAGCAAGAGTCTCACTCGGACTCCAGGACCAAACGCCACAATCCTTGGCGTCTGGCCCAGACGCCATGGGCCTCGGCGTCTGGCCCAGGGCCAGACGCCAGGGTTTCCGGCGTTTGGCCCCACAACCTCCATAAAACTCCTTTTGAACCGACCTAAAGCCTCATGGGCTTGACCCCTTGGCCTAAACATATCATCCAATATATGAATCTTTACGTCTCGACCATTTCGAGACTCCTCGTCATGTCCCCGATCTCATCCGGGACTCCGAACTCCTTCGGTACATAAAAATACACAAAACTCATAATATAACCGTCATCGAAACCTTAAGCGTGCGGACCCTACGGTTCGAGAACAATGTAGACATGACCGAGACACGTCTCCAGTCAATAACCAATAGCGGGACCTGGATGCCCATATTGGCTCCTACATATTCTACGAAGATCTTTATCGGTCAGACCGCATAACAACATACGTTGTTCCCTTTGTCATCGGTATGTTACTTGCCCGAGATTCGATCGTCGGTATCCAATACCTAGTTCAATCCCGTTCTTGGCAAGTCTCTTTACTCGTTCCGTAATACATCATCTCACAGCTAACTCATTAGTTGTAATGCTTGCAAGGCTTAGTGATGTGTATTACCGAGAGGGCCCAGAGATACCTCTCCGACAATCGGAGTGACAAATCCTAATCTCGAAATCGCCAACCCAACATCTGCCTTTGGAGACACCTGTAGTACTCCTTTATAATCACCCGATTCACGTTGTGACGTTTGGTAGTACCCAAAGTGTTCCTCCGGTAAACGGAGTCGCATAATCTCATAGTTATAGGAACATGTATAAGTCATGGATAAAAGCAATAGCAACATACTAAGCGATGCGGTGCTAAGCTAATGGAATGGGTCATGTCAATCAGATCATTCAACTAATGATGTGACCTTGTTAATCAAATAACAACTCTTTTGTCTATGGTTAGGAAACATAACCATCTTTGATTAACAAGCTAGTCAAGTAGAGGCATACTAGTGACACTCTGTTTGTCTATATATTCACACATGTATTATGTTTCCTGTTAATACAATTCTAGCATGAATAATAAACATTTATCATGATATAAGGAAATAAATAATAACTTTATTATTGCCTCTAGGGCATATTTCCTTCAGATGCGCCTATAGAGAAAATTCAACCTAAATTCATAATAAATTTCTATGAATTGCAGAGAAATTCAGTATGAATTTAGGTCAAATTCCCTCTATAAGGGCATCTATTTTCACTTTGAGAGAAGCTCAACAAGGCAGAGAGGGAGTGGCTTATAAACCGGTGTGAGCGCCCTTCAGTTGGCGAGGTGGGACTAAACTCTGACCGCAACGAGGACCAACCCTTTAGTCCCGGTTTGTGGCACAAACCGGGACTAATGGTCATGTGCCAGGGGCGAGGCGCATTGGTCCCGGTTCGTGCTTGGAACCGGGACCAAAAGGTCCAGACGAACCGGGACCAATGGCTCACGTGGCTGCCCTCTTCCGGTGATCTGCCTCGCCTTTGAAATGCTTGCCTTTCTTTCGACATTGATGGTTGGTCGGAAGAAATCGATGATGGCCCAGGTACACATTCTTCCTGCATTTGTCCAGGTATACACTTTCAGTGTCATCTAAACAAGGCGCGTGCATGCGTGGTATCCCTTGTTTGTCTGTCACGAAGGTTCTTGAGAAAGGGCCAATCGTTGATGGTCACGAACAGAAACGCCTTTAGGTCAAATTCCTCCTGTTTGTGCTCATCCCACATACGTACACCGTTTCCATTCCACAGCTGTAAAAGTTCTTTAACTAATGGCCTTAGGTACACATCAATGTCGTTGCCGGGTTGCTTAGGGCCTTGGATGAGAAGCGGCATCATAATGAACTTTCGCTTCATGCACATCCAAGGAGGAAGGTTATACATACATAGAGTCACGGGCAGGTGCTGTGATTGCTGCTCTGCTCCCGAAAGGATTAATGCCATCCGCGCTTAAAGCAAACCATACGTTCCTTGGGTCACTTGCAAACTCATCCGGTACTTTCTCTCGATTTTTCTCCACTGCGACCCGTCGTGGTGCTCTCAACTTCCCGTCTTTCTTACGGTCCTCACTGTGTCATCGCATCAACTTGGCATGCTCTCCTTTCTGAACAGACATTTCAACCGTGGTATTATAGGAGCATACCACATCACCCTCGCAGGAACCCTCTTCCTGGGGGGGCTCTCCATCAACATCACCAGGGTCATCTCGTCTGATCTTATACCGTAATGCACCGCATACCGGGCATGCATTCAGATCCTTGTACGCACCGGGGTAGAGGATGCAGTCATTAGGGCATGCATGTATCTTCTGCACCTCCAATCCTAGAGGGCATACGACCTTCTTTGCTGCGTATGTACTATCGGGCAATTCGTTATCCTTTGGAAGCTTCTTCTTCAATATTTTCAGTAGCTTCTCAAATCCTTTGTCAGGCAGAGCATTCTCTGCCTTCCACTGCAGCAATTCTAGTATGGTACCGAGCTTTGTGTTGCCATCTTCGCAATTGGGGTACAACCCTTTTTTGTGATCCTCTAACATGTGATCGAACTTCAGCTTCTCCTTTTGACTTTCGCATTGCGTCCTTGCATCGACAATGACCCGCGCGGAGATCATCATCATCGGGCACATCGTCTGGTACCTCTTGATCTTCAGCAGCTTCCCCCATTGCAGCATCATTGGGCACATCATCTGGTTCCTCTTGATCTTCAGCAGCTTCCCCCGTTGCAGCATCACCATATGCAGGGGGCACATAAGTTGTCAACGTCCTCTTCTTCTTTGCCGTCTTCCATCATAACCCCTATTTCTCCGTGCCTCGTCCAAACATTATAGTGTGGCATGAAACCATTGTAAAGCAGGTGGGTGTGAAGGATTTTCCGTTCAGAGTAAGACTTCGTATTCCCACATTTAGGGCATGGACAACACATAAAACCATTCTGCTTGTTTGCCTCAGCCACTTCGAGAAAATCATACATGCCCTTAATGTACTCGGAGGTGTGTCTGTCACCGTACATCCATTCCCGGTTCATCTGCGTGCGTTATATATAATTAAGTGTGTCAGAAACCATTACAGAACATCATGAATAGATAATTAAGTGACCAAATTAATAGAAGTTCATCATCACATTAAAATCAAAGTACATACATAGTTCTCATCTAACAACATAAAGCTCTCGGAGCATCTAAATTAATTAAACCATACATTGAAACTATGTAAAACATTTCAATGCGAAAACAAATGCGATCATAATCGCAACCAAGGTAACAATTGATCCAACGGCATAATGATACCAAGCCACGGTATGAATGGCATATTTTCTAATCTTTCTAATCTTCAAGCGCATTGCATCCATCTTGATCTTGTGATCATCGATGACATCCGCAACATGCAACTCCAATATCATCTTCTCCTCCTCAATTTTTTATTTTTTCCTTCAAGAAATTGTTTTCTTCTTCAACTAAATTTAACCTCTCGACAATAGGGTCGGTTGGAATTTCCGGTTCACATACCTCCTAGATAAATAAAATCTATGTCACGTTGGTCGGCATAATTTTCATAAACAATAAATGAACCAATAGTTATAAAGATAATATATACCACATCCGAATCATAGACAGGACGAGGGCCGATGGGGGCGGATACCAAAACCATCGCACTATATAATAACAAGCAATAAAATAGTAAGAAAATTAGACAAGTATCTATCTAAAGCAAGAATTTTTTTCTTTCAGAAAGAAGATAAGAACAAGAGGCTCACCACGGTGGTGCCGGCGACGAGATCGGCGCGGATGATCGACGACAGTGAAGACGGGGACGGGGCGTGACGGGCCGCTAATATAAACCTAGACAAATAGAGTTCGGAGGTCGTGCTTCGAGAGGAGAAAGCTTAACTAGTGTGGCTCGGGCATTTTATCGAACACCTCATTTGCATTGGAGGTGAGCTAGAGCACCACAAAGCCCTCCCCTCGCCGGCCAGAGAAAAACAGAGGACTGGAGTGCTCTGCTCGCGGGCGCGGGGTATATATAGGCACCTCAATGGTTCCGGTTGGTGGCACGAACCGGGACTAAAGGATAGCCTGTTGTCCCGATTCAAGCCACCAACCGGGACCGGTGGTGGTGGGCCAGGAGCCAGGCCCATTGGTCCCGGTTCGTCCCACCAACCGGGACCAAAAGGTCCAGACGAACCGGGACCAATGGCCCACGTGGCCCGGCCGGTCCCCTAGGCTCACGAACCGGGACTAATGGGCTGACCCGGCCTGAACCAAAGCCCTCTTTTCTACTAGTGGTTGGACACCGTGACATGGTCGGTAAAGGTTGGAATATGGATAAGCGACAACACAGATGAGACGCTATGTTCAAATAGATAACATGGACCTGCAAATGGGTCTTGACTCATGCTTATTGTGCTAGCAGTGTGATTTTTACTCCCATTACAACGCATGGACATGTTTGCTAGTGTGTAATAATACAGAGACCGGTGAAGTGGACGCACACCCCAACCTTCCTGTTCCGCGACTCGAGGATGGCTGGAGATACCAAAACCTATGTGACATGGTTCGAGCGGAAGAAGCAAGGGAGGGGGAGGAATTATCTCTGCATCCCGATCGAGGGAAGTGAGCCTAGCTCAATTGGTTGGGGGAGTGGATGTACAAACCTAACACCTAGGTTCAAATTCTCACGTAGGCGAATTTAGGTTCCTATTTATTCATGAGGATCAGGCTTTCATGCAATTCACGCATTTATCATTGAGGACTAGGCTTGGTACGTAACCCAGATTAAAAATTCTAGTACTCATATTTAAAAGGCTGTATGCATTCCTAGTTGGTGCAGAGGCCGGGGAAGTGAAATTCTCCCTCAATTTTGAACCCGGAAGTGAAAATCTCCCCCATTTTAAGGATCTTTGTTTGTCAACTCTCCAACGCCTCCTGCCCCCCGACCCCGAACTCCGCCGGCCCGGCGGCCCCCTCCAGTCGCCTCCAACAACCCCCACCTCCCGCCGCTGCCGCCTAGGGCGTCGCAGGCTAAGCCCGCGGGTCGCAGCGCGGCAATCCTCCTCGGCCCACTATTGGATCTGGGTGGCGGCATTCTACTCCGGCCGGACCAAGGGCGGTGGCAAAGCAACAACCCCTTTGCTTGTTGCAGTTGCCATGTTACATGCTCTTCATGTATAGTTGAAATTTCTGATGTTGTTTTCAGCTTGCGAGCACATAATACATTTGCTGACGAAATGAACCCAAGCGTGCCGTATTGCCCTGTATATGCAATTATGCATTTCAGATGGGGAGAAGACGTGGTCCAATCAGATTTGTGGCTCTATTCATTCTTCTATATGAATGTCAGCTACCACACCATTTCAGTGCAGTACTGAATCGTGGAGCATCCAATCGACCACCACGTTCAGCGTCCTAGTTAGGTTTGCTGCTGATATGCTGCAAAGTGACGCTGAGATGCATCCCCAAGTCTTGGGGATGGAGCAAAGCTACAACGTTGTCTCCAGATCTCTGATCAAGCTGGCAAGATGGCAATCAATTCTCCGAACAAACAATGGAATGGATGATCAACCTGATGCACAGACGTGCAAACATGAATACAGTCTTGCTTTGTTTACTACTGTACTCCGTAGTACTCTGAGCTCTCTGTGTTTTCTGAAACATGATGATCCGTTGGGCTTGAAGACAATCGGCGTTTCACATTGATCTCAAATCCTATTTTCCTGAACTACGACAGAGTAGATTCTCATGGCACCATCATAAGATCGCTACTGGGTATTCACTTTTTTTTTTTGGAAACTCTAGTGGGTATTCTCTGTTTGCTGCTGCCACCGTGTCGTTGGTCTTCTGTTTTTGCAGCGATTGCCACTGTATGTGTACAGTGATTTGTAAGGGAAGTTCTGTATGGGAGGGAAAATGGGGATGCAAGCTACCGAGCAAGTTTGGCAAACTTAATCTTATCCCTTCAGAATATCCTGTTATGACAGCTCTATCTTCTTCCACATGTGACATCCTATGTGGCTATGCATAGATGATTTTGACTTTGCGATTTCAGTTTTCAGTTGAAGGAATTAACATTACTAGCCTGTAAGCCCATCATGGTCCTATGTCAGTATATGCCAATTCACTATTTCTGTTGTCAACCATTTTGTAAACCTGGCACTGCCATCCAACTATGCAACGGCGCCGTTTCAAATTGGTGTCTGTTTTGGAGTAGCACTACCAGAGTAATCAACTTCCACACTTTAAAGAAAAAAGAGTAATCAATTTCCGCTTCAAAACCTCATAATCACTTTATGGTTGACTAATGACAGTTATGTACATACACTCTTTTTCAGAATCTACCCCCTCCGTCCCATAATGTAAGACGTTTTTTGACAGTACACTAGTGTCAAAAAAGTCTGACAGTATGGGACGGTGGGAGTAGTACATACACTTTAAGGTACGTGAAACTCATCAATTTTTTTGAAATGGCACAAAACATTTCTTTGGATTATATGAACATTTTTTTTCATTCTAGAAACATTCTCTAAAAATATCACATATATTTTATTTGAATGGCACAAATATTTTTTTAATCCTATCAAAAAAAGGTTGCGCGAACATTTTAGCATTACTACGTGAACATTTTTCAAGTCATAATGGGTGTTTCTTAAAATTTAAATATAATACATTTTTCCATTTTTAGAATTGTAAATAAAATTAAAACAACAAAAAACAGTGAGGAAAAAACCTAAATAGCTTGTTCGTACGTGTGTTAGGCCCGCTAACAGTAAAAGTCTCCCGTCGTGTGCTGGGTCTGGCCCATCTAATGGGTGCTGCAGGCTAGCTCTATTCCGTCGAACCAAAGACGAGACATAGCCGCTCCCACTGAGGAGCATCATACAAGAGGACTCCAAATTGTGGTCTACGCGACGCACAGTCCTCTGCTTAATATACCTGTATGATGAGCTCGCTCACGGAGGGCTCTTTCTACCAATTTTGATAAGCTTCTATAGGATTCCAACTCTTTTTTGGTATTTTTCTTCGCATTTTTATCAGGTTCTATTTAGTTTTTGGATTTCTTATTTTTCTTTTACAATTTATTTTTACTTTTTTACTTTATTTATTTCAATCTATTTTTCTAAAAAATATTATTGAAAATATTTTCAAATTCATGAATTTTTCATGTACCTAAATTTTTTATAATTGGTGCACATTTTTTCAAATTCATGATCATTTTGAAATTGTTAACATATTTTTATACATGATTTGTTTTAAATCTATGAAAATTTTATAAAAAATTGTGATTGTTTAAACCAGTAAACATTTTTTAGATGAATGAACATTTTTAAACTCGTGAACTTTTTTAATTAGTGTTTTCCTTTTAAATAAATATATGAAAATTGCTGCCCTTTTTAAGCCAGCAAGCAAGCCAGCCATAGCGGGCTAGGAAAAGAGGTCAACCCTAGCGAGCATAGAGGGCAGGTTACTACTATATGGAGCGTGGACTATGAACGGCCAGGCGAGCGATACCGCGGCGATTCAGCGCCTGAAGCGACGAATAGGAGGTCAACACTGGAAAGAGTAGGCTCCGTTCCGGTTGTTGGGCTTGGGCGCCTTAATTCTCAAGTAATATATTTTTTGCGCCAGTTTGCAAGAGAATTTTTTTTTTCGTTATTTTGCTAGACAGATTTTGTGATTCTGGCTCATTCCATCAAAATTTTGAAGTAAAAACATTTGTTTTGGCTTGTGATTATTCTGGCCTGTGATTGTCACTCGCTATGTAAGATAATAAAATGTGTGGTGAAATAATAAAAAAAATAGGAGAAACCCTTTTTTCATCTAATAATATAAGGCCAAATCGGCCAAATCGGCTGGGTGTATTGATTTGTTGCACGTAGGATAGCAAACTCATTTTTGCTGTTTAATTGTCAATCATTGCTTTGTACTCTATATCCATTCTGAAGTACTTGGAAGTTCTAGGTTTGTCATAAGTCAAACTTACTTGTTTAAGTTTCACCAAGTCCGTAGCTTCATTACTTTCACCAGACAAGGGATTGCGGTTAACTGTGTTGGTCGGAGTGGGGGTCTAGCCTTGTGGTGGAGAGATGATGTGCAAGTTAAGGTGAGACCGTGGTGTCAATACTTTATTGATGCGGAGGTGTGCTTTGAAGGCAAAACATTCCGGTTCACTGGGATATATGGAGAGCCGAGGACGGAGCTGAGGAAGAAAACTTGGGATGCACTGGCATACCTGAGGAGACAAGATAATCTACCGTGGCTGTGCGCGGGCGATTTCAACGAGGCTTTAACCCAAGCAGAACAACGTGGAGGAAACGCTAGAAATCTGAATCAAATGGAGGACTTCAAGGACTGTCTTGACATGTGCGCACTGGCGGACATGGGCTTCTCTGGGTACCCTTTCACGTGGGATAATAAACGTGACCCGCCGGACAACGTGCAAGTAAGGCTAGACAGAGCTACTTGCACAAGTGACTTCATGCATATGTACTCCGGGTCATCTGTTCAACATGTCATGACGGAGGAGTCGGACCACCTCGCGCTAGTCATCAGTGTTCGGGAAGAGGCGGACAGGAGACCAAATATACAACGCAGGTTCCGCTACGAGGAGATGTGGACGAGGCATGACGCATATGAAGCAATGGTGAAAGAAGCGTGGGAGGCGGAAGGTTTTAAGGCCGGATGCATGCGGGAGTTAATGCCAAAATTGCGCCAGGTGTCGGGTAGCATGCAGGTGTGGGGCAAGGAGGTCTTTGGATCAGTGCGAATCCAGATTAAACAACTCAAGGCTAGCATGCAGGAGATTAAAGAAAGGGAACCAACACCTGGGAACATGCAGAGGCTACGTGAGGTTAGTAATCAGCTGCATGAACTCTATCTTCGAGAGGAAATAATGCAAAGGCAGCGCTCAAGAGTAGACTGGCTGAGGGATGGTGACAAAAACACCAAGTATTTTCAGAACCGTGCATCCCATAGGAGAAGGAAGAACACAGTAAAATGCCTTATACGACCGGATGGATCTAATTGCTCCGAGGATGATGGGATGCGGTCCATGGCGAGGGATTTTTACGCTGAGCTGTTCACGTCGCAAGGTGCCTCTAACATGGACAGAATCTTGGAAAATATCCCAGTCTATGTGACGGAGAATATGAACAACGAGCTTGGAGCCGCTATTTCTGATGATGAGATCGAGCGAGCTCTCTTCCAAATGGGCTCTACAAAAGCCCCGGGGCCGGATGGGCTACCGGCACTCTTCTACCAACGACACTGGTCGTTGGTAAAGGACGAGGTTTGCAGGGCTGTGCGAGAGTTCTTGGGTGGTGGGGAGATTCCAGAAGGTTTCAATGACACTATCCTAGTGCTGATCCCGAAGACGAAAGCACCGAATCTGTTGACCCAATTCCGATCCATTAGTCTGTGTAATGTTCTTTATAAGATTGCAGCAAAGGTGCTTGCTAATAGGTTGAAGAAAAGTCTGCCGGTTATGATCTCAGAAGAGCAAAATGCGTTTGTTCCTGGGAGATTGATTACTGACAATGTTATTGTTGCATATGAATGTGTGCACGCAATCAGGAAGCGGAGGAGAAAGAAACCCTTATGTGCGGTAAAGCTGGATATGATGAAAGCGTATGACCGTGTCGAATGGAGTTTCCTTGAGAGTATGATGCTCAAGTATGGCTTCTCTCATGCCTGGACAGCCATGGTGATGAGATGTGTTACCTCGACACAGTTTGCAGTGAAACTCAATGGGGACCTATCTTTGGGTTTCGTGCCCTCTAGGGGCCTAAGGCAAGGCGACCCTCTATCGCCGTACCTGTTTCTATTTTGTGTTGAGGGTTTTTCCGCGCTGCTTAAGAAAGCACAACATGACAGGGAGCTTCAAGGGGTGTCTTTTGGGCGCACCGGCCCCAATATCACACACCTTTTATTTGCGGACGACAACATTGTTTTTTTGGAAGCTTCTCTGGATAATATGACTTGTCTCCGTAATATTTTGCAAGTGTATGAGGAAGCTTCGGGTCAGAAGGTGAATCTTCAAAAATCGTCTATCTTCTTTGGCAAGGGTTGTAGTGATGAGGACAAACAGAGTCTCAAAGATACTTTGGGGGTGCAATCTGAAGCTCTCAATGAGAAATATTTGGGATTACCCACGATGGTGGGGAAATCGAAGGATGGATGTTTTAAACATGTTAGAGAGTCTGCTAGGGGCAAGGTGACTGGGTGGAAAGGACAGGGCTTGTCGAAGGCCGCCAGGGAGGTGCTTGCAAAGTCTGGCCTGCAATCTACGCCGACTTTCTGCATGAGCGTCTTCCAACTCTCCAAGAAAATGTGACAGAACCTGAAAACTATCTCTTCGAAATTCTGGTGGGGAGCGGCTGATGGTGAGCAAAAGGTCCATTGGGTGGCATGGGACAAAATGTGTACTCGCAAACATGAGGGAGGTATGGGTTTCAGGGATTTTGAAATCTTCAACCAAGCTCTTCTAGCGAAGCAGGTGTGGAGACTACTAACTGTACCAACCTCTTTATGTGCTCGGGTGCTCAAAGCTCGGTATTTTCCGGACATGGATATTATGTCCGCTACTTGTCCCAATGGTGGCTCGTATACGTGGCGTAGTCTGATGCATGGCAGGGACTTGCTCTCACATGGCCTGATATGGAGGGTGGGAGATGGGACTAGAATTAATACATATCATGATAACTGGATACCCCGACGGGGGTGCTTGGTACCACTGGGTGCTGAGTACGATCCCAGTGCAACTAAGGTGGCTGGCTTGCTCAATGATCATGGGACTCAGTGGAATGACAACAAGCTTGACGCGATCTTCTCCGGTTCAGATGCCGCCGATATAAAGCAGATCGTCATCGGGGGGACGGGGACTGAGGACTATAGGGCCTGGAACTACACTAAGACGGGGCTGTTCACCGTCAGGTCGGCGTATCACCTCGGTGTCTCGTTGAAAAAAACAAGGCGAGCAGGTGCCTCAAGCTCGAGTTCAATGGCGGATCATAAGAGTTTCGGCCAGCTATGGGCTGCCGAGGTACCGAACAAGGTCAAAATCCATTCCTGGAGGATGATATCAAATGGACTGGCAGTGGGGTTGGAACTACAACGCCGTCGTATCAAGCAAGGTGTATTCTACGTTGCATGTGGGAGGGCGGAGTCGCTGGAGCACCGTTTCTGGCATTGTCCCCACTCGTTACTTTTCTGGGCCTTGATGCGTGAAGAAGCTGGGGTTCCACTGCCGGAGCCGCCGCGAGGGATAGACTCATTTAGGAGCATGCGATCATGGATTTTGGAGCTTCTCGCTAACAGCTCGGCGGAGGAAAGGGACCTGATGATGATGGCCTGGTATGAGTTGTGGCTAGCAAGGAATAATGCGAGAGAGACGAAGAAGATGGAGGAGCCGGCTGCCATTACTAGCAGGGGGTTGTACCTGAGAGAGGAGTGGAAATCCGTCCAAGTGCAGACTATCAAACAGCTAGAGCAACAAACGGTGCAAATATGGAAGAAACCGGATGAAGGGTGGATCAAAGCGAATGCGGATGGAGCAATGGCAAAGAACAAAGGGTCGGGAGTAGGAGGTGTAGTCCTGAGGGACTGCAATGGTGAGTTTGTGGCAGGAGCTTGCCATTTTTTTCCGGCTGCCAAGGACCCTGAAGTGGCCGAGCTGCTTGCGTGCTGCCGTGCCATTTTGCTAGCTCAAGAACTAGATGTGCAGAAACTCATCCTTGAGACGGATTCAAAGGAAGCGGTCAGGAAACTTCTCGACGTCAACAAAGATTTCTCTCACACTGGGCATATTGTGCAGCAGATCAAGAATTTGCTTGAAACTATCCAGGAGCACCGTATGGCTTGGGTGAGAAGAAGTGCTAATAAAGTAGCACATGTTCTAGCTAGGGAGGGTTGCTGTAAATCTCTTTGTAAAACTTGGCTCCATGTACCTCCGGAGTGTGTTCACTCTGAGGTTGCAGAAGAGATGAACTTTGAATAAAAAGCAACTAATTTTCCCCTAAAAAAACCAAAATAAGAAATCCTAGCACGAAACAGTTGAACTCCGGTGAAACTTGTATCCAAATACGTAATTCTCCTCCCGCAAAAAAAAATGTAATTCTCGGTCGATTCTATTTGCGGCTCTGGTGCATATATAGTATGGAATTACTATGCATAAGATATTTTTCTGTCTGATCCATGTACGATCTGAAATTCAATGCTCCGCTGCACTTTACCTGCATGCATAAACGGTTTGATGTGGTGTGTCGGCTGAGGAGGATAGGATGAAATCTCTATCTCTACTATTATTATACTACCTAAAAGAAACGGAGCGTTCTGTTTCCCCTCTTACGTCGTTGTCCTTCGTCTGCCCTCCTCCCGCACGTCCCTCCTCCACCGATTTTTTTCGTTTACCCTTCGCTGGCTTTTTCGTCCATCTGTCCACTCAACCGGTTCGACCCCTCCCCTCAACCCCCTCAGCCTTTTCTCCACTAACCCTATTTTCCTCCCGAAACACATCTCATCATCTCTCTCGGGCCGGCGGCGGAGGCGGCGGCGGCAATCCATGATGCAGATGACAACGAGCTCTTGCAGGTCAGCACCTCTTCTCAACTCTCTCTTGACGTACGCCCGGTCATCTCTTCTCCCTTTCTGCGACCATTGGCGATGGTGTCACCAGGGAACAAGGGGCGATGGCGGCTGGCTGTGCGAGAGCCAATTGAGAGACCATGTGGTCACCTACTCTTGTCCCGCTCTCCAGGGAACAAGACCAGTGGCGGCAGGGCCAGGAAGAGTCTCCTCTCCATATCACCCTCTTCTCCCATGTCCTCCACCGTGGACCTTCCAGCAGCGGCGACAACTCCTTAATCCCCCCTTGCAGCAAGAAGGGTCGCAGCACCGGCAACCACAGATGGGGTAGCGGACAGCCTCTATGGCTCCTATACGCCCAAGGTTTCCTAAAGCAGCAGCTTGACTGCCCATGTGATCAGGTCTAATGTCAGGTGTGTTTGCTTTTTCTTTTGTTCCTTTCCTACAAGGACAGCCCTACCCTCGGCAAGCTCCCATAGCACACAATGCGATATGTGACAGTTTGGTACTTCTGTTCCTTTGGTTGTAGTCTGAATCGTGATTTCTCAGAAAACCATGCCTTGCAAAGGTGTTACTCCAAGGGGACCTGCTTCAGTTTTATCCAACTACAATCAATTTGTTGGCTAGGCGTGCATGATGCTCAAATTGTGGCATTCAAGATGCATATGCAGTTGTGATTGTAGTGTGATTGAATGCATATCTCCACTTACAGGAAGTGAATTGCTCTGATTAATTAGTTGTGTTATAGTGCATATTGTTTCTTAATATTTATCCTTGCCACTGGGATGCTATGTTAAATATTCGTGTGCTCTTCACTTGTCGCTAACATAAGGTTGCCACACTATTTTTGCAAGGATATGGAAGAGCTTCCCGATGGTTAATGCATGGATTTTACGAAGAGAATGTTTGTGCATTGTAAATACAATTTCTTAATTCATAGTTGTTCGCTTGGAAAGGTTTTCGATGAAGACAAACTCTGAAGGTATATAACACATACCCTCTTTTCCATTTCCTTTCTGAAATTCAGAAACAGTTTTCACTTGCCTACAGCAGGTTCTCAGATCAAAGTGTACATGAATGATGGTTGGCAGCTCATATTACCCTGTAGATTTTTATGTAAAGGTATTGACGTTGTGTTCCATTGTGAACATGATAGTGCAGCCCGGCCAAAAATAAGTGCAAGCACTACTGGAATTCAAGGTGCCAATATACAAAAGTAAAAAATCTAATTAATCTCATCCCTTCTACTTAAAAAGAACATACTTATTACTGGATGTCAGTACAGCGGCAGCTCGTGTGGAGCGGCAGCTCGCTTACTCTCTTCAACTCCCTATATTGAGCCGGTGTGCAATATTTGCTGCTGCAGGGTCGTGTAGGCGGCAGCTTACATGGTGATTATCTGCTGTAACAACTTGTAATGCAAGGTCTTTGCCGGGGAAGATTCAGGGCATCTGGGAACGATTGCTTTTGCTTGCCCTTGATCTATTATAGATAAGTACACACTGCCAAAATATTTTGGTTTGCATAAGGAGTACTCTTGTGCCAGAGTTGCAACTAACAAGACCTTCCGATGTACTTTCTTCATCCAAAGTTCTACTGATTCTTTTGCGGGTGACAAAGGTATACTAGATTTTCCTTTTTTACTTTCACATCTTCAAATCAGTTGCTTGTGAATTGATGCGTATGGTGTGGCATGACTCTATGGTGCACTTTAGTGCACTGTTGGTATTATAACCACTAGAAATATAGCTATATTGCCAAGATAGTTGAAATGGGAATTGAAAGATTGGACGCTGCTTTGTGTCATAGCTGAAAAAAGAAAATGATAGTTGTTGTGTACTCATTTGACAAATTATGAGCTCGCATCTTTTATTGCGGTTCTGTAGCACAATGCGAAAACCATGCTAAATAAATGACAATGATTAAATATAAAATATTTATTCCGTTGCAACGCACAGGCAATTACCTAGTCTGTAATATTTATGCAACCGTACTCCATACAATAATGCTCCAACAATCAACGGGCAGCTTTGAAACTAAAAACTCCAATAAGAAACTAATATGATTGTCAATAGAAAATGTTGATTTTGTCAGAATGAAGTGACGACGGGCCCGCATGCATATGCATCTCACTTTGCTCACTTGCTTCCAGGATCGTGCATATATTATATATGGCAGTACGTCCTTTTAATTAGCACCGTCCAGCGCCTAAAAATTGCCGTCACTTTGAACGCTAGTAGTAGGCTGCACATGACTTTGTCGGGAGTCGGAACCAAATTTCATATGCAATCTTCTCAGAGCGCTTTTACGCCCTGCGAGGTACTTTGCGACCAGATTATGGAGAACCACGAGACCTCCTATTTAACCAGGGGAAAAAGGTACATATAGCATTGGTATGTGGTTTAGTTAATCAACTTGTGTCAGACGAGTGCAGCCAAAGTTTCGTCCATCAAGCGTCGTGCATAGCAATGCTCAGATCCGCTATTGCCGCCGGGACATTTGTTTTGTTTTCTGGAGAGCATATAAAACTAAGGGCATCTCCAGCCGCGTCCCCAACAGGCCCTCCCCAGGCGATTTTGCCGCGCCGGCGTAATAAAAGACCCCAGTTGCGTCACAGAAGCCCGTTTTTCGCCGGCTCGGGCTAAAACTGGTGCCGGCGGACCCAGGCCGAACCCGGCGCCCTGGGGGGCGCTTGGGGAGCCGGCACAAGCGAAAAAGACGCGTGGGCCCGCCCTGGAGGCGACCCGAGGGCCTTTTCCCGCCGTTTCTTGACGCTTTTCCCTCGCATCTCTCCGCCGCCGCCTTCCTCCGCCATTCTCTCTCTTTCTCCGCCAAACCCCTCCCGCCGCCACGAAGAAGTACGCCATGCTGCAGCAACAAAATGATCGACGCCAGGCTCACCGGGCAGTAGGAAGCCGAGGGCGCCGCCATCAAGCCACCGGCCTGTTAACGCCGAGTGGAGGGTGGAAGTTCAGCGGCGCGAAGCAGTCACCGCCAACAGGCGGAACAGGGCCATAGCCAAGAAGTCCCGCGACAACGCGGCGCGCGCGGCGGCGTCTTCCTCATCGGTCGACCAGGCGGGGATGAATCCACCCGTCGTCACCACGCCCAAGACGCGCATACAGGGACAGCAAGGCGCCCGGATCTCCATGGGGTTCATCGTCGCCCGGCTACGCCGACGGCGACGCCGCACGGTGGGTTCAACCCAAGCGTGACCTTCCTCATGGTCACCCGCTTCTGCGCCGCCCTCGCCCGCCGTCGGCGTGCAGTACCCTCCATACAACTACTCGCCGCCCGCCGCCTACGCGTCCACAACGACGCCCCATCTCTATCGTGGACCGCTACCCTTCTCGCATCTCGGCGACGCCGACGACACGGGAGCCGACATGGACGACATCATCGCGACAGGATCGACCACGGCCGCCGCGTCTTCCGGGTTCGCCACCCAGGACGAGGTAGTGGACCTCAGCGGCGACATGGAGGCCGAGCTCGGCTACGTCTACGGTGACGACGCGCAGGAACCTGAGGAGGAGGAGGAGGACGAGGAGGAGGAGAAGGAGGAGGAGCCGGCTCCTGTTCCGACGAAGGGGCGCCAGAAGAAGAAGAAGCGGGCAGCTAGGTCAGGCGAACCGTGCATCAAGTGGACGTCCAAGGAGGAGGAATGCCTCGCCGAAGCATGGAAAGTCGTTTGCCTCGACCCGACCACCGGCGCGAACCAGGGCTTGGAGACGTACTGGGACCGCATCAAGGCCGAGTTCGACGGCGGAAGCTCGTCGACCCTACTTCAAAGGCGTCTACATGCAGCGCGGCTCCAAGGCGATGGCGAACCATTGGGGCGTATCCGGTTGGCATGCAACAAATGGCATGAAATCGTCGAGGAGGTCGCGGCTCGCCGGAGAGCGGCGCCAGCGTTGAAGATCAGGTACGCACGCCGCTTGCCCGCATATTCGCCGTCACGCCCGCCGCCCGCCAACTGTTCGTCCCTCCGTGCAGCTGCTGCGTATGTTCGCCATGTATCGGGGCGACAACCAAGACACCGACTTCAAGCACCTCCACGTCTACAAGCGCATTGACAAGTGCGAGAAGTGGGCGGAAGTCCGACGTGCCCTCAACAAGGCCAAGGAGACATACAAGCCGGACGCGACGACTCCGGGCGCGTCAGAGGGGCGGCCGGACGGCCACAAATTGGCAAAGAAGGGGAAAAGCGCCGACGCGGCAACCGCGTGATTGCAGGAGTCCATCGAGCATTGCCTCGCCGACGCCCAGGCCCGGGCCGTCCTACGCGAAGAGAAGAGACCGAGGCGCGGTGGTCGTCGCTAATGAAGAACAACGCCATCAAGCTCGACCTGCTCCGGACGAACGTCACCGCGAAGAAGAGGAACACCGACATGGCTTTTCTGATGGGCGGGGCGGACATGCTCCAGAGCAACGACGAGAAGCTCAAGGCGTGGTACCTGGTGCAGCGCGGCCTCATCCTGAACGAGCTGCCGACGGCAACGCCGACGACGCCGACGACGCCCACGACCACAAGGACGCCAAGCCCGAACGACGCCTCTACATCGCCGCCCAGCAGTGCCGAAGCCGCGCCGACGCAGCCCAGCACCGAAGCAGCTCCGACACCGACAAGCCCGCGCACACCGACTCCGCCAACGCCTGGAGCCGACCCCGCCGAGTGAATCGTTGCGCACGCGAACTTGCGGCGGCGGCACTCTGTTTTTTGTAACGCCAGACTACGTCCGATCGCCGGATTTGCGACGTCTTTTGAGAGCAGGAACGACCAAGTTTAAATTTTCCCCATCCACAGGGCGGCGGCGTGGGGGCGTGACTGGGAGCTAGGTCGCCCCCAGGGGCCGAACTAGCGCCGGCACGCCCCCAGGCCGCTCTATTTAGGCGCACTGGCGGGCCGAACGGCTGGAGATGCCCTAACAAAGTATGGTGTCTCTTTCTACCGTCATTTCCCTTCCCTTCCCGCCATAGCATCTATTCAGGCCCGGACCTTCAATCTGGTTCCTGATGGCACTCCACTAAAATCCTAAATCTGCACTAATCTCTGTTTTCAAATGCAAACATCTAAGTTTGACAAAAAAATCAAATAATAAACATCTCAAGATTCAAACTGGATTCACAAAACTGGCATGATTAGGAATTATTGTTCAATGTGAATCTCATGCTACCCTTGAGTATTTTTCATATATACGTAACTACAAGTATATATATATTGTATGGCATATTATCAGTAGAGAAAACCTTCGTTGAATTTTGCATATTGATTTAAATTTTGATGTTTGAACACGAGAAAACAACTATATTTTTCTTGGCTAATCACTGACCAAATCAAGGTCATGTACAGATAAACAGTCAA
Source organism: Aegilops bicornis (assembly GCA_021605145.1). NCBI lineage: Eukaryota > Viridiplantae > Streptophyta > Magnoliopsida > Poales > Poaceae > Aegilops > Aegilops bicornis. Next base: position 47,806,253 of record CM038675.1, on the reverse strand, counting down.
TGCAACTATGCACATAGTCGTTTCGTGTGACAGCAAGTATGATAACAGACTTATAGCCCACCTACATGGCCTTTTTGCCTATGTTCTTGAGAAATAGTTGAAAAATGGCGGGAGTGACTCTCATACACGAGAGCCTAGCTATAGGCGTGCTCCTAGGCAAAAGTAATATTCCTTTCGATACATATTAATTGACATGATACATACATATATGGGTGACTATATTATATGGGTGACTATATATGATCGCTTTATATGACATGATAGATACATATAGCTATGCTCTGAATGTGAACATGCATACTCCCTCCGTCTTTGGAAGAGTGTATTTTCAACTTTGTTGAAAAATCAATTCTTTTACGTTTGCCATACTAGCAAAAGGGTCCGTGCGTTACAACGAGAGAGAAAAATACCACACGCTCTTAATTCACAAAAACGGTCTATAATCTAAGTATTTATAGCTACAGCCAAAACAAAGATGGTCTTTGCCTACAAAAGCGCAAGTTCAAGATTTTACATGTCTTCTATTTAAACCCGGCTTGCATGTAGATTTAATACATACGAAGGAACGGACATGTGATCTTCAATTTCGTTTTTAATCCTAATTTTGCTGAGATGTTCATCCACAATCCGGATCAGTACCGATATGAAAGAAAGACGGATAATGCACCGTTGATTAAGAATGCACCCTAGATATTTTTTAAAATGGTTAACAGGTAGAATAACATCATATTCAGATTCTACATATTTTTCTAATCAAATTTCATATACAAGATGTTATATTTAGAGTTACGGTTTAGAAGATATGAGTATTTAAAAAAAATTGATATGTATTGCGCGTTTAATGTTAAAAACATCAAGGGTTTTTATATAAAATAGCATGACGGGCTAAGAATATCTATTTCTTCTATTAGTATGTATAAATTTATACAATAATACACTAATATTTATACCATCAAATTAGTAGCATTAAATTCATAATAAAATAAATCTACATCATATACCAATTTAGTTTCACAAACATTAATATAATTTTATACAAACTCGATTAAATTGTGAGATAGCCTGACGTCCAACAAAGTTAAAAATACACTCTTTGAACAACGGAGGTAGTATATGTATGTAGTGTTAACTACACCTGGTCCCCGAGACCTTTAACGTAACTCCCCACTGCTGTTTCACACGAAGACCACACCACTTCACACGCGCGGATTAGTTAAAGCTAATGTTACAGTTTAATATTATTTTATCTCGATGAAGAACTAGCGCAATCTATCTTGAAAAAAGAAAAAAAAAACTAGCACAATCTTCCGGTTAAAAAGCTAGAAAGAAAAAAGGAAAGCAAGCAGCAAAGATTGATGTAGTCTCCCGTTTCAACCTTGCCTAATTTTCTTTGTGCACGGGCTACAGTAGTCTCAACACACCTAGTTAGACAGCAGAATCGCTGTGTGTACCAATAAACTACGCACGATTTTCTCGTTCTAGAACACGAATAAGTATGCATATCATCAGTGGCGGATCCAAAAATTCAACATCAGATGTTCAATTTGTTTTGCACCCTAATAGTCAAGCCAATTGCTTCAAAACAATACAAATTTCACAATAGTACACTACAGGAAAAACAAATGTTGCCTAGTACGATAACGTAATCCGAGTGCTAAATCACGGGCTCACGGCTTACCTCCACTTAAGCCGAGTATGCTCTGAAGGACACACGACAAACTCAAAGTACTCGGCTTCTGTAGACGTACATCGTGAACCCACTGCACCAGCACTCGGCTTAGAGAAAAATACACGGCATACATCAAGGTAAGCCGAAGTTGTATCGGGAATGCACTCGGCTTACTGTCAAGCGCCGGCAAAACGAACCAGTCACGTGGCTCGCGTGCCGCCCACTAATTGCTCCGTGACAGTGCTGTACGTAAGCCGATTGCCTGATATAATACATCGGCTTACGCCTATTTCTTGTTCAATTTTTTCCCTCCCCCTCATTCTCACACATTGTTTCTAGCCTAGCTTTCGTCACACTATAGATCTCATTTCACCATTGTTAGAAAAACCTGAGATGCGTACTCGGTTGAGGACTAAATGTGATCACACGAAACCGTTTTTGTTAACAAAAGATTCAACGACTCAGATAATTCCCCAGTGCTCTAACCACGGGCTGCTCCTCCAAATGACACCGTCCAACCGAGCGCTGACACATATCGCCGGCTACCCGGGCCCACAGATAGTCGCCGCGCCCTATCGGGGACCCGAAGATCACACCGTCTCAACATGGGGATGGAATATATCAACTAAAGGGCGGACTGATGTTTTAAATACCCAGTGCACAACATAGAGGTGGGACCTCTGTCGCAAACCGGACAGTCACGTGGGAAGGTTCAGCACCAAGCAAACGGGGGGAGTCCTATCGAGCAGATGGTGGGATTCCTATGACCGCATGTGCTTCGACCTGCTCCGACACGTCCGTCTGACCTGTCATGACACACTAGTAGAAAAACGACCTTATGTTCACTTCATTAGCCCCGGTTCAATTACGGACCGGCACTAATGTGACCATTAGTGCCGGTTCCAACAGCTAGGCGGGCGTCACTCATTAGTCCTGGTTCGTGTTAAACCTTTAGTACCGGTTTGTGCCACAAACCGGGACTAAAGAGGTGGTGTTAGGCTGGGGCCCCACCAACACCTTTAGTCCCGGTTCGTGGCACGGACCGGTACTAGTGATGCACCTTTAGTCCTAGTTTATATAACCAACCGGGACTAAAGATGCCTCTATATAAACCCTTGGTCGAGCCCGAGCCCATTTCTCTCTGTTTTCCCCTTTCATTCCTTCCTCTCCTCTGTTCTTCCCCATTGCTCGAGCTCATCCTTCATTTTTGCCAAAATTTGTCAAGATTTAAAGACCCCCCATCCATCCAACTGATCACAAAGGTTAGCAACTTTGTCCTTTCATCTCTAATTGCTAGATTAGCTCTTCCAATGCTCTATAAGGGTAGTGATTTGTGGGTTTTAGTTTGGGAGTAATTATATGTGGTAGTTATTTGATTTATATGCAATTTGAGCTCAACTTAACTCTTAGTTTGCATATATAGGTGTGGTTTACTTAGTAAGATCGCCCGCACCGTCCAATCGCCGACACCACCTTGGTGATCCTCTTGTTCTTATCTTTTTTGTATAAAAAATATCATGTTTGTGTGATTTAGATATATAGTTATTTGTACAATTTTCTTACCCATACATTGTTTTTTATACATTGTGTCATGGTTTTGATATCCGTCCCCATCGGCCCTCGTCCGGTTTATGATTCGGATGTGATATATTCTCGTTGCATTTCGTGTTTATGACAAATTATGCCCATCAAGTTGACATAAATATTTGTATCTAGGAGGTATGTGAACCGGAAATTCCAACTGACCCTCTTGCCGAGAGGTTAAATTTAGTTGAAAAAGAAAACAAGTATTTGAAAGAATAATTGAAAAGAATTGAAGAAGAGAAGATTAAACTAGAGTTGTATGTTGCCGATGTCGTCAATGATCACAAGATCAAGATGGAGAAAATGTGCTTGAAGATTAGATAGATTAGAAAATATGCCATTGATAGTGAGACTTGGTATCATTATGTTGTTGGATCAATTGTTACCTTAGTTGCGATCTTGATCGCATTTGTTGTTGCATTTATATGCTTTAGCTAGAGAGTTTATATGTTGTTTTATGAGAATAAGTATGTATGAACTTGTATTAATTTGGTACTTTCGGTGCTGTGCAATGAAGATGAGCCGATAATGGATGTACGATGACCGATACTCTCCCCAGTTTGTTATGGCGTGCGTACTTTTCCGCTTGCGGCTGAGGCAAACAAGCGGGCAGATGGTTTTATGTGTTGTCCATGTGCTGGCTGTAAGAATGATTGGAATTACTCTAAGTCAAAAACCATTCATGTCCACTTGTTTGACTCCGGTTTCATGCCCCACTTTGGACTAAGCACGGAGAAAGAGGGGTTATGATGGAAGACAATGAAGAAGAAGAGGACGACGACAGCTATCCTAGCCATGGGTTCCCTGAATACGATGGTACAACAACGGGGGAAGAAGCTGAGCCGGCAATGCGGAAAGAAGCTGAAGAAGAGTCATAAGGTGATCCCACTGATGATCTTGGTCGGGCCATTGCCGATGCAAAGAGAAATTGCGCAAGTGAAAAAAGAGAGGCTGAAGTTGCAGCACATGTTAGGGGATCATAAGAAATCGGTGTACCCAAATTGCGAAGCTGACAAGAAAAAGCTGGGCACCACACTGGAATTGCTGCAATAGAAGGCAGAGAATAGTGTATGACAAGGGATTTGGAAAGTTGCTGATAATGTTAAAGAAGAAGCTGACAAGAAAAAGTTGGGCACCACACTGGAATTGCTGCAATGGAAGGCAGAGAATAGTATATCTGACAAGGGATTTGGAAAGTTGCTGATAATTTTAAAGAAGATGCTTGCAAAGGACAACGAATTGCCCGAGAGTACGTACGAAGCAAACAAGGCCGTCTGCCATCTAGGATTAGAGGTGCAGAAGATGTTGGGGAACATAGCATGCAACTTCAAAACATTTCCTACGATCACACAAGATCAATCAAGGAGATGCATAGCAACGAGTGGGGGAGAGTGTGTCCACGTACCCTCCTAGACCGAAAGCGGAAGCGTTAGTTAAAGCGGTTGATGTAGTCGAACATCTTCATGATCCAATCCATTCAAGTACCGAACGTACGGCACCTCCGTGTTCAGCACACGTTCAGCTCGACGACGTCCCTCGAACTCTTGATCCAGTAGAGGGTCGAGGGAGATTTCCGTCAGCACAACAACGTGGCGACGGTGTTAATGATGTGATCTGCGTAGGGCTTCGCCTAAGCACTACGACGCTATGACCGGAGGCGTAAACTGTGGAGGGGGCACCACACACGACAAAGAACAATGTTGTCCCTTTGGGGTGCGCCCCTGCCCCCGTATATAAAGGAGGGAGCAGGAGGCCAGCCACTAGGGGCACGCCAAGGGAGGGGAGTCCTACTAGCACTCCACTCCTAGTATGATTCGGCCCCCCTTCTTTTTTCCCTTCTTACGGAGGTGGAATGGGCGAAGGAGAGGGAGTATGAGAAGGAAAGGGGGGGTGGCGTCCCCTTTCCCTAGTCAAATCCGGCCTCCTCCCTTGTGGGGGGCACACCAACCCCTTGTGGGCTTGTTAGCCTCCCTCCCATGGCCCATATGGCCCATATCTTCCACCGGGGGGTTCCGGTAACCCTTCCGGTACTCCGGTTTGTACCTGATACACTCCGGAACCCTTCCGGTGTCTGAATACCACCTTTCAATACATCAATCTTTACCTCTCGACCATTTCAAGACTCCTCGTCATGTCTGTGATCTCATCCGGGAGTCCGAACAAACTTCGGTCGTCAAAATCACATAACTCATAATACAAATCCTCATCGAACGTTAAGCGTGTGGACCCTACGGGTTCAAGAACTATGTAGACATGATCGAGACACATCTCCGATCAATAACCAATAGCGGGACCTGGATGCTCATATTGGCTCCTACATATCCTACGAAGATCTTTATCAGTCAAACCGCACAACAATATACGTTGTTCCCTTTATCATCAGTATGTTACTTGCCCGAGATTCGATCGTCGGTATCATCATACCTAGTTCAATCTCGTTACTGGCAAGTCCCTTTACTCGTTCTGTAATGCTTCATCCCGCAACTAACTCATTAATCACATTGCTTGCAAGGCTTACAGTGATGAGCATTATCGAGAGGGCCCAGAGATACCGCTCGGATACACGGAGTGACAAATGCTAATCTTGATCTATGACAACCCAACAAACACTTTCGGAGACACCTGTCGAGCATCTTTATAATCACCCAGTTACGTTGTGACGTTTGATAGCACACAAGGTGTTCCTCCGATATTCGGGAGTTGCATAATCTCATAGTTAGAGGAAAATGTATAAGTCATGAAGAAAGCAGTAGCAATAAAACTGTAACGATCATAATGCTAAGCTAACGGATGGGTCTTGTCCATCACATCATTCTCTAATGATGTGATTCCGTTCATCAAATGACAACACATGTCTATGGTCGGTCGTATGTCTGCAAGAAACTAAGAAACCAGTTATTGATAATGCGTTCATCAAATCATGTTGCCCTCGTCGTTTTGATCAGTTCGCTTTTATTCCTTCGAATGGGGCTTCGGGTGGGATTGCCACCATCTGGAATAGTGCTGTTTTTACTGGCACGGTCATTGCTTCAGAGGATTTTGCCCTGGTCATCAAATTCCAATCCACACAATCTTCACAATCATGGACTCTTGTCAATATTTATGGACCATGCCAGGGTGACCTACGTACCACTTATACCAATTGGTTGTTTTCCTTAAATATTCCGTCTAATGAAGATTGGCTTCTCGTGGGGGATTTCAACTATATCCGTAGCCTAGACAACCGTAATAAACCTGGAGTGAACGTAAATGATATGATCACATTTAATGATTTCGTACGATCACAAAGTTTGGTGGAGTTACCAATCAAGGGCCGTACTTTCACTTGGAGTAACATGCAACAAGATCCCCTCCTAGAACAGCTAGACTGGTTTTTTACTTCTTGCAATTGGACACATGCTTACCCCAACACCATTGTTAAACCCCTAGGTAAACCTATGTCAGACCACATCCCGTGTGTGGTCACAATTGAAACAACAATCCCACGGAGTAAACTTTTCCGGTTCGAGCCTTACTGGATTGAACACCCTGGTTTCATGGAAACTGTCCAAGCTGGTTGGGATAAACCAGTCAGAGCGACCAACAACGCAACTATACTCTGCAGAAAATTCAAGCACTTGCGTCAAAGTCTAAAACGTTGGAGTAAAAACATCTCCCGCCTATCCACTGCCATTAATAACTCCAATAAGGCGTTGTCCAATCTGGATGCAATTGAAAACAAAAGGAGACTCACCATTCCTGAGACCTTTTTCGATCTATCCTCAAAGCCCACATTCTGAGACTTCTATCATACCAGAAACAATATTGGAAGAAAAGGTGCACCATTCGCTGGGTTCGTTTTGGGGATGAGAACTCCAAGTTTTGTCAGGCCATGGCGTCAGAAAGATACAGAAGGAATAATATTGCATCTCTCATTCTTCAAGATGGCACGGTTGCTGAAGATCATGCGAGCAAGGAGTCTGTTCTATTTCACTCCTTTAAAGAAAGACTGGGTACCTCACCCAAGCATGAGATGAAATTTAATCTTGCTAGCATTATTAAGAAGATTGATGGTCTTGACGTTCTAACTGTTCCGTTCACAAGACAGGAAATTGACCTCGTTATCAAAGAAATGCCGGCCGACCGAGCTCCTGGACCAGATGGATTTAATGGCTCTTTCCTCAAGTCTTGTTGGCACATAATAAAAGAAGACTTCTATGCTTTATGCGATCAGTTTTTTGAGGGAGGGCTCAATCTTGAGAGCATTAATGATGGTTATATTACTCTCATTCCCAAAGTTGCCGCACCGCAAGGAGTTAATGAATTCCGACCCATCACTCTTTTTAACTGCTGTCTTAAAGTCATCACTAAACTCCGTGCTAATCGGTTGCAAAAAGTTATTTTGAAGATCATACACCGCAATCAGTACGGTTTTCTGTAAAAGAGGTCAATCCAAGACTATCTGGCGTGGGCGTTCGAATATATATATATCAGTGTCAAAACTCTAAACAACCAATTGTTTTGCTTAAGTTGGACTTCGCCAAAGCGTTTGATACCATAGAACATGAGGCCATGATTGAAATTATGAAGAACATGGGATTCAATGATAAGTGGTTGGGGTGGATCGAAGACATTTTCTCCTCGGGCAAATCCTTTGTTTTACTTAATGGAGTGCCAGGTCGACAATTCCATTGCAAATTGCAATGTGGTGTTTGGCAGGGGGATCCCCTGTCTCCCCTCATTTTTGTCCTTGCTGTAGACCTACTTCAAGCAGCTATAAATGATTCTTATAGGAGAAATGATCTGAAACTGCCTTTCAATAGACCCAACCAATCAGACTATCCGGTCATTCAGTACGCGGATGATACAATCATATTCTTTGGCCTGTGCTGATCAAGCCACCCTAGTCAAGCAAATACTAACGGATTATGCAACCTCCATTGGACTCAAAATTAACTTCCACAAGTCAACCCTTGTTCCTCTGAATTGTGATGCTGCCACTGCTCAACATATTGCTCAAATTTTTGGTTGTGTGATAGGAAAACTGCCTTTCACTTACCTTGGTCTACCCATGGGCACCTCAAAACCAACAATGCAACATCTTATGCCTCTTGTCTGCGGAATTGAAAGACGTCTCTCCGCCACCCTGTCAATGATATCTTACGGAGGCAAATTGTCATTGTTGAATTCTGTCATCACATCCTTAATAATCTTTGCGCTGTGCACTCTGAAATTACCGCCAAAGATCATTGACCTTATTGAAAAAATCAGACGGAAAGCCCTTTGGACTAAGAAAACGGGTAATGGAGACAAATGTAACTCTCTGGCCTCCTGGCAAATGGTCTGTCGCCCTGAAGATTGTGGTGGTCTTGGGGTCCTGGACATTAAAACCCAAAGCGATGCGTTACTCATGAAATACCTTCATAAATTTTACAATCACTTGGATGTGCCGTGGGTGGACTTGAATTGGTCTACTTATTATGTCGACAAAATCCCTCATGCCTCAGACCCGTGTGGTTCATTCTGGTGGAAAGACATTCTCAAGCTTACTCCAACTTATCGTGGCATCTCCCATGTGGTTGTTCACTCGGGAGACACGATCCTGATGTGGAAAGACCTCTGGCTTGATGAGGTTCTGGCTGATTCACACCCACGTGCATTGTCTTATGCCAAACTCGAAGATATTTCAGTTAGAAACTTCCTTGGGATCCAAAATCTCAATGAAACCTTTCACCTACCCCTCTCCATGCAAGCCCATGATGAGCTGCGGCATATCCAGCAAATCACAGCCCATGTTGGTAACCAGGTGGATGAAGTTGAGAAGGATCAGTGGTGCTATGCCTGGGGATCGGATGTCTACACGGCCAAAAATTACTACATATTCTATTTTCGAGATGAGTCTGCTCATAAAGCCTTTAAATGGCTCTGGAAATCTTCGGCCACAATGAAAATCAAAGTCTTTGGGTGGCTTCTTCTCTCTGATCGGCTTAACACAAGGAATATGCTCAAGAGAAGAAGCTATAACATTGGAAACAATTATGGATGCATCCTCTATGGTAGTAATGATGAGGAAACACTTGAACATATGATTTTTCACTGCCCATTCAGCAAGTCTTGCTGGGACACTTTGCATATCCTTTGGGCTCACGAAGAAGATAGATTATTTTGGATTCAGGAAGCCAAAACTGCTTGGAACAACCCAATGTTCATGGAGATCTTCCTATATGCCTCCTGGAGCCTGTGGAAAGAAAGGAATAATAAACATTTTCGAGGCATTGCTCCCTCTATCAGCTCTTGGGCAACAAGATTCAGAGAAGACTTCTCTCTCCTAATTTATAGGGCTAAGGAGAGACATAGAGGGTTTATAACTTCTTTCCTAGAGAATTTTGTACATCCGTAGGGTAGTCTTGTACCTTGCTCACACCACTTAATACTCTGTCTTCATTCATGGCCATGGATGTAAGGTTATGATCTTGTAAGTACTTTTTGATACTTTAATTAATATACACAGTAGGAGCCTCTCCTACTGTTTCAGGTGTCAAAAAAACACATGTCTATGGTTAGGAAACATAATCATCTTTGATTAACGAGCTAGTCAAGTAGAGGCATACTAGGGACACTATGTATTGTCTATGTATTCACAAATATAATAAGTTTCCTGTTAATACAATTCTGGCATGAATAATAAACATTTATCATGATATAAGGAAATATAAATAAAATTTTTATTATTGCATCTAGGGCATATTTCCTTCAGTCTCCCACTTGCACTAGAGTCAATAATCTAGTTCACATCACCATGTGATCAACAGTCAAAGGGTTTACTAGAGTCAATAATCTAGATCACATCGCCATGTGATTAACACCCAAAGAGTACTAAGGTGTGATCATGTTTTGCTTGTGAGAGAGGTTTAGTCAACGGGTCTGTCACATTTAGATCTATATGTATTTTGCAAATTTTATATGTCTACAATGCTCTGCATGGAGCTACTCTAGCTAATTTCTCCCACTTTCAATATGTACCCAGATTGAGACTCAGAGTCATCTGGACTGGTGTAAAGCTTACATCGACGTAACTATTTATGACGAACTCTTTATCACCTCCATAACCGAGAAATGCTTCCTTAGTCCTATTAGGTAACTAAGGATAACTTTAACCGCTATACAGTGATCCACTCCTGGATCACTACCGTACCCCTTGCAAAACTCATAGCAAGACACACAATTGGTCTAGTACATAGCATGACATACTTTATATAACCTATGACTGAGGCATAGGGAATGACTTTCATTCTCTTTCTATCTTCTACCGTGGTCGGGCTTTGAGTCTTACTCAACTTTACACCTTGTAATACAGACAATAACTCCTTCTTTGACTGATCCATTTTGAACTCTTTCAAAATCTTATCAAGGTATGTACTCATTGAAAAATCTTATTAAGCGTCTTGATCTATCACTATAGATCATGATGCCCAATATATAAGCAGCTTCACCAAGGTCATTTTTAGAAAATCTCCTTTCAAACTCTCCTTTATGCTTTCCAGAAAATTCTAAACCATTTCCGATCAACAATATGTCATTCACATATACTTATCAGAAAGGCTGTAGTTCTGCCACTCACTTTCTTATAAATACAGGCTTCACCGCAAGTCTGTATAAAACTATATGCTTTGATCAACTCATCAAAGCGTATTCCAACTCCGAGATGTCTGCACCCGTCCATAGATGGATCGCTGGAGCTTGCACACCTTGTTAGTACCTGTAGGATCGACAAAACCTTCTGGTTGCATCATATACAACGCTTCTTTAAGAAATATCCATTTAAGGAATGCAGTTTCGACATACATTTGCCAGATTTCATAAAATATGGCAATTGCTAACATGATTCAGACGGATTTAAGCATCGCTACAGTTGAGAAAACCTCACTGTAGTCAACACCTTGAACTTGTCGAAAACCTTTTCTGACAAGTCGAGCTTTGTAGATAGTAACACTATTATCATCGTCTGTCTTCCTCTTGAAGGTCCATTTATTTTCTATGGCTTGCCGATCATCGGGAAAGTCCACCAAAGTCCACAGTTTGTTCTCATACATGGATCCCATCTCAGATTTCATGGCCTCAAGCCATTTCGCGGAATCTGGGCTCATCATCGCTTCCTCATAGTTCGTAGGTTCATCATGGTCTAGTAACATGACTTCAAGAATAGGATTACCGTACCACTCTGGTGCGGACCATACTCTGCTTGACCTACGAGGTTCGGTAGTAACTTGATCGGAAGTTTCATGATCATCATCATTAGCTTCTTAACTAATTTGTGTAGGAATCACCAGAACTGCTTTCTGTGATGAACTACTTTCCAATTCGGGAGAAGGTACAATTACCTCATCAAGTTCTACTTTCCTCCCACTCAGTTCTTTCAAGAGAAACTCCTTCTCTAGAAAGGATCCATTTTTAGTAACGAATATCTTGCCTTCGGATCTGTGATAGAAGGTGTACCCAACAGTTTCTTTTGGGTATCCTACGAAGACACATGTCTCCAATTTAGGCTTGAGCTTATCAGGTTGAAGCTTTTTCACATAAGCATCGCAGCCCCAAACTTTAAGAAACGACAGCTTAGGTTTGTTGCCAAACCACTATTCATATGGTGTCGTCTCAATGGATTTTGACGGTGCCCTGTTTAACGTGAATGCAGCTGTCCCTAATGCATAATCCCAAAACGATAGTGGTTAATCGGTAAGATACATCATAGATCGCACCATATCTAATAAAGTGCGGTTACGACGTTCGGACACACCATTACGTTGTGGTGTTCCAGGTGGCGTGAGCTGTGAAACTATTCCACATTGTTTTAAATGAAGGCCAAACTCGTAACTCAAAATATTCAACTACACGATCAGATGGCAGAAACTTTATTTTCTTGTTACAACGATTCTCCACTTCACTCTGAAATTTTGAACTTTTCAAATGTTTCAGACTTGAGTTTCATTAAGTAGATATACCCATATCTACTCAAATCATCTATGAAGGTAAGACAATAATGATACCTTCCACGAGCCTCAACACTCATCGGACCACATACATCAGTATGTATTATTTCCAATAAGTCATTAGCTCGTTCAATTGTTCCGGAGAACAGTGTTTTAGTCATCTTGCCCATAAGGCACGGTTCGCAAGTATCAAATGATTCATAATCAAGTGACTCCAAAATCCCATCAGCATGGAGGTTCTTCATGCGCTTTATACCAATATGACCTAAACGGCAGTGCCACAAGTATGTTGCACTATCATTATCAACTTTGCATCTTTTGGCATCAATATTATGAATATGTGTATCACTATGATTGAGATTCAATAAAACATCAACATTTGGTGTATGACCATAGAAGGTTGTATTCATGTAAATAGAATAACAATTATTCTCTATCTTAAATGAATAATTGTATTGCAATAAACATGATCTAATCATATTCATGCTTTAACACAAACACCAAATAATATTTATTTATGTTCAACTCTAATCCCGAAAGTATAGGGGTTGTGCGATGATGATCATCTCAATCTTGGAACCACTTCCAACACACATCGTCACCTTAACCTCACCTAGTCTCTATTTATTCTGCAACTCCTGTTTCGAGTTACTAATCTTAGCAACCGAATATGTATCAAATACCCAGGGGCTACTACGAGCACTAGTAAGGTACACATCAATAACATGTATATCACATATACATTTGTTCACTTTGCCATCCTTCTTATCCGCCAAATATTTGGGGTAGTTCCGCTTCCAGTGACCATTTCATTTGCAGTAGAATCACTCGGTTTCAAGCTTAGGTCTAGTTTTGGGCTTCTTCACGGGAGTGATAACTTGCTTGCCATTCTTCTTGAAGTTACTTTTCTTTCCCTTTGCCCTATTCTCGAAACTAGTGATCTTGTTTAATCATCAACACTTGATGTTTTTTTCTTGATTTCTACCTTTGTTGATCTCAGCATCATGAAGAGCTAAGGAATCACTTTTGTCATTCCTCGCATATTATAGTTCATTATGAAGTTCCAGTAACTTGGTGATGGTAAGTAGAGAACTCTGTCAATCACTATCTTATCTAGAAGATTAACTCCCACTTGATCCAAGCGATTGTACTACCCAGACATTTTGAGAACATGCTCACTAGTTGAGCTATTCTCCTCCATCTTTTTAGGCGAAGTACTTGTCAGAGGTCTCATACCTCTCGACACGGGCATGAGTATGAAATACCAATTTCAGCTCTTGGAACATGTCATATGCTCTGTGGCATTCAAAACATTTTTAAAGTCCCGGTTCAAAGCCGTAAATCATGGTGCACTAAACTATCAAGTAGTCATCATATTGAGCTAGCCAAACATTCATAACGTCTGCATCTGCTCCTGTAGTAGGTCTATCACCTAGCGGTGCATCAAGGACATAATTCTTCTGTGCAGCGATGAGGATAAACCACAGATCACGGACCCCGTCCACATCATTGCTAATATCGTCTTTCAACTTAGTTTTCTCTAGGAACATATCAAAAAAACATAGGGAAGCTACAACGCGAGCTATTGATCTACAAAATAATTTGCAAATACTACCAGGACTAAGTTCATGATAAATTAAAGTTCAATTAATCATATTACTAAAGTACTCCCACTTAGATAGACATCCCACTACTAGGGAAAAGCCTATAAACATGATATTACCAGCAGCGCGTTTTAAAATAAGGCGCTGCTGTAATGTAGCAGTAGCGCGCTCCAGCAGAACTCGCTGCTGAAATAAAATTAGAAGTAGCGCGCCTCCTCTAAGACGTGCTACTGCTATAATTCCCACGACCCCGCCACGAAGCTAGTTCTAGCAGCAGCGCGTTAATTCGAAGTGCGCTACTGCTAAGTAGTTTAGCAGTAGCACCTTTACCTATAGCGTGCTACTGCTAAAACTAGCTATCTTCCACCACCCACGCTCTCCTCTATCCGGAACTCACACTCACACTCAATCGATCTCCCCCTCAACCCCCCGAGCCGGTCCTCCCCCGCCGGCCGCCGTCACCCCTGCCAGCCGCCGTCGCCTACCCCTCCTCCCTCTACGCCGCCTACCCCTCCTCCTCGCTGGACTCGGTACCGCCCTCCTCCTCCGTCCTCCCTCGACTCGCCGCCGACTGGCACCTCCTCGCTCCGCCCTTCCTCCTCCGTCCTACTCTCTCCTCCCTCCTCAAGTCGCCCCTCCTTCTCCCTCCTCCATCCTCCATCCACAACCCCTCCTCCCTGCTACATTTTGATTTAGTAGGCTAGTTCATATGCAACATTTTGATTTAGTTCATATGATTTAGTTGATTTAGTAGGCTTGTTGATTTAGAACATTTTGATTTAGTTGATTTAGTAGGCAATTTGATTTAGTAGGCTAGTTGATTTACAAAACATTTTGATTTAGTTGCTTTAGTAGGCAAGTTGATTTAGTTGATTTATAGAACATTCTGATTTAGTTGATTTAGTACGCTAGTTGATAGCTCTGAAGATTTGGCAACACCTAGCTAGATCTTAGGATTATAATTGTCTATCAAATTGATTCTCGCGGAAGAAGAATCAAATTGCTTCTCGCGGAAGATTTGGCATTTGCTTGCTAGCTGTTGGTTCTATTCTAGAAGGTGCTAGTAAGCTATAAAATATAACTAAAGAAAACCAAAAAAATCACATGCTACTGTTCTTCTTTCCTGTGAAGTGGATTGTTAATCCTTTGCTCATATTGCTTTAGGAAAATGGTGCCACCACCACCACCATGTCGATTGTGCAAGTCAAGGTGCGCCAGCAGCCTTGCAACTGGCAAGCTGTTCGGCATCTACTTCCAGCCGAGTTTTCATCATGCGGTGGTAAGAAATTATATGAAATGTAACAACTATTTTATTTTTAGTGTTGGCATTACTGCATTGTGTCATTTTGCTTTTTTACATAGATCGTCCCATGCAATGTGAGGTTGAAATTCAACAAGCCGACAGGAGACACTGTGACATTTGAGGCTCCTGGGGGGCCATACACTATGGAGGTCGAGAAAAGACGCAATATGTCACTGATTGGAGGAGATGGATGGGCCCGTTTCCTCGCCCGCATGCGTCTTACTAGTGGTGAGTTGATCAGCTTCTCCTTCAGAGCAGAAAGACCCAAGATCGCTGTCATTTATATCAACCTGGTGGGAGATGATGAAGATGACAAAGATGATGAAGATAATGAGGACCCACTCGATGAAGATAATGAGGACCCACTTCATGAAGCCATCGTAGCTCAAAGAATGAGACTGAGCGAGGAGGAGGTGTGCAACCTATGGGATATAATTCCGCCATGTGCTGACTTTGTCGGGGTGCCATTCGTGACCCGCATGACAGGTACCATGGTCGATCGACATGATATGGTATGTTATAATTACAAATGCAAATTATCCGATGAAATGCTTAGTGTAGAGTCCAATGATATGTTGTGTGCAATCTAGTGGATGACATGCTTTAGTGTAGAGTTTGATCACATGCTTATTAGTGTAGAATCTAAGGAACTATTAATAGTGTAGATAATCCATATATACCTATTTGCAAGAGTATGTGCGAGGCTATTTATTAATTGATATGTTTTCCTTATTCAGAAATTGGCAAAGAGCCTATCTGTGAGTTATGGCATCGAGCCTGATGAAGAAGGCTTAGCTGGACTACGCCTAACCGCAAGGGGCTCCGTCACAACCTGTACTTACCTCGTGGACGCAGACGGCCGCACACACTTAAACTCGGTTGGGTGGAAGAGATTCCTCGATGGCAAAAATCTTCATGTTGGACAGGCCATCCTAATTACTATCAGGAACACCCGCCGCCCAGGCTTCAGGATGATGATCGTCTTTGATATCATCTAGAACTACATATGTGTGTGTGTGGCTATATCATCTAGAACTACATATGATGATCATCGTCGATATCATCTAGAACTACATATGATGATCGTCGTCGATATCATCTAGAACTACATATGATGATCGTCGTCGATATCATCTAGAACTGCTTGAGGATGCATGTTGACTATACATGAAATTGTTATCTAGTAATCCCTTCGATCGAATTACTCGTCGTTGTTTGAACAAAAACCACGACGAGTAATTTGGAACGGAGGGAGTACTACCTAGTACTTATAATGCATTATGAATTTGATATCTAGTAGTACCTAGTATCTGGAAATTGCAGTTTATTGACACCGAAACGGGGTAGGAAGCGGGCGGAAATGATGAAAGATATAGAAGTAGCGAGGGACTAGGAAATCGCTATGGCTAACTAATAGTAGCGCGTTCCAGAAAAGCACTGCTGATATCGTCAATAGTAGTAGCGCGGGTGCGGACAGCGTTACTACTAACAGTTAGTTGTAGCGTCGTATTAGTAGTGCGGCTGCTCGCGCTGCTGCTAGCCTCTAAACCCGCGCTACTACTAGGGTTTTCCCTAGTTGTGTCCCTCTAGTCATCTAAATGATCACGTGATCCATATCAACCAAACCATGTCCGATCATCACGTGAGATGGAGTAGTTTTCAATGGTGAACATCTCTATGTTGATCATATCTACTATATGATTCACGTTGGAGCTTTCGGTCTCAGTGTTCCGAGGCCATATCTGCATATGCTAGGCTCATCAAGTTTAACCCGAGTATTCTCACTACAAGGGAAAACCTTATACACAACATCTTAGCAGTAGCGCTAGACAAAAATGGGCGCTACTGCTACTTAGTAGTAGCGCGTTTAAATAAACTTTGGTACTGCTACTACTTTAGCAGTAGCGCGTGCTATGACAACGCGCTCCTGCTATGTTTGTACTGGGCGCAGATGGCTAGCCCTAGTTAGCAGTAGCGAGTATCTCCGGTCAGCACTAATGCTACGTCCCATAGCAGTAGCGCGTGCTAGGAAAACGTGCTACTACTCAATTACCTTATCCTACACGCGCCCGACCCTCTCACTCACTCTCCCTCTCACTCTCACTCTCGCCCGCTGTTGGGGATATAACTACTGAGTGTAAACCGCCCAGGAGGGGCCGTTTCACAATCAACTATATTGAAGCCCACGAAGACTCTCAAGATGGCGTTTTACTATGAAGCTTACAGGCCTGGAGCCCAAAGGCGGATTAGGGCCCATAGTGGTAAACCGCCATAGTCATGTAACTTGTGTTGTAAGATAAGGAAGGGAGAGACCGAGCCGAACACTTGTATGAGTCGGCCTCGGGACTCTGTAAACTGGCCGGGCGCCAACCCGTGTATATAAGGGGACGACCCGGCGGCGGTTGAGGGACAAGAAACAACAACTCGATAGCCAGGCATAGCTTGTTTAGCTCCGTGGTTAGTGAGTCCCCAATAATCCCATCACAACTAGACGTAAGCCTTTACCTTCATCGAAGGGGCCGAACTAGTATAAAATTTGTCGTGTCCGTTGTCCGGTTTAAGCCCTTTAAGCTAACCCGTCGCGATGGCTCCACGACTAAGTCCTTACACGAGGACATCTGACGTGATATTTCCACGATAGTTGGCGCCCACCGTGGGGCTATCGCACGATGGTTTCGGGTTCTGGAAGGGCAGCTTTGAAGGACTCAAAGGATACACTATGGACCGGATAACCAAGAGTCGTTGTGGCAAGCTCTACGTCGACGATGCAGGCTGGGGCCCCGAGGCCGGCTCAATCGAGTACGAGTACCGGGTCCCCATCGGCGGAATTCACGTCTTCATCGGTAAGATCGGCGAACCGGGCCTTGAGCCGGACACCTGCACCGACCTCGTCGAAACGGCTCAGCGTGCAAGTCCTGCCCGGATTCAGCCTACCGTGAAGCGTGCGTTCGTGGGATGCGTCCACGGGATCGGATCTGAACCGGAATCTGAGGGGGAGACGGTCGTTTATTCCGACGGCGAATCATCCGCTGGTGAAACCGAATCCCGGTACCAAGTTCAGGGTGGCATGTTTGAAGGGTATTCCGATGGCACCAGTATTCCGGAATTTCTCGAACCGCCGAACCACGTTGGTATCTTCATGGCCGGAACACAACCAACTTTGCAAAACTCTTCGGCAGTGGTGTTTGGACTGGTAGCGGGGGCAGGAGGCTCCGCGCGCCGGCCGGCTCAAGTTCTCTCCGGTTTGATGGATGCCCGGGCGGCCTTGTTGACCACGGCAGTTACACCAGCGACGCAAGATCAGCACAATGCGGACATTGCAAGTCTAAAGGATCAGATAACGCAAGCCAAGGCGGACTTAGCGGCTGAGGAATCCAGGATGGCTAAAGAATGGGCCACTTTAGATGCTCAGGCGCAGAAGATTCAAGGCGAGAATTATCGACTTTTGATGGATCAGAACGCTTCAAATTAAGTATTCCGGAGGAGACATCAATCTCGCTTGCCGACGGATTACAATGCGATGAATCTCTTTAATACGCCAGGGGCAGGGACTAGCAACCCGGCAGCAGCGAACCGGACCATGGTACCAAGGACCGGAGCGCCGGATCAACCTCAGGTGATGGGTCCACCTCAGCATACGGACAACCCGCCGCAGTATACCACACCACCACCGGGTCACTTCTCTACCCCATTGGACAATATGATAGCAGCAGCATCGCGGTTGGCAGCTATTCTGATAGAGGGTGAATCACCGGCGGCGGTCGAGACACGGCGGGCCAGGGATCTTCTTCAGATAGCTCTGACGCAGCAGCAAGCTTACTCGTATAGCCGAGACAGGGTTCACTCAACGCCACGACCAAGCAAAAGCTATAGCAGGCATATAGATGAACCAGAAGTGTCCAGCAGTGCGCGGCGCTGCATTGTCCCTCAAGGGCCTAATCCGGCGCGTGGTGAGGTGAACGCTCAGGACGTGTTGGATAATGGCAGAGCACGAAGGGAGACCGCTTTAGCAGCACAGCATACGGGTCGATACCAACCCGCCCCGGTTCAGCCAACAACGTTAGTGGACCGATGCATCGGAGTTGCTTTCAGTTCGTGGGGAGTGCCGTGCCTTATTCCGGCTCTCCAGAATGTGCGATTGCCTAAGGACTTCAAGGGCCCACGTAAGGTGCCGAATTACACCGCTGATCAGCCACCCGAGGCTTGGGTGGAAAGTTATTAGATGGCAATGGAGATGCTGGACGTTGATGAAGCAGCTTGTGCAAAGTACTTCACGATGATGTTGGAGGGAACATCCCGTACTTGGTTGAAAAATTTACCACCTAACTCCATCGAGTCATGGGACCAGTTGAAGTCCCGGTTTATAGCCAATTTCAAGGACACATGTAAGCAGCCTATGTCCATTGTGGATCCCGACGCCTGTGTGCAAGGGGAGAACGAGTCAACAAATCATTGGGTGCGCCGGGTTTCAAAAGTCTTGCATTCATTGGACCGTATTAACGCTGGCTCGACAATCATCACCTTGGAGCATAATTGCCGGTTTAAGTCACTAAAGATGAAGTTGGGACGGCTCAAGCGCCACTGCAATGACATGGGAACCCTTATGGCCGCCTTGGTCAAGTACACCGATTCTGATAATGCCAAGGATCCCGATTCTGATGAGGAGAAACCGGAGAAGGGAAAGAAGAACGGCTGTGCAAAGGGACAACAGCACAACCAAGGAGGCCATGGGAATAACGGTAAGCGTAAAGCGGATTCAGATTTTGTAGCTAATGCTAACGTGCAGCATCGTAAGGGTAAACCGCCCCAGCGCGGCGGCGGAATTAATCTGGAGCGTTTGTTGAATCAGCCCTGCCCAAAGCATGGGACCAAGGAAGTTCCTGCAACACATCTCTGGAAAGATTGTCACATTATGAAGGAGTTCAAAAACTCTGATCTCTTCCGATATGTTCAGGGTCCATCGGGCGGTTCATGCCTAGGTTTTCATGGTGGCGGCGGTTCAAACTCTGGATTTCAGAATAATCAGGGCAACCAGAACAACCAAGGTGGTAATAACCAGTAGAGTAATCAAGGAAATCAGCAGCAGTCGGGTTACCAGAGTCACCCGAAGTAGTTGAATGGTGGGCAGTATCATGTGTTCACCACTAGTTTGTGTAAGCGTGATCAGAAGCTTCACATGCGGGCTGTTAATGCTGTTGAACCGGCGGTACGACGTTACCTGTGGTGGTCCGAGCAACCTATTGTATGGAGCAGAGAGGATCATCCGCCCCGGGTTGACAATCCGGGTCACCTGGCTTTGGTGGTGGCACCTCAGGTGGGAGGTTATAAGTTCACCAAGGTACTCATGGATGGAGGGAGTAGTATCAACATTCTGTATTATGAGACCTTCCGTCGCATGGGGTTGACAGAAAAGAGTCTTAAACCGTCCAGCACTGTTTTCCATGGTGTGGTACCAGGTAAATCGGCATATCCTGTTGGTAAGATCGCTTTGGAAGTTGTGTTTGGAGATGAACATGATTCCCGGTCTGAGACATTGACCTTTGAAGTGGTGAGGATCCAGAGCCCGTACCACGCACTGTTTGGGCGGCCGGCTTATGCAAAGTTCATGGCGAGGCCTTGTTATATTTACCTGCAGCTCAAGATGCCGGGTCATAAAGGGACCATTACGGTTCACGGAAGTCGTAAAATCGCTTTGGATTGTGAGGAAGGTGATGCGGCCTATGCTGTGTCGGTTTGTGCTACAGAGGAGCTGAAGTTTTATAAAGAAAATGTTGATCCGGCAGACATGACCCCTCTGAAGAAGCGCACCACTGAGCATGACCCAACCCTGCATTTCAAACCGGCTGATGAGACTAAACTTGTTGACTTTGTTCCTGGCGATTCGTCCAAGCAGTTTAGCATCAGCACAAATCTGGATCCGAAATAGGAAAACGCGCTCATCGAGTTCATCCGTGAGAACCGGGACATTTTTGCATGAAAGCCTTCTGACATGCTAGGTGTACCGAGGGAACTCGCTGAGCATACTCTCAATATTGATCCCAAGTTTAAACCGGTCAAGCAATTTCTTCGCCGCTTTAACGAGGAAAGACGCAAGGCAATTGGTGAAGAGGTAGCCCGACTGTTGGCTGCTGGGTTTATCGTTGAAGTGTTTCACCCTGAGTGGTTGGCTAATCCGGCGCTTATTCTTAAGAAAAACGGCACTTGGCGCATGTGTGTGGATTACACAGATTTGAACAAAGCTTGTCCGACCGATCCTTTTGCTCTCCCGCGTATTGATCAGATCATTGATGCGATGGCGGGTTGTGAGCGTTTGAGTTTCTTGGATGCTTATTCAGGCTATCATCAGATCAAAATGGCAGTTAAGGACCAGGAGAAGACCGCCTTCATCACTCCCTTTGGAGCCTTCTGCTATGTTTCTATGCCCTTTGGGCTCAAGAGTGCCCAGGCAACTTATCAGCGCTGTGTGCAGAATTGTCTTCACACTCAGATTGGGCGCAATGTTCATGCCTATGTTGATGACATTGTGGTAAAGTCCAGGAAGAAGGAGATATTGATAGATGATCTCAAGGAGACCTTTGACAATCTGCGAGTTTACAAGATGATGCTCAATCCGAACAAGTGTGTCTTTGGTGCTCCGGCAGGCAAGCTTCTAGGCTTTCTGGTGTCCAACAGGGGTATTGAAGCTAATCCGGAGAAGATAGAAGCGATTACATCTTTGGCTATACCGGCGTGCATCAATGATGTTCAGCGTCTAGCAGGTCGGATCGCAGCCCTAAGCCGGTTTATCAGCCGTTTGGGAGAGAAGGCGATCCCTCTACATCATATGTTGAAGAAAACAGACACCTTTGTCTAGAGTGATGTGGCTAATGCGGCGTTTGAAGACTTGAAGTGGCAGTTGGCTGAACCGCCAGTCCTTGCTGCTCCGATTGACAGGGAGCCTTTATTGTTGTAGGTGGCTGCTAATTCCCGTGCCGTCAGTGTGGCAATCGTGGTGGAGCGCAAGGAGGCTGGTAAGGAGTACCCGGTTCAACGGCCGGTTTACTACATCAGTGAAGTGCTTATCGAGTCAAAGCAGCGATATCCGCATTGGCAGAAGCTAGTATATGGGGTTTTTATTGCAAGTCGGAAGCTCAAACAATACTTTCAAGGCCATCCCATTACAGTTGTCAGCTCAGCTCCGTTGGGTGATATAATTCAGAACATGGAAGCAATTGGCCGGGTTGCAAAATGGGCAATTGAACTTGGTCCACATGGTTTGAAGTATGTGCCTCGAACAGCCATAAAATCTCAGGCACTTGTGGATTTCATCAATTACTGGACCGAGTTACACGCGCCAGAGGACAAACCGGATAATACATACTGGATTATTAACTTCGATGGATCCAGGCAGTTGGAGGGCTCGGGGGCGGGAGTTTTTCTTACTTCCCCTCGAGGTGATAAATTTTTTTATGTCCTCCGATTAATGTTCCCCTGTACTAACAATGAAGATGAGTACAAGGCTCTGCTCCATGGGCTCAGAGTGGCCAAGGAAATGAATTTAAGTCGGGTACGATGCTTTGGAGACTCTGATTTGGTGGCTCAGCAAGTTTCTGGCACTTGGGATTCTAAGGATCCACTCATGGCGGCTTACAGACGTGAGGTGGATATTGTGGCGGGTTACTTCAAAGGGTATCAGGTTGAGCATATCGATCGGCGCAAAAATGAAGCAGCAGACGCTTTAAGCCGGCTTGGATCTCAGCGTAAACCGGTACCTACCAATACCTTTTTAGATATCTTGCATAACCAGTCTGTTAAGTTGCCTATAGAGGAGGATTTGGCTGTTCCTGACCCGGAAGCTCAATTGGTGGCCGCTTTACACGTTGTGCCGGATTGGACGGTTCCATATCTGGCATATATGAACCGGGGCGAGTTACCAGATGATGAAGTCCTGGCATGGTAGATAGTCCGGCGATCCAAGTCCATGGTTATTCACGATAGCAAGTTACACCGCTGCAGCGTTTCAGGCGTATTTCAGCGTTGTGTTTCTCCAGAAGAAGGCCAAGAGATCCTACGGGAAATTCATGAAGGGGATTGTGGTCATCATGCCGGTTCAAAGTCCCTGGTTGCAAAAGCTTTTCGTCATGGGTTCTACTGGTTCACAGCTCATGCTGATGCGGAGGATCTGGTAAAGCGATGTGATGCTTGTCAAAAGTTTTCACGCAGAGCTCAAGTTCCGGCTCAAGAATTAAGGATGATTCCCATCACTTGGACGTTTGCTACATGGGGGCTTGACATGGTGGGACCCTTTAAGCGCTCTAAGGATAAAAAGACCCACCTGCTGGCGGCGGTTGACAAGTTCACCAAGTGGGTTGAAGCGGAGCCTGTCAGCAAGTGTGATGCGGCTACGGCGGTTCAATTTCTCAAAAAGATTATCTTCCGCTTTGGCATTCCACACAGCATCATCATGGATAATTGCACAAACCTCTCTAAAGGTGATATGGAAGATTTTTGTCAGCGAGAACACATCCGGCTGGACTTAGCATCCGTGGCGCACCCCCAGACCAATGGTCAAGCGGAGAGAGCTAATCAGGAAATCTTGAAGGGTATTAAAACCCGGCTTATGGTCCCTTTAAAGCGGAGGCCGGGTTGTTGGGTGGAAGAATTGCCTTCTGTGTTATGGAGCATCAACACCACCCCCAACAGATCGATGGGTTACACACCTTTCTTCATGGTGTACGGGGCAGAGGCGGTCCTCCCAAGTGATATTCGTCACGATTCGCCCCGGGTTGCTAATTATGTTGAAGCAGACAATGAGCAAGCATGCCAGGAGACGTTGGACCTGTTAGATGAAAAACAAGATATGGCTTTAGCCTGTTCGGCGGTTTATCAGCAAGACCTGCGGCGTTATCATAGCCGCCTGGTTAGGGCAAGAACCTTTCAAGAAGGCGATTTGGTGCTCCGGCTCATCCAGGATCAGACCGACATGCACAAGTTATCCCCACCTTGGGAAGGGCCCTTTGTGGTCACCAAAAATCTGCACAACGGATCATACTACCTCATTGACGTTCGAGACAACTCACGCACCTCTGAGGAGGAGACCCGGCAGCCATGGAACATAGCTCTCCTACGGCCTTACTACACTTGAGCCATAGGCTTTTCTTATGTACATATTTCGACAATGTATATATTATGATCAAGAAAATAAACCAGCATCCTTGCTATAAGTAGGGCCTCTGCTGTTTTCTCTCAAATATCCTTTGAGTTACATGGGGGCTTCAGTTGACAAAGCGGAGTACTACCTGTTAAACCGGCTATCTTGCCACAATACAGCTTGGGAGCTTCACACCCAAGGGGCCAAAGAGAGTCTGGATGCTATGCACAGCTCAAACATAGGCACCCAATGAGCACAGCTCATCACGTTACTTGGGGGCTCTTTGTGTAAAGTAACAAAGAGTTTGAAAGGAGCCTTGTAGCTGGGTATCGACCCACGGCTTGGAAGCCTGGTATATTTACCTAAAACCCCGGGTTAACCTTCCTTCATCAAGTAAGCCACTCCTATCCAGGTAATCCTGGCATGACCCTCCGAACGTTTGACAGTTACTCTCATTTAGACCCAGAACTTGTCAAAGTTAAAACGGTGATTGGTTAGTTGGAGGCCCATCTTAAAAGGCTTTGTCAAATGGTTTAACTCAGCGGCCTAGCAGCCCATGAAAAGCCTCGAATTTGGGCCTGGCAGCCCTCGAAAAGCCTCGACTACACGGTTTTATTTGCCTTTGTCGCTATTTTTCTTTTGATGACTTCTATGTTAAACCGGTATCTTTGATCTGGTATGACTTTTCAGTCATCATATTAACCCGGTGTTTGTTAACCCGGCTTGGTTTTCAGCTCCAAGTTGACAGACCTTATTATCAAACCGGATTTTATCAACCCGGCCTGGCTTTGACTACTCGTCGCCAGTTTTTGATCATCTGGTGTTCATCGTAACCCGGCATGACTTATTATACGCCATCAGTACATGGTGGAGGTTATACAAAATTCAAGATTTGGGTCTTCTCCCTTATTACAATCAAAGTTGGTAAAACAACTAAAGTGATTTCACATCACAGGTATGAGTTATTTGATATTTCTTAAAGGTTTGATTATCAATCAGACTTTATCTTGGGCATTATGACCCGTCCAACGGTAAACCGCCAGGACGAGCTTTTTCTATGCAGGCTTCAGAGTCGCGTTATCAAAGCATAAGCAAACATTGCATGTATTATGGCGGTTCAAAACAGGTTGTGCATCAGCACAACAAATCAAAGAGTTTTAACTAGCCTATTACAAGGCACTTTGAGGCCCAAAAAGCTGATTGTTCATGCACAACAAAAGTTTCACAGAAACACAAATGTCGGATTAAGACTCGTTGCCCGGACGACGTGAGGTGGAAGGATCTTCAGGCGCCGGTTCAACCTCCTCCTCTCCACCCAGAGGCTGGAAGTCAAGGGTGGTCCAGTCAATCCGGGTTAGAGCCTGAAAGACAGCTTCTTCACTTATCAGATCGGACGGGTCAACATCAGAGGCGTAAGTGTGCTTACGAATTGGCGTAATAAGGTTTTGTGTCTCTGTCACAGTCGTGTCAACTCGATGGTTTTCTTCATCATAAAAAGACCGATGAAAAGTCAGGTTAGCCTCTGCAGCTAGTTGACTGGACAATGGACGCATCTCCTTTGTCAGAGCTTTGAGTGTTTCATTATCAAATGCTGATCCGTCTGCCTGTTCATCTGGAAATCCCTTGGTGATGTCAGTAGGATCCAAGTCAGATATCCATGCTTTAGCCCAGGTCAGTGCCAGTAAAGCGCCAGCCCTGGCAGCAGACCGCTTCACCTCCTCTATCTGAGCCGGTGTCATGGATAATCTTGCTAATGTGTCCTTGATCAATGTTGGTGCCGGTTTGTTGTAGGAGACTGCGGACATAAGCCGTTGTGCACTGGTATACAATTGTTCAATCAGTGTATAAGCCGCCTTCCATTTCATCCGCATATCTGTTCCAAGATGAGCAATGCGATGGCCTGCGACGGTTTAAGAAATTCAAGTTAAACCGGCGGAGTTGATAGTACTACAGAGCACGTGTCTCAAGGTACTTACCAAACACGACAGCCGTTATGGAATTCACTTGATGCTTCAGACCCGTCAGCTCTTCTTCCACCGGTTTAAGGGCTGCTTCAGCATCTTCTGCCCGCTTCAATAAAGCAGCCCTTTCAGTCTCCCAGTTGGTGCGCTCTGTTTTGAAGCCCTCTTTAAGTTGTTCCATGGTTGCCAAAGCACCCTTGAGCTCTTCTTTGGCTTTAGAGTTTTCTTCTTGCTGCAGCTTGATGATTTCTTGAAGATCAGCGGTTTGGGACTCTTTGGTCTTCATGTCAGCCTGCAAACTCAGATGATACAACAGTTACAGATTTCTTAAAGTTCCAAGCGCATAATCAATTAAACACTTGGCACTTGGGGACTAATGAGGATTTCTTTTAAAGTAAATATCTTCAAAGTCCCAAAGCTCAATCCAGGTATTAAGCTTGGCACTTGGGGGCTAATGTACATTTAATCTATCATAAAGGAAAGGCTGTTAACAGGGATCGACAGTCCCGGTTTGTCTTCAAGAAGACAAACCGGCCCTTGGGAGCTACTACGCTGAAGTGTTCTTTATATCAAAGTCCCGGCTTATCTTCAGGAGATAAACCGGCCCTTGGGGGCTACAATGGACAAAATAAAGACTAGAACAAGTTTCAAAGTATTCATACCTCATAACGCTCGTTCATCAGGTTTACCAAACCGGCTTCCAAGTCACGGCTGGTATACAGGCGGTTTAAATAACCGGAATGAAGCTCTTCAGTGCTAAGATTAAAAAAGTGGGATAAATCCGTCTTCCCCTTCCCCTTGCTCATAGCGGTGAATTCCTCCTTAGCGGTATGTTTGGCCAAGATAACCGGATTGCCAGGACTTGTGTGACCCGTGCCAGTAATTACAACATCATCATCATCATTTCTTGGTGGGCTTGGCGGATTGCTGGCACCCCTGGCTGTGCTTGGCGGGTTAGCAGCCGGGCTTGGCGGATCAGCAGCCGGACTTGGTGGAGGGGTAGTACGAGGGCTCGATGGATCAGTATGGATTGCCGGGTCAGCCTCCGGCGGATTAGCCTCAGTACTTGCACCTTGCGGAATGGAATCATCCATAACATTGGTATTTCTACCGGTGTCCTCAGCAGCCTCCTCCGGTTCCACTTCACCAATGGGGGTACTGGTTTTAGCCTTTTTGCTCAGGCTAGCTTTGGCACTGTGACGTCACAACAAAGATTAGCACGGTAAACCGAACTATGAAGGAAAAACATGAAGAATAATATACTTACCAAGGGACGGTTTTAAGTGTAGGCAGCTGAGTGGTTGATGAACCACCAGATGAATTGGAAGACGCCTGGTAATTGGGATCATACGGATTAAGTGGGTCTCTGAAGAAACCCTTCAAAGGATAAAGTTTTTCAGGAGAACAAGTAACCTCTGGGCGACGTTTCCTGTTTGGCGTTTCCGGTAAACCAGAAGAGGTGATCTGCTGGCCACTGTGCCGGGTTGTGCGACGTTCTTCAGCTTGTTATGTCTTCAAAGAAAATTTTGAATCCAGATAAGCAAGAGGGTGAGAGTATTTCAATTTCCGAACTGTACGGCGAAATCTTTGAACCGGCACAAGATCTGAATAGGAGGAAAGAGAGATTACCTCAACATGGTCTGCACGAGTGGCTGCCGCATCATCCTGGGAATAGTTATTGTAAATAAGGTGTATGAAAAAGGAACCAAGTGAATCAAGTTCTACCTCTGGATCTGATTCGTCAACATCTTCCGGCGGATCAGAAGATTCGGTGGTTTTCTTCTTGCCCGCTTTCTTGGTGACTTTGGTCTTTGCACGAGCCCTCGCCGGTTTAGTCCGCTTCCAGAAAGAGTTGTTGGCCTGTAAAGATTAAAGGGAAAGAGTATTAGCACATTGTTAAAGCACAGGCAAAACAATGAGCATTAAGTTAAATTTACCGCTGGCGGTTTGTTGGTGGCGCAAAACGGTGGCAACCCGGTTTGGCTGCATGCAGAGATTGTTTCGTGAAGCATCTTCTTCACATACTCAGTAACTTCCAGGTCTGTCATTACCACTTCATGATATCATTGAGGATCTTTGACGTTTCCAGTATATTCATGCATCAAACCGGAACGGCGGCTTAAAGGAAGAATGCCCCAGGAAACCCAGCAGCGGACGAGATCAATGCCAGTCAAACCGTTGGCCATGAGAGCCGGAGCTTGGCGATTTGGGGAGCACAAGTTTTTCGTTCTGCGGCAGATAAGCGTGAAGGTAACGGGTGACCGTTGCTATGCCGGTGAGGGCGGTAACCCGGGAAAGGATTTTCTCCATTAGGGGCAGTGTTCCGGCAATAAAACCAAGTTTGGTTCCAATCTTTAGAATGACTATGATGTTTTGCATGAGGGAAATCGACTTCTTTCCTTTTCTGAATTGAAACACCGCCAAGTTCTGTGTTGAGACCATTAGAGAATTCCGTACGGCAGTTCAAGTGAAAAAAAAATCCTGGAACAACTCCACAGATGGTTCTTCCTGCAGGTAGACTTCGCAGTACTTGAAAGTTACATATATTGGACACGGAGTTCGGTCCAATATCTTGGGGATGATGTTGGAAGCTTGCGAGGACATCGCGCTGGTCCTCTCCACCGAGGTACTCCCTCCGTCCCGCCTCCTTCTTCCTCCCTCCTCCCCTCCCTCCGGCCGCCCTCCTCCGGCCGCCCCCTCCATCCTCCTCCTCCGGCGGCCCCCTCCCCCTGCCCCTCCCTCCCCCTCCTCCCCCCGCCCCCTCCCTCCTCCGATTCCACCGGCCTCCTCCCCCTCCTCCTCTCTCCTTCCTCCTCCCTTCCCATCCTCCCTCCATCTCTTTTTTCCTGTTTTTAGTAAGTGTTTACAATATTTAGTAAGTACATTAATAAAACTAGTTGAACTAGTTTATTTTTAGTAATAACTAGTTGAATTAATAGAACTAATGTATTTTTAGTAACAAAATTAATATAACTAGTTGAACTAGTTTATTTTTAGAAAGAACTAGTTTAAATTTATTTATAGTAAGTTTATTTTTAGTAAGAACTAGTTGAATTAATAGAACTAGTTGAACATGTCACATTTGTTGTTATTTTTTTAGTTTAAGCAATTATTCCCGCATCGACCCCGTCACCGACCAGCGATACATTTAAAGTATCTGTGGCCAATGCTACATTTTTTAGTTTAAGTAATAGGGTATTTGTTTTTGCAGAAATCTAGGAGCCCCACTGTCGGTGTCAAAACCGGCGGATCTCGGGTAGGGGGTCCCGAACTGTGCGTCTAGGCGGATGGTAACAGGAGACAAGGGACACGATGTTTTTACCCAGGTTCGGGCCCTCTCGATGGAGGTAATACCCTACTCCTGCTTGATTAATATTGATGATATGGGTAGTACAAGAGTAGATCTACCACGAGATCGAGAGGCTAAACCCTAGAAGCTAGCCTATGGTATGATTGTTGTTCGTCTCACGGACTAAAACCCTTCGGTTTATATATACACCGAATAGGGTTAGGGTTACAGAGTCGGTTACAATGGTAGGAGATCTACATATCCGTATCGCCAAGCTTGCCTTCCACGCCAAGGAAAGTCCCATCCGGACACGGGACGAAGTCTTAAATCTTGTATCTTCATAGTCCAGGAGTCCGGTCAACGGTGATAGTTCGGCTATCCGGACACCCCCTAATCCAGGACTCCCTCAGTAGCCCCTGAACCAGGCTCCAATGGCGATGAGCCCGGCGCGTAGATTGTCTTCGGCATTGCGATGCGGGTTCTTCTCCAAATTCCATATACTTGTCGAATAGTGTCCGGCTTCTGATAAATGATGCGCTCCTTAGCTTCCACGCCCAATAATGGCCATCTTCCATGTGTTTGAATGAATGCGAAAAGCCAGGGTATTTTTACACTTATCCCCCTAGCTGCGCAAATGAGCCGCCTATAAAAGGGACAAGGATCTAGATCTGAGTCACACCAACCCCCCTCCGCGAGCTTTCATCGGAGCGCCTCTGACAAAAATCCATTCCATCATGGACAGTCGACGCGGCTCCTCCTCTCGTGCTCCCAGCCCTCAGCCTGGAAATTGGGAGAGATGCTCAGTCCCGCATAGCGAGCTAGTGACACTCCAAACCAAGGGATTTCTTCCCCCGGCCTTCATGGTTCCGGTTCGAGCCGGACTTGCCACCTACAAGGGCGGAAAGCAAGCGGAGAGTGTCCCCGATCCCTCTAAAGGAGAGTGGGTATGCTTTATCTCTTATCTAGTAAGAGGACTCGGATTTCCAATTCATCCGTTTCTCCGGGGGCTCTTGGAGTTCTACGGCCTCCAGTTGCACCACCTTACGCCTGCCTCCATTTTGCACATCGTGGGCTTCGTGGCCCTTTGCGAACTGTTCTTGGGCGTCGAGGCTCATTTTGCGCTGTGGAAGAGATTATTCTGCCTTGTACCCTGTTCTCATGAGGGGTCAATATATCAAGTGGGCGGAGCCGAACTATGGCGCATCGCCGGGACCGGATATCTATCCGGAACCCCGAAGAAGGCGTCCGAAGACTGGCCTTCGGAATGGTTTTACATGGAGGACGTCCCGCTACCGGATCCTGTTCGGATCGGCCTTCCAGAGTTTAGCAACGCTCCTCTGAAGAAGCGCCTAAGCTGGCGCCCGCGGAGCCCCAGAGGGAAAATGACCGGAACGTCCTTTACTTGATGAGCCGAATAAGATTATCGCTCATGCCGGATTGACCATGATTGGAGTCATGGCAATCTGCATTATGAGGAGTGCAGCCGCTCCAATATAGGGGCCATCCCATGTGGGACTTCAACGGGAGGACGATGCCACCCGCCATGGCCGCAAAGGGCCGGATCGATCATCGAATCGGGTGAAGACCTTGTCTGCCATGTACAAAGGGGAAGAGGAGGATTTTCTCCGCGTCAGTCCACTGAACGGGTTTTCTTCGAATAATCCTCAAAGTTGGGTAAGCAAATATCTTTGTGGCCTGTCCGATCCATGTTCCCGTGGTTAAATATCTCATTTCATGGTTTCTACGCAGGAACTACGCCGGGCCGTGGAGAAGATACACAGCCCGCCCCCACAACCCGAGGATCCGGAACGGTCCCTCGATCCGGCCTCCGAAGAGGACCCGGATATAAAAGTGGAGCTGATCGACGGGGTGTTCCACCAACTTAGCATCGACAATGCTTTGGTTGCCATTATGGCCGACTACCCCGGATTATTTCCGGCCTCCCAGGTAACCGTGATCGAAGTCCGAATACCATGACCCACCCGTGCTTTATTCTAATCACCACGTATTTGATGGTGTTTCGCAGGGGGTGCCTTCAGAACGGGAAGCCGAGCCTGCCGCGGCCGTCCAACAAGGGGCAGCTCGGCCCAAAGAAGCGAAAAAAGAAGTGCGGTACGACTCGAGACGCCGCCATAGCGGTATGATGTGCCATCGTGTTTTAAGGAGAGGTTCCTGGGAGGTACACTGACGCTCGTGGTTTTTTCAGGAAAAAGAGCGCTCGCCGGACTGAGTCCGGAGAAGTTGCCAATCGGACCTCCGCTAACCAGGCTCAAAGGCCGAGTCCAGAAGGGGGTACAAACACGAGTCGTGCGTCGGATGCTCCTCCAACGGAGGAGGCCGACAGACTGTACGCCACCAAGTCGCAGGTGGAGAGCGCCATGAATCATAGGCGCCGCCGGACTATTCTACGTGACGCATGTTTCTCCCAAGAGGCGTTGGACGCCTTTAGTTCGGTAGAAGCGCACCTCCATGCCGCTCAAGATGGCCTAGCCAGAGCCACGGAGCAGTATGTGAAAGACATACGGGTAAGGAATTTTGACAGTTATATATGCCAGTAGCCCCCGAGACTTAAAATAGTTAGGATAACTGATTTAAGGATCATTTGGAATGCAGGTTCTTACCGAAAAGAATACCCGTTTGTCCCAGGAGCTTGAAGAGTGCAAGGCCCAACTTGAGGTCAAGCCTGGCATGACCGGAAAGCCATGAAGACTCCCTCTGGTAATATATGCCCTTTAAAGTAGAAGTAGTTTCGCAAAGTGCAGCGTGTGCATAAATCTGACATTAACATTGCAGATAGCGCCGGGATGGATCCGGACAAGCAACAGCTCCTGCGCCAGCTAAACGCCGGCGAGAGCGTGCTTACGAGGGTGCGGCAGGAGAAAAATAACCTCCAAGATGCCAACAACCAACTGGGTGAGGAACTAAAGGATGTTCGTGCCCAGTTGTCCGACCAGAAGGAGAATCGACGGCTTCGTCGCGGCATTTTCAGTAAGTGCTTGAACGAACTTTGAAAGAGTTCGGTGAGGAAGGCGACTAACATAAACATGTATGTAGGTTTGCTCACAGGTCGTCCTAAGGAGGAGATGCCCAGTTCTTCGGGTGATCTTCTTCCCGAACTGCGTCAGCTACATGAACGAGTTCGGCAGGTGATGAAAGGCGTCGGCCAGGCCTTGTGGCCATCTATCTCCCTGCTCGAAGGCATTGGGGAGCTGGCAGAGCGGCTTCAAGGAGCACGGCGGCGCTTCCGACTATGGAAGATATCGGCCTGCTGTCAAGGCGCCAGGGAGGCCTGGGCCATGGTAAAGACGCGGTACACGAAGGCTGATCCAAACCACATGGCCGAGGTCGGACCTGTGGGGCCTGATGGGAAGGAGATCCCTGTAAGCTTAGTGTACGGCCAAGTAGAATTGGCCGCCAAGTATTCCCAGCAAGATTGTAAATTATATAGCCTATTAGATGGCATTGAGGAGGAATACAATTAGTCGAGTTGACTATGTAATTGAATATGACATGAAAAATGTCTTCTAGCCGGATTGTAGATCGTTTGTCATAGCGGACCTTTTCGCTTTGACCTCGGGACCCAATAGTCCGGAGTGTGTCCGAATACCCTCGCGGTTATGTAAGAACCGGGGCATGCATGGAGACAAGGCGTAGGGGTCATTATTGCTGTATCAGACAAGTGCCCAAATAGTTATGTTATATTACATGGATAGTAAGAAACATCTTCCAGGGAGAATAGTTCCATTAAGGGTTCCTTTCCCTGGGAGGCATGCCCTAAAGTGCATGTCCAAACTGCTAAGAAAGTAGAAAATCATCTGGGGGCAGATGGATAAATAGTTAAAAATCATATTTCAGTTCACCGACCGAATATTCCCTTAAGAACGCTAGCTTTCGGCTTCACGCAGTCTGAGGTACACATCTGGCTGACCCGGCAGTAACAATCGCAAAGGTGCTCCCTTTTCCACCTAGCCGAACAATCGGGAACGTAGGGGTAAGCACAGGAGCCAGGCAACCTAGCTTGGCCAAAACTTAAGTCATATCGATGCATATAATGGTGAGTAAAAGGTACATGCGGAAATTTGACACATGTGTTGGGCATGAAGCCCGTATAAATAAGCTTCTGTTAAAGAAGCCCCCAGGTATAATGAGCGGACAGCGTAGCGTCAAGTATCTTGTGAACAAAGCGCAAACGAGCCTCTAAAGGCTTCAAGAAGAAGGAGGAGGAAGGAGAGAATTAAAAGACAACAAAAAGAGAAAATGTGGACGGAGGAAGGAGACGAACTCGGAGTCCGGCGCTTAGGCGTAGAATCTTCGTAGACGGGCTGCGTTCCATAGTTTCGGCTCGAGTCGGTTGTCCGATGCGTTTCGCAGACGGTATGCTCCGCTGGTCAGGACATGGTCGATGATGAAGGGACCTTCCCGTTTGGGCTTGAGTTTGTCCTTTTTCTTGTCCGGCAGGCGTAGAACTAGTTCGCCCACGTTGTAAGCTTTAGCCCGCATTTCCTCGCTTTGATATCTTCGAGCCTGCTGTTGATAAAATGCGGAACGAGCTTTTGCCACGTCGCGCTCCTCCTCCAATGCGTCCAAACTGTCCTGCCGACCGAGCTCGGCTTCTCTTTCTTCATACATGCGCACGCGAGGTGAGTCATGCATTATGTCGCAGGGCAAGACTGCCTCTGCGCCGTACACCATAAAAAATGGTGTGAATCCGGTAGTACGATTCGGCGTGGTCCGCAGCCCCCAGAGTACGGAGTCGAGCTCCTCGACCCAATGCATGTTAGATTCCTTGAGGGACCGCACTAGTCTGGGTTTAATGCCGCTCATGATTAGACCGTTTGCTCGCTCGACTTGACCGTTGGTTTGGGGTGATAGACTGAGGCGTAATCGAGCTTGATGCCCATGTTTTTGCACCATAATTTGACCTCATCGGCCGTGAAGTTGGTGCCGTTATCGATGATGATACTGTGGGGACGCCGTGAACGGTGCACTACCCCTAATATGAAGTCTATCAACGGCCCGGATTTGGCCGCTTTTAATGTGCTTGGCCTCTATCCTTTGGTGAATTTATCCACCATGACCAATAGGTATTTTTGCTTGTGGGTTCCTCCCTTAAGGGGTCCAACCATGTCAAGCCCCCAGACCGCAAATGGCCAGGTGATGGGTATAGTTTTGAGGGCGGTGGGTGGCATGTGGCTTTGGTTAGCAAAAAGATGGCAACCGACGCATCGTTGGACTAAATCCTGCGCATCTGCCCGGGCCGTCGGCAAATAAAATCCTATATGGAAGGCCTTCCCTACAAGGGCCCGGGCTGCGGCGTGGTGC
Organism: Aegilops bicornis; assembly: GCA_021605145.1. Lineage (NCBI taxonomy): Eukaryota > Viridiplantae > Streptophyta > Magnoliopsida > Poales > Poaceae > Aegilops > Aegilops bicornis. Next base: position 47,771,425 of record CM038675.1, on the reverse strand, counting down.
CCACCCAGTCCGGCATGAATTTCAGCCAGGAGGTTTCGCCCTTCCTCTTCGGAGATACACCTTTGAAGGACTCCTGTTGTGCTTTTCTTATAGAGCTCTCCCTCATGGACTTTATTGGCTTTGGATCGCCGTACTATGCAGCGAGCCTCATTTTGGTCTTCGGGGAGTTCCTGCCTAGTTAGGTAGGCTAGGAATGGTTCCGCCCACGGGCGATAACCACCATTATTTCGTGGGCGGAGGGTGTTATCTCGCTGGCGAGCCTCCGATTGTGTCGAGTGTTTGGTGTCGGCAAAGGCGGTTGGGTCCGGATTGTTATTTCCGGACTCCCTTCCCATAGTACGTATGGCTTGAACAGCCGTTCTGTGAAGATGTTGGGCGGGATGGCATCGCGTTTTGCGCCCGATGCGCGCTAATACGTCCGCCTACCGTTGTTGTTGTCCTGTGCTATATGATGAAATTCGAGCCCTTTGAACCGTGCTGATATTTTTAGGACCGCATTGCGGTACGCTGCCATTTTCAGATCTTTGGCATCAAAGTCTCCGTTTATTTGAGATATCGCAAGGTTCGAATCCCCGCGCACCTCGAGTTGTTTAATGCCCATGGAGACTGCCATCCGGAGGCCGTGCAGAAGGGCTTCGTATTCGGCTGCGTTGTTGGAGTCCCGTATACATTATCTGAAGGACGTATTGGACTGTGTCCCCGTTTGGGGACGTCAGGACGATGCCAGCCCTCGTGCCGCCAACATTTTGGAGCCGTCAAAGTGCATGATCCAATTGGAGTATGCGCCCGTACTCTTTAGGGAGTTCGGCTTCGTCCATTAGGCCATGTAGTCGGCCAAAACCTGCGACTTAATAGCTCGTCGTGGCTTATAGGTTATGTCGAATGGAAGGAGCTCTATGGCCCATTTAGCAATCCGGCCCGTCGCGTCGCGGTTGTATATAATGTCGTTAAGAGGTACTTCGGAGTCTACCGTTATCAAACACTCTTGAAAGTAGTGTCGCAGCTTCTGGGATGCCATGAACACCACGTATGCTATCTTTTGATAATGTAGGTACCGGGACTTGCATGGAGTTAGGACAGTGGACACATAGTAAACCGGTTTTTGAAGAGGGAACCTGTGTCCGCTTCGCTCGACGACGAGCACCGCGCTGACAACTTGATGTGTCGCGGCGATATGTAATAGCATTGGTTCGCCCATGTTGGGCGCGGCCAGGACCGGATTTGTAGCCAATATGGCTTTTATTTCTTCGAGTTCGGCCGTGGCGGCATCCGTCCACTCGAAGTGTTTGGTGCGCCGGGGGAGGCGGTAAAGGGGTAACGCCTTTTCTCCCAAACGGGAAATAAAGCGGCTTAGAGCCGCTACGCATCGAAATCAATTTTTGTATTTGTTTGAGGTCTTTTGGAATATCTAATTGTGACAGAGCTCGGATCTTGGCTGGGTTTGCTTCAATTCCTCTATCGGACACAATGAAGCCCAAGAGCTTTCCGGCTGGAACGCCGGAGACGCATTTTTCCGGATTGAGCTTAGTGTCATATTTTCGGAGATTCTCGAATGTGAGCCTCAAGTCGTCTACTAGAGTTTCGACATGCTTGGATTTGACGACCACATCATCTACATATGCTTCCACTATTTTGCCGATCTGGTTTGCCAGACATGTCTGAATCATGCGCTGATATGTTGCGCCGACGTTTTTGAGCCCGAAGGGCATTGTGTTGAAGCAGAATGGGCCGTATGGAGTGATGAATGCTGTTGCGGCTTGGTCAGGCTCCGCCATCTTGATTTGGTGGTAGCCGGAGTACGCGTCGAGGAAGCACAATGAGTCGTGTCCTGCTGTAGCGTCGATAATTTGATCAATGCGAGGTCTTTGAAATCAACACATAGGCGCCAGGATTTATCCTTCTTTGGTACCATCACCAGATTTGCTAGCCAGTCCGGATGTTTTATATCTCTGATGAATCCGGCATCCAGAAGTTTGGCTAGCTCCTCTCCCGTGGCCTGTCTCTTGGGTTCGGAAAAGCGCCGAAGAGCCTGTTTGACTGGCTTGAATCCTTTTAGGGTATTTAGGCTCTGCTCGGCCAACCGACGTGGGATTCCTGGCATGTCTGAAGGGTGCCAGGCAAAAATGTCCCAGTTTTCTCGTAGAAATTCTCGTAGTGTGGTGTCTACATCAGGGTTTAATTGTGCCCCAATGGAGGCCGTCTTTGCAGGGTCCATTGGGTGGATTTGGAATTTGACTATCTCATCCGTTGGTTTAAAAGAGGTGGACTTGGATCTTTTATCAAGTATCACATCGTCCCTGTTCACCGTGGAGCGCATCGCAGTGAGTTCCTCGGCCGCTAGGGCTTCGGATAGTGCCTCGAGGGCTAGTGCGGCTGTCTTGTTTTCGGCACGGAGTGCTATGTTCGGATCACTACCGAGAGTGATGATTCCGTTAGGTCCGGGCATTTTAAGCTTCATGTACCCATAATGGGGTATAGCTTGAAAAATTGTGAATGCCTCTCGCCCTAATAAAGCGGGATATCCGCTGCTGAACGGGGCCACTTGAAATGAGACCTCCTCGAACCTGTAATTGTCCGGCGAGCCGAACACTACGTCCAGTGTGATTTTTCCTGTGCAGCATGCTTCCCGGCTAGGGATTATTCCTCTAAAGGTTGTGCTGCTTCGCTCAATGCGGTTCCAGTCTATTTCCATTTTTCGGAGGGTTTCCTCGTAGATGAGGTTTAGTCCGCTGCCGCCATCCATGAGTACCTTAGTAAGGCGAAAGCCGTCCACTATTGGACTGAGGACCAATGCGGCTGGTGCTCGGGCTGTTCGGGATTTGGGTTAAATCGCGGCATTAAAGGTAATAGCCGTGTTACTCCATGGAATTATTGTTGCTACTTGGTAGACTTCGGCAAGGTTGCGGAGTGTTCGTTTCCGCATGTTATTTGATGCGAAAGTCTCGAAGGCTGTTAATACCGTACTGGTGTTGCTGTGCTGGGATTCTGAGGCTAGAAGCTCTTCGCCCCTTTTGGCCACCTGCCGTAGTATCCAACATGCTCGAAGGCTATGAGTTGGAGTGGCGCCCTCTGTGCTATGAATTTTGCAGGGTCCGTTTAGCCAACCCTCCAGTACGGTTCCGTACCCTTTAGGAGGTTTTGTTTTTTGATGTTTAACCCAGGTGCTTGGTGATAATGCACCCTTTTATTTCGGACTAGGGCTGTATTCGGGGCCGGATTATCCCAAAATTTACTTTCGGTTTTCCAAGCACTCTCCATCGCACAGTACTTTTGTACTATGGTCACCAAGTCAGCAAAGCGTGTAATTTCACGACGACTTATGGCGTTTAGGATTCCCTTGTCCGTGCAATTATTGCAGAAAAGTGAGATTGCGCCCCCCTCTCGGCAGTCCTTTATCATGTCCATAACCAGGAGGAATCTGCCCAAAGAATGATGTACTGCTTCAGCGGCTCTTGCGAATTCGGGATAGATCGCTAATGTTTGGGCGGTAGGGTAGAACTAGATCCGGAACCCCGTCCAATTTAAGACTCAGGGGCCAAGAAGTTTCCGAACTTGGAAGTTTGGATTTTGAATGCTATCCAATGAATCCAACCCGCCGCCTGACTTTAAGTTCAGGGCTTGATCGACATCCGTCCCTCTGCGGGAATCCGGCATGGAGGGATTGGGAATCCGGACGTAGCTAGTCCTTAAGATAGAAGAAGAATCGCCTTATTGCTCCTCTACCACAGCAACATGAAGGGTAGCCTGGGGAGAGTTGATCTCTCTCAGATCGGTTTTAGGCCCGATCTGGTCGTAGTCTGTGGCGACTCCCAGGGCGGCGATGCAAGCCAAGAGCTCGTTTACGGAGGAGATCTCGATCGGATCTAACTGCTCGGCAAGTTCTGAGTTAACGTGAAGATTGGTTTCGATGACCCGAGAAGTCATCGTCGGTGCGGTGGCCGAACTGGCGGTCATAAGAAAACCACCTAACCGAAGAGTCTGACCAGTGGCCAAGGCTCCTTTGGCGATAGTATCGTCTTTAAAGACAGGATGAGGCATCCTTCCTGACGGCGACGGCACAGAGGAACTCTCAATGAAAGCACCAATGTCGGTGTCAAAACCGGCGGATCTCGGGTAGGGGGTCCCGAACTGTGCGTCTAGGTGGATGGTAACAGGAGATAAGGGACACGATGTTTTTACCCAGGTTCGGGCTCTCTCGATGGAGGTAATACCCTACTCCTGCTTGATTAATATTGATGATATGGGTAGTACAAGAGTAGATCTACCACGAGATCAGAGAGGCTAAACCCTAGAAGCTAGCCTATGGTATGATTGTTGTTCGTCCTACGGACTAAAACCCTTCGGTTTATATAGATACCGAATAGGGTTAGGGTTACATAGAGTCGGTTACAATGGTAGGAGATCTACATATCCGTATCGCCAAGATTGCCTTCCACGCCAAGGAAAGTCCCATCCGGACACGGGACGAAGTCTTCAATCTTGTATCTTCATAGTCCAGGAGTCCGGCCAACGGTTATAGTTCGGCTATCCGGACACCCCCTAATCCAGGACTCCCTCACCCTCCATTATCCCCGTCGTCGTCCACGTCACCGACCCCCTCCGACCCCGAGGTGAGACCACACAAATATCCATGTCAATATGAGTCCTATAAGATATGATGTAGATAAAAACATGTCAAATAGGATATGTGTTTGCCCAAGTGGCCGGTAATGTTTGCAGGTTACACCTTAGAGTGGCCTATGTTTTGCCGGAGTGTTGATTAATTTCTGTTCCGGCAAATTTCAGGCGCTCGATATGTCCTTTTTTAGCAAAGGTCATGCCAGAATTTACCGTGAATTTTGGCATGACTTGTGCTAGAATATGTAGGAAATATTGAGTGGCCTGGATTTTCTAGAAAGATAATTAGACGATATTTCAGGTTGACTTTAAGTCTGTCGAGGCCGAAGATTCCTGACTGTTGTTGTGGGGGTTGTTTCTCCTTCTCCTTGTGCTAGACCTTTGTTATGCACTACGGGAAGGAGTAACGAGCATCACCGACGGTCGAAAAATCAGTGAGGGAGTGTGTCCACCATATATGAGAGAACAAAGAAGAATGCCGACTGTTGTCGTGGGGGTCGTTTCTCCTTTGTTCCCATGGGCTAGACATTTTGGTTTAATGCACTCGGGGACGAAGGGAGGAGCGACCATCACCAACGGTCGAATATATACACCACGTGAGCTGAGAGTTTAAAAAAAACTCGATGGACTGATAGCTAACCCGTGCTGAATAATAATGATCTAATTTAGTTTTTGTAGTACATATATTTAATTGTACAAGTTTAATCTTTGAATTATGAACATAGGAAATGTCAGTGGACGAAGAAGGTCCCGGGGAGTGCTCCTGGTGCGGCGACAACCGGGGTTTCTACAACAGGCCTCACCCGGATGAAGGTCGGCGCTTCAGCATTAAGCTCGAGGAGGCCTTTGATTGTGACACGTTAAGCTACGACGCAAAGTATTTTTTCATAATTAAGCTCGACTTCTACTACTTCAATGTGTAATTTTCATCTTTTACAATTCGACTAGCTTATCCCATGCCATGCCAGATGCTTTGTATTGGAGAGGATGGGTTTTGAAGATCATGAGAGGAATGAAACAAAGAAAATTAAGCTAAGGACCCATCATGGTATGGATTTTGAGGTAATACTACTAGAAAAACCCCTACTAATGGCGCACCTAGTATGGCTATTAATGGCGCATCTGTGGTGCGCCATTAATAGCACGCCATTAGTAATTTTTACTAATGGCGCACCACCTGGTGCGCCATTAGTATCTGGTATACTAATGGCGCACCGCGGGTGCGCCATTAGTATAGGCCAGGGTGCGCCATTAGTATGCCTCCCAGGGGCCATGTATACCCAGGTGCTTTGGCATACTAATGGCGCACCACCTCTGGATGCGCCATTAGTAACCACGGCATACTAATGGCGCACTACCCAGTGATGCGCCATTAGTATGCACTGTCATACTAATGGCGCACTGTCATGTGATGCGCCATTAGTATGAGTATTAGGTTTTTTTTTATTTTTTTATTTTCTATTTTTTGCACAGGTTACAAAATGTATAATTTGACAAAATATAGACAGCACACATCAACAACAGATTCATCAAATACAATAGAAGATTAGTCTTTGAATACAATTCATCATATTAGTCTCCGAATATAATTCATCATATTAGTCTCCAAATTGAAAAGACCGAACAAAGATAGAACATTATATTACAAGTCTCGAGACCGCGAGTAGCGAGTTTGTCTTCACATTACAAGTCGATATCGATCATCTAAACTACCATTACATAGAAGAGAGCTGCGGTCATCACGATGAGCATCATCACGATGAAACTCGTCTTCATCCGGTTCCTCCAACGCTCCCTCCCCTCTCCCGCTAGATAGCGGGCGTATCTAGATTCGGTTGGTAAATAATCATGATTAATATTCGTTATCCAAAAAGAACAATTTCAGAGATGTCATTTTTTATCACATATATCAATCGAGTAATTTTGCATGCTCCCTCGTATCCCCTCTTTTCACATGGGAGGTAAGAAGGTAAGAATTAATCAGTCCACTACTTAATCAAATGATTAACTCAGACCTATTATGTACTCTTACCTCACACGTTAAAAGGGGAGGTAAGAGGGGCCATGCTAAAATTTGCCATATCAATATGCAGCTTCCATGATGCAGAGAGCATACAGAGAAAAGGAGAGATAAATATTATCTTCTCTTGGTAGTGCATCCCTTTAATAAATCCTATTCACCATTGGGCGACAGTTCATGTGTTTTTCTAGGTATCTTTGATCAGCACATACTTTTACATTAATGTGACAACTAATAGCTAGAGATGATAATAGAAGGCAATTCATTGTGTAAGATATTTGTATATTTCTATCTCAATAATATAGCAGGAAGGTCTCTGCTATTTTCTATCTCAATAATAGCTAGAGATGAGGGGAGCTACTGGTCGCTCTCTATATATGTAGTCTGGACAAATTAACTAGCATCTGTCAAGTCTTGCAGAGTTCCACACCAAAAAAAAAAGTCTTGCAGTAGTTCCGCACACAATAGAAAAGTCCCTGGACTATTGACTGCAATGAGTTCAAGATTGAGTGGTCGACGGCTGCTAACATGTGACCGCCAATGTTGAGCCCCGTGAATTTGCTGAGATCAACAAGCCTACTAAAAAAAATCATCATTGATGAGTCTCAAACTCTCAATGCAGGGAGTGATAGACTTTGACTTGATTCATTCATTTGCCATTTGTCAATTTTATTTTGAAGGGTTTGCCATTTTTCATTTGTGTCAACAACTCTAGGCCAAGATAATATCCACTTCTCAAAAAAAAAGCCGGAAGTTGCCAAGACTATTTGAGAACCTCAAATGGCATTTCTTCATAATAGTGCAAAGTACTCCCTCCATCCCGTAATATAATAACGTTTTTTAAAGTTGACATAGCTTGCAAAACGTTCCTATATTATCATACAGAGGGAGTAGTTTCAACCAAAGCCAAAACTTTGCAAACATGACCAGGTTCATAGAGAAAACATCAATGATAATTTCCCCTATAAAAAAACCTGGTCCAGAATTAACAATGCTTGGTTTTGAACAAAACTAATATGCAATGTATTTCAAAATGCTAGGAATGTATAATGCAAGAGCATATCAAACCAGATGCAGCAGAAAGAAAGAAACTAACAATCACACCAGTAAATAGTTCAAGCATAATTGTTTCGAATCACAGCAGAAAGAAAGAAACTAACAATCACAGCAGCAAATCCAGTTCTTCAGTTTAATGCTATATGCCGCTAGTGGTAAAATTCGGAACCTCAAAAGCCAAATCGGTTCAGCTTAACAGAGAATACACTGTTTTCTGTTTCTTACCCTACTGTAATTGTTTCGAATAAATAATTTGTGGACAAAATTTGTACATCAGCTTTCTTCTTGTTTTGAGGACAATAATTGCTTAACTATTTTTCTGGTAATTCAGCCCATGCTTGAGCTGCAGTACCGGATGTCGATGCATAGTAGAGAGCTACCAGAGCCTCTTATCCATGGGAGGAGGGAAGGGATAGGGTCGGGCGGTAGCTTACCTTGGAGGAGCGGGCCGGGGTGGAGGAGGCGGTCGGAGAGGATAAGGTGCTCGGCGACGGTGGTGTGGACGGGCGGCCCGGGCGGGCGGGTCGGCCGAGGCGGCGGGCAGCGCCGAGGTGGCGGGCAGCGCGCTGGGCGGGTCGAGGCGCGCTGGGCAAGGCCGGGCGGCGGGCAAGGCCGAGGCAGCGTCGGGCGGCGGGCAGCGCCGAGGCGGCGGGCAGCAAGGTTGGGAGAGGAGAGGGAAGGGATCTAGGGCGAGGGAGAGGGCGAGGGAGAGGGAAGGCGAGGAGAGGCGAGGGAGGGAGAGGGCGAGGCGAGGGCGCAGCAGTGGGTCAGGCAGCGCGGCAAGGCCGGTGGATCGAGAGGGAGAGGGAACTGGCGAGGGGGAGAGGGAAGGGGGGATCGGGCGAAGGGGGAGAGGGAAGGGGGGATCGGGCACGATACTAATGGCGCACCTCACCGTGGTGCGCCATTAGCATGTCCATACTAATGGCGCACCTCACCGTGGTGCGCCATTAGTATTTTTTTTTATTTCAACTCGAGCCAACAGGTTATGTACCACCGAACTGATTCACATCAAGCCCACTCTACTAGCTCGACCGGGTCAGCCAGTTCTCACACCAGGAGGTCCTGGGTTCGACTCCTGTGCTCCACAAATTTTTTAGCATTTAAAAGCTGTTTGATACTTATTTGTGTTTAAATATGTTCAAACTTGTTTAAATAATAACAGTAATATTTTTTATAAGACAGTAGCATTTAAAAGCTGTTTGATACTTATTTTTCTATAAGACGGTCTTGGGTGCGGGGTCGTGTGGCCAGTTGAGTAGGGGAATCGAGGGTGCGGGGGTTTGGCGGGCGGCCGGTGGACTGGGGGTGCTCATGGCGAGGGGACCGGATCTGGCGAGGTGGGATAGCGATCGAGATGGAGGGGGATCGAGGTGGGCTCCACAAATTTTTTTAGCATTTAAAAGCTGTTTGATACTTATTTGTCTTTAAATATGTTCAAACTTGTTTAAATAATAACAGTAATATTTTTTTATAAGACAGTAGCATTTAAAAAGCTGTTTGATACTTATTTTTTTTATAAGACGGTGCGCGGGGTGCGGGGGGTCGGCGGCGGCGGTTGAGAAGGGGAATCGAGGGTGCGAGGTTGGATAGCGATCGAGATGGAGGGGGATCGAGATCGAGTGTCCATGAAATTTAAAAATATTCATGATAGTTCAAAAAGTACCCATGAAATACAATCGAGAAATGAAGTCTACTATTTAAATACAATCGATCTTAGCTAGCTATCTGTTCACAATCTTCTTGCCCTTCTTTTTCGCAAAATGGAGTTCTTCTGTGGAACGGACGACCTTTAGGTAGGGTGGTCTTGCTTCTTCTTGTGGTGTATGCTGCTACTTCATCATCGTCGTCATGTTCGATCCTCGGGTCGCCGTACTTGTCGAAGTCTTGCTCATTGGCTACTCCATCCATTCCGATGATCTTCCTTTTGCCTCTCCTCACGACAACACGACTGGGCTTTGGCGGGTCGGTAATGAAGAAGCATTGGTCCACTTGGGAAGCCAGTACCCATGGCTCATTTTTCGCGGTGACGCTTATGCGCCCTTGATCTTGGATTTGGCCGGGTATAACCATGGTGGTGAAATACCGGTCTTCTTTTATGACTTTCTTGGCCCATCCGACACGGAACATCGGGACCTTCTCTCCAGCGTAGCTCAGCTCCCAGATCTCCTCGATCCTTCCGTAGTATCTGTCCTTGTCGTTACGGTGTAGGATTCCATCGTTACCCCGGAGTTCGATAACCATCGCTCTTCATGTCCTTGGCCTCGGTGTAGAATGTGTAGCCGTTGATATCGCATACACCTCATAGGTCATCAGGGTTGTGCTCGGCGCCTGTGACAAGGCGAATATGAGTTGTTCTTCCGCGGAAGAATCCTCATGTAAAGGGTACGACGAAGCTTCTGCTTGAACCAACGCGTGAAACATGAGTTGTGCTCTTTGAGTGTATCTCCGTCCGTCCTCTGTTGGCCTCGGTCATTGTACGTCTTCTTAATAAAGGTTTTGTGCTCTACCACCCAAGGATCGACCACGTCTATGTGTTGTAGCGCGACTAGGTTTGCTCTTTCAAAAATTTGGCATGACTTTCCCTAAAAATAGGACCAAAAAGAATGCTTAATGCCAAAATTCTCGCCGAAAAGGAAATGAATCAACATTCCGGCAAAATATTGGCAACTATCGCATTTCAAATACCGGTACACCTCCAAACACAAACACATATGCAACACCACAAACATATGCAACACCACGAACATACATAGATCTAGCTAGGCCATAAAAAGTGCATGTGCACATTGTTGTAGGGAGAACAACATAAATATAGCTTCCCCTTACTTACCTAGCAAAACAAGGTAACTTAACCACTTAATTTGAATGAATCTATGGTGGAAATGAGGTGAAAAGAGGAGGCACCCGAGACAAGGAGGAGGCGGTGGAGAGAATGAAGTGGGGAGAAAGTGAGTGTGGGAGGAGAGGCTGTCCAAAATATCTTGTTGCTGCCCACTTACTAATGGCGCACCAGCAACAAATGCGCCATTAGTAATCCAGGTTACTAATGGCGCACCCCTGGTGGTGCGCCATTAGTACTTTTGCAAAAAAAGGAATAAAAACAATAATAAAAAAAAGTATTAGTGGCGCACCTTCTGGCTGGTACGCCATTACTAGTTACGACTAGTAATGGCGCACCACTAGCGGATGCGCCATTAGTATGTTTGGACAGGCGCACTAGTTCAAAAAAAAATTGGTACTAATGGCGCACCGTGGGCAGGGTGCGCCATTAGTAGTTTCAACACTAATGGCGCATCATATGGTGGTGCGCCATTAGTATATACTAATGGCGCACCACATGTCTGGTGCGCCATTAGTGTCAATTCCATCTATAACCCTTTTCCTAGTAGTGTAAATCTATACAATTCTGAGAGCCTATCCCATTTTAGTTGCTCGGGTTGGGAAGCACTTTGCAACATGTATGATTTTCAAGAGGGTATGTTTGTCACCATGGATCTTGGTGATCCTGACATCGACCAAGACAATTTGGACATTTGGGTTCTTGTTGATATGCTTCCAATTCTACTGCTATGTGAGTTCTGCAAACATAGTTATTAAGTAATTTATATTGTTTATTTCAAAATAATTGATAGCTTATTTCCATTGATAGCTTATTTTCATTCTTCAAAGAGTGTGCGGAAGATGGTAGACAGAACCAACTACACCGATGGCTCTGAGTTAACTTATCAAGAGAAAAATCATCTGGTCGCATATTGTACTGAAATTGAGAATTACAATGCCTTTTATCGAACACTTGCAAATTATGGTGAATACGTGCCACTAGTGCACGTGTTGAACCACGATAACTTCCATGGAGATATGCTGGTAAGATTTTTTACTATTGCGACATCCATGCATCTTTTGCATATTTCTAAAACTACATTGCTAACTACGAAGTTATTACTATGTTTTCAACAGAAAATCCTGATGGATTGTGTGCCTCATTTGATGTATCAGAATGGTCGCCTTGATGTTTTGAACATATAGTCAGGTCGTCCTACGAATCTCACTTGTGCATACCGGATTTCTAAAAACGGTGAACACAGGATAATCAAAGAATGGAAGAAATGTATGGATAGTTGTAAGGAGGTTCTTGGAAGCAACATTGTTCGAAAGGCAAGAATTGGAGACATGTTAATCTCCATTCTCCATAATGGAGAGTGATACGTCTGCAATGTATCTACTTTTCCAAACACTTTTGCCCTTGTTTTGGACTCTAACTTGCATGATTTGAATGAAAATAACCCGGACTGACGCTGTTTTCAGCAGAACTACCATGATGTTGTTTTTTGTGTAGAAAAGAAAAGTTCTCGGAATGTCCTCGAAATCCACGGAGGCACTTTTGGGAATTAATAAGAATTTTTGGCGAAAGAATTAATGCCAGGGGCTCATCTGTCCACGAGATGACGGGCGCCTAGGGCGCAGCCTCCTATCTCGTGGGCCCCCTGGACCTCCACCGACGTCAAATCCAACTCCATATATTCCGTCTCGGGGAGAAAAAAATCAGAGAAAAGTTTCGTCGCGTTTTACGACACGAAGCCGCCGCCAAGCCCTAATCTCTCTCGGGAGGGCTGATCTGGAGTCCATTCGGGGCTCCGGAGAGGGGGATTCGTCGCCATCGTCATCATCAACCATCCTCCATCACCAATTTCATGATGCTCAGCGCCGTGCGTGAGTAATTCCATTGTAGGCTTGCTGGACGGTGATGGGTTGGATGAGATTTACCATGTAATCAAGTTAGTTTTGTTAGGGTTTGATCCCTAGTATCCACTATGTTCTGAGATTGATGTTGCTATGACTTTGCTATGCTTAATGCTTGTCACTAGGGCCCGAGTGCCATGATTTCAGATCTGAGCCTATAATGTTTTCATCAATATATGTGTGATCTTGATCCTATCAATATATGTGTGATCTGAACCTATTATAGTCACCTATTATGTGTTATGATCTGACAACCCCGAAGTGACAATAATCGGGATACTTCTCGGTGATGACCGTAGTTTGAGGAGTTCATGTATTCACCATGTGTTAATGCTTTGGTCCGGTTCTCTATTAAAAGGAGGCCTTAATATCCCTTAGTTTCCGTAAGGACCCCGCTGCAACTGGAGGGTAGGACAAAAGATGTCGTGCAAGTTCTTTTCCATAAGCACATATGACTATTTACGGAATACATGCCTACGTTACATTCATGAATTGGAGCTAGTTCTATATCACCCTATGTTATAACTATTGCATGAGGAATCGCATCCGGCATAATTATCCATCACTGATCCATTGCCTACAAGCTTTTCATATATTGTTCTTCGCTTATTTACTTTTCCGTTGCTACTGTTACAACTACTACAAAAACCCAAAAACATTTTTCTTTACTGTTGCTACTATTACCATTATTATCATACTATTTTGCTACTAAATACCTTGTTGCAGATACTAAGTTATCCTGGTGTGGTTCAATTGACAACTCAACTGCTAATACTCAAGAATATTCTTTGGCTCCCCTTGTGCCAAATCAATAAATTTGGGTTGTACTTCATCCTCGAAAGCTGTTGCGATCCCCTACACTTGTGGGTTATCAAGACTAATTTCTGGCGCCGTTGTCAGGGAGCATAGCTCTATTCTCAGAGTCACTTGGGATTTATATCTGTTGATCACTATGAAGAACTTGAAAGACGCAAAGATGAAGATTTTGCCCACAACTGCGAGGGGAGGTAAGGAATTGCCATCTTGCTCTACACTAGATTCTCCTTCCGTTTTTAGTAGGCTTGCGACACCTAAACCTGCTACTGCTATGAATTCTGATATGTCGCATGTTATTGATGATGCCACTTCTGCTATGCATGATGAAACTACTTATGTGCGTGATACTACTTTGCCATTAGGTGAATTTATAGATGAACAACTTGCTAGAGTTAGGGGGAATGAAAATATGGAAGAACCTATTATTGATGAGAGTGATGATGAACGTTCCCCCAATGATTATGTATTACCTGTTGTTCCTAAGGGTTATGTTATGAATGAAGCAGCTGCTATGGAAATTCTTGCTTGCAATGATAGAAATGATCTTAAGAAATTATTAGCTTAATGGAAGCAGCAGTTTCTTAATGCTAGAATGAAACCCGATCCTGCTTTTGCTACTTCACCTATCTGTGTTACTGATAAGGATTATGAATTCTGTGTTGATCTTGATATTATTACTTTAGTTGAATCCGATTCTTTTGATGGCCTTGAATCTGAAACTGTTGTGGCACATCTTAACAAGTTGAATGATATAGCCACCCTGTTTACTCATGATGAGAAGTCTCGCTATTTATATATCCTTAAGATATTTCCGTTCTCATTAAAGGGTGATGATAAGACTTGGTATAATTCTCTTGCTCCTGGTTGTGTGCGTAGTCCCGAGGATATGATTTATTACTTCTCTGCTAAATATTTCCCTGCTTATAAGAAACAAGCTGCTTTGCGGGAAATATATAATTTTGTGCAAATCAAAGAAGAGAGTCTCCCACAAGCTTGGGGGAGGCTTCTCCGGTTACTTAATGCTTTGCCTAATCATCCTCTTAAGAAAAATGAAATACTTGATATCTTTTATAATGGACTAACCGATGCTTCCAAGGACTACTTGCATAGTTGTGCTGGTTGTGTTTTCAGGTAAAGAACAGTCGACAAAGCTGAAATATTACTGAATAATATTTTGACTAATGAAAATAATTGGACACTTCCTGAGCCAGCTCCTGAAGTAATTCCTGAACCAATTGAGCCAACTCCTGAGCCTATTCCTAAACCCACTCCGAAGAAGAGTGGTGTTTTATTTCTCAGTCCTGAAGATATGCAAGAGGCAAAGAAATCAATGAAAGAAAAAGGTATTAAAGCTGAAGATGTTAAGAATTTACCACCTATTGAAGAAATACATGGTCTTAATTTACAGCCTGAAGAACCACATTGTCTTGATAACCCGACACAGGTAGTAAACGTAAATTCCCTCTATAGATATGATACAGTTGAAATACCCTCTACTAAATTTCATAGCCCATGCTTAGATGAATTTGATGATTTATGGCTAGACAAGAAAGTTTTAATGCCTATGTTGGTAGAGAGTTAAAGAATAATGCTTTCGAGATAGGACGCGTAGGTGATAATCTGGCTAGAGTTAAAGATGAACTTCACCGCGTTAGCAAATATGCTTCTATGGTTGCTACTCAAGCTGAGCAAGTACTCAAAGCTCAAAATGATTTGCTTGATGAATTGAATAATAAAAATGACTTTGCCGTTAGAGTGGCTACTAGAGCTGGTAGAATGACTCAGGAACCTTTGTATCCTGAACGCCACCTTAAGAGAATCGAGCAAGATTCTCAGAGAAATAATTTAGAGGCACCTAGTTTTTCCAAGAAGAAGAAAAAGAAAAACGATAGAACGTTGCATACTTCTAGTGAACCTACTGTAGACACACCTGAGAATCCCAATGATATTTCTATCTGTGATGCTGAAACACAATCAGGTGATGAACATGAACCTAGTGATAATGTTAATGATAATGTTCATGTTGATACTCAACCTAGCAAAAACAATGATGTAGAGATTGAACCTGCTGTTGATCTTGATAACCCACAATCAAAGAATCAACGTTATGATAAGAGAGACTTTGTTGCTAGGAAGCACGGGAAAGAAAGAGAACCATGGGTTCAGAAACCCATGCCCTTTCCTCCTAAACCATCCAAGTCAAAGGATGATGAGGATTTTGAGCGCTTTGCTGAAATGATTAGACCTATTTTCTTACGTATGCGCTTAACTGATATACTTAAAGTAAATCCTTATGCTAAGTATATGAAGAATATCATTACAAATAAAAGAAAGATACCGGAAGCTGAAATTTCCACCATGCTTGCTAATTACACTTTTAAGGGTGGAATACCAAAGAAACTTGGAGATCCGGGTGTGCCAACTATACCATGCTCCATTAAAAGAAAGGGTTAATTATCCTTTTGCCCTCAGATGCAAATTGTGCTCAGTTTTGCCCCTAGTCCGTGCGCACCGACTCGTTCTGTGAACTTTGGCGTCTCCGTCAGGTCAACGTTTTCACTCGGCCCTTACAGGTGGGATCAGGCGGCAGAGGCGGCCAATTTTATTCAGACCGTTGCACGCGTGGCCTACGGGACCCAGCAGAGAGCCGTTGGGCATAGAGTCGTTGCGGGTGTGCTATATAAGCGGGCGATAGCAGCGGTGACCACGGCGACAGAGAGCACGACCCTGACCACGGCGAGAGAGCGAGACCACGACGGCGGTGGGAAGCTAGCTGTGGAGGGCATGGCGGTGGGAAGCTAGCTGTGGAGGGCACGGCGGCGTTGAGATCCCGTTCGGCTTTGAGCTCCATGTCTTCCGCAAGCTCCCGCGCCACCTCGCGGATGCAGAACCGGGCGTGTGTGGAGATGCCTGTCTTCGTCTGTCCGCGGTGCCGGGCGAGCGTTGATCGGAGGGTTTCTCACATACCGAGGAACCAGAATCGCCCGTTCTACGTGTGCAGCGAGAATGGGGTAAGAATCAGGGCAATTGCACCATTTTCGTGGTCGGGATCTTTGAGCAATGGGTTGATCTGTTCCGTGTTCATGCAGGTGACATGCTTCTTTCTTTGGGTCGATGCTCTGGCCAAGACTCTGATAAATGAACTGCAAGAAGAGCATGAAGAATGGTTGCGCATGCTGCCCGAATCGCGATGGCCGCAGCACGAGCTCCGGAAGAAGAGATGGAGGGCGAAGCACGCACTGACAGAGAGCTAGCTGTTGAGCTTAGGATGTTGAAGAAGAAGGTTAGGAAGCTTGAAGATCAAGCACTACCACTACCCATTTGCAAATACTTTTGGGCATTTGTAGGTATGGTAATCGCACTGGTTGTAATGTTGAAAATGTATGGAAAGGCATGAATTATGGAGGAATTTGTAATCTTGAAATTGTATGAGAAATTCACCTAGTTTAAATGTTGGTCAAAGTTGTTTAAATGCTGAAAAAAAAGAAGTGATCAACATTTAAATATGTTGAAAAAAGGAGAAGATATGAGGAATTCAGAAACTTTTGATCAATGAAATGCAGCTAATGAATTATTCCAGAGCCAAACAATTAAGGTTAGAAATTTTTTCGAGCTGTTAAATATTTAATAGCAATTTAAGTAATCCAATTCAAATACACCGTGATTTAAATCAAAGACCAAAATGTCATGGAAAATGTGCCTCAGCTCTGGTAGAGGATTACACCTAGTGCCAAAATAAATGAACATTTTTTAAGGGCATTACATTGAGTAAAAACTAATTTGTCTAACAAATGAAGGGTGGAAAATGCACAAAAAATTGGTGCGGATGGGGACTCGAACCCAGGACCGCGTGGGTTTGTGGTGTTTAGGGCTGCACTGGTAACCGCTAGGAGAGATGGCAAGAGTTTGACATGGGAAGGGAAGGAACGTATACATAGTGAGGCTGCGAAATTTGTCAAAAAAAATAGTGAGACCGTGAATGTTTGCACACGCGTGAGTGTGTTTTTCCTTTGTTTTGCACTGAAATTTTGGAGGGTTGGAAGGTTGAAAACGTATGTTGAAAACATATGTTTGCACTGAAATTTTGGTTAGAGTGCCACTTGGTTTAGTGTTAGTGGCACTTGGTTTAGGATTTAAAGGGAATAAATTTGCATGTTAGTTCATGACTTTTTTTTGAATGAAACGGTGGGCTTCTCACCCCCTCCGATTTTCATTAATGAAAACTACAAGTTCTCGAGCTTCATGACTTGGTTTAGGGAAGAAATTGTATGTTTGGGCATGAACATTTTTTAACACACATAATAAACCCTAATAAATAACTTAGATAAGATGCAACACAAGTACCATTACAATAATAAGCTCACGGACAGTTCACAGACTCATGACGAAACATGACATGACACGACACGACATAGAAAAGCAAAAAATAAAAAACAGTCTTCATCTTGACCTCCTCCTTCCACTTTGGCCGCGCGCGCCCCTTCAACACCGTCTTCATCTTCACACCTCCTCGTCGTCGTCATAGGGAAGGGAGTGCATCCCGGCTGGAGTGGGGAAGATGCTCTCGTAGTTGGTGTAGATGTTGTAGACGGTGAAGAAGATGGCCTCGCAGCCGCACCAAAAGACTTGGCCGAGGAGCTCGCGTGTGTCAAACGGGTTGGTGAAGGTGACCGTGAGCAGTAGGAGGATGCCGCCGCGGTCACGAACCTCGTTGAGGGTGAATATCCTCGGCGAGCCTCGTGGGAGGTGGGCATAGCCGGCTCTGAGGAAGGCGCGGGTGAGTTCGACGGAACCCCTCCACCTTGAAATAGCCCACACACGGAGCTCCCTCTCTACGAGCACGCCCGGTGGGTAGCGCAGCTCCGGCACGATAGGCGGACGGCTGAAGGTCGGCCCGTTGAACTGCATGGTCTCGCTTGGGGAGGGCTCGGTCAATTGGGTGTTTGAAGTTGGAGAGAATGGACCGGATCTGGCTTATGGGTGGGAGAGGAAGATAGGCACCCCATTTATAGGCCTGTGGGTGGGAGAGGAAGATGGAAAGGATGAGAACGGTGCGTGTGTGAATCCGAACGTGTGTGGGTATCCGGGCGCGTGTGGGTATCCGTTACGCTTTGCACTCTTAAATTTTTGCACAAAAATGATGCATGGGGCGCGTGCGTGCATTTGAATCACTGCATAGCTCTTTGACCGGACGGTGCATCTGACTCGCTGCCCTGAACCACCTAGCTGGCCTCGCTAGCCTAGCGCGCCTAGCGTGCCTCGCTCGCCTCGCTCGCATGCATGCATGTCGCAGCCTCCCACGCATGCAAACCCACGTCGCAACCTATGCACGTCGCCGCGTCCCATGCATGCATGCAAGGCCTGGAAAGGCTGAGACGGGCTAATTACTGCGGTCTCAGGCCCAGACAACGAGACGGCCCAACGGTCCATCCAGCGCACCGATATTTGTTAAAAAAAGAGTCTCCCAGCCAATCAGATTGCATCTCGCGGATCGCCCCCCTCCTCCCCGCAGATTCCTTCTAGAAGGGTTAGATCGACGGCCCTTGTTCAGCGTTAGGGTTAGATGAACGGTCCTGGTTCAGCGCTAGGATTAGCGGGGTTTGGGAGGGGTTTGGAGTAGTCAAAGCTATGTTTGACCAGATTTCAAATGAGCATAATAAATTAAATAAAAATCAGAAAAATAAAAAACCTGCGCACATAGTCTTCTTATGTCATATACTAACGATTTAAGTTGATGAACAAGGTTTACATGCATTTAAACGATAAGTTCATGTGTATTGTATGATATCTCGAGTATCTCAAACTCTCTTGTATGAAGTGAAGAGAAGTGTTTTGGGGAAATAAACATGAAAATTTCAAAAAACTCATCACAACTTCATTTCTGAGTGACTAAGAAGGATCCAGGCTTAGTTTTTCATTTTGATGTTTTACACTTGTTTAAATCTTGGTCAAAGTGAAGTTTGACCAGAATTCAAATGAGCAAAACAAATTTAAAAAAATCAAAAAATGGAAAAACCAGCGCACATAGTCTGTATATATAGAATATATAGAATATATGTTTACGAAAGTTATTTGGCTGATTTAGATAAGGTCGTTTACCCTTGCTTAGAAATGAGGCCGTTTACCCTACCTTTGGACCCCTCATTTTAGCACATTTTTTATGAAAATTTCAAAAACCCCACCACAACTTCATTTTGGATTTACTAACAAGGATCCAGGCTTAGTTCTTCATTTTGATGTTTTAGACTTGTTTAAATCTTGGTCAAAGTTAGGTTTGACCAGAATTCAAATGAGCAAAATAAAATTCAAAAAAATCAAAAAAAGGAAAAACCATGTGCTCATTCGAACATCATCCAACAGATTTAAAAATCATGTCAAACATAGTTCTAACATAGGTCCAACATCATCCAACAAAAATACAACATTATTCATAATGTTTCATAATTATTCATATATAGCGTTCGGGCTTCTGTCTGTTCCTTGAGCTTCTTGCCATCACTTTGCTCCTCGTGCACCTTGTGCTCATTGCTTCTTCTCTTCTCCTCTTGGTTGTCGGTACCTTGTGCATCTTCTTCAAACCTATCACATAGATGTGCAAAACATAAAGGGTAATGAGATCATGTCAAGTGACCCATAAATGTACAATAGTATATGACCCTTGGAAGATTTACATACCTAGCAGAACTCACAACAACAGAAGGTTGGTCACCATTTGGAGCCTCACTTGGATCATCATTTGCAGCCTCACTTGGATCACCATGATCATCATTTGGAGCCTCACTTGGATCACCATGATCATCATTTGGAGCCTCACTTGGATCACCATGATCACTATTTGGAGCCTCACTTGGATCATCATTTGGAGCCTCACTTGAATCATTATTTGGACGTTATTTTGGATCATCTTCAAAATCATGCGGCTGTTGACCATCATCATTTCGAACCTTGTCAAAATCCTCATCTGATGCAATTGGCTACTGCCCATCATTTTCATCATTTGTTGAGGCAACCGGCTGCTGACCAACATTTTCATCGAAGCCTTCATCAAAACTCTCTCCGAACGCTGGATCTACTGTGTTATCACAGTACTTACCGAGATGACCAGACCCACCACATCATGTGCACTTACGCTTCCTCGCTCCAAATCCAGCTCCTTCGCTGCGAGGTCTGATTTGACTCTTCCTTGGTCTACCTGCTGCTCTCTTCAGAACTGGAGCGCAAAGCTTGAATCTAGGTTCCAACATGTCCCATTGTTGCTTTCCCTCCATAGCAGGCAAGGCATAAGCATATGTGGCTTTGAACCTTGCAACAGAGTAGTATTCATGCACATACTGCTGAATGTTCCCTGCTGGACCTGGGAGAGAAGTGATGAAAAACAAGGCATGAATGCATGGTAACCCAGTTATCTGCCATTGCCTACAACTGAAAGTTCTAGCTTCTAAATCCACTGGATATCTCCATTCCCTCTTCTCTTTATCCAAATATGATATCTCTGCTATGGTACCCGAGCAAAGAGTCATGTTCATTTCCAAGCCTGTTGTTTTCTGCTTCAGTTCATTCATCACGGCAGGGATGATAATGTGGCCCATGAATTTTGCCTCGGCTATTCCTGCACGATAATGAAATTTCTACATGTATTCCATCCTTATCCTGTCCAGAAAATCCACCACATAATGACCCTTTAGTTTCTGGATCGTTGAGTTGAAAGACTCTGCTAGATTATTGTGCACATAGTCAACTTTGTTCAGTTCACTGAATTGGCTTCTGGCCCATAACTTGGAGTGGTGTGTTTCCAAGTATTCTTTCACTTTGGGATTCATGTATAACTGCCTCAAGTGGTAGTTGTGCTTCTTCACACTGCAAGTCAAAGATGTTGGCCATAAATTGTCGGTATATACCTTTCCTTTGAATTTCTTCATGAAATTTGCAGCAAGGTGACGCATGCATTCCCTATGCTCTACTCCAGGGAACACATTGTCCACGACCACTTCTAAACCTTTGCAGGCATCTGTATGAATGACCAACCCATTGGGATGTGCAATAGCTCGGCGCAGATTATGCAAAAACCAAGTCCAGCTCTCCTCAGACGCTGTCTCCAGCACATCGTAGGCAACTTGAAATACAAAACCGTGTGCATCAACTGCACAAGCTGCTACTTACTGTCCTTTAAACCTCCCTGTGAGAAAAGTGGCAGCAATAGCCAAATAAGGCCTGCAACCTGCCAAAAAACCCCGGCGACAAGCCTCAAAGCAGACAAAAACCCTCCTAAAGCATTCCTTGGTCTTTGTCACTCCCCTGAACGTGTACTCCACGGTGTGGTGATCAATATCTACAATACTACCTGGGCTTGTCCTCTCCACTTCACCTTTGAATGAATACAACAATTGAAAACTTTCCTGCCATTTACCATAAATAGAATCCACGGCATGTTGTTTACCATTGAACAACCTCATGTATGGTAAATCTATCTTGAATTTATCTTTGATGTTCTTCTGTAATTCCATTGGATCCACTTGCTGTTTTTCTTTCACCCACTTCTTTACTTCTTCTGCCACCCATCTTGACTTGGCTCTATTGATTGTATCCTTCCTAAGGGTTGATTCCTGGCATGTGTGCTTAAAAGGGTTCACTTTGACCTGAACATTAGTGCTATTTCGCATTTTAGATGCGAGCAGCCTCCATGGACAACCATCAGTCGGACAGTGCACTCTGTAACGTACTTGATCGCTCTTGTCAACTTTGAATGTACATTCTACCTTGATGTAGTATGTCACAAGTGCATTTCTACACTCATTCATGGATGCAAAAAACTGTACCTTCTTCCATATGAGGGTTCAAAGGGTCCCATTCAACAGCTGCAAGGTCTTCGTCCTCACCCACCGCGTCATCATCCACACGGACTGCATTGTGAGCCTCATCTTGGTTATCAGCCCGAGGTTCCCTTCGTAAATTCTGAATAACATCAGAATATAGCTTCTCTTCATCAACCCCAGAATTGTAGTCATCAGGCTCCACTTCAAGGGGGACCCTACTGCTGTTGCCCACACTTGTCGAGCCACCACGTCGCCGTGCACCAACCGAACTGTTACGGCTAGAGATGCCATTACGACGACTTGGTTCTCCCCGAGATGTTGCACCCGCCATCCTAGGTCCAAATGCCTGCTCAAGCACATCAACTTGCAGCCTCACATGAAAATTATCTTTCTCTTTATGCCTAACAGACATGGTAGCTAGCTCTTCATCATTACTAATTGTCACACATTTCTTTTCCCCATCATAGTATTTGTATACCACTTCATCAAGCAAATCCCAAGGATATTGGCTACAAATTACCTCCCCATATTGTCTGAAACTCCAATTACTAGCCATTGGCAACCGATAATCAAAACCTCCTTGGTATTTCTTCTGATCCTTTGCATCGAATGTGTACCGGTCCCTTCTAATGTGCATCAAGAAAGCAAACCGCAACTCCATTCTAACCGGCGAAAAACAGAGACGCAATCAGCACACTAGTTGGGCAAACCTACTCGAATCGAGTGTTCAAATGCACAACTAAGCTCAATCTAAACAGGAGGCGGGACTTACCCCTCGGGAACCCAGTCGTGGACGTGGCGGATCTCCGGCCCGATGCCTGCCTCGCCAAATACTCCGGGGTCGCCGTTGCTCTCCATTTCACCCTAGGGTTCTTCCTCCTAGTTCAAATAGCTCCCGCAGCCCCCCACCTTTGAGCGCTCCGGCCGGGCGCACGGAAGGAGGCCGCGTCCCAGGTCGAGCAGGTGGCGGGCGCCCCACCCGTGGCGTCACAGGAGGGTGGCGGGCATCGCACGTAGCCGTGGAGCGCAGGCGCAGGACGGTAGCGGTGGAGTAGGCGTGCAGCTGGTGGCGGGGCAGGTGCTGGCCGCGGCGCAAGTGGCGACGGCGGCGCAGGTCAGCCGGCCGGCGGGGAAGCGGATGGGCAGAGTGAGCTACGAATGATTTGGGGATTTAGTTGCACGGGCCTACATGTCAGCTCCGGACCCACGTCCACGCGGTCCCACGTGTAAGCTCCGGACCCACAACCACTAACGCTAGCGGACGGAATGGACTCAAATATGGCCGGTTGGCCTCGTCATAGTAGCTGTGCATGGACTAGGGGCGAAACTGAGCACAATTTGCATCTGAGGGCAAAACTGAGCACAGAGGCACCACTAAGGGCAAAAGGATAATTAACCCTAAAAGAAATTATGTTAGAACTGCTTTATGTGATCTTGGAGCCGGTGTTAGTGTTATGCCTCTCTCTTTATATCGTAGACTTGAATTGAATAAGTTGACACCTACTGAAATATCTTTGCAAATGGCTGATAAATCAACTGCTATACATGTCGGTATTTGGGAGGATGTGCCTGTTGTGGTTGCAAATGTCACTATCTTAACGGACTTTGTTATTCTTGATATTCCCGAGGACGATAATATGTCTATTATCCTTGGTAGACCTTTTCTTAATACTGCAGGAGCTGTTATTGATTGCAACAAAGGCAATGTCACTTTTCATGTTAATGGCAATGAGCATACGGTACACTTTCCGAGGAAACAATCTCAAGTTCATAGCATCAATTCTATTGAAAAAGTTCCAACTATCATTTTTGGAGGTTTTGAATTTCCTCTTCCTACAGTCAAGAAAAAATATGATATTCTTATTGTTGGGGATTTTCACATCCCCGTTGAGGTAACTTAGTGTTATTCAAAATTTCTCCGGTTCCGTGTTATTCGGAATGAATTTGTTAACAAGACTTGATCAACCTTGTTAGCGGGTTCATTTTGATGATCACGAGATGGATGAAACTAGAAGGCACAACCTTCTGTACCCTCTTTTTACTTTCTGTTATTTAGATTAAATAAAGCAAAAAATAGTATTATCCGTCTGTTTTCTCAATTATCCGTGCATTAAAAAAATAGTCCGAAAATAAAAGTGCTCCAAATGCCCTGCAAATCTAGTATGATTTTTTTCTGGAATATTTGAGGATTTTAGGACCTGGAAACACTGCAGGAGGGACAAGCACCAGGCCACGAGAGAGGAGGGTGCCCCCCCTGTAGGGCGCGCCCCCCTGTCTCGTGGGCCCCTGGTGGCTCGCCTCCATTTATGCCAGCTCCCACACACTTCATCTTTTACCCAGAAAAATCCCCATCCAGCTCAAGCACGAGTTCTAGCTCGTTTTGCTGCGATTTTCGATCTCCTAGCTCAAAGCTCCATTCACAAAACTGCTTTGGGAGATTGTTGTTTGGTATGTGACTCCTCCATTGGTCCAATTAGTTTTTGTTCTAGTGCTTTATTCATTGCAAATTTTTGCTGCTTAGGTGACCATGTTCTTGAGCTTGCATGTTAAATTTTTGAGGTCCCAAGCAATTCCAATGCATGATATAGGCTCTAGGCACTTGTAGGAGTGGTTTCTATCAATCTTGTTTAGTTTTATCCACTTTTATTTTTAAGTTACTAAAAATTTCAGAAAATTTCAGAAAAAGAAATATGATTAGAAGAATGTACCAAGGGGGTTCCTCGGCAAAGAAAGGGCCAAGGATTGCTATAAGTGAACAAGATATTAAATTGCCAAGGTACGCAAATGTACGGGCTTGTGAGTGGCCATCCGATGATTTTATGGTTGAAGCAAGCTTCAAGGAAGAATTTGACACGTATGTGCGTAATGGCGAGCTGGATGACTTCTTACAAGATAAGTGTCCTCAATATTATCAATTGACCGATTCCTTTGTGTGGAGGTTCGAATATATTTCTGCGCGTAATTCTCCTAGTGTCATGTTTGATATTTATGATACGTCTTATACCATGGATTTAGAGGATTTCACAACTGCTTGCAAACTCCCGCAGCGGGGTAATATTAATGATCCTCCCAAATCTGAATTTAGAGATTTTCTTGCTAATATTACTATGGGAGAGTCTAGGGACGTAACACAAGCTACCATAGGGAGCATTCATTTTCCTGCTATACATTACTTTGCTCTCTTTATTGGTAGACGCATTAACGGTAAGGACGAGGTATGTCACATGTGTGCACCTGATCTTTGTGTCCTCAAGAGTGCTGTGTTAGGTTATAAAGGTTATAACTTGGGGGCAATAGTTGCACGTAGGTTGCAGAATAATAGTAGAAGGGGAGATTTCTTTGGAGGAATTTATGCAACCCGTGTGGCTAATTTTCTTAATATAGCTCCACGAGAGGGCGATATGATTGTACCTCCTGTTTATTTGGATAAAGAAGCTATGTTTGATCATCATTTTCTTGAGAGGAATGAACAATTCCTCCATTATCGACTAATCTATGACAGGCATAGCGTCGCCTGTTACTCTTCCTGCTCCCTACCTTTTTGATTATCAGGCAAAAGGAGGATATGTTGTCACCAGGGAAGAAGCAACTGAATATGAGCGGGGAATGGAGGCAGCTCGCCAACACGCTGCTGCTCAGGAGGCGGTAGCCTTTGCATCTCAGTACTACCCCAGTTTCACTTATGGATATCAGCCAGGCGGTCCTTGGTATTAAACAACCTTAGGCCAAAAGCCTAAGCTTGGGGGAGTACATATTTCTCACCGACTTTACATTCATGTTCACACACTAGTCGTCGGTGCTCATACTCTTTCATTGTATTATCCATGCTAGTTTAAATTCATTTTTCTAGTTTTCTTCTTGTGTGTTTGATAAACCTTGAGAAAAACCAAAAAAATTAGTTAGTTTAATTTCCTTGCCTATAGTTGGAATTAAAATGAAAACCCAAAAAGATTTCTAGTTCTTCTTCTTACTTGTTGGGAGCTTTCCCGTGTAAATAGTTT
The DNA here is from genome assembly GCA_021605145.1 of Aegilops bicornis. Classification (NCBI taxonomy): domain Eukaryota; kingdom Viridiplantae; phylum Streptophyta; class Magnoliopsida; order Poales; family Poaceae; genus Aegilops; species Aegilops bicornis. The sequence goes on along the minus strand of CM038675.1, from coordinate 47,745,359 downwards.
TAGTTTCTTTTCTTTCCTTTGGGGGTCGAGAAGATCATATTGAAAATGCTTAGTGGCTCTTATATGCATGATTTTTTATTTAATTTAGATCCCATATTACTTGTCTTCTCTATTGAGTTGAATGCTTGCAGATTCCAGCTTAGTCCAATGCACGTGCACTCCCATTATTATACACATCGTTTGGTCATGCAAGTGAAAGGCAATAATGATGATATATGATGGACTTACTGGGATGAGAAAAGCTGGTATGAACTCGACCTCTCTTGTTTTTGTAAATATGATGAGTTCATCGTTCCTGGGTCAGCTATTATGAAGTAAACATATTTGCAATGACATTTAGAGATTATAGTTACTTGTGCCATGCCTGATTAGCTATGAGTTATAATGGTTTACCTTGCGTGCCAACATGCTATTAGAATGATTATGATGTGGTATGATGGGATGGTATCCTCCTTTGAATGAATTGAGTGACTCGACTTGGCACATGTTCACGCATGTAGTTGAATCAAATCAACATAGCCTTCACGATATTTATGTTCATGGTGGATTATATCCTACTCATGCTTGTACTCGGTATGAATTAATTTTAATGCATGCTTACGACTGTTGTCGCTCTTTCAGTTGGTTGCTTCCCAGTCTTTTGCTATCCTTCACCTGTACTAAGCGGAAATACTGCTTGTGCATCCAACTCCTTAAACCCCAAAAGTTGTTCCATATGAGTCCACTATACCTACCTATATGCGGTATCTACCTGTCGTTCCAAGTAAATTCGTATGTGCCAAACTCCAAACCTTCAAATGAAATTCTGTTTTGTATGCTCGAGCAGCTCATGTTACAACTAAGGCTGCCTATATCTTCCATGCTAGGTGGGTTATTCTCAAGAGGAGTCGACTCCGCTCATTCACGAGAAAGGGCCGATAACCGGGATGCCCAGTCCCATGATCCAAAAAGATCAAAGTAAATCAAAATAATTAAACAAAACTCCCCCAGAGATGTTGTATGTTGGAGGCACTCGTTGTTTCGAGCAAGCCATGGATTGATGCTTGTTGGTGGTTGGGGGAGTATAAACCTTTACCATCCTGTTTGGGAACTGCCTATAGTGCATTTAGTATGGAAGATACAACCATCTCATAGATGTTGCGTTGACAGCAAAAGTATGCCGCTCAAAATGTTATTCAATCTCTATTTTAAAATTGAGCTCTGGCACCTCTACAAATCCCTGCTTCCCTCTGCGAAGGGCCTATCTATTTACCTTTTCTGTTGAGTCATTAGCCTTCTTATTAAAAGCACCTGCTAGAGAGCACACTGTCATTTGCATTCATTATTACTGGTTTATATTGGGTATGACTTGACTGGATCTCTTTTACCATGAATTACAATGTTTAGTCAATCCTTGATCTTTAAAGGTGCTCTGCATTTATGTTTTGCGGTCTCAGAAAGGGCTAGCGAGATACCATTTTGTTATATCATGTTATGATTATTTTGAGAAAGTGTTGTCATCCGAGTTACATTATTATGGCTCGCTAGCTGATTATGCTATTGATGTGAGTAGTTGTGGGACCTATGTGTTATTGTGAGTATGGTTAGTTCATAATATTTGCTGAAACTTGAATGCTGGCTTTTCATGTTACAACAACAAGAGCAAGCAGAGTTTGTAAAAGTTTTTATTTATCACTTTCAATTTATCAACTGAATTGCTTGAGGACAAGCAAAGGTTTAAGCTTGGGGGAGTTGATACGTCTCCAACGTATCTACTTTTCCAAACACTTTTGCCCTTGTTTTGGACTCTAACTTGCATGATTTGAATGAAACTAACCCGGACTGACGCTGTTTTCAGCAGAACTACCATGATGTTGTTTTATGTGTAGAAAAGAAAAGTTCTCGGAATGTCCTGGAAATCCACGGAGGCACTTTTTGGAATTAATAATAATTTTTGGCGAAAGAATTAATGCCAGGAGCCCACAGCCTGTCCACGAGACAGGGGGGCGCGCCCCCCCTAGGGCGCGACCTCCTATCTCGTGGGCCCCCTGGACCTCCACCGACGTCAACTCCAACTTCATATATTCCGTCTCGGGGAGAAGAAAATCAGAGAGAAAGTTTCATCGCGTTTTATGACACGGAGCCGCCGCCAAGCCCTAATCTCTCTCGGGAGGGCTGATCTGGAGTCCGTTTGAGGCTCCGGAGAGGGGGATTCGTCGTCGCCGTCATCATCAACCATCCTCCATCACCAATTTCATGATGCTCACCGCCCTGCGTGAGTAATTCCATCATAGGCTTGCTGGACGGTGATGGGTTGGTTTTGTTAGAGTTTGATCCCTAGTATCCACTATGTTCTGAAATTGATGTTGCTATGACTTTGCTATGCTTAATGCTTGTCACTAGGGCCCGAGTGCCAAGATTTCAGATCTGAACCTATTATGTTTTCATCAATATATTTGTGTTCTTGATCCTATCTTGCAAGTCTATAGTCACCTATTATGTGTTATGATCCGACAACCCCGAAGTGACAATAATCGGGATACTTCTCGGTGATGAACGTAGTTTGAGGAGTTCATGTATTCCCCATGTGTTAATGCTTTGGTCCGGTTCTCTATTAAATGGAGGCCTTAATATCCCTTAGTTTCCGTAAGGACCCCGCTGCAACGGAAGGGTAGGACAAAAGATGTCATGCAAGTTCTTTTCCATAAGCACGTATGACTATTTACGGAATACATGCCTACATTACATTGATGAATTGGAGCTAGTTCTATATCACCCTATGTTATAACTATTGCATGAGGAATCGCGTCCGGCATAATTATCCATCACTGATCCATTGCCTACGAGCTTTTCATATATTGTTCTTCGCTTATTTACTTTTTCGTTGCTACTGTTACCATTATTATCATACTACTTTGCTACTAAATACCTTGCTGCAGATACTAAGTTATCTAGGTGTGGTTGAATTGACAACTCAACTGCTAATACTCAAGAATATTCTTTGGCTCCCCTTGTGTCGAATCAATAAATTTGGGTTGTACTTCACCCTCGAAAGCTGTTGCGATCCCCTACACTTGTGGGTTATCAGAGAGTCAGGGGCTATATTGTTTTATGATATTTTACCTAAGATATTATAGTAGGTCCTAAGAGAATGTAGTAGGTCCTATGAGGTACAATATGTTTATGAGAGTTGATGATGATGAATACACTACTAGAAAAAGGGCTATAGATGGGATTGACACTAATGGCGCACCACCTTCTCATGCGCCATTAGTGTTGAAACTACTAATGGCGCACCATGCAAAGGGTGCGCCATTAGTATCAAATTTTTTTTTGAACTAGTGCGCCTGTCCAAACATACTAATGGCGCATCCTTCTTAAGTGCGCCATTAGTAGTTGTAACTACTAATGGCGCACCACGCACTGGGTGCGCCATTAGTATAGAAAATTATTATTTTTCGAACTAGTGCGCCTGTCCAAACATACTAATGGCGCATCCACATGAAGTGCGCCATTAGTAGTTGTAACTACTAATGGCGCACCGCCCCAATGGTGCGCCATTAGTAATTTTTTTTTGCAAAACTACTAATGGCGCACCTCCAGAAGGTGCGCCATTAGTAACCTGGATTACTAATGGCGCATTTGTTGCTAGTGCGCCATTAGTAAGTGGGCAACAACTAGATATTTTGGACAGCCTCTCCTACCCACACTCACTTTCTCCCCACTTCATTCCCTCCACCTCCTCCTTGTGTCGGGTGCCTCCTCTTTTTCACCTCATTTCCACCATAGATTCATTCAAATTAAGTGGTTAAATTACCTTGTTTTAATAGGTAAGTAAGGGGGGAAGCTATATTTATGTTGTTCTCCCTACAACAATGTGCACATGCACTTTTTATGGCCTAGCTAGATCTATGTATGTTAGGTGTTGCATATGTTTGTGGTGTTGCATATGTGTTTGTGTTTGGAGGTGTACGGTATTTGAAATGCGATAGTTGGCAATATTTTGCGGAATGTTGATTCATTTCCGTTTGGCGAGAATTTTGGCATTAAGCATTCTTTTGGTCCTATTTTAGGGAAAGTCATGCCAAATTTTTGTTTGGTTCTAAAATATCGTTTTGCTCTACCCTTGGTGACCATGGTCCACACGATGACCGAAGGCATCGTGAATAGGTTTATGAGGTCCGCGAAGGCCGAGATGCTTCAAAAGAACGAGACAGAGATAAGATGTCCGTGTCGAAGATGCAAGCTGAAGAGCCTTATTGCGGAGCCGGATTCCGGCAGGTGCGGGACCACCTGCTCTTGCGTGGTTTCATGGATGGCTATCGGTGGCAAGGTGATGAAGATGACTACGAAGTCGTCCCACGGGGCCGGGCAAGAAATGAGGAAGGGCAGCAAGACAACCACCGCGGCTCGGGCGGGCGAGAAGACGAAGAATCCCGGAGATGATCACGACGGTGATCTTGTACACGATCATCATGTAGAAGATGCAGGACATGATGATGAGGAAGATGCGGAGCGGGGCGACGGGCATGATCATGACGATGATGATGCGGCGGAGCGACGACGCTGGACCATCGATGGGCTGGGTGCAGGACCCTCATATTCAAGAGCTGCTTCTCAAGCGGACGGATAACGCCAGAGCTGCCGCCGAGAGAAAGCCAAGATGGATCAACTTGAGTTAGACGCGGTTACTCCATTGTATGAAGGATGCAGGCCGAGGATACCCGCTTTGAAAGTAACGCTCATGGCTCTGGAGATGAAGGTAAAACACAAAATGACCGGCGATGCTTCGGCGAGAACATGTCATTATGGCACGAACGTCTTCCCAAAGGGAACAAGTGCCCGACCAGTTTGGGAGGCGAAGAAAATCGTGTGTCCTCTCGATTTACCGCACGTGAAATACCATGTGTGCATGAACAATTGCATCATTTATCGGGACAAGCACGCGGAGTCTACCATATGTCCGGTGTGCGGCGTCACTCGATACAAGAAGAGGAAGAAAGCTCCTCGAAAAGTGGTGTGGTACCCTCCGATCACTCCTCGTCTGCAGCGGTATTTCGCGGACCCTAAGGTAGCAAAGCTCCTGCGTTGGCACGCGGATAGGGAGGAGAAGAAGCGAGAAGATGACGCAAATGATCCGGAGATAGATAAAAAAGACAAGATGTTGAGTCACCCTAAGGATGCGAGCGGTGGCAAGCGTTGAACCGAAGACCCAAAATTTGGGAGCGATCCAAGGAACATCGTCTTTGGGCGCGAGCACCGATGGAGTCAATCCGTTTGGCAGCCAGAGAAGCACACATAGCACCTGGCCTGTGTTTGTGTGGATGTAAAACCTTCCCCCCTGGTTGTGCATGAAGAGGAAGTACATTCACATGAGTATGCTAATTGAAGGGCCGAAACAACTAGGGAACGACATCAATCTGCATCTGGGGCTGCTGAAAGAGGAGCTTGACACGCTGTGGAAAACGCCAGCCAATACGTGGGACGCCGCAGAGAAAGAATATTTCCCTATGAGAGCTGCACTGCTCACGACGGTGCACGACTATCTCGGTTATGGATATCTCGCGGGGCAGGTAGTCGATTGGCGTGAGGCAACTCAGAAGGCTACAGGAAGAGATCGTGGTGATACTATGCGAGCTTGAGATGTACTTCCCGCCCGCATTCTTCGATGTTATGGTGCATCTGCTGGTCCATATAGTGGAGGATATCATCCAACTCGGGCCGACGTTCCTGCACAGCATGATGCCGTTCGAAAGGATGAATGGTGTCATCAAAGGATACGTTCGCAACATGTCACGTCCAGAAGGAAGCATAGCCAAGGGCTTTCTGACCGAAGAGTGCATCTCCTACTGCACGAATTATCTAGGCATCGAGAACCCCGTTGGTCTGCCCGTCAACAGGCACCTCGGCAGGCTCGCTGGATGGGGTTACCGTGAGGGTCGCCGTGAAATGCATGTCGACTTCGAGGGTCGACTCGCCGACTTTGAAAGAGCAAACCTAGTCGCGCTACAACACATAGACGTGGTCGATCCTTGGGTGGTACAGCACAGAACCTTTATTAAGAAGGCGTTACAATGACCGAGGCCAACAGAGGACGGACGGAGATATACTCAAAGAGCACAACTCATGTTTCACGCGTTGGTTCAAGCGAAGCTTCGTACCCTTTACATGAGGATTCTTCCGCGGAAGAACAACTCATATTCGCCTTGTCACAGGCGCCGAGCACAACGATGACCTATGAGGCGTCTGATATCCATGACTACACATTCTACACCGAGGCCAAGGACATGAAGAGCGATGGTTATCAGAACTCCGGGTAACGCGATGGAATCCTACACCGGTAGCAGCGAGGGACAGATACTACGGAAGGATCGAGGAGATCTGGGAGCTGAGCTACTGTTGGAGAGAAGGTCCCGATGTTCCGTGTCGATTGGCCAAGAACGTCATAAAAGAAGACCGGTATTTCACCACCATGGTTATACCGAAGCCAAATCCAAGACCATGGTATAAGCGTCACCGCGAAAAATGAGCCATGGGTACTGGCTTGCCAAGTGGACCAATGCTTCTTCATTACCGACCCGCCAAAGCCCAGTCGTGTTGTCGTTAGGAGAGGCAAAAGGAAGATCATCGGAATGGATGGAGTAGCCAATGAGCAAGACTTCGACAAATCTGGCGACCGAGGTTTAAACATGGCAGCGATGATGAAGTAGCAGCATACACCACAAGAAGAAGCAGGACCACCCTACCTAAAGGACGTCCGTTCCATAGAAGAACTCCATTTGCGAAAAAGAAGGGCAAGAAGATTGTGAAGAGATAGCTGAAAGGATCGATATGGTTGACTAGAGGGGGGGGGGGTGAATAGGCAACTAACAATTTTTAAGCTTTTCTTTACCAATTTAAAACTTTGCAATAATAAAGGTTGTTTAGATGTGCAACTAGGTGGACAACCTATATGATGCAACAACACTAGCACATGAGTAAGCAAGGATAAGACCACAAGTAATTAAGCTTGCACAAGTAAAGGGATGAGATAACCAAAAGTGGAGCCGGTGGAGACGAGGATGTGTTACCGAAGTTCCTTCCTTTTGAGGGGAAGTACGTCTCCGTTAGAGCGGTGTGGAGGCACAATGCTCCCCAAGAAGCCACTAGGGCCACCGTATTCTCCTCACGCCCTCACACAATGCGAGATGTCGTGATTCCACTATTGGTGCCCTTGAAGGCGGCGACGAACCTTTACAAGCAAGGTTGGGGCAAACTCCACAACAACCGGAGGCTCCCAACAACAACAACAACACCACGAAGCTTCACCACAATGGAGTATGGCTTCGAGGTGACCTCAACCGTCTAGGGTGCTCAACACCCAAGAGTAACAAGATCCGCAAGGGATAAGTGGGGAATCAAATTTCTCTTGGTGGAAGTGTAGATCTGGGCCTTCTCAACCAATCCCGAGCAAATCAACAAGTTTGATTGGCTAGGGAGAGATCGGGCGAAAATGGAGCTTTGAGCAATAATGGAGCTTGGGGGAAAGAGGTAGGTCAACAAGGAGGAAGAAGACCCCTTTATATAGTGGGGGAACACATCCAACCGTTGCCCCACTATGCAGCCCCGCACAGAGCGGTACTACCGCTAGGGAAGGGCGGTACTACCGCTGAGGGCGGTACTACCGCTCCCTACCCAGCGGTACTACCGCGCTGAAGAGAAGGGCAGGCCAAAGGCCCCAGAGCGGTACTACCGCGGGAGCAGAGCGGTACTACCGCTCTGAGCGGTACTACCGCTGCTACTGCCGCTGCTAGTGCCGCAAAACCCGACACGAGAAAACATCGTCTCGAATCGAGGCGGTAGTAGGCGCGGAACTACTGAGGTACTACAGCCGAAGCCTGCGAGCGGTACTACCGCTCAACCGAGCGGTATTACTACCGAGAGCGGTACTACCGCTACGTGGAGCGGTACTACCGCTGGGAGGCTTCAGCGGTACTATCGCTGTAGGTCGCGGTACTACACCGCACAGGCGAAGATGAAACGGACTATCAGAGCAGCTCCAAAGAAGCGGCAGGAAGGCGATGGGTGAGAAAAGGATGTGTACGTGTGATTCCACCCAAGACTTATCAAAGCGGATCCCCTCTTAATAGTACGGTGACTCCTACGAAACTAGTCCACCAACAACGAAGCAGGAGCTACGCCGTCTTGAATAAAAACACCGAGGGAGGAAATCGTCTCGTGCCAATGGATGATCGTCTGAAAGAACTTAACGCACACGATTAGTCCGCAAACACATTGTCATCAATCACCAAAACCACTAGGGAATAAATATGCTCTTACAATCTCCCCCTTTTTGGTGGATTGATGACAATATGGGATTTGCTTAAACATGACATAGAGAAGGCATACAATCCCGACGGTCCTAACATGTAGAAGGGCTCCCCCTTGATGTGTGCTATTTTAGATAAGTGCTTTGGACTGCACAGCACACATACTCGGATCAAAGCTCCCCCTACATTTTAGAGACCAATAGACTAAGCATGGTGTATGAGAGCAGCATAGATGATATAACAAGGAAAGCACGCAACTCATGAGCTAGATAGACATAGATAATAATACTGACAGAGTAAGGTAGCTTATGTCTCACACCATATGACTCGAACTTAAGTCTTACACGAACTTAGGTCTCACAGACAAACCAAAGCAAAGCAAACCAACCAAAACACGAACAAGACACGACATACGAAACGAAAGAGACGAAAGAGACACAGATCGCAAATCCCTAAGCTCTCTCCCCCTTTGGCATCGAGACACCAAAAGGAGATGGAGCGCTGCTACGGCCCCAGGTGAGAGCAAAAGGGGACACACGCGCCGAGCCCAGCAGGATCATCGGTACCACCGTCGTCAGTCTGGAAGTGCTCGGCCTCAGAGTCGGACCAGGGGCAGTGCTGCTGAATCCACTCCTCCTCCTCAGTAAGGTGATCCTCAGATCCACTCTGGACTTAGCACCCAAGCGGCGCATGAGCTCCTTTTGGCGACCTCGAGCCTTCTTTTCAGCCACGTGAGCCATGTCTTGACCGTGAGACTCCATGCAAAAAGCTTCTTTACCTTGGCCTTGAGTTTCTTGGCCCAAGATGGCTCTGTCCCAGAGGGCATGTAGTCATCATCCTCATCCTCAGCACCAAACTCCTCTTCAGACTCCATAGCAGCAGCAGAGGATGGAACACCAGTCCTAGGGGCTTGAGTGCCCCAGTTATCCTTCTTCCTCAGACGCTTGACATCGTGAGAAACCAAGTCTCCAAGCTCCAGCGCCTCCTTGGGATAGACATGATCCCAGGCCTTCTCAATGAGCAGCATAATGAACGGACCATAAATCGGGCATTTGCGCTCGGAGATAGCAGAAACCAGCTCAGACCACATAACATGAGAGATATCCAAGGTCTCTCGGTGCTCTCCCCTTCTCCGGTGACGGAAAATAAGCATGTCCACGAGATAAGAGTGAACCTGGTCCAGATTCCCGATCACGAGGGAAAAGAGTTTCTCTGAAGATACGGTGAAGTATATCCAGATAGGCAGGCAGCTCATAGGTCTCCTTCTTTGTCTCGGGGTTGATCTTGAGTGCAGTAGGGCCCTGAGCTTGCTTGTGAGTGGCAGTGGCTCGAAGGTGGGGGCGAAAACCGACAGCAGACTCAAGTCCAAGATCTTCTACCCCAATCAACTGCATGAAAGCTTTCCACTTGACTGACAGCAACTTGCCATTGGTCATCCATGTCAGAGTCCTGTCCTCATCGGTCCCAAGGTGAACCGTGGCATAGAACTGAGCCACAATATCAGCATCATAGTCCTTGTTGAATTGCATGATCCCGAGAATGTTCAGCTGAGTGCACATCTCAAGAGCTTCACCAAAGTAGTCCGGATCACTCTTCATGTGCTCGATGTCGATGGAGTGCACGTTGACATAGAGATTCTTCTTGGCCTTGAGAACATCAAAAACGTGGCAAAGCTGGAACTTGTTAGTAATGAATGATTGACCAAAGTGGGATCTTGGGCGACCTCATACACGGGTTCTTGGCGCCGCCTTGCCCAGAACTCCTTGGCGGCATTTACAGCCTTTATCTTGCCCGGCTTGGACTTGGCCCCAGCTATACGCATTTGGGGAGGAGGTGGAGCACTAGAAGATCCTCCGGCAGGCTCGGTGGTCTTGATGGCGCTTGGACGTTGCCCGACCGGGGTTGACACGACGAGCTTGAGCCTCAGGAACCTCATCACCTGGAGCCACACACACGAAACACGCAAACAACCAGAAAGCACGAGCATAAGCCACAAAATCGAACAAAGAGGATCAAGGAGAGGTAAGAGTAGGATGGAATTTGGTAGAGGGCGGTAGTACCGTGAACAGGGAGCGGTAGTACCGCTCCAAGCGGTAGTACCGCTCCAGAGAGCGGTAGTACCGCTCACAGCGGTAGTACCGCTCTGGAAGAGCGGTAGTACTGCTCGGGCCGGGGAAACAGCAGTTTCCTACTACCGTGGTCAGATCCGGTACTTCCGTCCTACGAAATTCAAAACTACTCCAACCAAACACTAATCCAAACTGCCTAGGAGCATTCTTCATCCTACTCAAGCCTAGATTTGGCCAAAAATCTAAGGATGCAACCGCTATTGCCCTAAGAAGCTAGATTGGAAATCTAGACAAAAACATCAGGAGAAGCAGGGGACAATACCGGCATCCATGGCAAGAGGACGAGGTGGGGATCGTCTCCACGAAGGGAATGAAGAGGGACGGCCGGAGAGAGATCCGCGGAGCCCTCCCGAGGCGCGATTCTTCGGAGAGAGACAGGTGAAGGGGGCGACCGTATGGGTATGGGGGAGAAGAAACCCCCCTGCCCCCGAAATAACCCCCGCCCACGTCTCCCAGCGGTAGTACCGCACTAGAGGGCGGTAGTACCGCTTGGAGCGGTAGTACCGCTTACTAGCAGCGGTAGTACCGCTTGGAGCGGTAGTACCGCTTACCAGCAGCGGTAGTACCGCCAGCAACCAAAGAGGGGCCTCTTAGGCACACAAAACACACGAAAAGAACAGGACGACAAAGACAAGAGAGAGACCAGCAAAACAAAGCACACGAAACACGAACAGGAACCCACTCCTTCAAAGCAAACAACACAAAAGGAGCAAGCTCAGGCCTCTCTCAAGAGAGGGCGGTGGCCGGAGCCACCTATGTTTGAGTCAATTGGTATGGCACCGTGAAGAATTATCCTTGGGTCCATGACCAAAACTCCTCTTTGAAGCACAGGCGCCATCAACAATGGCTAAAGTGAAAGAGTTGATCGTTATATGCATAAAGGGGGGAGGGAGAGTTCATTAAGAGAACAACACTCCCCCTATGTCCATGCCTACACCTAAACTAGACGTCACATTGAGTGTGGTGGGAGTTGCACGGGTTCAAGTCACATTGCTCAAATCAATGATATTTAGCTCATGCCTTAACTCGCGAAATCTTGCTTCATCCAAGGGTTCGTGAAAATATCTGCAAGGTTATCATGAGTGTTGACATACTTGAGCTCGATCTCCCCTCGCCTAATGTGATCCCGGATGAAGTGATACCGAATCTCAATGTGCTTCGTCTTGAAGTGTTGCACGGGTTGAGGGAAATCTTGATGGCACTTTCATTATCACACCAAAGAGGCACTTTGTCACAATTGACACCGTACTCCTTTAAAGTTTGCCTCATCCATAGGAGTTGAGCACAACAACTACCCGCCGCCACATACTCCGCTTGATTGGGCCGAGAGAGACACACAACTTTGCTTTTTGGAGACCAAATTACCAACGAGCAACCAAGAAATTGGCATCCTCCGGAAGTGGACTTCCTATCCACTTTGTCTCCCGCCCAATCGGAATCCGTAAATCCTTCAAGCTTGAAGTTTGCTCCTCTTGGGTACCATAAGCCAAAGTTTGGGGTATGAGCCAAATATCGAAAGATTCGCTTGATCGCCACATAGTGACTCTCCTTTGGTGCGGCTTGAAACCGAGCACACATACCCACACTCAACATGATATCCGGTCTAGATGCACAAAGGTAAAGCAAAGATCCAATCATGGAGCGATATACCTTTTGATCCACCGATTTACCATTGGGATCAATGTCAAGTTGGCACTTGGTGGGCATTGGTGTAGTAGCCGACTTGACATCTCTTAGCTTGAATCTTTTGAGCATGTCTTGAGTGTACTTGGCTTGGTTGATGAAGGTTCCTTCTCTTCTTTGTTTGATATCAAAACCAAGGAAGAACTTCAACTCTCCCATCGAAGACATCTTGAACTTGGAGGTCATGAGAGCGGCAAATTCCTCATTGAAAGCTTTGTTAGGAGAACCAAAGATAATATCATCAACATATAGTTGGCATACAAACAACTCCCCATTGACCTTCTTAGTAAAAAGAGTGGGATCGATTTGCCCCACTTCAAAGCCGCGATCTTGTAGCAACTCGGTAAGGTGGTCATACCACGCACGTGGGGCTTGTTTAAGGCCATAGAGTGCCTTATCGAGTTGATACACATGATCTGGAAAGTAGGGGTCCTCGAACCCGGGGGGTTGCTTGACATAGACCAACTCATTAATGGGACCATTAAGAAAAGCACTTTTCACATCCATTTGTTGCAACTTAAAGTTGTGATGGGAAGCATAAGCAATCAACAAGCGAATGGATTCAAGGCGAACAGCAGGGAGCAAAGGTTTCACCGTAGTCGATACCCTCGACTTGGGAGTAGCCTTGTGCTACCAATCTTGCCTTGTTGCGAATGATGTTCCCATGAGCATCTTGCTTGTTCTTGAAAATCCACTTGGTTCCAATGACGTTGTGGTTCTCCGATGGCCTTGGCACCAATCTCCACACTTTGTTGTACTCAAAGTTGTTGAGTTCTTCGTGCATGGCATTGAGCCAATCCGAGTCTTCAAGCGCCTCATAGACCTTTAAGGTTCAACACAAGAGACAAACGCGTGATGTTCACAATAGTTTGCCAATTGTCTACGAGTGCTTACCCCTTGTCTTAAGCTTCCAACCACATTCTCCATGAGGTGGCCTTTGGTAGTGAGTTTGGAAGCAATCTTGGCGGCACGACGCTCTAATTCCTCCTCGGAGGTGTGATGAGGAGGAGTCACTTGATCATCTTGAGCCGTCTTGAGCATGATCTTCATCATGAGCATGCTCGGGGAGAAAACTTGACCTTGGGCATCATTTAAGGTGATATCATTGTCTTGAGCACGATCTTGCCCTTGGTCATGTTCTAGAGGTTGAGGGCCTTCATTTTGTTCTTCGGAAGCGTGTGGGCGTTGGGTTGGTGATGGCTCCACTTGAGTGGAGCATTGTCCTTCTCCTCCGGTCACAAGGGGTTCCTCAATGGGTAGGATAAAGCCAACTCCCATTCTTCTTATGGCTTGGGGAGGAATTTCATCACCTACATCACAAGTGCCACTTTGCTCCACTTGGGAGCCGTTATTCTCATCAAACTCCACATTACACGTCTCCTCAATAAGTCCCGTGGATTTATTGAGGACACGGTAACATGAGAGTTTGTAGCATAACCAACAAATATGCCCTCATGAGCTCTAGCTTCAAATTTAGACAAGCGAACACCTTTCTTGAGAATGAAACACTTACACCCGAACACCGGAAGTACTTGAGGTTGGGCTTGTTGCGGTGAGTATCTCATAAGGAGTCTTGTTCAAGCCTTTGCGGAGATAGAGCCGATTGGATGCATGACAAGCGGTGTTGATGGCTTCGGCCCAAAAGTTGTATGGAGACTTGAACTCCGCCATCATGGTCCTTGCCGCATCCATCAACGTCCGGTTCTTTCTCTCCGCCACACCATTTTGTTGAGGGGTATATGGTGTAGTTCTTGAACTCGGTGCCGTTGTCACTTCTTATAGTCAAGATCTTTGCATTATTTTGACGTTGAGCTTCATTTGCAAAGTCGATGACGGTTTGTTGGGTCTCACTCTTCCTCTTGAAGAAATATACCCAAGTGTATCTCGAATAGTCATCCACGACCACCAAGCAATACTTTCTTCCTCCAAGACTATCAAATGATGGTGGCCCAAAGAGATCCATGTGAAGGAGCTCCAAGGGTCTCTTTGAGTATATGATAGTTGTGGGAGGGTGAGCCTTCTCATGAAGCTTTCCTTCAATACAAGCACTGCAAGCACGGTCTTTGGCAAAACTAACATTTGTTAGTCCACGGACATGGTCCCCTTGAGAAGACTTTGCAAAGATCTCATATTGACATGGGCTAAACGGCGATGCCAAAGCCATCCCACGTCAACTTTAGCCATTAGGCATGTCGCGGTCTTAGTGGGTCGCTCCGAAAAGTTAATCACATAGAGACCGTTTTCGACATGCCCAACAAAGGCTACTTTAAGAGTCTTGCTCCACAAGAGGGCCACGGTATCAATGTCAAAGAAGGTAGCAAAACCCATGACTGCAAGTTGTGAGCGGAAAGCAAATTGTATGCAAGGGACTCAACAAGCATGACTTTCTCGATCGTAAGATCATGAGAAATGACAACCTTGCCGAGACCCAATACCTTAGAATGTGATGCATCACCCCACTCGACATCGGTGGGCATAGATGGAATTTCTTGTACGTCCACCACCATGTCCTTGCTCCCGGTCATATGATTTGTTGCTCCACTATCAAGCAACCATGATCCCCCACGGAAGCAAACCCCTACAAGAGATCAATGCTTGGTTTTAGGTACCCATTTGGTAATGGGTCCTTTGATGTTAATAACGAGGGTCTTAGGAACCCAAATAGACCATTCAATGTACTCATAAGAAGAACCAACAAATTTAGCATAAACATGCCCATCACTAGCACGGCACAACACATAAGAAGGGTTAAAGTCGCGGCTAAGTTCACGGGTATGACGTTGTCCTTCTTGGCATTGCCACCCTTAGCACGGTTCTTCTTCTTCTTGGAAGCACTCTCTCCCTCCCTCACAAAAGTTTGCTTGAGGGGAGGAGGTTGCTTGGTCTTGTCATTCTTCTTCTTCTTGGGCTTGGGCGCGAACCCTATCCCCTCCTTGGCCACAACTTCCTTTTGATTACTCAAAAGGTTGTTAAGGTTCTTCTCACCTTGAATGCATGTGACAAGGCCCTTTTCAAGTTGCTCCTTCAACTTAGCATTCTCCTCAACAAGCTGCACATGCTCACAACAAGGGTTAGTAGCATTTGCATTATCAACCAATATCATATGAGGAAAGGTGGCTTTCTCCTTGGTTAGCTTCACTTGGAGTTTATCATGAGACTCTTTGAGACTAGCATGAGCACCCTTCAAGACTTTGTGAGCCTTGTCGAGAGTGTCAAAGTCCTCGTTGAGTCTAGCGAGATCAACTCCAAGCTTTGCCTTCTCGGAACTAAGCACACGAGACACAACAAGAGCATGATCAAGGTCTTTCGTTAAGTTAGCGTGATCATCGTTGTGTGACTCCTCAAGAGCCAAACGAAGGCCACGCTCTTCCTCAAGAGCATTGGAAAGATCCGAAATCTCATCGGCATAGTCACGACTATGCCCTTCCATCTTAGAGATGGTTTCTTCATGAGTCTCGATCATGACATTGGCTTCACCAAGTTGTTCCAAGAGAGCAACGAAGTGCTTCTTGGATTTGCCCTTGAGTTTACTCATAAAGATCTCAAATTCATTTTCCTCTACATTAGTCCCCTCATGTTCATCAATGCAATCCGTCAAAGAAGAATGATTGACGATGGTAGTTTTGATGTTGGGGGTTACCTTGTTGGTGGCTTTAGCCATGAGGCACTTGGCGGTGATGTTTTCATTGGGTGAACGAAGAGAGACACCGAGGAGTCATTGCAATGGCCACGGAGGCCATGGCACCCGGTTCACCATCCTCATCATCATCATCATCCTCATTGTACTCTTCTTGAACCACCAAGGCTTTGTGAGGAGTCTTCTTTGGAAAGTTGTTCTTGTTGGGGAAAGACTTGGCCTTGTCCTTACGGATGAGCTTGCCGCCATTGTCTTCCCTCTTCTCATATGGACATTCCGCAACAAAATGACTCACATTGCCACAATTGAAACACGTCCTCACTCGTTGCTTGCCCTTAGAGCCACTTGAATTGTTCTTGTTGAAGTTGGGCCTTGAGTTCTTCTTGCTCCAAAATTGTCTTGAAGCAAGGGCCATGTGTTCATGATACTCATACTTAGTATCTTGAGGTTGCTCTCTTCTTCTTCCTCTTCTCCATCTTCTTCGACACAAATCTTGGCCTTCAAAGCGAGGTTGGGCTTCTTTGCTCTTTGGGAGCGAAGTATCGCATTGTCGGCGGTCTTGTCCAATATGCTCATAGCCACAAACTCATCCAACACATCACTTGAGGACAAGGTGTGGAAGTCCGGTCGTTGACGGATGACGGAGGACATGGCTTTGTGGTATGGCATCATTGCCTTGAGAAATTTGCGCTTGATCCAGTTGTCATCAGTGTCCTTACTTCCATGATCCCGGAGGGAGACGGCAAGCTTGGTTACTCTCTGATAGAGCTCACGAGGTTCTTCTTCTTCCTTCATCGCAAACTCATCGGCTTCGTCTTGGACCATTTCATAATTGGAGCATTGAATGCTTGCGCTTCCTCGATACATGGAAACCACCTTGAGCCAAGCATCTTTGGCAAGGGTGTAAGGCCGGAGATGAGGGAGGTCTTCGGGAAGGATTGCTTCTTGGATGATGAAGAGAGCATTCTCATTGAATTGATGGTCCACGACCTCTCTAGGGGAAAAGTTGCTCGGATCATGCGGATAGAAACCTTCTTCAATGATTCTCCGGCATGATTCAAATGAGTGGAAGGAATAGGTCCACCATAAACGGGAGGTTGCGCATGGGCAAAGATGCCGGTGCCATTCTTACCACTAGACGAGGGGGCTTTCTCACTAATAGCTTCCCCCTTATCGGAGTTAGCATCCGCTCCCGTGTTGGCGGGATCACCCACTTTCACGCAGGTGCGGTGGAAAGTTTAAGCCCTTCTAGGAATTCCTTAAACATGTCCTTGACCTCGCTTTCGTCATGGAGGTTTTCAATGTGTCCAACGCCACATTGAATTCCTCACGAGAGATCGAGGTACTCCCATCTCCCGTAGATGATGTCGGATTCGCACCGGAGTGCTCCCACACATCATCTACGACGTCAACCATACTCTACGGACGGTAAAGTCCTTAAAAAGAGACGAGGCTCTGATACCAATTGAAAGGATCGATATGGTTGACTAGAGGGGGGTGAATAGGCAACTAACAATTTTTAAGCTTTTCTTTACCAATTTAAAACTTTGCAATAATAAAGGTTGTCTAGATGTGCAACTAGGTGGACAACCTATATGATCTAACAACACTAACACATGAGCAAGCAAGGATAAGACCACAAGTAAGCTTGCACAAGTAAAGGGATTAGATAACCAAAAGTGGAGCCGGTGGAGACGAGGATGTGTTACGAAGTTCCTTCCTTTTGAGGGAAATGCGTCTCGGTTAGAGCGGTGTGGAGGCACAATGCTCCCCAAGAAGCCACTAGGGCCACCGTATTCTCCTCACGCCCTCACACAATGCGAGATGCCGTGATTCCACTATTGGTGCCCTTGAAGGCGGCGACCGAACCTTTACAAGCAAGGTTGGGGCAAACTCCACAACAACCGGAGGCTCCCAACAACAACAACAACACCACGAAGCTTCACCACAATGGAGTATGGCTTCGAGGTGACCTCAACCGTCTAGGGTGCTCAACACCCAAGAGTAACAAGATCCGCAAGGGATAAGTGGGGGGAATCAAATTTCTCTTGGTGGAAGTGTAGATCTGGGCCTTCTCAACCAATCCCGAGCAAATCAACAAGTTTGATTGGCTAGGGAGAGAGATCGGGCGAAAATGGAGCTTTGAGCAATAATGGAGCTTGGGGGAAAGAGGTAGGTCAACAAGGAGGAAGAAGACCCCTTTATATAGTGGGGGAACACATCCAACCGTTGCCCCACTATGCAGCCCCGCATAGAACGGTACTACCGCTAGGGAAGGGCGGTACTACCGCTGAGGGCGGTACTACCGCTCCCTACCCAGCGGTACTACCGCGCTGAAGAGAAGGGCAGGCCAAAGGCCCCAGAGCGGTACTACCGCGGGAGCAGAGCGGTACTACCGCTGCTACTGCCGCTGCTAGTGCCGCAAAACCCGACACGAGAAAACATCGTCTCGAATCGAGGCGGTAGTAGGCGCGGAACTACTGAGGTACTACAGCCGAAGCCTGCGAGCGGTACTACCGCTCAACCGAGCGGTACTACCGCTGAGAGCGGTACTACCGCTCTGTGGAGCGGTACTACCGCTGGGAGGCTTCGGTGGTACTACCGCTGTAGGTCGTGATACTACCGTTAGCAGGCGAAGATGAAACGGACTATCGGAGCAGCTCCAAAGAAGCGACAGGAAGGCGATGGGTGAGAAAAGGATGTGTACGTGTGATTCCACCCAAGACTTACCAAAGCGGATCCCTCTTAATAGTACGGTGACTCCTCTGAAACTAGTCCACCAACAACGAACGCAGGAGCTACGCCGTCTTGAATAAAAACACCGAGGGGAGGAAATCGTCTCGTGCCAATGGATGATCGTCTGAAAGAACTTAACGCACACGATTAGTCCGCAAACGCATTGTCATCAATCACCAAAACCACTAGGGAATAAATATGCTCTTACAATAGCTAGCTAAGATCGATTGTATTTAAATCGTAGACTTCATTTCTCGATTGTATTTCACGGGCACTTTTTGAACTATCATGAATATTTTTTTAATTTCATGGACACTCGATCCCCCTCCATCTCTATCGCTATCCCACCTCGCCAGATCCGGTCCACCGGCCGCCGCCGCCGACCGCCCGCACCCTCGATTCCCCTACTCAACCGCCGCCGCCGACCCCCCGCACCCCTCCCCTACTCAACCGCCGCCCGACCCCCGCACCCTCCCTACTCAACCGCCGCCGCCGACCCCCCGCACCCTCCCCCGCTCCACCGGCATTACTGTTTGATGATATTTTTTAAACAAATATTACTGTCTTATAAAAAAATATTACTGTTATGATTTAAACAAGTTTGAACATATTTAAACACAAGTAAGTATCAAACAGCATTTTTAATGCATAAAAAAAATTTGTGGAGCCTGGCAATCGAACCCAGGACCTCTGGTGTGAGAACTGGCTCTTGACGGTCGAGCTAGTAGAGGGACTTGGTGTGGATGAGGTCAGGTGGGAGATAACCTGTTGGCTCGAGCAGAAATCAAAAAAAAAGTACTAATGGCGCACCTCGGTGAGGTGCGCCATTAGTATGGATGTACTTATGGCGCACCGAGGTTTGGTGCGCCATTAGTATTGTGACGCGGGCCCACACCTATCCCCTCTCCCTCGCCTCGCCCTCGATCCCTTCCCTCTCCTCTCCAGCCGCGCTGCCCGCCGCCTCGGCGCCACCCCACCGCCTCGGCCGCCCGCCGCCTTGCCCCTGCGCCCATCGCGGCGCCCGTCGTCCCCGCCCGTCTCCAACCACCGCCGCTTTGAGGCCCGGCGTCGGCGCCCGCTCTCCCGTCCACACCACCGTCGCCGACCCTCCGTGACCGGCCGCCCCCGCCCCGCTACCTCTCCGCCCTCCTCCTTCCTCCCTCTCCACCCTTCCTCCCCATTCCCTCCCTCCCTCCCTCCCTCCCTCCCCTTCCGCCGCGCCCTCCACATCCCCTCCGCCCTCCTCCCCGCCGTCAGCCCCGCCCCCAAGTCCGAAGCTCCCTGCCTCCCCACCGTCCGGGCGGGTTGGACTTGCCCACTCTCTCCCCACCCCCACCCCCACCCGCTCTTCCTCCCCTCCCGTGCCGTCGACCGCCCCACCCCCATCCTCCTCGCCATGCCTCGCCCCCCACCTACTCGGACCCCCGGACCCTTCGATCCCCTCTGTTTCGTCCTCTCCAGCGAGGAGCCAAAGAGAAAATCTCCTCCCTCTCCTTCCTTCGATCTTCTCCTCCACCCACTCCCCCCGATCCGGTCCTCCTGATGTTAATTTTGTTGTTCGCATGAAAGCCCCAATTTAAGTAGTGACATTGGATAAGCTTGCAACTTTTGTTTGGAGTTGATAGCATAATAGTTAAGTTCCGACCAAACTTACTTTGCGCAGATAGAAAATGTACAGACTGTTGAGATACATGGCATTTGGTTTACTAAATTTGCCCCTTTCACGAAGATATATAGATCGCATGCCATGATTTATCAAAGATTCATACTTGATGCTTTTGTGCAACTGAATTTGTATTGTTTTTGGCCTTGTTTAAGATGGATTCACACCATAGAGATCGTGTCTATTCCTAAATCATACTCCCTCCGTCCGGAAACTCAATGTATCTAGCGTTTGAGCGACAAGTAATTTTGGACAGAGGTAGTAGAGCCTAGGAATGGTAGTTTTACTGTAATTTTACATGATTTTGAAGCACTGATTGTTCAATGGACTTCTGTTGATGTGTTGAGTGTATTCATACTACTACTACTACATTCAGTGATGATTGTCTTATGGTATTGTGACTTGCGTAAGCTCTGATTGTTTTCTCTGGAATTTTTCAACATTTTGTTGCTGATGAGAGTCTTGCTTCATATTAACTATAGCTTAGGCCGACAGCTTGTGCCACTTGTTGTATTTATAATCATCATTTGATTAGTGAGTGCGTTTGAGGCAGTTAGTTCCATGTACAATTTGAGGCAGTTAGTTCCATGTACAAACTTGTTGTATTTAGGCAATTTGTTCCATGTACAACCATTGATTATGCCTTTGAGGCAGTTAGTTAACCTCTCACCTATGTTCATGCAGGGATATTATTCTTGGAAAAGCCCTTTGTTGGTGACGGAATAGAAAGATAAGCAGGTACCTATCTTCATGCTGCCCTACGGTGATAAATTAGTCGTAATTAGTCAGAATTTTTCTTCCTGGTTCATTAGTTTTAGATAATGTACATCTAGAAAAACCAAATGCAACCAAAACTAATTTATTCGGTGAAAATGGGACTGGTGCCACAGCAAGCAGACTAGAGCTGATTAACGATTGCTTTTTACCACAAGAAGAAGTGATTTTCGCTACTGTCAAGTTAGTTTTTCATCACGTGGCCACTCTGTATAGTTTTTTAGTGTGCAAGAGATGCACTATTCTATTCCTACCTAGACTTAATAGTCTTTTTCAAGACTGTCAAAACACTTTTGTTGTGTACATTTCTTTGATGGGAATCGATTACCTCCTCCTGGACCCGTTTTGGCAAATATACGATTATCGGTGTATTTGCACAGTAGTGGCAAATATATAATCAACTACCTAGAGTTAATAGTCATTTTGCCTGGTAGCTACTGCTTTTTGGAAGGAATTTGTTCCAGTGATTGAATGGAAGAATCATACGATTGCATTTTTGGTACAACTCGTCTCTTTTTAGTTACGTGGTGCTGTAGATTTTTATTTTTTTAAGAATCCATTGTCAACAATTGGTGTTTACTTCCTCCAGATATAGTTTTTCGCTACCTACAGATACACACTAGGGAAAGCAGAGTGTTTCGTGTTTGACAAAGCAGAGTGCTTTGTGATAAGAAAGTATCAAACTGCTCCATGTGTTCAAGAAAGCGAGTGCTCTGTGTGATCGATTATAAGCGTTGTTTGTCTTGGCTAGTCTTTGCTGATAATAATCATCAACTTGTTGTCTTCTCCTCTCAAGGTTCTTGAACAGAAACAAGAAAGGCATACCTGTGACTCTATATGTTTCCAAGAGTAGGTAGAATTTGCACGCAACCACGGTTGTAATGCGTGGAGGTCGGAACATAGGGAGTTGAGCAAGCTAAGCGGTAGTTTGACTCCAAGTCTCCTCCCGGCTGTCATGAGACGTCCATGTTGTTCTTTCTGTAGTGTACTAGAAAGGTTACATCTTACAAGTTTAGAAGTGCATAGAGGAATGTATGGCATCGTGCAGCCCAACATAACAGAACAGTAGAAGTCCAGAATTCAAAAAATAAAAGCAGTAGAAGTCGCTGAGACGTTAGTTGATGATGACAAAAAATTTTCTGAACTCTACTTCAGAATGTTATAGTTATACCTGCGATGCTTTTTCTTTCTGAATGGCATGTGCAATTTCTGCAAGGGAAGATCCTTGGTTAATATCTCTGTATTGGTTCAGTAGGTGTTTCCTTTATTTTGTCAGTGTTAGATCATCTAACTGAGTTTGTGTGTACAAGCCCTGCAGTGCAGATGTATTTTAGTGTAAGCTCAGCAATTTTCAGTGTAGCCCTGATGCTTCTTATATGTAATTACAGTATAAAACTTCCCCTAATAACAGTGTAAATTTTCCTATAATTATAGTGTAACCCTCAGGCATATGTTAGAAACGACATGGCTCTCCAATGTTTAAGTAATCTTGCATATGTTAGAAACTACATATATGGTCTCCGGTTTTCTTACCTCTACTCTAAAACACCAACGCATCAACAAAAGAAGATGGTATTTTTGTTACGATTTCAGTTTTGTAGACAGATTATTTTCTGGAATATCATATATTCAAATTTGTAATGAATGATGGCTTCTACCTGAATTGCTAGACTCGGTGGTGTTAGTTTGTTCTAAATACAGTAAGATAATTTTAACAACTGTAGAACATGTTGAGATTAGCAACTTTTTTGTGACATCAACCAACAGTCACATCCTTTGGGTTATCCTATTTTATATTTTTAATTACTAACTTAAGTTTGAGTAAACAGTGGCGGTGAAGTCCTCATAATAATCAGCGGATGTTAACTTTCCGATGTCCCCAAGTTAACTAAGATTGTGGTGCTAGTAGAGGCACATTGTGGCCTTTTCATCCATATGAAAGTAGAGGCACATTGTGGTGCTAGTTTGCTGGGTTTTGTCTCCGACCATCGTGTCGTGATGATATTGCAGGTACCCGAGAGGCCCTTGAGTTTGCGGAATGTCGATTAACTTCCGTTCTGGCAAATTCGGGTACTCCATATGTCCTATTTTCAGCAAAGGTCGTGCTGAAATTTTCCGTGAATTTTAGCATGACTTTGCTAAAAATAAGACATATGGGGTACTTGTGACTAATGCATGGGCCGGGGTATCTTAGTAGTTAATTAAGTAGGATCAAGTGCCCCGGCGTACTTGTGACTAATGCATGGCTTTTAGGGTGCCTCAGTGTCGATAAAAACCGAAATGATGAAAGGTTAGGCTTTTAGGGTGGCTCGGCGTCGAAAAACCCTCAATGATAAAAGCTTAGATTTTAGAATGCCTCGGTGTCGACAAACCCTAAATGATGAGACCATGATCTTGTTCCTTGACAATAACCAACTTTTTGACCAAACTTTGTTTCTATTTAGAGAGAAACATGGCCCACAACGATGAGGCCGGGGTTCAAGCGGCAAGGCATTACAGGAGCTGTCCCGGAGATGGAGGAACAACCTCACTTGTATGAGGACGCCGCCTTCCCCATCGATCCACGAGACCACCGATGGTACCGCCGAGGATGACCCCACCGATGCCACCACCGATGGTGCCGCCGAGGATGCCACCATCGATGATGGCGGCGCGCGCCTGAGATGGCAGCCAATGAAGAGGCAACGGAAGAACCGGCGCCCGACCGTGCTCCGCACCCTCAAGGAGGAAGTTCTTGAAGTGGACTCCGACGGAATCCAACGGCGCCCGAACGAATAGTCAAGGGTACTCGCTTCAGCTCGGGTGCATTCTCCAGAGCACCATCTCGATCAACACCGAGAACCTGAGGCATCCTGACCGAGGGAATTTGCGCAACCTCCTCTTCACGAAGCTGCACGAACGATACAAGTTCCACGCTGCTTTTGAAAACACAAGCCTCAAACGGAATAAAGTGAACAATGCTGCCCTCACGAAGATGAGCAAGGCCCTGTCTACTTGGAAAAGCAATGTGAAGAGAATGATCGAGAAAGGTGAGAGTTATGAGAAGATCAAGGAGAAAAATCCTTCGATCACCGAAGATGACTACAACGACTTCAAGATCAATTGCTCGAGCACCGCAAACTCCCAATCAAGTCAGTGGGGGAAAGAAATGCGGGAGCTGAACTTAGGGGAACACACACTCGGTCCCGGCGGTTACAGAGTGGCGGAGCCTATATGGGACAAGGAGGACGCGGAGCGTGCCAAACAAGGCCTACCGCCCCTCTTCGATACATACGGTGACAGGCAGACCAGGAACTTTGTCAGGGCCCGGTACAAGAAGGACCCGAAAACAAAGGAGCTTACCACGGATCCGAAGACCAGGGCGCTTGAGGTTGTTACAGTAAGGAATACCACCCCGGGTAATTAGCTCCATATGGTTGCATTCTAATTAATGAAGCCAAATTTCTAAATGGTTCACATTTCTTCCATGAAGCGATCGAAAGCGATGAGCGGGGTCGACTAAGAGCAACCCTTGGGACACCACTCTAAATAGGGCGTTGAATGTAATGAAGAACAAGGATAAGCTCGATGGCCGACGTCGGCTGGTCGTGTGGCCGGCAAAGGCTTGTCCACAAAATGGGGTCATACTATACACTGGTGTGCGGAAGGAGAAAAAGACCAGCTCGGAAAGCGGTAGCGCCATGAGGTTCAAGAACTCAAGGCACAGATGGCGCAGATTCCGGAGATTGTCCAAGAGCAAGAGCAACAACAACTCGGAGCGACGATCACCGCCATTGTGCCTACCTTGATCTAGGGGTTGAGTGCGTGGATTGCGGGCGGCCAACAGGGGCCGCCCCCGATTCCTAGCTTCACGGCCAGCAACTCGCGAGAATGCGATGGCGGGCCATTGGTGTCTCCGGCGAGGCGGCATTGGTGTCTCCGACGCCGCACGGGAGCTTAATGCACCCGGGTACGCCGGCAGGCACCTCTGCAGCAAGCGGCCCCTCCGTCAAGCTGCGCCCGCCGTTGGCGGTGCCTCGACATTAGCCGAGCTCGACGCCATCATCACGGTAACTAATTAAGCCTCTCGGTCGAGGACTTCATCTCCTTGCCTTTGGTGGGCATCGGGCGCCCTACATGTTTTCGCAGGCACCGCCAACGCCGTGCACTCTCACGCGCCGTGAACAATGAGTTGGTCGATGTCGCCAAGGGCAAAATCGTTCAACCGGCAACCCTTGTTCCACGGTACCAGATGCCACCCAACTTGTTTAGGGTTGAACTGGTTGGTGCTGCCAGCTGCGACGAGGTGTTACCTCCGATTTGACCCGTCGGGGCCGGCGATGATGACGTGATGACCCTCGGCCGCTGAGCTGGCCCCTGCTTTGGTCAAGAGCCAGATTCGTTTGGGGCGGGGACACCACCCCAAAGACAACACCGCCCGATCGTGCCGTCGCCAAGTCGGCCCCATGGCAAGACCAGCGCAACGGTGCGGACATCCCTATGCCATCGATCCAAACATGCATATGGCACAGGATCAGAACGACGACGACGATGATACATTTGCCAACGTCGATCAGTATTTTGCCGATCATGGGTACGGTGGCGACTTCATGGGGCCTCCTTCTCAAGAACCCAACCCAACAAAAAGACGTGCGCGATCTAGCTGGTACCACGGAGAAGCCAAGTTGCAACATGTGTCGCCCGCTGCTCAGCTCTCAGAGACGCCTCGACTGCCGACTTCACCGAGCCTCAGATAGGCGAGGTGCGAAATATTATCAGCCCCAACACACTCAAGAAGGCGGTCAGTGAGCAGAACTCGGTCCCATTACAGGAGAAGAAGAAGGCACGCAAAAGAAAGACTGACAAGGGTGCGGGCCAGCCGGCATCGAGTACGATCCGTGCTCAGGACGGGCCACCTTCACCTGAGGATATCTCCAGGAGGGTGCATGTGGCGGGTAGGGCGATGCTACCGACAAATATGCTCAATGCTGCAACAGGTGCTATGCGGAGTCTGCATGCAGTGTTCTTTCTTTGGAGAAGCGGCGTCTCAGAGAGAAGGATGTGGCATACCCGGTTTTCGTGGGCAAGGTGCCAGAGGGCAAGGGCTTTGTGGATAACTCCATCGGGCGTACGATCGTCCTGCGGTTTGATGACATCCACGCTATGTTGAACCTTCATCCGCTGCACTACACCTTCGTTCGGCTATTTTCGCTGAGTATGGAGATGTGGATCATTCGCGACAAGACCCCGGCGTCGTGATAGTCGACCCTTCTACATGTGTGCCAAGATCTTGGGCAGCGCTGGGACCGCAAGTCGCGAAGTTATTACCACGAAGGCGTCATTACGGCAAACCAAGATAAGGATAACTTCCTCGTGCCTTACTTTCCCGAGTAAGTCCTCCTCAACCGCCCGTAACATATGAATTCTTAGATTTCGATCGTTTTTCTTTTAACATTCCGTGTTTTCTGCAGTGACACACATTGCACGCTCACCTCCTAAGCCCCAAATATTCCATGGCCACGTATTTCGACCCCGACCATCAGTCGAAGGTAGACTACACAAATGTCAAGAAGGTTCTTGATGATGTTCTCCACAGCTACGCCCAATCTGGAGGCACCTTCACCAGGCCTATTCGTAAGTACGGCAAGCACGTGTTCTCCCACAATACTGACGCTCTGCTGCGTCAAGCAACCGCTTTGTGATCGAAGGGTGCCTACTATGCCATCCATCACATGCGGGCGATCGTACGGCACCATCATCAACTTCTGCTACCGAGTAAACTCAAAGATTGGGCCGCGAGCGTGTCGGCAATCCAGGACGCGGACATCAGACAAGAATTCTTTCGCATCCAGTCGGAGTTTGCGGAAATCATCCATCAAGATGTCCTTCGTACCTCGGGGCAGTTCTACCTCAGAAATCAACCGTCCAACAGTGACATCGATACAATGCTACAAATGCAGGTTGACAACGCCCGTTCTTTCATGACTCCCACGATAGACGGCGGCTTCATCCACGCTCCGGTCCCTTGAGTCGAGTCGAAAGCAGTGATGTTGTGTCTAGTTCTGAAACATCGATTGGCTCATGTTGTAATTAAACTTTAATGAACTTGTAGTATGTCTCTTTGGTTTCGAGAGTCGTTCAACTTAGATGTAATCGATGCTATTAATGCCTTGCTTTTCTCTTCCGATCGTTCTGTTGCATACTTATATATTGCTTATGTATTGTGCGTGAATTGGTACTAACGTTTACGTTTGCCTAGTGCATAGCGATGCCGACGTATGTCGTGTACAAGGGTAAGGTTCCCGGAGTCTACGATGACTGGGAGGAGTGTCGGAGACAGGTTCACCGATTCAGCGGTAACAGTTACAAAGGGTACACCACTAGGGCCGAGGCCGAATCTAGATACGCCCGCTATCTAGCGGGAGAGGGGAGGGCCGAGGCCGAGGCCTAATATTCATACTAATGGCGCATCACATGACAGTGCGCCATTAGTATGACAAAGCATACTAATGGCGCATCACGAGTGATGCGCCATTAATGGCCAAATTAGGTGCGCCATTAGTAGCGGTTTTTCTAGTAGTGATAGTTGTGATTATGTCTAGTGACCAACTTGTATGTGATGTCTCATTGATGAAAACGATGATCATGAGGAGGTGTTATATTAAAATGATGTATTATGATGATAAGTTGTTAATGATATGATGATGATGATGATATTTATTATATCAGTGGGTGAAAGAACCGCGGATTACTTTCAAGTGGATGGACATCCACTTGAAACTAGTCCACGGTTTTTTCGCCCACTGATGTAATAACTCATTATGATGTAAAATCATTCTCTAAATTGCTGCGGTATAAAAACCTGTATAAAGGTGTATGAATACAACAAGAAATATAAAAGAAATACAGAATAATAGTAGTAGTGCGTGATACGAGAAGCGCTGCTACTAATTACCAGTAGCGTTGTTGTGGAAAGCGACGCTACTAAGTCGATATAGTAGTAGCTGGTCCAACCCACGCTACTGCTAACCTTTAGCTGTAGCACCTTACTAGTAGTGTAGTACCCCGTTCTACTGATAGGCTTTAAACCGCGCTACTACTAAGGTTTTTCCTAGTAGTCTATGCACGTGCAAAACTGACTTGCACCCGTTGTATGTGAACGTACAGCTTATCACATCCGATCATCACATGGTGTCTCGGCACGAAGAACTGTAGCAACGGTGCATACTTAGGGAGAACACCTATACCTTGAAATTTAGTGAGGGATCATCTTATAATGCTACCGTCGTACTAAGCAAAATAAGATGCATAAAAGATAAACATCACATGCAATCAAAATATATGACATGATATGGCCATCATCATCTTGTGCCTTTGATCTCCATCTCAAAAGAACCGTCATGATCTCCATCACTACCGACTTGACACCTTGATCTCCATTGTAGCATCGTTGTCGTCCCGCCAACTATTGCTACTACGACTATCGCTACCACTTAGTGATAAAGTAAAGCAATTACATGACGATTGCATTTCATACAATAAAGCGACAACCATATGGCTCCAGCTAGTTGCCGATAACTCTGTCAAAAACATGATCATCTCATACACAATTTATATCTCATCATGTCTTGACCATATCACATCACAACAAGCCCTGCAAAAACAAGTTAGACGTCCTCTACTTTCTTGTTGCAAGTTTTACGTGGCTGCTACGGGCTTCTAGCAAGAACCGTTCTTACCAACGCATCAAAACCACAATGATTTTTCGTCAAGTGTGTTGTTTTAACCTTCAACAAGGACCGGCCGTAGCCAAACTCGATTCAACTAAAGTTGGAGAAACAGACACCCGCCAGCCACCTGTGTGCAAAGCACGTCGGTAGAACCAGTCTCATGAACGCGGTCATGTAATGTCGGTCCAGGCCTCTTCATCCAACAATACCGCCGAATCAAAGTAAGACATTGGTGGTAAGCAGTATGACTATTATCGCCCACAACTATTTGTGTTCTACTCGTGCATATCATTTATGCATAAACGTGGCTCGGTTGCCACTGTTGGGGAACGTAACATGCAATTTCATAAATTTTCCTATGATCACGCAAGATCTATCTAGGAGATGCATAGCAACGAGAGTGGGAGAGTGTGTCCACGTACCCTCGTAGATCAAAAGTGGAAGCGTTAGTTAACGAGGTTGATGTAGTCGAACGTCTTCATGATCCAACCGATTCAACTACCGAACGTACGACACCTCCGTGTTCAGCACACGTTCAGCTCGATGACGTCCCTCGAACTCTTGATCTAGTAGAGGGTCAAGGGAGATTTCTGTGAGCACGACGGCATGGCGACAGTGTAAATGATCTGATCCATGCAGGTCTCCGCCTAAGCACTAGGACGCTGTGACCGCAGGCGTAAACTGTGGAGGGGGCACCGCACACAGCAAAGAACAATGTTGTCCCTTTGGGGTGCCCCCTGCCCCTGTATATAAAGGAGGGAGGAGTACGCTGGTCACCAAGGGCGCGCAAAGGGAGGGAGGAGTCCTACTAGGACTCCACTCCTAGTAGGATCGGTCCCCCTTCTTTATTTTCTTACGGAGGTGGAAAGGGGGAAGGAGAGGGAGTAAGAGAAGGAAAGGGAGGTGGAACCCCCTTTCCCTAGTCCAATTCGACCTCCTCCCTTGTGGGGGTGCACCAGCCCCTTGTGGGCTTGCTAGCCTCCCTCCCATGGCCCATATGGCCCATATCTTCCACCGGGGGGTTCCTGTAACCCTTCCCGTACTCCGGTTTGGACCCGATACACTCCACAACCCTTCCGGTGTCCAAATACCACCTTCCAATATATCAATCTTTACCTCTCGACCATTTTGAGAATCCTCATCATTCCCATGATCTCATATGGGATTCCAAACAAACTTCGGTCATAAAAACACATAACTCATAATACAAATGCTCATCGAACGTTAAGCGTGCGGACCCTACGAGTTCGAGAACTATGTAGACATGATCGAGACACATCTCTGATCAATAACCAATTGCGGAACCTAGATGCTCATATTGGCTCCTACATATTCTATGAAGATCTTTATCGGTCAAACCACACAAAAACATACGTTGTTCCCTTTGTCATCGGTATGTTACTTGCCCGAGATTCGATCGTCAGTATCATCGTTACCGGCAAGTCTATTTACTCGTTCTGTAATGCTTCATCCTGCAACTAAATCATTAGTCACATTGCTTGCAAGGCTTATAGTGATGAGCATTACCGAGAGGGCCCAGAGATACGTCTCCGATACACGGAGTGACAACTCCTAATATTGATCTATGAAAACCCAAAAAACACCTTGGAAGACACCTGTAGAGCATCTGACCAAGTTGCATTGTGACGTTTGATAGCACACAAGGTGTTCCTCCGGTATTCGGGAGTTCCATAATCTCATAGTCTTAGGAACATGTATAAGTCATGAATAGAGCAGTAGCAATAAAACTGTAATGATCATAATGCTAAGCTAACGGATGGGTCTTGTCCATCACATCATTCTCTAATGATGTGATCCCGTTCATCAAATGACAACACATGTCTACGGTTAGGAAACATTACCATCTTTGATTAACGAGCTAGTCAAGTACAAGCATACTAGGGACACTATGTATTGTCTATGTATTCATACATGTACTAAGTTTCTGTTTAATACAATTCTAGCATGAATAATAAACATTTATCATGATATAAGGAAATATAAATAATAACTTTATTATTGCCTCTAGGGCATATTTCCTTTATAATATACATGCATGCTCTAATGACTGCATCCTCTACCGTGGTGAGAACGTGGATTTGAATGCATGCCCGGTATGCGGTGCATTGTGCTATAAGATCAGCCGCGCTGACCCTAGTGATGTCGAGGGCGAGCGCCCCAGGAAGAAGATTCCTGCCAAGTTAATGTGGTATGCTCCTATAATACCGCGGTTGAAATGTTTGTTCCAAAACAAAGAACATGCCAAGTTGATGCGATGGCTCTGAGAAGACCATAAGAAAGACGGGAAATTGAGAGTACCCGCTGACGGGTCGTAGTGGAGAAAAATCGAGAGGAAGTGGAGGGACTTTGCAGATGATGCAAGGAACATATGGTTTGGTCTAAGCGCAAATGGCATTAACCCTTTTGGGGAGCAAGCAGCAATCATAGCACCTGGCATGTGACTCTACGTATGTATAACCTTCCTCCTTGGTTGTGCATGAAGCGGAAGTACATTATGATGCTAGTGCTCATGCAAGGCCCTAAGCAACCCGGCAACGACAATGATGTGTGCCTAAGGCCATTAGTTGAAGAACTCTTACAGCTGTGGAATGAAAAAGGTGCATTTGTGTGGGATGAGGACAATCAGGAATAATTTGACCTACATCCATTGCTGTTTGTGACCATCAATGATTGGTCTGCTCTTAGTAACCTTTTAGGACAGACAAACAAGGGATACCACACATGCACGCACTGTTTGGATGATTCCGATAGTATATATTTGAATAATCGTAAGAAGAATGTGTACCTGGGACATCGTCGATTTCTTTCGACTAGGCATCCCGTAAGAAAGAAAGGCAAGCATTTCAAAGTTGAGGCAGATCATCGGACGAAGCCTCGCCACTGTACTGGTGATGATGTACATGATATGGTCAAGGATTTAAAGGTAATCATTGGAATGGGTCCTGGTGGATAATTTGTTCTGAATGACGCTGATGGACGCGCACCCATGTGGAAGAAGAAATCTATATTTTGGAACCTACCCTATTGGAAAGACCCAGAGGTCCGCTCTGCAATCGACGTGATGCACGTGATGAAGATTCTTTCTGTGACCGTGTTTGGCTTCTTGGGCGTGTATGGGAAGACAAAAGATACACCGGAGGCACGGGAGGACCAGCAACGTATGCACGGAAAATGCGACATACATCAGGGTCATGCCAGCTAAGCTCTTACCAAAGAAGAGGAGGAAATCTTCTTTGAATGCCTACTCAGTAGGAAGGTCCCCGTCTGGCTTCTCGTCGAATATAAAGGGAATAATAAATATGGCAGAGAAAAAGTTCCAGAACTTAAAGTCTCATGACTGCCACGTGATTATGACGCAACTTCTTCCGGTTGCATTGAGGGGGCTTCTACCAAAAAATGTTCGATTAGCCATTGTGACACTACGTGCACTCCTCAATGCAATCTCTCAGAAGGTAATCGATCCAGAAATCATACCAAGTTTAGAGAATGATTTGGTGCAATGTCTTGTCAGTTTCGAGTTGGTGTTCCCACCATCCTTCTTCAATATCATGACACACGTCCTAGTTCACCTATGCGACGAGATTGCTGTTCTGGGTCCTGTATTTCTACACATATGTTCCCCTTTGAGAGGTTCATGGGAGTCTTAAAGAAATATGTTTATAAGCATGCTAGGCCAGAAGGAAGCATCTCTAAGGGCCAACAAAATGAGGAGGTCACTGAGCTTTGTGTTGACTTTATTCCTGACCTTAAGTCGATTGGTGTTCCTGAATCATGGCATAAGGGCAGATTGGTTGGAAATGGCACGGTAGGACCAAAACAAATAATATGTATGGACGTGCATTCTCTCACTCAAGCACACTACACGGTTCTACAAAATTCCACCTTGGTGGCTCCATATATCGAGGAACACAAGAATATTCTACGCTCCAAATACCCGGAGCAATCTGACGACTGGATTACACGTGAACAAACGGGGACTTTCGCCGGTTGGTTGCAGACATGTGCCATGCATGACGATGCTATTGAAGATGATCTGTACTTGCTATCCCAGTTACCATCTTAGAATATAATGACTTTCAAAAGGTATGAGATAAATGGGAATACGTTTTACACGATCACCGAAGATAAAAAGAGCACCTACCAAAACAGTGGTATCCTCTTTGATGCGGCAACCAAGAGGGGAAAGGACACATATTATGGTTTCATAGAGGAGATATCGGAACTTGACTATGGAAGTGATTTCAAGGTCCCTTTGTTTCGGTGCAAATGGGTCAATCTGAGCTGGCCCCCAGGGCCAGGACTTGGTTCTATGCGCATGGGGGGATGTTGGACCCAAAGACATGCGAGGTTTTGGAGTAGGCAAGTCTTAAAGGAGCCAATGTGTGTTTACTTGTTGCAATAGAGGAGGCTCGAACAGGGGTGTTCAAACCATACAGAGAACAATGAGCTTATGCGCTCCCTGAAGAATCCTGAACACCTGGGAAGAACACGAGGCAAAGGGGTTGTTCCGTGGTTTGAGGGGTTTGCAGACTGGAACACCGACTGCAGAAGTCGTGCGAGAAAGAAGCAGCAGGAGGAGCAGAAGAGGAAGCTGGAGGAGGAGGAGAGGAAGCAGGAAGCAGACCGCCTTCAAATCGTATAATCAAAGCACGCGGAGTTTCCACTCACTTTCCAGCGGCAGCAGCAGCAAATTGACTCACTTAGCCAGGAAAGGGGGTCTCAGCAGCGGTAACAACTAGCAGATCCAGCATTGGATAGCACCATCCCATCCATGCCGAGAAGCAGCGTGGGTTCCGCCCCGGGCGATGATGCACTACTGGATAGACATCCTGTGGATGATATCATAGATACGACCACTTGTGAGCTACAATTTAAAATGAAGAACATATCCATGAAGGTGGTGGACGACGTTGCTTATTCAAAACCCCTTGAAGCAACCTTCCATTGCAATCCGAGTCCAGCTGGCTATGCTCGTGTCGGCGTTGATGAAGTGGTGGTAGGATATTTGGGGCTAGAGCTTGACATTCCTGGAGGTGATGACGACCACACACTGGGAGAGGCCGTACATCGTATCATTCTATGGAGAAATGATTGCATCGTCTTTCCAAGGCCACCGACACCGCGTCCTCCGGCTCCTCCTCCAAGTCCATCGCCGCCTCAACAGACTCCCGCTCCTCCAAGTCCGCCGCCGCCTCAACAGACTCCCGCTCCTCCAAGTCAGCAGACTGATCCCGCTCCTCCAAGTCCGGCACCACGTCAATCGACTCCTCCTCCAAGTCAGGCACCGTGTCAGCCGTCTCCGCCGCTTCAGTGGCCTCCGCTGCCTAAGCAACATCAGAAGAGAGGCGCTGCAGCTATGACAGCTAGCGGTACAACAAGAGGCAAGAAATACAAATATGGTCCAAGCCTCAAGCCTCTTCCGAGGTTGCCTTACGACCTGACTGGCGCGAAAAACGAAGCCTAAGTTAGGGCCCAAGTGAAGTCCCATTTTAGACCCAAACCGCCTCTGCCGCCAGAGGAGAAGGTACCTGAGCATGTCATTGACCACTTTATTCGTATGGCTCAACCACCAGCTCCCAAGCATATTGACTCAGACTATTAGCGCCAAATCAAGAAGTCATATCAAGCACAAAAAAAGGATTCGAGCTCGAGCTCGAGCCAAGCAGTTGCCAAAAAAGCGGGAAAACTATTCCCCAGCTGGGAGAACAGGCGGTGCAATCGATCCGCCTGCTCATTGTACCACCAACACATGTGAGTACTAGCGCCGATCAACTGGTAACAACCGACGATCATAGAAGGATGGCTAAAGAGGCCGGTATCACTGTTTATCAACTCCTAGAGATCGAACTCATGGAAACGTTTAAAGAGGAGGAACTAAAACGGAAATATGCCCGCGGCGAACCTCTAGTCAAACCTGAGGGGGTCAAGCGTCTATCAACGAGAATGTATGAATTGCATGAATGGTACATGAGACAAGCCAAGATTACCAATCGAGAGTCCCTCATGGTGAGAATCAAGCCAGAGCATTACTTCCATGAAAAAGCTCTGTGGGTTGAGGTTTAAGAACTGTTTTAGTTATTCAATCAAGACACACTCGACAAATCTATCGTCAATTTCTATAGTCTATAAGGGATATCTTTCTATAATTTAAGTCTCTAGCTAGCTGTAGTGCTCGTTGATCATTACCTGTAATTATCCTTACTATATTATTTTTTGCGGTATTATGCAGAATGAAGATATATGAAATGAAAAAAGCCGGATGCTATGGCATTGGGTTCATTGAACCAAATACCATTAACCAAGAGACATGGTCACGTGAATATGATCGACCATACACAGAGAAAACCTTGCTAGAGTTCTTGGTGCGACTAAATACCGAACCAGACATAGTACTTCCTTACAACTTCGTGTGAGCGACACTGTCTTGTACTACAAATTATGCTTTTTCTTTCTAGATGTTAATAAGTGTAGTTGATGAGTTATGCACATGCCCGCTTAATTATACAAACGTGTGCGCATGCAGTTTTCACTGGATCCTGCTAATCATTGAAGTTGACGAGGGAAGAGTTCATGTACATGACTCACTACTTAAAGATGTTAATGACTCCACAATCATGAGGGGGATGGTCGACAGATAATTTCAATCATTATCGATGTATATGTCGGCCTCTTTAGTTCGTCATTTCCTGATATCAACTAATTAATAACTCCTTTATTCATTTTCTTTGCCGGCGGGCAGGGCTTGAGAAAAGTTCATCAAACAAGTTACAGGCCCATGGAAACAAAAGCTGAAATGGGTGCGACCCAAGGTAATTAATTAAGTAGCTCATACTCCCTCCGTTCCGATTTAGTTGTCGCGCGTGATGTACATTGTACATTTTGCAAACATGTCCTGATACTTTTGAAATCATTTGAAAAACGCCCCTGTCTCCTTCCTCAGTTCGACACCGTACATTGTACATTTTGCAAACATGTCCTGATGCGGGATAAGCTCCTACCAGATAATTGCGTACGAGCAATTCAAGAGGAAATAGCAGGATTTTTCCTCGACCAGGTCATCGATCCCAATGGAGAATACTATTACAAGCTGTAATGCCTCCATGTAATGATCTGCAATATTGTAGGAGAAATTGTATTTTTTTTATTTTTTATTTAGAAAAGGAGGAGGACCCCCGGCCTCTGCATTTGGGCGATGCATACGGCCACTCACAAGACCTTACAAAGTCATACAACAGTAATACTAAAGCCACCGTCTAAGCAACAACTGTCGCTACTCCTATCCAATTGATGAAGGGGCGCTGATAGTCTGGGCCTAATACCAAACAGACATCGCAGCCAAACCTAAACATCTAAGACCTAAGGTCCCAACCAGGACGCTTGCCGGGTATGGGGCACCTACCAGTCCGGCACACTCCTGAACCAGGCCACTACTACGTCTTGAGCTTGCGTTGGTTTTCCTTGAAGAGGAAAGTGTGATGCAGCGCAGTAGCGTAAGTATTTCCCTCGGTTTTTCAGAACCAAGGTACCAATCTAGTAGGAGGCTCCTCACAAGTCCCGCGTACCTACACAAACAAACAAAGAACTCGCTACCAACGCAATAAATGGGTTGTCAATCCCTTCACGACCACTTGCGAAAATGAGATCTGATAGAGATAATATGATAAGATAAATAAATTTTTGGTATTTTATGATATAGATTGGAAAAGTAAAGATGCAAATAAAAGTAGATTGAAAGCTTATATGATAAGAGATAGACCCAGGGGCCATAGGTTTCACTAGTGGCTTTCCTCAAGATAGCATATTTATTATGGTGGGAAAACAAATTACTGTCGAGCAATTGATAGAAAAGCGAATAATTATGAGATTATCTAGGCATGATCATGTATATAGGCATCATGTCCGTGACAAGTAGACCGACTCCTGCCAGCATGCATCTAGAGTATTAAGTTCATGAAGAACAGAGTAACACATCTAGAGTATAAACTCATCCAATATGATATAAACCCCATCTTTTTATCCTCGATGGCAACAATACAATACGTGCCTTGCTGCCCCTGCTGTCACTGGGAAAGGACACTGCAAGATTGAACCCAAAGCTAAGCACTTCTCCCATGGCAAGAAAGATCAATCTAGTAGGCCAAACCAAACCGATAATTCAAAGAGAGTTGCAAAGATAACTTAATCACACATAAAAGAATTTTGAGGAGATTCAAATAGACGAGGCATAGATAAACTTGATCATAAACCCACAATTCATCGGATCTCGACAAACACATCGCAAAAAGAGTTACATCGAATAGATCTCCAAGAAGAGGAAGGAGAACTTAGTATTGAGAATCGAAGAGAGAGAAGAAGCCATCTAGCTAATAACTCTGAAACCGAAGGACTGTGATAAACTACTCATAACTCATCGGAGAGGCCTTGGAGTTGATGTAGAGGCCCTCCGTGGTGGATTCTCCCTCCGGCGGAGCACCGACGACGGCTCCAAGATGGGATCTCGCGGATACAGAAGGTTACGGTAGTGGAAATAGTTTTTCATGGGCTCCCCTAATGGTTTTGGGGTACATGGGTACATATAGGAGGAAGGAGTACGTCAGTGGACAATAGAGGGGCCCACGAGACAGGGGGGCGCGCCCTCCACCCTCGTGGCCACCTCGCTTGTTTCTTGACTTGCACTCCAAGTCCCCTGGATCATGTTTGTTCCAAAAAGATCTCTCCCGAAGGTTTCATTCCGTTTGGCCTCTGTTCGATATTCCTTTTCTTTGATATACTGACATAGGCAAAAAACAACAATTCGGGCTGGGCCTCCGGTTAGTAGGTTAGTCCCAAAAATGATATAGAAGTGTAAAGTAAAGCCCATAAACATCCAAAACGGGTAATATAATAGCATGGAACAATAAAAATTATAGATATGTTGGAGACGTATCAAGCATCGCCAAGCTTAATTCCTGCTCGTCCTCGAGTAGGTAAATGATAAAAACAGAATTTTTGATGTGGAATGCTACCTAGCATAATTCTCAATGTATTTCTCTTTATTGTGGCATGAATGTTCAGATCCAAATGATTCAAAATAAAAGTTTATATTGACATAAAGAATAATAATACTTCAATCATACTAACTAAGCAACCATGTCTTCTCAAAATAATATGGCTAATGAAAGTTCATCCCTACAAAATCATATAGTTTGGTCATGTTGCATTTTCGTTACACAAGAATGCTCTCATCATGCACAACCCCGATGACGAGCCAAGCAATTGTTTCATACTTTAGTAATCTCAAACTTTTTTCAACCTTCAC
Organism: Aegilops bicornis; assembly: GCA_021605145.1. Taxonomy (NCBI): domain Eukaryota; kingdom Viridiplantae; phylum Streptophyta; class Magnoliopsida; order Poales; family Poaceae; genus Aegilops; species Aegilops bicornis. Next base: position 47,707,421 of record CM038675.1, on the reverse strand, counting down.
GCAATACATGAGCGTGAGCCATGGATACAGCACTATGGGTGGAATAGAATATAATGATATGGGTTATGTGGAGAAGAAAAAAAAGGAGAAAGTCTCACATCGACGAGGCTAATCAATGGGCTATGGAGATGCCCATCAATTGATGTCAATGCGATGAGTAGGGATTGCCATGCAACGTATGCACTAGAGCTATAAATGTATGAAAACTCAACAAAAGAAACTAAGTGGGTGTGCATCCAACTTGCTTGCTCATGAAGACCTAGGGCATTTTGAGGAAGCCCATCGTTGGAATATACAAGCCAAGTTCTATAATGAAAAATTCCCACTAGTATATGAAAGAGACAACAAATGTGACTCTCTATATGAAGAACATGGTGCTAACTTTGAAGCACAAGTGTGGAAAAAGATAGTAACAATGTCCCCCTTTTTTGGGCCTTTCCTTTTTTTTATTTGGCCTTTCTCTTTTTTTCTTTTTCTTTTTTTTTTCTTTTGGCCTTTATTTTTTTTCTTGGACTTTTTTTCCTTTTTTATAAGGGACAATGCTCTAATAATGATGATCATCACACTTCTATTTATTTACAACTCATGAATTACAACTCGATACTAGAACAAGATATGACTCTATATGAATGCCTTCGGCGGTGTACCGGAATGGGCAATGAATCAAGAGTGACATGTATGAAAAATTATGCACGGTGGCTTTGCCACAAATACGATGTCAACTACATGATCATGCAAGGCAATATGAGAAGTATGATGCGTGTCATGATGAACGGAACGGTGGAAAGTTGCATGGCAATATATCTCGGAATGGCTATGGAAATGCCATAATAGGTAGGTATGGTGGCTGTTTTGAGGAAGATATAAGGAGGTTTATCTGTGAAAGAGTGTATCGTATCATGGGGTTTGGATGCACCGGCGAAGTTTGCACCAACTCTCAAGGTGAGAAAGTGCAATCCACGGTACCGAAGAGGCTAGCAATGATGGTAAGGTAAGAGTGCTTATAATCCATGGACTCAACATTAGTCATAAAGAACTCACATACTTATTGCAAAAATCTACAAGTCATCAAAAACCAAGCACTACGCGCATGCTCCTAGGGGGATAGATTGGTAGGAAAAGACCATCGCTCGTCCCCGACTGCCAATCATAAGGTTGACAATCAAATAACACCTCATGCTTCAAATTTGTCACACAACGCTATGGGACTTGCAAACTGTAAGTGCATCTACTGCCCCTTAGTAATTTTCGTGTATTGAAGACTTATATGTTAAGGGACTAATGTGTTTATGAGTGTACACAGGTCTATAAGTCTATGAGGAGTTTGATATTTACAGAGAAAGTCGACCCCTAAAAATGAAGTTCTTCGTCTCAAGACTTTGGTATTACGAAGACTTTCTCAAGACTCAAAGTGAAGAAATTGGTGTGACCTTGAAGACTTGGTATTCATTTGAGGAACATGAAGCGCTTTCTTTCTTGAGTCATAGGAAACACCGTACTATTAAAGGGGTCAAGGAAATACTAAGGAAAAATTTCCATGTGATGCTCAACTCAAAATCCTACACCTACCAATACCTTCGAGTGAAGCCATTGGAAATCTCATACAGTTCAGTCAATTTCTTCAGTGACAGAGACGAAGTTCTTTTGGTCACTGAGGAATTTGTTCTGACTGAGGAGTTAGGAATTCGCCAAAGGCGGATTGCCTACAGTGAGGAACATGATAGCCCCGAGGAATTTGAGAGTCAAATTTCCGGCGTTCTTGTCGCGCCGCCAGCTGTCCCAAAATATCTTATCTACCTAACGGTCATATCATTGAAGGGCATTTATGTCTTATCATGTAGGGCTTCTCCCTAGGCTATAAATAGCCGCCCCCTACAACCACTAGCTGGTTGGCTGCTCCGAGAGAAACTGACACTTGTCAATTGAGAGCATCCCATCCTCTGAGGACTTTAAGCGAAAATCATTGAGTGAGGAAAAACCCAAAACCAAACCCCTACAAACCCAAAGTGATTGAGCATCACTGAAGAGATTGATCCTGCATGGATCTGACGCTTGTTACCTTTGAAGACTGTGCTTCTTCCAGACGGTTAGGCGTCATGGTCTAGAGCATCCAAGAGGAATTGTGGATCGCCGAGTGACCCACCTGTGAAGGTTTGGAATTCGCTCAAGACTTACCACGAGTGATTGGACGAGGTCTGTGTGACCTTAGTTCAAGGAGAATACGGTGAGGACTTGGTGTCCTGAGCTGCGTGCTCAGCGACTGGGTGTCCGGGACTGTGTGTCCTCGAGTTTACATACTTAGCCGCTCCAACCAGACGTACAACTGAGACAGCAGTTGGAAGTGGTCTACCAAATCATTGTCTTCACCAACATTACTGGTTCTATTTCCTCAACTCTTTTATTTCCTCATTACTGTGTTGAGTGTTTGTTCATATCTGTGTTTGAAGACTTTGACTGAAGACTTTCTCAATTTCCTCAGTTCAATTTCTTCAGTCTGTTTGTCTTCATCTTGTGTTATCATGTGTTTACGCTTTCTGTACCCTGTGCGTGTCTTCATTTCATCATGATGACCATGCCTGTATTGTGTTATGCTTACTTCTGAGTAATTATTCCGCTGCAAGTAGATCTTTGCTAAGAAATTTCCTCACCTGTAAATTCCTCAGTGAAGAATTCATAAAAATCGCCTGTTCACCCCCCCTCTAGTCGATATAATGCACTTTCAATTGGTATAAGAGCGAGGTACTCCCTTGTTCTGTGTGATTTTGGTTTAACCACCTGGAGTTTTAGTTATGTCGACCGCAGGTATGATCAAGGTCTCTGCTGGCTGTCCTACCTTCGATGGGATAGACTACCCTTACTGGAAGAATAAGATGCGAATGCATCTTGAGGCAATTGATAACGATCTACGGTATGTTGTGGAAAATGGCGTTCCCAATTGTCTCACCCTCACTTTGAACGCCACCGATGTGAAGAGATTCAAGAAACTCGATTCTCAAGCAAAGAATATCATATGTGGCCATCTGAGCAAAGGACAGTATGGAAGAGTGAGTGCTTTGGAGACTGCTAAGGTTATCTGGGATAGGCTGTCCAAAGTAAATGAAGGAGTCTCAACTCAGCGTGACTCTCGATTTGATGTTCTTCGCAATCTCTTCAACCACTTCAAAAGACTCGACAATGAAAATGTTCAACAAACCTTCGATCGCCTCACTGACATCTCAAATGAGCTTCAAGCACTTGGTGCCACCGACATCACCGACCATGAGGTGGTGAAGAAATTGTTGAGATTGCTTGATTCCTCATTTGAGACTCTGGCACTGATGATACAAGAACGTGCTGACTACAAGTCACTTGATCCTGCTGACATCCTCGAGAGGCTAAATACTCATGAGTTCCAGCTTGCTGAAAAGAGAGATCTCTATGGTTCGAGCTATGGCAAATCACCTGCCCTGAAGGCCAAGGTTGTGTCTGAATCTGAATGTGAAGACTCTGGTAGTAGCCTTGGTGATCCTGAAGAATTGAGCCTGGAGCTAGCACTGCTCGTGAAGAAGTTCTAGAAGTTCTCAAGACGTGGTCGCTTTGGAAAATCCTCAAGGAGCAGTGATTCCTCATCCAGTGACTATAAGAGAAGGCTATGCCACAAATGCAAGAAACCTGGTCACTATATTCAAGATTGTCCTCGATTGGGAAAAGGAATTAAAGAAGAAGAAATACAAGGATTACAGTTACGATGACGCTAAGAAGAAGAAGAAATCCACAAAATCTTCATCATCAAAATCCTCAAAGTCTTCATCTCACAAGAAGAGCAGCTCCAAGAAGGCTCGGGCATTCATTGGCAAGGAAATGGACTCTGAAGCTGAATCTAAGGAACATGAGGAAGAGGAGGCATCAGAGGAGTCCGAGTCCGTGTGGCGAGTCCGCTCTCGCCATCTGCATTCGCCGCCAAAGTCCATCTTCAACTCTGAAGAAACTGACCTCACCAACAAGGCTGATGAAGATAATGATGACTACGCTCCCACCTATTAGTTCATGGCAAAGGGTGCCAAGGTACTCAAATATACCTCCTCTGAATCTAGTGAGAATGAATCTGATGAAGACCTCAAGCCCAACTACTCTAAACTTGCTAAAATTGCTGTAAAACAACATAGGGATTTTGAAAAGGTTTAAAACATGCTAGACAAAAGTGATGATATGTTGGGTGAAGAAATGGATCACACTAAAGCCCTGACTGAAAATCTTCAGATACTTCAGTCTAGGTTTGACAGCCTTCAAGGTCATCATAACACTCTCTTATCTGATCATGAGAAGCTTTCTTATGAATTTCTTCAAAGAAAGCAAGATCTTGAGAAGCTAAGAGTGAGTTATGAAGATCTTCAGAAGGAGCGCGATTCATTACTTGCTCAACAAATCAGCGCTTCTCAGGAAGAATTTGTTCCTCCATGCTTAAAGTGCATTGAACGTGAATGTGCTAATTCTTCACATGAATGTTCAAATGCTTCAACTGTTACAAATTCTTCACCTGCCCCTGCTATCACTAGTTCCTCATCTGAGGACATTGCTAGTATCACTGAGAATGCAGGGCTGAAGGAATTGTACATGACAGGCATCTACAAAAGCCTCAAAGGGCATCAGACTCTTTGTGATGTGCTTAAAAAGCAGATCCTCAATAGGAACCCTAGGAAAGAGGATATTGCCTTTGAGAGGAAACTCAATGCTGATGAAACATATTGGAAGCCCGAGCAAGACCCCAAAACCTCATGGGTTGCTGCAAAGGGACCTCCGATTGATCCATCTAACTTATCTGGCTTTAGATGTGAATCTCCTCATTCTTATGATGAGTCATTTGACTCCAACTATAAACTGTTCAAAAATCAGAATGGTGAAGTATTTTCTAGATATGTTGGCACTAACTGCAGGAACGGTTCTCCTATGAAGAAAATCTGGGTTCCCAAGAAGTGCCTTGAAAGTCTTCAGGTGAATGTCCTCATGACACCACCTGTGAAGAATAGAAACCCCATATCAAACTCTTCATATGGACCAAATTGTTCATATGGATCCAAGTCCTCATACGGACCAAATTCCTCACGTGGATCAAATTCCTCAAAAGGATCAAAGTCCTCATATGATTATCATCGTGCTAACAACTCTGTTTCGCAGGGTAGAGCTAATGGCTATGAATATGTGCATTATTCTTCAAACCATTATGTTCATAAGTCCTTGAAGAATTTCTCTGCTTATTCATATGCTTGCCCTAACCCCTCATATGTGAAACAAAATGGATTGGCTTCTGTGCCACCATTCTCATATGGAGCTCGTAGAGCGATGAACTCTTTGCCACCCCTTCAGATGTGGGTGGTGAAGAAAAAGAACTAATATCTTCTGCAGGGTCAGGTCTCCAGACGTGCTTTAACGTCTGAAGAATTTCCTGGGGGCGTGACAAAAAAATGCCTGAAAGGACGCAGGCTAATCTTGAAGAAATGAACTTTCATTTCACACGTCCTCATACTGCTATATCTGTTTTACTGCTTGATGAAATTCATCTGATGAAAATGATATCATATTCTTCACTGATGAAGTATATGAGATCGTAAGTTCCACTAATTCATCTGCAGGATGATCAACCCAAAGCAAATGAGTGGGTCCTCGATAGTGGATGTACAAATCACATGACTGGTGACAAGAACCTATTGATGGATGCTCCCTTATCACCATCACATCTGAAGCATATCATCTTTGCTGACAAAGGCAAAAGTCAGGTATTGGTTCTAGGTAAGGTTGCGATCTCTAAGGACGTACACATGCACAAAGTCATGCTTGTTGAGTCCTTAGGATACAAACTCATGTCAGTCTCAATGCTTTGTGATCTTGATATGGTTGTTGTCTTTCGCAAGTATCGTTGTGTTGTGATTATGGAAGCTGACAATTCCAAAGTCTTCGAAGGCTTTAGGAGAGGAGACTTGTATATTGTTGATTTCTCTACAGGACCACAACCAGCCGTGTGCCTACTTGCAAAAGCTTCAGAAGGCTGGCTATGGCATCGACGACTTGGTGACGCAGGCATGAGGAATTTGCACACGCCTGTGAAGAAGAAGCATGTCATTGGCATTGAGAATCTCAAATTCGTCAAGGATCACTTGTGTGGAGCTTGTGAAGCTGGAAAAATGACCAAGGCCAAGCATCCAACGAAGACTATCATGACCACTACTCGTCCATTCGAATTGCTTCACATGGACCTCTTTGGTCCTAATCATTACTCAGCAGTCACTAATGATGCATCTCTATATGGCTTTGTTATTGTTGATGATTACTCTCGTTACACATGGGTACACATTGTTACTTACAAACATGAAGTGCAGGAAGTCTTCAAACAATTTTCCTCGAGGGCTTCAACCAACTTTGGTGTGAAGATCAAGCACATCAGGAGTGACAATGGAACTGAGTTCAAGAATTCCGGTCTTGATGACTATCTTGATGAACTTGGTATTACTCATGAGTTATCTGCTCCTTATACTCCTCAGCAAAATGGCGTCGTGGAGCGCAAGAACAGAACTCTTGTTGAGATGGCTTTCACTATGCTTGATGAATACAAAACGCCTCGTCGTTTTTGGATTGATGCAATTGATACCGCGTGCCACATCATCAACAAAGTATATCTTCACAAATTCTTCAAGAAGACAGCCTATGAACTCCTCACTGACAAGAAACCCAATGTGAGTTATTTCAAAGTCTTCGGTGCTAAATGTTGGATTAGAGATCCTCATCACAATGCTAAATTTGCACCGAAAGCATATGAGGGTTTTATGCTTGGTTATGGAAAGGACTCGCACACCTACAGAGTTTTCAACAACGCTCTTCACAAGGTTGTTGAAACTGTAGATGTGCGGTTCGATGAAACTAATGGCTCGCAAAGAGAGCACCTACCTTCTGTGATAGATGAACCAGCACCTGAGGATTCTATCAAGTAAAAGGCGATCGAGGATGTCATTCCCATCAAGAATCTGCTGAAGAATTCATTCCAGAACGTGAAGAACGTCGAGCTGATGCACCCGAAGAAAATGCTGAAGAAAATGGTGCTGAAGAAAATGCTGATCAAATTCCTCGACGACAACCAGCTCATCCTCGCGTTGCAAAAGAAGTGCAAGTTGAAAAGATCATCGATGACATTGAAGCACCAGGTCCTCTCACACGCTCAAAAGCTTCACATTTATCTAACTTTTGTAGGCACTATGCTTTTGTCTCTATCACAGAGCCCACTAAGGTAGATGAAGCATTTCTGGAGCCTGAGTGGATTCAGGCCATGCAAGAAGAATTACATCAGTTTGAGCTCAACAATGTTTGGGAACTGGTCAAACACCCAGATCCTCGCAAGCATAATATCATTGGCACAAAGTGGATCTACCGCAACAAGCAAGATGAAAATGGCCTTGTGGTGAGAAATAAGGCACGACTTATAGCTCAAGGCTACACACAGGTTGAAGGAATTGATTTCGATGAAACTTTTGCACCTGTTGCTAGACTTGAGGCTATTCGCATATTACTTGCTTATGCTAACCATCATAATATCACTCTATATCAAATGGATGTTGAGGGAGTCCTGGACAAGGGGGTGTCCGGATGGCCGAACTATCATCACGGCCGGACTCCATGACTATGAAGATACAAGATTGAAGACTTCGTCCCGTATCCGGATGGGACTTTCCTTGGCGTGGAAGGCAAGCTTGGCGATACGGATATGTAGATCTCCTACCATTGTAACCGACTCTGTGTAACCCTAAACTATCCGGTGTCTATATAAACAGGAGGGTTTTAGTCCGTAGGACGAACAATAATCATACCATAGGCAACTTCTAGGGTTTAGCCTCCTTGATCTCGTGGTAGATCTACTCTTGTACTACCCATATCATCAATATTAATGAAGCAGGAGTAGGGTATTACCTCCATCGAGAGGGCCCAACCTCGGGTAAAAACATCGTGTCCCTTGTCTCATGTTACCATCCGCCTAGACGCATAGTTCGGGACCCCTACGAGATCCGCCGGTTTTGACACCGACATTGGTGCTTTCATTGAGAATTCCTCGTATGCGTCACCGATAGGCCCGATGGCTCCTTCAATCATCAACAACGACGCGGTCCAGGGTGAGACTTTTCTCCCGGATAGATCTTCAGATTCGGCGGCTTTAATCTGCGGGCCAATTCACTTGGCCATCTGGAGCAGATCGAAAGCTACGCCCCTGGCCATCAGGTCAGATTTGGAAGTTTGAACTATACGGCCGATATCCGCGGAGACTTGATCTTCGACGGATTCGAGCCGCAGCCAAGCGTGCCGCACTGTCTCGATGGGCATGATGTAGCTCTGCAGCCGAACAGTGCCCTGGAGGCCGCACCAGCACCCGCTCCGACCCTTAATCCGGAGCCGGATTCCCCAATCAAGGACGAGTTGTTGGACACCGCCTCGGGGGATACGATCTCTACGGCGATTGAGCCAAACTCCATCCCTGTCCTTTGCGAAGACCTCGACTCCAGGGTGCCGGACTCCTCTCTGGACTCCGAACCCTCATACCGCCAATCGAATCCGATTGGGCGCCAGTCATGGAGTTCACTGCCGCGGACATCTTTCAGCACTCGCCCTTTGGCGACATCCTGAATTCCCTAAAGTCTCTCACGTTATCCGGAGAGCCCTGGCCGGACTACGAACAGGAAGGTTGGGATACGGACGACGAAGAAATTCAACGCCCACCCACCACCCATTTTATAGCCACTGTCGATGATTTAACCAACATGCTCGACTTCGACTCTGAAGACATCGACGGTATGGACGACGACGCCGGAGACGACCAAGACTCAAATACCATGTAGACCGGAAGGCCACCTCGTCATATGATATATACATGGTGGACATCCGAAAAGATGGGAACGGCGATGGAACAACGGTGGATGACCCCTCCAAGAAGCAACCGAAGCGCCGACGTCAGTAACCCCCTCCAGCAGGACTCAGCGCAAGAGGAGGGAGAAGCAAGTCCGCATGACAGTGCAGCAGAAAGAGAGGTCGAGGACGATAATTATGCGCCTCCCTCTGAAGATGAGGCAAGCCTCGACGACGAATTTGTCGTGCCTGAGGATCCCGCCGAACAGGAGCATTTCAAACGCAGGCTTATAGCCACGACAAGCAGCCTCAAGAAAAAGCAGCAACAGCTTAGAGCTGACCAAGACCTGCTAGCTGACAGATGGACTGAATTCCTTGCAGCCGAAGAGTATGAACTCGAACGCCCCTCCTAAAGCTACCTCAAACGCAGGCCGTTGCCTCGATCAGAGGAGGAAGCACCCAAGTCACCAGCGCATGACATGGCAGACCGGCCACCCCGTGGCCGCGGCAGAGAAGCCTCTCGGCCCTACGCTCAAGCCACACCCCGACGCCGCTCAAAAAGTACCAAGGCACGGGAAAACGCGCCGGACTTGCGCGATATATTGGAGGATAAGGAAAAACATACAAGATCGATCTACAGATCGCGTGGGCGCCCAACGACGCGGGATGATTACCGCCGCGCCGGATACAGCAAACCCGGCCGGGCCGAACACAGTAGACAAAGCTCATATGAGCTACGTCGTGATATAGCCCAATACAGAGGCGCCACACACCCACTATGCTTCACAGATGAAGTAATGGATCATCAAATCCCCGAGGGCTTCAAACCCGTAAACATCGAATCATACGATGGTACCACAGATCCTGCGGTCTGGATCGAGGACTATCTCCTCCATATCCACATGGCCCGCGGTGATGATCTACATGCCATCAAATACCTCCCACTCAAGCTTAAAGGACCATCTCGGCATTGGCTCAACAGCTTGCCAGCAGAATCAATTGGTTGTTGGGAGGACCTGGAAGCCGCATTCCTTGATAACTTCCAGGGCACATATGTGCGACCACCAGACGCCGATGACCTTAGCCACATAATTCAGCAGCCAGAAGAATCGGCCAGACAATTCTGGACACGGTTCTTAACAAAGAATAATCAAATCGTTGACTGTCCGGATGCAGAGGCCCTTGCAGCCTTCAAACATAACATCAGCGACGAGTGGCTTGCCCGGCACCTAGGACAGGAAAAGCCGAAATCCATGGCAGCCCTCACAACACTCATGACCCGCTTTTGTGCGGGAGAGGACAGCTGGCTAGCTCGAAGCAACAACTTGGCCAAACACCCTGATGGTTCGGATACCAAGGACAGCAATGGCAGGTCGCGTCGCAACAAGAACAAGCGCCGCATTAACGGCGATAATGCTGAAGATACGGCCGCCAATGCCGGATTCATAGGCTCTAAACCCAGTCAGCGGAAGAAGCCATTCAAAAGAAATACCCAGGGCCCGTCCAACTTGGACCGAATACTCGATCGCTTGTGCCAGATACATGGCACCCCGAAATCAGCCAATCACACCAACAAGGATTGTTGGGTGTTCAAGCAAGCAAGTTAAGTGCCGAACTCGACGACAAGGGGCTGCATAGCGACGACGAGGAAGATCCCCGCCCGAACAATAGAGGATGAAGGGTTTTCCCACACAAGTGCGGACGGTGAACATGATATACGCAACCCACATACCCAAAGGGAGCGGAAGCATGCACTAAGGGACGTATGCGATGGAGCCAGTCGCCCCAAAGTTCAACCCATGGTCTTCCTGCCCGATCACCTTCGATCGAAGGGACCACCCCACTAGCATTCGTCACGGCGGTTTCGCCGCATTGGTTCTTGACCCAATTATTGACGGATTTCGCCTCACCAGAGTCCTGATGGACGACGGTAGCAGCCGGAACCTGCTCTATCAGGATACAATGCGCAAAATGGGCATAGACCCCTCAAGGATTAAACCTACAAAGACGACCTTTAAAGGCGTCATACCGGGTGTAGAGGCCAGTTGTACGGGCTCAGTTACACTCAAAGTGGTCTTCGGATCCCCGGATAACTTCCGAAGCGAAGAGTTAATCTTCGACATCGTCCCATTCCGCTGCTGCTATCATGCACTGCTCGGACGAACCGCATTTGCAAAGTTCAATGTGGTGTCGCACTATGCATACCTCAAGCTCAAGATGCCAGGCCCTCGAGGAGTAATCACGGTCAATGGAAACACCAAACGCTCTCTCTGAACGGAGGAGCACACGGCGGCCCTCGCGGCGGAGGTACAAAGCAGCCTCTCACAGCAATTCTCGAGTCTGGCTACTAAGCGTCCAGACACTGTCAAGCGTGCCCGGAGTAACCTACAACAAGACCGCCTGGCACGATTCAAGCACGTGTAGCAATCCGGCCCCAACCCCAGCCCTCGCGAAATTGCGAAGATTACGCTGCATGACATAACTACGCCTCTGGAGATACCATGGGCATAAGGGGAGGGGCACGACCACGGCACGCCCGGAATGCGGCTCAACCGCACCAGGGGCTCCCGATTGTGTCATTCTTTTACTTTTTTCATTTTTCTTCCTTTTTCTTACTTTCAGGACTCCGTCTTTCAGAAGTCCTGTCCGGCACTAGAATCGCCGAACTCACGATGCAACAGCCAGGGAAGCAGAAAGCTACGTCGAGTGTTCAGGTGGTCTCTATTACAAGCATTATACCTGTTTTACATACCATCCCGCAGCTTACCCCTGGAGGGGGACATGTTAGATAGTCCCATCCCTTGCTTATCGCACTATTTGTATCGTTCTGCTTTCATTGCAGTACCTTTTTGAATAAACAATACATAGCTTTCGCTTATTATTGCACTACTTCCTTTATCTATACATATGTTCATTTCATGACATGTTGCACCCGTACACTTTGGTACAGCCAATACACCAGGGGCTTAAGTACCCCAAAATTATGGTGTGATAAGTCCGAACACTTTCACAAGTGCGGCACCCCGAACTTATAGCATTATATGAATCGGCTCCGAATCATGTCTTGGGTCAATAGTTGGGTTTGCCCGGCTCCCGTGTTTTGGTACCTTACGTTCCGTTATATCGGCTAAGGTAGCACCGGAAGAACCACTGTGATTGTGCCCCAGTTGAGCTGGGTCGAGCATCTCAGTGGAGAAAGCCAAAACTGACCGTCATGACAGGGCGAGAGCTGGTCGCTGTTCGAGAGGTTTTTTCGGGTCCCTAAAGACTTATGCCGCTTAGAGCGAGGAACCGGAGTTGTCCGGCCAAGGCGTGGATAGCGCCCCCAACTCGGTCTTCCGAATACTAGGGGCTTCGCCGAAATTTAAAATTATAGAATTCTATGGCTAAGTGAGAGTGTTCAAGCATTATAAGTCTGATTTGCCTTGTTCGTTGCGTTGAGCGCCTCCCTAGATGGACCCAAGAATGGGAACAAGAGTGCTCAAGTTTATCCCGGACACCCCAGCACTCGTGGCATGGGGGCTGAAGCCAACGACTTGCCATCTCTCAAATTTGATAAACGGCCACACAGAAGGTAATATTTTAAATTAACAAGCGTTGCTTAGCGCATATGAACAAGTTTTCAGCGTACATGATAAAAAATGCGAGTCTATTCAAAAATTACATATTTGGAGCACTCATCCGCTATTCGGCGGGCACCCTTCAGGAGGCCCTCATAGTACATTTCAGGCGTACGATGCTCCTTGCCCTTGATTGGCCCGTCTGTCACAAGATTCTCCGCATCCAGCTTGCCCCAAGCACTTTAGCGCGGGCAAGGGCCCGACGGACACCTTCAATGCAGACGGAGCGCTTGATGACTTCAATCCGTGGACAGGCGTCCACCAGCCGCTGCACTAAGCCGAAGTAGCTCCCAGGCATGGCTTCCAATGGCCACAGCCGCACTATAAGGCCCTTCATGGCCTGTTCGGTGACCTTGTGGAGCTCGACCAGCTGCTCGCTTAGGGGCACCGGATGTCCGGCCTCAGCATACTGAGACCAGAACACCTTCTCCGTCGAGCTCCCCTCCTTGGCGCGATAGAACGCGACATCATCCGATACACTACGGGGCAGATCTGCGAATGCTCCTGGAGAGCTCCGAATCCGGGTAAGTAATAGGTAATTCACTTTCACATGTTTACTTTGCATAAAGAATGCCTTACCCGCTGCTATCTTCTTTAGCAATTCAATTTCTTGGAGGGCTTTTTGGGCCTCGGCCTTAGCAGCTTTGGCACTCTCAAGAGCCGAAGCAAGCTCGGACTCTCGGGTCTTCGAGTCACGCTCCAAACTCTCGTGTTTTTCCACGAGAGCATGGAGCTCTTGCCGCACCTCCGCCAGCTGCGCCTCCCCATTCTCTCGCTCGGTGCATTCCGCAGCCGCTTTGTTTTCGGCCACGGACACCGCCTCCTTCAGGGTCGCCACCTCGTTCGTGGCCCCTGCAGTAACCATGTTATTCCTGTTATTTTTTGCAACCGAAACCTTTTCTATAAGGTATTTCTTTCATAAGGTATTACTTACCTTCCTTGTCCTCGAGCTGCTTCTTGGCAAGGCCGAGCTCGTTCTCGGACCACTCGAGGCTTTGCTTCAATGCATCAACCTCCGCAGTCAGTGCGGCAGAGGTCAGCAGCGTAGCCTGCATTCCCATATTGACATACTTATGTTAGACTCCTGCATATATATTTTTAGATCCTTAGTCCGGGTTTTCTTCCAACAATCAACTAAGCATCAGGGGCTACTGTCTATGCGGTAATATTTTTACATATTCTAAACTTACCTCAAAGCCTGTTAGAAGGCTGGTACAGGCTTCGGTCAGCCCGCTCTTGGCGGACTGAACTGTCCGGATCACCGCACTCATAACAGTGCGGTGCTCCTCCTCGATGGAAGCTTTGTTGGACGGAGGACACCGGTGTCTTACCCTTCTTGCGAAGGGACCGCTTGCCAGACTCCAAAACCACTGAAGGTTCCGGCATGGAGTCCGGACGAGGGTCGGGCTTAGAGCCCCTGGGGGTCTCGCCCCCCACGCGCCTGGAGTCCGGGAGGTTGCCTTGCGGCGCCTCCTGCGCCACCTCCTCTTGTCCAAGCCCCCTTGGGGCCGCATCACAAGGCCGTCGTCCATAGCGTGAGGTGAGGAGGCAGTCGGAAGTGAAGTACTCTCCATTTCCGGCGAACTCAGGGACCCGCCGACGCAAGCGGCGAACTCGCCCTTGGGCGGGCTGCATGATTGTTCAGCATTAGAGAACACTATGCAATGATAAAAAAAGCCATGGGTATCCGGACACTTACGATCTCGCCAGGGGCTTGGCCCTTGTTGGCCAATCCTCCTCGTCATTGTCGACGTTGGTGGAAAAGTCCGGAGGAAGGGTTATTGCCTTCTTGGACCCTCCGGCCTCCCCAGTTGGGGCGGCCTTCCTTTTCCTCTCCTCCCCCATTAGGGGAGAGGCTTCTTTTTCTTCTTCCTCGTCCTCAGGAGAAGATTCTGCTTCAGAATCTGACAACACCAGGCGTCGGGAGTTCCTTCGAGTTCCCGTTGCCTCCTTCTTGGCCTTCTTCTCCGGCACCACATGAGGTACCGAAGCCAGCAGCCCCGTCAATCGGGCGTCCGCTGGGTCTTCTGGCAAAGGAGCCGGACAGCTAACCTGTCCGGACGTCTTCAGCCAGTCCTGTTAAAGGTAAGGGAGTTTTAGATCCCAAATAGAGTCAATCTATGAAAATAGAGTCCCGTAAGGGGTAAAATAACTTACCTCGCTGGCTTGATGCTGCGAGCTGAATCCGTGATCTTCGGTAGCGGATGTGGGAGCCTCGGCGCCCTTGAACAGCACCTTCCAGGCATCTTCGTACGTAGTGTCGAAGAGCCTTTTTAGAGTTGAGTGCTGTGCCGGATCGAACTCCCACAATTTGAAGGCCCGTTGCGGGCATGGGAGAATCCGTGGATGAGCATCACCTGGATTACGCTGACAAGCCCGAGATTCTTGTCCACCGTGTTTTGACGCATGTTTGGAGTCCAGATAGCTCGTCTGAATTCCCCACGCCAGGCCCGTCTCTTTCCATGATGAGAGCCGTGTGGGGAAGCCAGATCTGAATTCGGGGGCCGCCGCCCATTTGGGGTCGCGTGGCTCGGTGATATAGAACCACCCCGACTGCCACCCCTTTATTTTCTCCACAAAGGAGCCCTCGAGCCATACGACTTTGGCCATCTTGCCAACCATGGCGCCTCCGCACTCCGCTTGACGGCCGCCCCACAACCTTCGCCCGACATTGAAGGTCTTCACCATAGGCGAAGTGGGGCTGGATGCAGAGGAAGGCCTCGCACATGACGATAAACGCCGAGATGTTGAGGAAGAAATTGGGCCAGGTCGTGGAAGTCCAGCCGTAGTAGAACATGACCCCGGACAAATGGGTGAAGTGGAAAACCTAGTCTCATGGAGGAAGTGGGGGAGAAACACCACCCTCTCATGGGGCCTGGGGTTGGAATGAGCCGCCCAGCGTCCGGGCAGCTTTGTGGCGCGATGTCGCCGGACAAATATCCGGCCTCCCGCAGTCTTGTGATGTGCCCCTCCGTGATGGAGGAGGCCATCCACCTGCCTCCCGCTCCTGACATGGTTGGAGAAGGTTGAGGTGGGATGTGCGGACTTGGGCGCTGGAGCTCGAAAAGCGGAAATGGATGAGCAAAGGAGGAAGAAGGTGTAGGTGAAAAGGTGGATCCTTATCCCCTTATATGGACGGACGAAGTTATGCGTCCCCCACCAGCCTGGTAAAACTCGCTTATCTCCCAAGCACCATAATCGATGGCGCGGATGGGTTACCCACCTCCGTACTGATGAGAATCCCGGAATAAGGGGGCATGATCTATGCTTTGATAAGACGTGCCAAGGAAACCGCCTCGCTAAACGTGCTAGGGTGGAACGGTAAAAAATGATTCATATAAAGGCCTGGCCGTGGTGTGATGTCACGCCGCGGAGTACGTCAGCAGATCTATGCAAAAATCATTCTCTATACGGTGGTATGTGGAACTTGTTTTGCAGAGCCGGACACTATCCTTGTGTTCAAAACCTTCTATGAAGTATTCGGAGGAGGAACCCGCCTTGCAATCTTTTGAAGACAATATGCGCACCGGACTCGTCGTCATTGAAGCCTGGTTCTGTGGCTACCGAGGAGTCCTGGACTAGGGGTGTCCGGATGGCTGAACTATCATCACGGCGGACTCCAAGACTATGAAGATACAAGATTGAAGACTTTGTCCGTGTCCGGATGGGACTTTCCTTGGCGTGGAAGGCAAGCTTGGCGTCGGATATGTAGATCTCCTACCATTGTAACCGACTACGTGTAACCCTAACCTATCCGGTGTCTCTATAAACCGAGCGTTTTAGTCCGTAGAGACGAACAACAATCATACCATAGGCTAGCTTCTAGGGTTTAGCCTCCTTGATCTCGTGGTAGATCTACTCTTGTACTACCCATATCATCAATATTAATCAAGAAGGAGTAGGGTATTACCTCCATCGAGAGGGCCCGAACCTTGGTAAACACATCGTGTCCCTTGTCTCCTGTTACCATCCGCCTAGACGCACAGTTCGGGACCCCCTACCCGAGATCCGCCGGTTTTGACACCGACAGATGTGAAAAGTGCATTCCTCAATGGTAAGCTTGAGGAACAAGTATATGTTGCTGAACCCCCAGGTTTTGAAGATCCAAAGAATCCCGACGAAGTCTTCAGACTCAACAAGGCTGTCGGTTTCAAAACTGGCGGATCTCGGGTAGGGGGTCCCGAACTGTGCGTCTAGGCGGATGGTAACAGGAGACAAGGGACACGATGTTTTTACATAGGTTCGGGCCCTCTCGATGGAGGTAATACCCTAATCCTGCTTGATTAATATTGATGATATGGGTAGTACAAGAGTAGATCTACCACGAGATCAAGGAGGCTAAACCCTAGAAGCTATCCTATGGTATGATTGTTTTTCGTCCTATGGACTAAAACCCTCCGGTTTATATAGACACCGGATAGGCTAGGGTTACACAGAGTCGGTTACAATGGTAGGAGATCTACAGATCAGTATCGCCAAGCTTGCTTTCCACGCCAAGGAAAGTCCCATCCGGAGACGGGATGAGTCTTCAATCTTGTATCTTCATAGTCTTGAAGTATTCGGAGGAGGAACCCGCCTTGCAATGCCGAAGACAATATGTGCGCCGGACTCGTCGTCATTGAAGCCTGGTTCAGGGGCTACTAAGGGAGTCCTGGATGAGGGGCAGCTCATCCCCACCCCCAGGCCCCATGAGAGGGTGGTGTTCCTCACCCACTTCCTCCGCGGACTAGGTTTTCCGCTTCACCCATTTGTCCGGGGGCTCATGTTCTACTATGGCCTTTATTTCCACGATCTGGCCACAAACTTCATCCTCAATATCTCGACGTTTACCGTCGTGTGCGAGGCCTTCCTCTGCATCCAACCCCACTTCGGTTTATGGTTGAAGACCTTTAGCGTCAAGCCGAAGATAGTGGGCGGCCGACAGGCGGAGTGCAGAGGCGCTATGGTGGGCAGGATGCCCAATGTCCTTTGGCTCGAGGGCTCCTTCGTGGAGACAATAAAGGGGTGGCAATCGGGGTGGTTCTACATCACCGAGCGGCGCGACTCCAACTGGGCGGCCGCCTCAATTCAGATCTGGCTCCCACACGGCTCACATCATGGAAAGAGACGGGCCTGAAGTGGGGTGATTCTAAGAGCTGACCGGACTCCAAACCTGTGTCCGAAACCTGGTGGACAAGAAGCTCAAGCTTGTCCACGTAGTCCAGGTCATGCTCATCCGCCGGATTCTCCCATGCCAGGAACGGGCCTTTAATTTGTGGGAGTTTGATCCGGCACAGCACCGAACCTTGAGCCGGCTCTTCAACACTACGTACGAAGATGCCTGGAAGGTGCTGTTCAAGGGCGCCGAAGCCCCCGCATCCGCTAACAAAGATCGCGGATACAGATCGCAGCGTCAAGCCGGCGAGGTAAGTTATTTTACCCTTTACGGGACTCTTTTTTCATAGATTGACTCTATGTGGGATCTAAAACTCCCTAACCTTTAAAAGGACTGGCTGAAGACGTCCGGACAGGTTAACTGTCCGGCTCCTTTGCCAGAAGATCCAGCGGACGCCCGATTAACCGGGCTGCTGGCTCCGTTACCTCATGTGGTGCCGGAGAAGAAGGCCAAGAAGGAGGCCACGGGAACTCGAAGGAGCTCCCGACGCCAGGTGCCGCCGATTCAAGCGTAATCTTCTCCCGAGAACGAGGAGGAGGAAAGAAGCCTCTCTCTAGCGGGGAGGAGAGGAAAAGGAAGGCCGCCCCAACTGGGGTGACCGGAGGGTCTAAGAAGGGAAGGACCCTTCCTCCGGACTTCTCAACCAACGTCGACGACGACGAGGAGGAGTGGCCAATGAGGGCCAAGCCCCTGGCGAGATCGTAAGTGTCCGGATACCCATGGCTTTTTTATCATTGCATAGTGTTCTCTAATGCCGAACAATCCTGCAGCCCGCCCAAGGGCGAGTTCGCCGCTTCGTCGAGCGGGTCCCTGGGTTCATCGAAAATGGAGAGTACTTCACTTCCGGCCGCCTCATCGCCTCACGCTCCGGACGATGCCGAGGTGGTGCCCCAAGGGGGGCCTAGTCAAGAGGAGGTGGCGCAGGAGGCGCCGCAAGGCAACCTCCCGGACTCCAGGCGCGTGGGGGTCGAGACCCCCAGGGGCTCTAAGCCCGACCCTCGTCCGGACTCCATGCCGGAACCTTCAGCGGTTCCGAAGTCCGGCAAGCGGTCTCTTTGTAAGAAGGGTAACACGCCGGTGTCTTCCGTCCAACCGGAGGCACCGGATAACTTACTGGAGGCGCTTAACAGCGCCTCCATCGAGGAGGAGCACCGCACTGTTATGAGTGCGGTGATCCGGACAGTTCAGTCTGCCAAGAGCGGGCTGACCGAAGCCTGTACCAGCCTTCTAACAGGCTTTGAGGTGAGTTTAGAATATGTAAAAATATTACCAAGATAGACAATAGCTCTCGATGCTTAGTTCGGTGTTCGGAAAGAAAAGCCGGACTAAGGATCTAAAAAGATATACGCAGGAGTCTAACATAAGTATGTCAATATGGGAATGCAGTCTGTGCTGCTGACCTCTGCCGCACTGACTGCGGAGGGCAATGCATTGAAGAAGAGCCTCGAGCGGTCCGAGAATGAGCTCGGCCTTGCCAAGAAGCAGCTCGAGGACGAGGAAGGTAAGTAATACCTTATTAAAGAAATACCTTATAGAAAGGTTTCTGCCATAAAAATAACAGGAATAACATGGGTACTGCAGGGCCAGAACGAGGTGGCGACCCTCAAAGAAGCGGTGTCCGTGGGTCGAAGCAAAGCGGCCATGAGCGCAACGAGCGAGAGAAGGGGAGGCGAGCTGGCGGAGGTGCGGCAAGAGCTCCGTGCCTCGTGAAAAACACGAAGGTTTGGAGCGTGACTCAAGACCCGAGAGTCCGAGCTTGCCTCGGCTCTTGAGAGTGCCAAAGCTGCTAAGGCCGAGGCCCAAGAAGCCTCCAAGAAATTGAATCATTAAAGAAGATAGCGGCGGGTAAGGCATTCTTTCCGTAGAAAGCAAGCATGTGAAAGTGAATTACCTATTACTTACCCGGATTCGGAGCTCTCCAGGAGCATTCGTAGATCTGCCCCGTAGTGTGTCTGATGCTGCCGCATTCTACCGCGCCAAGGAGGGGAGCTCGACGGAGAAGGTGTTCTGGTCTCAGTATGCTGAGGCCGGACATCCGGTGCCCCTAAGCGACCAGCTGAAGCAGCTGGTCGAGCTCCACAAGGTCACCGAACAGGCCATGAAGGGCCTCATAGTTCGGCTGTGGCCATTGGAAGCCATGCCTGGGAGCTATTTTGGGCTAGTAAGGGCGGCTGGTGGACGCCGTCCACGGATTGAAGTCATCAAGCCCGCCTGCATTGAAGGTGTCCGTCGGGCCCTTGCCCGTGCTAAAGTGCACTGGGGCAAGCTGGATGCGGAGAAGCTTGTGACGGACGGGCCACCGAAGGGCAAGGAGCATCGCACGCCCGAAATGTACTATGAGGGCCTCCTGAAGGGGTGCCCGCCGAATAGCGGATGAGTGCTCCAAAGATGTAATTCTTGAATAGACTCGCATTTTTTATCATGTACGCTGAAAACTTGTTCATATGCGCTAAGCAACGCTTGTTAATTTAAAATATTACCTTCTGTGTGGCCGTTTATCAAATTTGAGAGATGGCAAGTCGTTGGCTTCAGCCCCCATGCCACGAGTGCTGGGGTGTTCGGGATAAACTTGAGCACTCTTGTTCCCATTCTTGGGTCCATCTAGGGAGGTGCCCAACGCAACGAACAAGGCAACCGGACTTATAATGCTTGAACACTCTCACTTAGCCATAGAATTCTATAATTTTAAATTTCGGCGAAGCCCCTAGTATTCGGAAGACCGAGTTTGGGGCGCTATCCACGCCTTGGCCGGACAATTCCGGTTCCTCGCCTAAGCGGCATAAGTCTTTAGGGACCCGAAAAACCTCTCGAACAGCTGATCGGCTCTCGCCCTATCATGACGGTCAGTTTTAGCTTTCTCCATTGAGGTGCTCAACCCAGCTCAACCGGGGCACAATCGCAGTGGTTCTCCTAGTGCTACCTTAGCCGATATAACGGAACGTAAGGTACCAAAACATAGGAGCCGGGCAAACCCAACTGTTGACCCAAGACATGATTCAGAGCCGATGCATATAATGCTATAAGTTCGGGGTGCCGACTTGTGAAAGTGTTCGGACTTATCACACCATACTTTTGGGGTACTTGAGCCCCTGGTGTATTGGCCGTACCAAAGTGTACGGGTGCAACATGTCATGAAGTCAACATATATATAGATAAAGAAAGGAGTGCAATAATAGGCAAAAGCTATGTATTGTTTATTCAAAAAGGTACTGCAATGAAGGCAGAACGATACAAATAGTGCGATAAGCAAGGGATGGGACTATCTAACATGTCCCCCTCCAGGGGTAAGCTGATGGTATGTAAAACAGGTATAATGCTCGTAATAGAGACCACCTGAACACTCGACGTGGCTTTCTGCTTCCCTGGCTGTTGCATCGTGAGTTTGGCGATTCTAGTGCCGGACAGGACTCCTGGAAAACGGAGTCCTGAAAGTAAGAAAAAGGAAGAAAAAAGAAAAAAAGAAAAAGAATGACACAGTCGGGAGCCCCTGGTGCGGTTGAGCCGCATTCCGGGCACGCCGTGGTCGTGCCCCTCCCATTATGCCCATGGTATCTCCAGAGCGTAGTTATGTACGCGTAGTACTGGCTTCGCAATTTCGGGAGGGCTGGGGTTGGGGCCGGATTGCTACGCGTGTTCGAATCGTGCCAGGCGGTCTTGTTGTAGGTTACTCCGGGCTCGCTTGACAGTGTCCGGATGCTTAGTGGCCGGACTCGAGAATTGTTGTGAGAGGCTGCTTTGCACCTCCGGCGCGAGGGCCGCCGTGTGCTCCTCCGTTCGGAGAGAGCATTCGGTGTTTCCATTGACCGTGATTACTCCTCGAGGGCCTGGCATCTTGTGCTTGAGGTATGCGTAGTGCGGCACCGCATTGAACTTTGCAAATGATGTTCGTCCGAGCAGTGCATAATAGTCGTTGCGGAACGGGACGATGTCGAAGATTAACTCTTCGCTTCGGAAGTTATCCGGGGATCCGAAGACCACTTCGAGTGTAACTGAGCCTGTACAATTGGCCTCTACACCCGGTATGACGCCTTTAAAGGTCGTCTTTGTAGGTTTAATCCTTGAGGGGTCTATGCCCATTTTGCAAACTGTATCCTGATAAAGCAGGTTCAGGCTGATACCGCCGTCCATCAGGACTCTGGTGAGGTGAAATCCGTCGATAATTGGGTCAAGGACCAATGCAGAAAAACCGCCATGACGGATGCTAGTTGGGTGGTCCCTTCGATCGAAGGTGATCGGGCAGGAAGACCATGGGTTGAACTTCGGGGCGACTGGCTCCATCGCATATACATCCCTTAGTGCACGCTTCCGCTCCCTTTTGGGTATGTGGGTTGCGTATATCATGTTCACCGTCCGCACTTGGAAAGCCATTCTGTCCTCTATTGTTCGGCGGCCGGGGCTCTTCCTCGTCGTTGCTATGCAGCCCCTTGTCATTGAGTTCGGCACTTAACTTGCCTGCTTGCTTGAACACCCAACAATCCCTGTTGGTGTGATTGGCTGGTTTTTCGGGGGTGCCATGTATCTGGCACAAGCGATCGAGTATTCGCTCTAGATTGGACGGGCCCTGGGTATTTCTTTTGAATGGCTTCTTCCGCTGACCGGTTTAGAGCCTCAATCCGCATTGACGGCCGTATCTTCAGCATTATCGCCGTTAATGCGGCGCTTGTTCTTGTTGCGACGCGACCTGCCATTGCTGTCCTTGGTATCCGAACTATCAGGGTGTTTGGCCAAGTTGTTGCTTCGAGCTAGCCAGCTGTCCTCTCCCGTGCAAAAGCGGATCATTAGTGTTGTGAGGGCTGCCATGAATTTCGGCTTTTCCTGTCCTTGGTGTCGGGCAAGCCATTCGTCGCGGATGTTATGTTTGAAGGCTGCAAGGGCCTCCGCATCCGGACAGTCAACGATTTGAGTTTTCTTTGTTAGGAACCATGTCCAGAATTGTCTGGCTGATTCTTCTGGCAGCTGAATTATGTGGCTAAGGTCATCGGCGTCTGGTGGTCGCACATATGTGCCCTGGAAGTTATCAAGGAATGCGGCTTCCAGGTCCTCCCAACAACCAATTGATTCTGCTGGCAAGCTGTTGAGCCAATGTCGAGCTGGTCCTTTGAGCTTGAGTGGAAGGTATTTGATGGCATGTAGATCATCACCGCGGGCCATGTGGATATGGAGGAGATAGTCCTCGATCCAGACCGCAGGATCTGTGGTATCATCGTATGATTCGATGTTTACAGGTTTGAAGCATAGTGGGTGTGCGGCGCCTCTGTATTGGGCTATATCATGACGTAGCTCATATGAGCTTTGTCTACTGTGTTCGGCCCGGCCGGGTTTGCTGTATCCGGCGCGACGGTAATCATCCTGAGTCGTTGGGCGCCCACGCGATCCATAGATCGATCTTGTGTGTTTTGCCTTATCCTCCAATATATCTCGCAAGTCCGGCGCGTTTTCCCATGCCTTGGTACTTTCTGAGCGGCGTCGGGGCGTTGCTTGAGCGGAGGGCCGAGAGGCTTCTGTCATCGGCCACGGGGTGGCCGGTCTGCCATGTCGTGGCGCTGGTGACTTGGGTGCTTCCTCCCCGATCGAGGCAACGGCCTGCGTTTGGGGTAGCTTTTCGAGGGCGCTCGAAGTTCATACTCTTCGCTGCAAGGACTTCAGTCCATCCGACAGCCAGCGTGTCTTGGTCAGCTCTAAGGTGTTGCTGCTTTTCTTGAGGCTGCTTGCGGTGGCTATAAGCCCGCGTTTGAAACGCTCTGTTGGCGGGATCCTCGTGCACGACAAAGTCGCTGCCATCGAGGCTTGCCTCGCCTTGGAGGGAGGCGATAATTATCGCCTTCGACCTCTCTTCTGCCGCCGTCGTCAGGTGACTTGCTTCTCCCTCCTCCTGCGCTGAGTCCTGCTGGAGGGGGTTATCTTCGGCACTGTCCGGGGTGTTATTATCTCCCGTGCCGGAATCACCGTTTTTGCTGTGGCGGGATTTGGAGCGGCGCCGCTGACGTCGGCGTTTCGGTTGCTTCTTGGAGGGGTCATCCTCCGTTGTTCCATCGCCGTTCCCATCTTTTGGGATGTCCACCATGTATATGTCGTATGACGAGGTGGCCTTCCAATGCCCTGTAGGCGCTGGGTCTTGGTCGTCTCCGGCATCATCGTCCAAACCGTCGATGTCTTCGGAGTCGAAGTCGAGCATGTCGGTTAAATCATCGACAGTGGCTACAAAGTAGGTGGTGGGTGGGCGTTGAATTTGTTCGTCGTCCGTATCCCAACCTTCCTGTCCGAAGTCCGGCCAGGGCTCTCCGGATAAAGAGAGAGACTTTAGTGAATTCAGGATGTCGCCAAAGGGCGAAAAAGCCTTTGAAAGATGTCCGCTGCAGTGAACTCCATGACCGGCGACCAATCGGATTCGATTGGCGGGCGCGGAGGGTTCGGAGTCCGGAGAGGAGTCCGCACCCTGAGTCAAGGTCTTCGCAAAGCGAAAGGGATGGAGTTCGCTCGATCGCCATAGAGATCGTAGCCCCGAAGCGGTGTCCAACCACTCGTCCTCGATCGGGGAATCCGGCTCCGGGCTAAGGGTCGGAGCGGGCACTGGTGCGGCCTCCAGGGCACTGTTCGGCGGCAGAGCTAGATCATACCCATCGAAACAGTGCGGCACGCTCGGCTGTGGCTCGAATCCGTCGAAGATCAAGTCTCCGCGGATATCGGCCGTATAGTTCAAACTTCCAAATCTGACCTGATGGCCAGGGGCGTAGCTTTCGATCTGCTCCAGATGGCCAAGCGAATTGGCCCGCAGTGCAAAGCCGCCGAATACGAAGATCTGTCCGGGGAGAAAAGTCTCACCCTGGACCGCGTCGTTGTTGATGATCGAAGGAGCCATCGGGCCTATCGGTGACGACACAGAGGAACTCTCCATGAAAGCACCAATGTCGGTGTCAAAACCGGCGGATCTCAGGTAGGGGGTCCCGAACTGTGCGTCTAGGCGGATGGTAACAGGAGACAAGGGACACGATGTTTTTACCCAGGTTCTGGCCCTCTCGATGGAGGTAATACCCTACTCCTGCTTGATTAATATTGATGATATGGGTAGTACAAGAGTAGAACTACCACGAGATCAAGGAGGCTAAACCCTAGAAGCTAGCCTATGGTATGATTGTTGTTCGTCCTACGGACTAAAACCCTCCGGTTTATATAGACACAGGATAGGTTAGGGTTACACAGAGTCGTTACAATGGTAGGAGATCTACATATCCGTATCGCCAAGCTTGCCTTCCACACCAAGGAAAGTCCCATCCGGACACGGGACGAAGTCTTCAATCTTGTATCCTCATAGTCTTGGAGTCCGGCCGTGATGATAGTTCGGCTATCCGGACACCCCCTAGTCCAGGACTCCCTCAAAGGCCCTCCATGGCCTCAAGCAGGCCCCTCGGGCGTGGTATGATACTTTGAAGGAATTCTACGTGAAGAATGGCTTCACACCCGGTTCACTCGACCCTACTCTCTTTACTAAATCTTATGATGGTGAACTGTTTGTGTGCCAAATATACGTTGATGATATTATCTTTGGCTGTACTGACCAACGTTATAGTGATGAATTTGCCTATATGATGAGTGAAGAATATCAAATGTCTATGATGGGAGAGTTGAAATTCTTCTTAGTTCTTCAAATTCGCCAACAGCGCAATGGCATATTCATATCTCAGGAGAAATACCTGAATGATGTTCTGAAGAAATTCGGCATGCAAGATTGCAAAGGCGTCAAAATTCCTATGCCCACAAATGGCCATCTATGCACTGATGAAAATGGTGTTGACTTCGATCACAAGGTATACCGCTCCATGATTGGTTCTTTATTGAACTTATGTGCATCTAGGCCAGACATAATGCTTAGTGTTTGCATGTGTGTCCGATTTCAAGCTACACCGAAGCAATCACACCATAAGGCTGTGAAGCATATTCTTCGATATCTAGCTCACATACCAACACTAGGATTATGGTACCCCAAGGGCTCTAATTTTGATCGCATTGGATATTCTGACTCTGACTATGCTGGTGATCGTGTGGACCGCAAGTCAACATCTGGTACTTGTCATTTCCTCGGACGATCTTTGGTCTGTTGGTCCTCGAAGAAACAGAACTGCGTATCACTGTCCACTGCGGAAGCTGAGTACATTGCTGCTGGTTCTTGCTGTGCTCAATTGCTGTGGATGAAGCAAACTCTCAAGGACTATGGCATCAACGTGAAGAATGTGCCTCTCTACTATGACAATGAGAGTGCCATCAAGATTGCTCACAACCCAGTTCAGCACTCGAAGACAAAGCACATTCAGATTCGTCATCATTTTCTTCGCGATCATGTGTTGAAGGGCGACATCTTTATTAATCATGTGAAGACTGAAGAACAGCTAGCCGATATCTTCACAAAGCCCTTGGATGAGAAGAGATTTAGCAAGTTGCGGTGTGAGCTAAATATCTTAGAATCTTAGAATGTTCTTTGAAAAGGACACACACCCTGACACTTATGCAAAATGGATGACTTAGATGTGCAACACATGAAGAAACGTTTTTCTTCAAACAATGAAGAATAACACTATAAGTGTGAAGAAATTAATGAAGAATTTGATTCTCAGAACCCTACGACAATTGTACGCGGTGTCTGAAATCATCATTCTTATATGGTGGAACACGCCACCACCAAAGTTGAAAATCTTCAATTTGAGTTTTTCCTCAGTTTTTGAATTTCTTCAGTTTTTCAAATTCTTCAACTTTGCAAAATCTTCACTGTTTCCATTGTCTTTATTCATTTTCTATATATATATATATATATATATATATATATATATATATATATATATATATATATATATATGTTTATGTCCTACAACATTCACTTATGGCTATTTCTTCAAGTTGCTTTTTCTGCTAAGTGAATGTGATCGGACCCTTCCCCCTCTATGCTATACTCAACCCAATCTATTCACAAATTCTTCATGTGCGTTCTATTTGAAACTCGTTCAAAATCTTCACTGTGTCCTTGTCAGCTGAAGAAATTGCGAACGGAACTTTTAACTTATCTTATCCAAATTTTCGGCTTTGCCGCTCAAACCGTTCCGCTTCCCACGATAGACTTATCTATTCACCCACGGTCTAACACGATCTCCACTTTTCAGTACGTGGGTGACACATGTCAAGCGAATGAGAAGGGTCAGGGGCACGTTCGTCCAAAATCTTCAGGCAAACAGTTTTTCACTGCAACTATAAATACCCCCTCTCCCCTTCCTCACTTCCTTTACTCCGCTCGACCGCTCTCTCTCTCGCTCGAGCTTCTCAAACCCTAGCGCCGCCGCTACTCGATCGTCGCCTGTGAGGAAGAGCTTCACTACCTCGACCTCGTCGCAGTCGTACTCGCGCCGGCCGCGGAAATATTCACTCCGCCGCTGCCATGGCTGTCTTCCTCCGCCGAGTTAGGGCGTGGAAGATCTGAACTGACGAGCTTCAAATCTACACTTCTCAGTTCGTCGTGTTCTTCACTTCAGGTAATTAAAAGTTACTTTTATTGCTCGCTTTGATTCTCAAGCCTTCCTGAAAATCTTCAAAGGTGTTTTATTTTTTGAATCCTCACACACAAAACACCTCACTAGTCATTTGTTCTTGATTCGTTTCCCTAAGAATCATTTTCTTCAAGATTCCTCAATTGTGTGGATCCTCGATCTATACAACTCTGGAACCTAAGAAAAAGAACGCTTAGCGAAATTCTTCAAGGATCAACTGGTCAAATTCCTCAAACTTGTTCTTTTTGAAAAACCTTCTGAGAACGCATATGACCTCTCCAAATTCCTGCAACTATACTCTGTTCACAGGTACTCATGTCCGCTGCTGAATCACTAGGTTCTCATCAACTTAACTCATTTGCAGCGTTCCTCGAAGAAAAGTTGCATACTTCTTCAGAGAATTTGATTGTTCAAATTCCTCAACTGAAGAATATGGCAGACGGTAAGAAGCCACAGAAAGGAGGAAAGAGGCCTGAGGTCATGACTGCGTTTGAAATACCTGAGGACATCTATGCTGACTATTGCACACCTATGAGGCCAAGTTCGGAAAGGAGAACAAAAATCAGCGCAAGGTGCGCATATAGAGGATTGAAAGGAGATGGGCAAGAGAATGGAGGGAGTACAGGTATGTTACTCCAAAGTATATGAAGAAATTCGCACTTAATCCTCCATGCCCAAGAGCTCCATTGGCACCTGGCCAAGAAGCTGACCCCACCAGCATCAAGCGTGGTGAGGATTTTCCTGAAGAATGGGACAAACACCAAGCCAAGTTGGCGAGACAAGCCAAAGAAGCAGTGAGGAAATTCAATGAAGACTCTGCTACTGCTGCCACTGAGTCCCCTGTCAAGCCTAGAAAATCAATGGCAAAGAAGCCCGCTCACAAGCCAAGTGCTTCACCAACTGTGCCCTCACGGCCAGAATCTTCAAAGCCCTCACGGCCAGTTCCTCATGCTGCTCCTGCTCCTCCCAAATCCTCAGCTCCTCCTCCAAAGTCCTCAGCAGCTCCTCCAAAGTCCTCAGCACCTGTACATCTGGCCACGTGCCAAAGGACTGCAGGCATCTCTATTGCCTCTGGTGTCTCAGCGAGTTCCTCTGCTGCACCAAATTCTTCATCTGGCCCCACTCTGCTGAAGAAAAAGGCAACGGCTGGACGAGGCCTGAGGGAGTCCTGGATTAGGGGGTGTCCGGATAGCCAAACTATCACCGTTGGCTGGACTCCTGGACTATGAAGATACAAGATTGAAGACTTCGTCCCATCTCCGGATGGGACTTTCCTTGGCGTGGAAGGCAAGCTTGGCGATACGGATATCTAGATCTCCTACCATTGTAACCGACTCTGTGTAACCCTAACCCTATCCGGTGTCTATATAAACCGGAGGGTTTTAGTCCGTAGAGGATCTAACAACAATCATACCATAGGCTAGCTTCTAGGGTTTAGCCTCTTTGATCTCGTGGTAGATCCACTCTTGTACTACCCATATCATCAATAGTAATCAAGCAGAGTAGGGTTTTACCTCCATCGAGGGCCCGAACCTGGGTAAAAACATCGTGTCCCTTGTCTCCTGTTACCATCCGCCTAGACGCACAGTTCGGGACCCCCTACCCGAGATCCGCCGGTTTTGAAACCGACATTGATGCTTTCATTGAGAGTTCCGCTGTGTCGTCATCTTTAGGCCCGATGGCTCATTCGATCATCAACAACGACGCGGTCCAGGTTGAGACTTTTCTTCCCGGACAAATCTTCGTATTCATCGGCTTTGCACTGCGGGCCAATTCACTTGGCCATCTGGAGCAGATCGAAAGCTACGCCCCTGGCCATCAGGTCAGATTTCGGAGCTTGAACTACACGGCCGACATCCGCCGAGACTTGATCTTCGACGGATTCGAGCCACAGCCAAGCGCGCCGCACTGTCTCATTGGGCATGATCTAGCTCGCCACGAGCGATTGCCTCGGAGGCCGCACCAGCGTCCGCTCCGACCCTTAGCTCGGAGCCGACTCAGCCGATCGAGGACGAGTGGTTGGACACCGCCTCGGGGGCTACAATCTCTATGGCGATTGAGCCGAACTCCATCCCTGTCCTTTGCGAAGAACGTGACTCCAAGGTGCCGGACTCCTCTCTAGACTCTGAACCTCCCACGCCCTGGCCAATCAAATCCGATTGGGCGCCGGTCATGGAGTTCACTGCTGCGGACATCTTTCAGCACTCGCCCTTCGGCGACATCCTGAATTCACTAAAGTCTCTCTCTTTATCAGGAGAGCCCTGGCCGGACTACGGTCAGGAAGGTTGGGATGTGGACGACGAAGAAATTCAACGCCCACCCACCGCCCACTTTGTAGCCACTGTCGAAAGCTTAAACGACGTGCTCGATTTCGACTCCAAAGACATCGACGGTATGGACGACGATGTAGGAGACAACCATGAACCAGCACCTATAGGATACTGGACAACCACCTCATCCCATGATGTATACATGGTGGAAACACCTAAAGGAATTGACGACGATGAACAACGGACGCCACTGAAGGATAAACCCCTCGAAAAGCAGTCAAACGGCAACGTAAACGCCGCACCAAGTCCCGCCGACAAAGACGGCTGCCACAGACTCCAGCAATAGAGCAGGGCGAACCGGTGGGCATTTAACATGCTATCGAAAGCAACTGTCCGTACAGGACAACTTGGATAAACAACCCGTCCCGGCGAAGATAACAGTCCGGACGATCTCACGCGGACAAATTGTTGGAGCAGAAGAACCTCCACAAAAGGCTCGCCGCCACAAAGACGTTGTTCGAAAAGCGAAGCGGAAGCTCAAAACAGCGGAAGATGCACTCGAGAATCAGATGGAGCAAAGTACTCAACATCATAGACAAATACGGCGGCGGGCCAACAACAAAGAGCTACCCAAAGAGAAAACTACTGCCCAAATTCGATGAGGAGGCCGTAGAGCCCCCATAATCAAAAAACTAGGAGGCCACCCAGTCGGATGGACGAACCCATGGCAAACAGAGAGCGGCAAGCGGCACCGCACACAAGCCGGCACGCGATCCGCGCAAGGATTCGCATAAAAAAGATGGCCCAGTTAGATCTATCTACGGGCCAAGAAAGCAAGATCTAGTAAGCAAGGCAACATGCCAAATATCCGAACATCACGGCACACCCAAATATAGGGGTGCCGCACACCCCCTGTGTTTCACCGATGAGGTGCTGGATCACGAATTCCCAGCGGGATTCAAACCCGTAAACATAGAGGCATACGACAGAAGAAAAGACCCTGGAGTCTGGATTGAGGATTACATCCTCCACATACACATGGCTAGAGGAGATGATCTCCACGCCATAAAATACTTACCCCTTAAGCTCAAAGGGCCAGCCCGGCATTGGCTCAAAAGCCTCCCTGAAAATACCATTGGAAGTTGGGAAGAACTCGAGGATGCCTTTCGGGCAAATTTTCAAGGGACTTTTGTCCGTCCTCCGGATGCAGACGATCTAAGTCACATAACTCAACAACCCGGAGAGTCAGCCCGCAAATTCTGGAACAGGTTCCTCATCAAAAAGAACCAAATAGTCGACTGTCCGGAGGCCGAAGCCTTAGCAGCTTTCAAACACAACGTCCGAGACGAATGGTTCGCTAGACACCTCGGCCAGGAGAAGCCGAAAACAATGGCTGGATTAACAAGCCGCATGACCCGCTTTTGCGCGGGAGAGGATAGTTGGCTGGCAAGATGCAGTACCAGCGACCCAAGTACATCCGAAGTCAGGGATGGAAATGGAAAACCACGACGCAGCAAGGACCAGCGCCGGACAAAGGGAAACAGCCCGAAGAGCACGCCAGTCAACGCCGGATTCAGAAGCTCCCGGCAGAATCATAAAAAACTGCCCCTCAAGGACAACAGTGACGGGCTATCCAACCTAAAAATAATCTTGGACAAAATATGCCAAATCCACAATACTCCCGGGAAGCCCGCAAACCATACCCACGGAGATTGTTGGGTCTTCAAGCAGTCCGGCAAACTAAATGCCGAACACAAGGGGCTCGACACACCAAGCGAGGACGATGACGAACCCCACAAGCAGAGCACCGGAAAACAAAATAATTTCCCACAAAAAGTCAAAACAGTGAACTCACTTCAAGTGACAAAAGGGAAAAACAGAGCGGCGCCCATAGAAACACGCGCCGCACGGTCTATCCCAACAGAGTCCCAACGATGGTTGTCAAAACCAATCACCTTCGATCATCAGGACTATTCCGGAAGTATCCGGAACGCAGGATGGACTGCCTTGATATTAGATCCTATAATCGACGGACTCCAATTTACACAAGTCCTAATGGACGGAGGTAGCGATCTAAACCTGCTATATCAGGACACAATCCGCAAAATGGGATAGACCCAACCAAAATTCGCCATAGCAACACCTCCTTCAAAGGGGTAATGCCAGTCGATATGCCTGTTGTATCGGGCTCCCATCGCTAGAAGTTGTGTTCGGGTCATCCGACAACTTCCGCCATGAAAAGTTAACCTTCCACATCGCCCCATTCAAAAGTAGCTATCAAGCACTCTTTGGGACGTGAAGCTTTCGCCCGCTTTAACACGATACCGCATTATGCATCTCTTACACTTAAAATGCCCGGTCCACGCGGCATCATCTCATTAAAAGGGAGTATCAAGTGTTACTCGAGCATGGAAGAACGTGAGAATACTTTGACAGCCCCACACTAATCCGGCTCCGCTAATCAAAGCACCTGAATAGGTCATTCGAACCCCGGACATGGCTAGATGGGTCCGTCGTAAACGTATAAAGGCCTACTAGCGGCATATCCCCGTACAAGGGGCTGCACGCATGTACAACAAGAGACAATAAAGCTCAATTTTATTCACTTTTTGAACCGTACTCTGTTTATTTGATATAAAGTACATTTTTCGCACGATCCTTTTTTCTTTTCAAATAAGTTCTTCTCTTTCACAGATGAACACCGTGCTACACCCGTCCAGGATACGGCACAACGGAGACACAGGCGCAGACGTGCAGTAGGGACCCGTTGCAAGGATTCTTTTCAGATTAAGACCCTGCGTAAACCTTTCTTAATGTCTCTTGTTGATACACATCCCCCGGTTTTCTGCTATAACCGAGGAGGAGGCTGGTGTTTTGGCATCGGCCGCACCAGAATTTTTGCGCGTACCTGGACACCAGGGGCTTAGGGCATTATTCTGCCCGTTTTCATAAAGACCGAATACCTTAGGGAGTGTTCGGCGTCTCGAGTTAGTCCTTATATGCATCAGCTCCGAATCATGTCTTCGGTCAAATGTTGGGTTTGCCCGGCTCCCATGTTTTGGTACCTTACGTTCCGTTATATCGGCTAAGGTAGCGCTGGAGAACCACCTGCGATTGTGCCCGGTTGAGCTGTGTTGAGCACCTCGGTGGAGAAAGCTAAAACTGACTGTCATGATATAGCGTGAGACTGGTCAACCACTCGATGACCCACCGGAATGTTTAGAATTCCAAGATTAACGAAGGACCGTTTCGGTCAGGCACATCTGGCGCCCAATTCGGGACAGCGCGGTGCCCCTAGGGGCTATATAGTAGCCCCACCAGCGAACTCCTATGGCTAAGTGAAAGTGATAAAGCATTATAGTCCGGTTGCCTAGTTTGCTCGCTATCACCTCCTTTATAGGACCAAGACGTTGGATTAAGTGTGAAAATGCGCCTTTTGCAAACATCCCCGCACTATGTGTGTGGGGGCCGAAGCCGAAGACTGCCATCTTTCAGGTTATATACACATATACATCAACGGCCGCCCAGGAGGTGTTTTAATACTTGAACGCCCAAGTATAAAAAGATATTATATTATATTGAAACATTGTTTTCACAAATCATACATGTCATTAAAGCATAACATCCTTCGAGCACTGCGTCTCTATTAAACGAGCGCCCTGCAGGACTTCCTCAAAATAGTGCTCGGCAGGTACTCGGCTTCTGTCCAAATCTTGGGATGCAGCATCGGTGGCCTTCATCTCCGCCCAGTATGTCTTGACACGGGCAACAGCCATCCGCGCACCCTCTATGCATGCTGACCGCTTCATTGCATCGATATGCGGCACCGCACCAAGGAACTGTTGCACCAACCCAAAATAATTCTTCGGCTCGGGCCTTTCGGCCACAAACGAGTCACGACAGCCTTCATGGCAAGTCCGGACAACCTATTCAGCTCAGCCCATTCGGCCAAACGATCGGTTAATGAAAGTGGACGCTCCGGACTATGGAACTGCGACCAAAACAGCTCTTCCATTCCGTGGTCCTTTTGACCCTGGAAGTGTTCGGCCGCGTCTGCGGCACTCGCCGCCAAGTCCAAATAAGCATCCTCCGCACCCCACAACCGGACCAATTGAGCCTACCTAGGATCCGTGAATTTCCACCGCAACAGAAAGGGCTTTCCAGCCGCAATATGTCCGGCCTGACGTAGCTCCTCCTTCATAGCTCTCATTGCAGAGCGAGTATCCTTGGCCTCGGTGGCGGCCTTTTTCAGGTCCTCTTGTTTCGCTCGATCTTATTTTTTGAGAAGCTCGCAACGTCAGTAGCATTCTTCAATATCACGACCATCTCAGCCATTTCTTTCTTGCTTCGGCAGTGAGCAGCCTGTTCGGCTTTTAGCTCTGCGGCCGCCTTTAAAGCAGCCGCATCACTTTTTCTGGCTTGCTCCTTGGCTCGGGCGAGCTCCGCCCGAAGGCTCTCCATAGCAGCGGCACCATCTGCATTAAGCATACACGTTGTAAGACATGGGCGTCAAGCTCCCTTAACAGATGTCCGTGGAGAAGTTGCATACCTTGTGACTCGTCAAGCCGCTTATTAACAAGCGTGATGTCTGCATCCGCCACGTCAAGTTGCCGCTTCAGTTCGGCAAATTCATCAGCCCGGCTAGCCACCGGACGCTTCGCCACCTACATAGGAAGAGCGCATATTATACCTGGGGTTATGATCCTCGGCGCGCCGTCATTTTTGACACCGCACCAAGTCTCAGGGGCTACTATCTATATAGGGCGCATTTTATATGCAAAACTGTCAGAAGGTACATCATTTTGCGTACCTCAAAACCTGTCAGTAAACTTATGACGGCTTCATGCAATCCTCTCTCAGCGGATGAAATCCTTTCAATCACCGTACCCATTAACGTACGGTGATCTTCCGAGATAGACGCTCGCCCGAGCAGATCCTTCAGCTCCTCCGACCGCACACCCGTTGGTGCCGGACTCGACCGGTGGCCTTTTACGAAGGCCGGACACGGAGAGCTTTGAGGGGACATACGGCTGCCTTCTGGCCCCGCCGGATTCGGAGGAGCTCTCTGCGATGACACCTCAGGGTCGTCCACCTCACATAACGGTACGGCAGGCGGAGGCGTTTCGCTCTCCATCTTCTCCGGATCAAGATCCCCTGAAGACGAGCTCTGCTGTGAAGGGCTGAGATCCGAACTACAAGGTAAACTTTCGGTTACCTTCAGAAATAAAACGGGGATGTCTCTCTTTTAAAAAAACGCCTTTACTTACGGCTCATTGGAGGGCTGATCTCCTTGGGGAAATAGTGCGGCCGAGGCATCTCCTTGAGGACCCTCTGGTGAAGATTTCTTCCCCCACTTCGAGGCTTTGGTCTCCGGATCTTCAGAAGCGGTCCTCTTCTCCCCTTGGAGGGAGGGATTCTCAATCCCCCCGTTCTTGATAGCCTCCTTCACGGAGGAAGTAGCTCCCTTGTTCCCCCCTCCCCTTCGCCTTCTTCAAAAGGCACAACCTCTAGCATCTTGGTTAATACAGGATCCGGCGTGGTCTCGGGGAGGGGGGCCGGACACCTGATCAGTTTTGCTTTTGCTATCCACTCCTGTTTAAAGGATAGCTCTTTTAAGGGCAAAGTTTATGATAAATATGCGGATAGCATGTCCGGGTACAGGACTACTTACTTGAGTATCCGGGCGATTGCAGCTCAGACCTGCGTCCTCGGTTAAGTCCGGACACATTGCTTGTGATCCGAAGAACAGTTGGTACATCTCCACGGGCGTTACGCCCATAAAATGTTGGAGAGCTCGTGGTCCCTCCGGATTAAACTCCCACTGGCGGAGGGGGCGACGTTTGCAGGGCAAGGTACGACGAATCAGCATGACCTGCGCTACTACGACCAGATTGATCTCTCTCTCTCGAAGGTCTCGAATACGGCACCTGCAATGAGGTACGCCCTTGGACGGTCCCCGCCGAGCCCTTTATTGACCCATGACGCCCGCCGCAGTGGAGGACCCGAGCGGAAGGCAGGTGGCGCCGCCCATTTGGTGCCCCTGGGAGCGGTGATATAAAACCACTCCTGTTGCCATAAATTGAGCTCCACTTGAAAAGAGCCGTCGGGCCATGGAGCGTCCGCATTCTTGCTTATAACAGCCCCTCCAAGACTCTGCCTGATGCCCCTTGATCATCTTCGGCTCCACTTTGAAGGTCTTGAGCCACAATCCGAAGTGAGGGGTAATGCGGAGGAAGGCTTGACATATGACAATGAACGACGAGATTTGGAGGATGGACTCTGGATCCAAGTCATGGAATTCCAGCCCATAATAAAACATGAGCCCCCTCACAAAGGGGTCCGTCGGGAAGCCTAAACCCCGAAGGAAGTGAGACACGAATACCATGCTCTCACCAGGATCGGGAGTAGGAATAACCTACCCTTGGGCAGGCAGCCTGTGCGAAATTTCCCCGGTGAGATACCTGGCGTCTCTCAGCTTTCGCACATCTTCTTCCGTGATGGAGGAAGACATCCACCGGCCGTGCAGGTCGGAGCCGGACATCGTTGAAGGTCCGAAGCGCCTGGATCTGGAGCTTTGGGTGTTGGAACTCGAGGCGAGGGGCGGATTCTATTGAGATTGAAGGAAAGGAGCGGGCCTTGGTCTCTGAATACCAAGAGCCCTCCCCGTGACCGTTCGGGACTCGCCTTCGATGGAGGAGGCGTGCCAACGGGCACGACTGGGTTACCCACGCCCGTATTGATGAGAATCCCGGAATAAGGGGGCACGATCTCCGCTTTGATAAGACGTGCCAAGGAAACCGCCTCGCTAAACGCGCTGAGGTGGAACAGTAAAACGATTCGTATAAAGGCCTGGCCGTGGTGTGATGTCACGCCGCGGAATACGTCAGCAGATCTATGCAAAGGTTATTCTCTCTACGGTGGTATGTGGAACTTGTTTTGCAGAGCCGGACACTATCCTTATGTTCAAAATCTTCTATGAAGTATTCGGAGGAGGAACCCGCCGTGCAATGCCGAAGACAATATGCGCGCCGGACTCGTCGTCATTGAAGCCTGGTTCAGGGGCTACTGAGGAGTCTGGATCGGGGTGTCCGGATAGCGAACTATCACCGTTGGCGGACGCTTTGGACTATGAAGATACAAGATTGAAGACTTCGTCCCGTGTCCGGATGGGACTTTCCTTGGTGTGGAAGGCAAGCTTGGCGATACGGATATGTAGATCTCCTACCATTGTAACCGACTCTTTGTAACCCTAACCCTATCCGGTGTCTATATAAACCGGAGGGTTTTAGTCCGTAGGACGAACAACAATCATACCATAGGCTAGCTTCTAGGGTTTAGCCTCTTTGATCTCGTGGTAGTTCCACTCTTGTACTACCCATATCATCAATATTAATCAAGAAGGAGTAGGGTTTTACCTCCATCGAGAGGGCCCGAACCTGGGTAAAAACATCGTGTCTGTTGTCTCCTGTTACCATCCGCCTAAACGCACAGTTCGGGACCCCCTACCCGAGATCCGCCGGTTTTGACACCGACAAGGCCCTCGGCCAAGTCCGAAGAAGAAACAGGTTGCCTTCCAAGTACCATATGACGATGAAGCTGATGATGGTGAACTTGCAGAAATCATCAGAGACAGACAAGAAAGGGCCGCTAGAGGCAAAGGCACACCTGTGCCACTGCTTTTGGATCCAAGGGCGATCCTCGAGTATATTGATCTCTGGCACAAGGATCCAGACACCCCTATGCCTGATTTTTAGTTGACTCCTGGCCAAAGTCACATGCTGACCCATTTCATCACTGAAGAGAAATAGAAATTTGAGAAGGCTAGGCAGATCAAAAAGGCTCTGTTCAGGAAAGAGAAGTTCCTGAGGAAAAACATTGTCAAAATGACAACTGATGAACTCCTCAAGATCCAGTTTGAAATCAAAGCCCTCAACGATGACTTTGATGCCTACTATGCTGATTGGCATGAAGCCAAAGTCAGATTTGTCAACCTGACTAAGAACTTCACCAATGTTGCAGCTCCAATGCAACAAGACGTTCCTCAGGCTGGAGCCTCTGCTCAGCCTACTGAAGAACATGCCAGCACCGCTGATGATTTTCAGCCTGCTGAAGAAAATGCTAGTTCCAAGGCTGATGACTCCATTCCAGCCGCTGAAGAAATTGCCAGGGCATCCACTAGTGGTGCGCCTGAAGAAACTGAAGAAGTCAGCAATCAGCATCGCCATACCGAGGAAATTCAAACAGATTCCTCAGCTCCTCCCGTGCCTACACCAACTCCTATCCTTCCATCTGCATCAGATGTGAAGAAGAGCGAGTTGCAGTGAAGAAAAGGAAAGCATCAGCTGCTTCAAATTCTTCAGCCCCGAAGAAAATCAAGCCTATGACCAGCTCGTTTGAAAATCCAATTGATGTTGTTCCAATTTCCACCATGCCATCAAAGGACCTTGTTCCTTTTGGTGAAGAATAAGAGATCCCTAGCGGATCTGATGAAGAAAATCATTTTGCTGCTTCGTCAGAGCAGATTGATGAAGAAATTGAAGTGGATGTGATCCCTTTTACTCCTGTTGTATCCTCACCAATGCCTCAGTTCACAGCTGAAGAGGCCGGTGTTGAAGAAATTGAAGAAGAAGATGTGGATATTGGAAGTACAACGCCAGTGATGAACGATGACTTTTGGGAAATTCAGCATCCCAATTCTCCACTCTTCACCCCAATACAACAAATACCTCAGTCCCCTGCACCAAACGTTCAACTGGGCTCTGAAGAAACTCATCCCACCTCGTCTGTGGATGAAGAAATTCCAGCCACTAGGGCTGAAGAACCTGCTGCTGCTGATCCTTTGAACACGCAGACTGCATATGAAGAGGAACCAGAAAATCCTCAGCCTGAAGAACCTGAGATTGTGATTCCTGAGGTAGTGATGCAACTCACTGACACTCCTCTACCAAAACCAAAGGATCCATTCTCGCGCAAGCAAAAGTTCAAGGCTGAAGACTTCTTTGGCGAGCATGTTTTCTTCACTGATTACAATCCTTATGATTCTGCTCGCATAAGGAAGAGGCGTTTCTGGACAGCTAGTCAAGCCAACTTTTATTCCTCTCTGCTATTTGACAAAGACAAAGTCTTCGATCATGCACACATTCCTCACGTGGACATGGAATCTCTGCCAGGCTTCGAGCCAGTCCTTTGTGTTCTTTACGATGCTGGATTGCTGAATTTCTGCACTGACATCTGTGATTGGAATGAAGAACTCATTCTTCAATTCTATGCGACGCTGCACATCACAGGAAATTCTGAAGATGTGAACTCATGGGTGCTGGACTGGATGTCAGAAAATACTCACTACAAGGCACCAAAGAATCGAATTGCTTCGTGCCCTCCCACTCGATCCTCCCTTGATGGTGCTCGTTGCATCTACAATGAACCTGAGCTTACAAATCATTAAATGCAAGTGCTGATGAAGCTTTTGAAGCCAGGGCAGGCCCCTCG
Source organism: Aegilops bicornis (assembly GCA_021605145.1). Taxonomy (NCBI): domain Eukaryota; kingdom Viridiplantae; phylum Streptophyta; class Magnoliopsida; order Poales; family Poaceae; genus Aegilops; species Aegilops bicornis. Next base: position 47,668,498 of record CM038675.1, on the reverse strand, counting down.
AACCAAATTCCTCGTCAAGGAATTACTCTATGTGCCTCGGACTGTCTATCGCATTCTGACGAAGACAATGAGTCCTATCAAAAGCCACGACTCAAATGATGAAGAAGTCATTGGCATCATGAAGAATATGGTTTTCAATATCATTCATGGCGTTCCTGTGAACTTCCATGATTTCTTCATGAGGTCTCTGGCGAATATTGCTATGTCACCATTTGAGCTGAAGCCTTATGCACCATGGATTATGAGGTTCATCAGGACAAGGTCTTCACTCAATTACAAGGCTGATACTCTGAACCACTGCAGCTACTTGCCTCCAATTGAAGTCCTCAAACGGACATTTTCCTCAGTGATGACAAAGGCAAGGAAAGTGTTGTGATAGATGAAGGCATTCGTCCATTGGATGGTCAATTTCGCAAGGCTGCATCCTACTCCACCAATGATGACTCGCCACACATGACTCCGCCGCCAACAACTCGCCAAGCAAAATCCTCAAGCCACAAAGACCGGGTGATGATCGATCGTGAGTTACTCCTCGGTCTTCATCGTAAAGTTGATCCCAATCATAAATGGGTCAAGCGTCGCTTTGGTTCAGTTCTTCACAACATGACCTCAACACACAATGCGTTGACGAAAAACCAATACTACCTCCATGAAACCTTCAACCGTACCTGGGCTGTTCTATCTCATGTCTACAGCGCAGAAGATCTGAAGAAAATGGGTCTCAAGGAAGAATTTGACTGGTCTGCACCTCCCTCGAAGAAATTCAAGAAGGTCAAGGTTCCTTCCTTGGTGGCCAGCTCCTATTCTTCATCGCGCGACACTGATAAAAATGAAGACTTGGACGACACTGCGGCAGGCCCTACTACGACAACCGACCCCGACAACGCTTGCGCTCCTCCATCAACTTGATATTCTTCAGGGGCGTTAGTCCTCAGTTTCGATCCTTTTGGTCATTCGATGACATAGGGGGAGAAATTTGAGTTAGTCTTCAAGCGGGTCTATTATATGGGCGTTTTTCTGCTAAATTACAACTCTTGCTCTTCTGAAACTTTTATTGAATCGAGTTGTAATCTTAAACCCGATGGTGCTCTGATACTTTTGATGTGTTCCTCTGCATGCTTATTCCTCGTTATATGTTAATACACGCATGCTGAATTACATCAGTCACCATATTTCATCATGCATTTCAAATTCTTCATATTATATGTCAAATACGTGTATGAATAACAAGATATAGGGGGAGACCTCCATGATTCAACTCTTCAAATGGGCATTGCCTCAAAAGAAAATTCCTCACTATGCACATCTTCAGGGGGAGTTCTTCTATATCTTGCAATCAAATTCCTCAATATCAGTATTTACACTTCATATGTTTATCCCCATTGAAAACTTAACCTATATTGTCATCAATCACCAAAAGGGGGAGATTGTAAGTGCATCTAGTGCCCCTTAGTGATTTTGGTGTATTGAAGACTTATAGGTTAAGGGACTAATGTGTTTATGAGTGTACACAGGTCTATAAGTCTATGAGGAGTTTGATATTTACAGAGAAAGTCGACCCCTAAAAATGAAGTTCTTCGTCTGAAGACTTTGAAAGTGAAGAAATTGGTGTGACCTTGAAGACTTGGTATTCATTTGAGGAACATGAAGCGTGAAGACTTTTGTTTTCGTAGTTTCGTTTTCTCTTTCTTGAATCATAGGAAACATCGTACTATTAAAGGGGGTCGAGGAAATACTAAGGAAAATTTTCCATGTGATACTCAACTCAAAATCCTACACCTACCAATCCCTTCGAGTGAAGCCGTTGGAAATCTCATACAGTTCAGTCAATTTCTTCAAAGGATGTGAGACGAAGTTCTTCCGGTCATTGAGGAATTTGTTCTGACCGAGGAGTTAGGAATTCGCCAAAGGCGGATTGCCTACACAGTGAGGAACATGATAGCCCCGAGGAATTTGAGAGTCAAATTTCCGACTGCTGTTATGCTGCGCCAGATGTCCCAAAATATCTTATCTACCTAACGGTCATATCATTGAAGGGCATTTATGTCTTATCATGTCGGGCTGCTCCCTAGGCTATAAATAGCCGCCCCCTACAACCACTAGCTGGTTGACTGCTCCGAGACAAACTGACACTTGTCATTTGAGAGCATCCCATCCTACGAGGACTTTGAGCGAAAATCATTGAGTGAGGAAAAACCCAAAACCAAACCCCTACAAACCCAAAGTGAATGAGCATCACTGAAGAGATTGATCCTGCGTGGATCCTACGCTTGTTACCTTTGAAGACTGTGCTTCTTCCAGACGGTTAGGCGTCATGGTCTAGAGCATCTAAGAGGAATTGTGGATCGCCGAGTGACCGGGTCTGTGAAGGTTTGGAAGTCGCCTGAAGACTTACCACGAGTGATTGGACGAGGTCTGTGTGACCTTAGTTCAAGGAGAATACGGTGAGGACTTGGTTTCACTGAGCTGCGTGCTCAGCGACTGGGTGTCCGGGACTGTGTGTCCTCTAGTTTAAATACTCAGCCGCTCCAACCAAACGTACAACTGAGATAGCAGTTGGAAGTGGTCTACCAAAACATTGTCTTCACCAACATTACTGGTTCTATTTCCTCAACTCTTTCATTTCCTCATTACTGTGTTGAGTGTTTGTTCATATCTGTGTTTGAAGACTTTGACTGAAGAGTTTCTCAATTTCCTCAGTTCAATTTCTTCAGTCTGTTTGTTTTCATCTTGTGTTATCATGTGTTTACACTTTCTGTACTCTGTGCGTGTCTTCATTTCATCATGATGACCATGCCTGTATTGTGTTATGCTTACTTCTGAGTACTTATTCGCTGCAAGTAGTTCTTCGCTAAGGAATTTCCTCACCGGCAAATTCCTCTGTGAAGAATTCATAAAAATCGCCTATTCACCCCCCCCCCCCCTCTAGTCGATATAACGCACTTTCACAAACCTCAACACAAGTATTTCTTAAATTCACAATTACATCAACTAGCATGACTCTAATATTACCACCTTCATATGTCAAAACAATTATTAAGCATCAAGTTGATCATAGTATTCAATTCACTTCCTGTGATAGTTTTAATTATACCCAACTTGGATGCCCACCATTCTAGGACCAATTTTATAACCATAGCAAATACCATGTCTATCTATTTATATATAAAAAGTACTTGACGGGTTAACCCGAAAGAAGAGAATTATGCTAGAAGATTCCACATTAATCAGAAAATAGTGACCTTCGACGGGATAGATCATGTATTATTTTTAATCTCTAACTGTTTGATCTGCGTAACATAATATGGTGGGTTCAAACCAAGTTCACATGTATACACGTCAAGTAACATGTATGCTTTTTCTAGACATGAAGTAATATATACGTACGTTGATGCCCATGATTTAGATCTGTCACATGCGTCCACGTTAAAGAAAAAAATCTCACCTAAAAAAGGAACCAACTTGGTCACGTTTACTCATGCATGCACCAAAAAAAACACTAACCTAAAATACCGTGACCAACTTCGCCAAGGTAGTCCAAAAAAACAGGGTCAGGTTACCTCAAGCATGCACGTCACCCCACAAAAAAAAACTCATTCATGCACGTCAAAGAAAAAGAAAAGGATATATCAGCAAAAACAAGTATAGCCAACTTGGGCGCTCCTCTTCCATATATTATTTTGCATGCATGCAGATTTTTTGACACATGCATGCACGTCAAAGAAAATAGATATCTCACCTTAGAAATAGAAATAGGATAGAAAGTTCCATAAAAAATAGAGACATCCGACCATTTAATTTAAAGACTAAAATACAAGAGCCGCTATATTAGTTTTAAGAGGAAAAATTACCCACCAATGCCATTATAAAAAAAGAAAATGTTTCATTCACCTTGACTACGATAAAGAGAACTAGCGTGGGACTGTTCTCTCAAAAACAATTAGCGTGGACCTTTGACTATACGATAGAAATATAGTAGCCTAAAAAAACATCGAACTTTGCTTATATGATAGGAAAAAAGAAATGTGGGACTCTCCCTAGAAACAGCTAGCATGCACTCTTTCCTTGATAGAAAAATCTAGCATGTAAGATATTTTTGCAACAATAAGCTAGCATGGAACTACATGCAAAAATAAAATATTGTGGTACTAAGATGTGCTGGTAAAAAAAACTAGCGTACTTGGCAGGCAGATGCATCAATATATATGCATTCATGCATTCAACTAGCGTGGGACTCTTACCTAGAAAATAAAATAGCGTGGGCCTCCATGCAAAGAAAAAAATATAGAGCATGGGCCTAGGACGTGATGGTAAGAAAACTAGGTGCTACGTGGGGAGAATCCATGATGCATATGCATGCATGTATTCTCCCATGAAATATGGACGCTTGAAAAAAAAAAGCAGGCATCCTCTTCCATTATTCCTTGGGCCCTATTTCCTATTAAGAGCTACATCTTTCTTCCATCGAACAGAACGACCAAACAAGTATTACGGGCTCAAACTGGAGCCGACCGTGACAAGACCAATACCTATTAAGAGGACCTGACTAATTAGCCCCTCACCCTTTCTCCTTGTGACATATTCAATGCAAAGGAATGCGCCAAGGAAAAAATGATGCAATACACAGTTCAGCCCCATGTGAGTTGAAAGGCAAACTATGTAGTGTCAGCAACAACTACAAGATGAAGCATCTGCTTGATGTATCCTGATGTCATCCAGGACTCACATCATTGTGTTTTCTCCTTGCATGCACATGCCTTCCTTTTAGTTTTTAGTCAACATGACACATGGGAAAAGGTTGATATGCAATGCCTACTCGAATCACATGTTTACACACCGACATGAACTTCCTATTCGTAGATAAAAATCCTTTTTTCAGGGAAAACTATTGTTTGCTACCACATGGTACCTAGAAATTGATATGAAAGGAGAATGAGCGTCAGCAAAAAATATTGGTTCCTGCTTGGGTAATGATGGACTTACCAGCCCATAAAGTTGATTTGTACCCCAAATATATATTAGAATTAACCTCTTTGGATTTATTCCATTGCACATGGCGGTAAAATATGGTGGTTCATGCTATGGAGCAGGATCAAGAGACAATGGAAGATAAAGTGAAACATGGATGAATCACGGAGCAATCACAGGAAGATTAAGTTTCCCCATTATTTCTCCATGTATGTATCATGGTGTGATGCGTCCAATAAATAAGTCGGCTTTTGTATGTGCCATGGTGAGTTGAGGTGCTGAGTCAGGTTTCAAGATCTGATGGAACTGGAGCCGAAGAGTACATTTGAGTTGAGGTGATGAGTGAGGTTTCAAGTATGAGCATATTTGTATGTGTTTAGATCTGGATTGTACTCTATGTGCCCTATTAGTTTATTTGGAGCTCTCAAATGAATCATGGTGAGCACTTGTATATAAATCTTAAACATCGGTTGTTGCCCCTTCATATTATTTACAACTTCCAGCAGTTTTTCGTTTCCTATATTTGCTTATCCAGACTATATGTGTTTTGTAAGTGGGTTATTCTTTTGCGGTATCTTGATTATTTGCTTCTAGAACACTGGATAATGGACATTTCATTGTGATTGCACTCGTAATATTACTAATGATGTACATTTAAACAATCTACCAACATGTACATACCAACATGCCATTTGAATGCCCTTACATGAAACGCTTGGTAAAAGTTGAATATGGCTTTGTTAGCATGGTCCATATTGCATACGCATTCTCTTCGATGAGCAGACAATTTAGATTTATTCGGCTAAGCTAATATTCCTTGTATTTTTATTCTATTACTCATGAATATAATATTCAAGCACTTAGGTATTGCAATGTTTAGTTTTCATTTAGGAATGGACTCTTCCTACGTTTACTAATATACGTTAATTGTTTGAAAATTTAAAATGTTCATATCTTATTTTACTTATGTTCTTACTCTCTATAAAAATAGGTCCTCTTAGTTATTTTGGCTCCTCAACTTGATAGAACAGAGCCAGCATAATTGGCGAATATTACATGTACACACATTAACAACTAAAATAATAATATGTAAATCTTACACAACATTAGCAAATAAACATATCCCTATATTTATTTAAATAAAAAACTTAGAACAACTAACAAGATTAAAGGCTAGAGAATGATACTAATATAAATTGCATAGGAAAAATTATGAAAAGTTAGTATAGCATGCATAACAAGCAAATACATGCATGCTTAATTCATAACTTACATACTTATATATCAATCAGAATACGAAACATATCATATTTTTCAATACAATCACATTTGATTCCAATTTTTTCTTGAGGAAAATAAATCAAAATGTTCTAAACTTTATGATATTCTAGCCCGCGCATCGAGCGGGCCACTCTGCTAGTTGTTGTAAAAGACTCTCAAAATAATATAAGTGAAGTATGAGAGATCAACAATTTCTATAAAATTAAGCCACCACCGTGCTCTAAAAGATATAAGTGAAGCACTAGAGCAAAAATTATCTAGCTCAAAAGTTATAAATGAAGCACATAGAGTATTCTAACAAATTTCAAATCAAGTATTTCTCTCCCAATAGGTGTGTACATCAAGGATGATTGTGGTAAACTACAAAGCAAACACTAATATGATACACGACGCTCCAAGCAAAACACATATCATGTGGTGAATAGAAATATAGCTCCAAGTAAAGTTACCGATAGACGAAGATGAAAGAGGGGATGCCTTCCGGGGCATCCCCAAGCTTAGGATTTTGGTAATCCTTGAATATCTTGGGGTGCCATGGGCATCCCCAAGATTAGGCTTTTGCCACCCTTTATTCCATAATCCATCAAATCTTTATCCAAAACATGAAAACTTCACAACACAAAACTCAACAGGAAATCTCATAAGCTCCGTCAGTGCAAGAAAGAAAAACCACCACATAAGGTATTGTAATGAACTCATTCTTTATTTATATTGGTGTAAACCTACTGTATTCCAACTTCTCTATGGTTCATACCCCTACATACTAGCCATAGATGCATCAAAATAAGCAAACAACACACGAAAATCAGAATCTGTCAAAAACAGAACAGTCTGTAGCAACCGGTAACTTCCGAATACTTCTGTATCTCCAAAATTCCTACCAAAATAGGAAGTCCTAGGCAATTTGTCTATTGATCTACAGCAAAATGAATCAACGCAAAATCATGATTCTGTGATTTATTGAATTTTTTCTCGTGAGCGCAAAGTTTCTGTTTTTCAGAAGAATCAAATTAACTCTTACCATAGGTTATCCTATAGGTTGTACTTGGCACAAACACTAATTAAAGCAATAAAACACATCTAACCAGAGAGTAGATAAATTATTTATTACTAAACAGGAACAAAAATCAAGGGACAAAAATAAAATTCGGTTGCCTCCCAACAAGCGCTTTTCTTTAAAGCCTTTTTAGCTAGGCATTGAGATTTGAATGATGCTCACATAAAAGACAATAATTGAAGCATAAAGAGATCATCATAAAACATGTGACAAACACATCTAAGTCTAACATACTTCCTATGCATAGGCATATTATAAGAAAACAAATTTGCAAGGCAAGCAAAAACTAGCATATGCAAGGAAGAAGAAAGAGACGATAGCAATCTCAACATGACGAGAGGTAATTTAGTAACATGAAATTTTCTACAACCATATTTTCCTCTCTCATAATAATTACATGTGGGATCATAAGCAAATTCAACAAAATAGCTATCACATAAAATATTTTCAACACGATCCACATGCATGCAAAGTTGACACTCTTCCAAAATAGTCGGATTATCATTAACTAAAGTCATGACCTCTCCAAACCCACTTTTATCAAAAAATTCATAAGATTGATCAAAATCCAAATATGTGGGATCTAAAGTTGACACTCTTCCAAACCCACTTTCAATAATATTGCAAACACTATTATCAATCTCATATTCATCATGGGGCTTAAATAAATTTTCAAGATCATAAAAAGAATCACCCCAATCATGATCATTGCAACAAGTAGTAGGCATAGCAAAACTCCCCAAGCTTAGGGTTTTGCATATTATTAGCACAATTGACATCAAGAGAATTTATAGTAACATCATTGCAATCATGCTTTTCATTGAAGGAACTACCAAGTATGGGTGCAGTAGCAACGATCTCATGTTTAACATAAGGAACTATAGGAAATTCATCTTCATAAATATTGTCATCATGGCCACAAGAATAGCAAGCATCATGTTCATCAAGGGATATTTCAATCAAATCATCGGAATCATTATCTACAGATTCATGCATGTCATTATTTTCTTCCAAAGCAACAGTCATTCTCTCAATAAATTCTTTGACATAGACATTATGAGCATAGATTTCATAGAAATATTTAAGTATGTCAAAATTTTCAGATTCGTAGAGAGTAATATCGTACTTTTCAATCAAAGAAGCAACTTCATAAGCACCCTTAAAAGCAACAAATTCTTCAATTTGTTCGATATTATAGTAACTATAGAAACCCTTTGCATAAGAAGATAAGATTTCATTTTCATTAACTCACATAAGTCGGGAAGGTGTTTTTTAGGGTTCTTAGAGCAACAAGTAAAATCACAAATTTCACAAAGATTCCAGGCATAACACATCAATCTGTTTTTCAGACAAACGGTGACGCACAAAATGAGCATGCTCATCTAAAGATTTCCCATCAACTTGGCTAGTTGGGGTTTCAGCACGAGAGCATAAGGATCTAAGATGATCCAAGTAGAACACTTTAAGTGGATCCATATCAATAGGATTTTAGCAAGCAAAGATGCAAGCACATAGAAGGCACATGGAGACACAAGCAAACATAAGATCGAACGAAAGAGGGGCAAATAAAACGGCAAGGGTGAAGTGGGGGAGAGGAAAACGAGAGGCAAATGGCAAATAATGTAATGCGAGGGAGATGAGTTTGTGATGGGTACTTGGTATGTCTTGACTTGAGCGAAGACCTCCCCGGCAACCGCGCCAGAAATCCTTCTTTCTACGTCTTGAGCTTGCGTTGGTTTTACTTGAAGAGGAAAGGGTGATGCAGCACAGTAGCGTAAGTATTTCCCTCAGTTTTTGAGAACCAAGGTATCAATCCAGTAGGAGGATCCTCACAAGTCCCGCGTACCTACACAAACAAACAAAGAACTCGCAACCAACGCAATAAAGGGGTTATCAATCCCTTCACGACCACTTGCGAAAGTGAGATCTGATGGAGATAATATGATAAGATAAATATATTTTTGGTATTTTATGATATAGATTCGAAAAGTAAAGATGCAAATAAAAGTAGATTGAAAGCTTATATGATAAGAGATAGATACGGGGGCCATAGGTTTCACTAGTGGCTTCTCTCAAGATAGCATATTTATTACGGTGGGTGAACAAATTACTGTCGAGCAATTGATAGAAAAGTGAATAATTATGAGATTATCTAGGCATGATCATGTATATAGGCATCACGTCCGTGACAAGTAGACCGACTCCTGCCTGCATCTACTACTATTACTCCACGCATCGACCGCTATCCAGCATGCATCTAGAGTATTAAGTTCATGAAGAAAAGAGTAACACATTAAGAAAGATGACATGATGTAGAGGGATAAACTCATGCAATATGATATAAACCCCATCTTTTTATCCTCGATGGCGACAATACAATACATGCCTTGCTGCGCTTGCTGTCACTAGAAAAGGACACGCAAGATTGAACCCAAAGCTAAGCACTTCTCTCATGGCAAGAAAGATCAATCTAGTAGGCCAAACCAAACCGATAATTCGAAGAGACTTGCAAAGATAACTTAATCACACATAAAAGAATTTGGAGGAGATTCAAATATTTCTCATAGTTAAACTTGATCATAAACCCACAATTCGTCGGATCTCGACAAACACACCGCAAAAGGAGTTACATCGAATAGATCTCCAAGAAGAGGAAGGAGAACTTTGTATTGAGAATCAAAGAGAGATAAGAAGCCGTCTAGCTAATAACTATGGACCCGAAGGTCTGTGATAAACTACTCACAACTCATCGGAGAGGCCTTGGAGTTGATCTAGAGGCCCTCAGTGGTGGATTCCCCCTCCGGCGGAGCGCTGGCGACGGCTCCAAGATGGGATCTCGTGGATACAGAAGGTTACAGTGGTGGAAATAGTTTTTCGTGGGCTCCCCTGATGGTTTCGGGGTACATGGGTATATATAGGAGGAAGGAGTACGTCGGTGGACGCTCGAGGGGCCCACGAGACAGGGGCTGGGCGCGCCCTCCACCCTCGTGGCTGCCTCGCTTGTTTCTTGACTTGCACTCCGAGTCCCCTGGATCACGTTTGTTCCAAAAAGATCGTTCCCTAAGGTTTCATTAAATTTGGACTCTGTTTGATATTCCTTTTCTTCGATATAGTGAAATAGACAAAAAACAGCAATTCGGGCTGGGCCTCCGGTTAGTAGGTTAGTCCCAAAAATGATATAAAAGTGTAAAGTAAAGCGCATAAACATCCAAAACGGTTAATATAATAGCATGGAACAATCAAAAATTATAGATACGTTGGAGACGTATCAGCCGCCTGCCGGGTATGAGGCCGCCGCAGCCACCTGCCACCAATCCATCTTCAGTGATGTACTGCTGCACCACCTTGCCTGGCCTCTTTTGCCATCGATGCCACCATGACGCCTGATAACATCACCCTCCTGCGCGAGTCCCTCGCCACACATCGGGCGCCGAGTCTCCACTGCACCATGCCGCCTAGAAACGCCACCATTAATGTGCAGGATGAATCACCGCTCCGCCAATTATTCCTCCCACTGGTCCCTCGAGCCCGTGTACACCTCCAAGAATGATGCCACAAGAGGAAATCGACACAATAATGTTGTCATCTGATCTCCTGATCTAGGGTTTTCCCCGGAGGTAGCAGATAGTGGCCTGGAACTTTTCCACATCGATGCCTTCAACAAGGGAACGACACCGAATAGTGTCGCTATCGCCGGCCTCGGCAGCAGCCGCGTGCAGGTCTTCACCCAGATCTGTTCCAATGGCCTCCATCAAGCGTCTTGTGCGCGGATCGTCCAACACCGTGGCCGCCGCATCGCCCGTCGTGAGTCCACAGCCGCCGACACATCCTCCGCCGTCCGGGGCCGCCGCCCCGGGATCCATCCCTCGTTGGCCGCCGGAACGAAGCCACCGAGCCCCATCGAGGGCGGCCAACGGGGGCGAAGAAGCTAGATCCGGCCAAGCCCGGCCAGGATCCGGCCTCTCCCCGCGCTGAAGCCGAGGTTGCGGCCGCAGGGCCAGGTCCGAGCCGGATCCGCTCCAGCCCTGATTCGCCGCCACCCCATGGTCTTGCACCGTGCATCCACCACGGCGTAGACGCCCGCCCGCACCGCAAGGCCGAGAGCCCCGTCGCCGCCACGCCCCGCACCAGCGTCACGCCCCCGCCGCGCTGCCGCATCTCGTGCTCCCGCCACACACCGGGAGGGGAAGAGAATCCCGCCGCCGCCGATGCCCACGGGCTTCACCGGCGGCGCCCTGGCTTCACCGGCGCCCTCGGGCGGCGGCAGGGGAAGGGAGGTTGGAGGAGGTGGCCGTGGAGTTGAGGATAGGGTTCGCCCGACGCCGCTCACGAGAGCGATGCTGGACGAGGGGATAGGAGAAATTGTATATGCCAAATTGTATACATATACATGTGTATGTGAATGGTCGTGCGAGATATTCGATGATATATATAACGCGTACAATATGTAGTAGCGTAAAATATGTTAGAAATGAAAAAAAATAAATGGAAAACACTAAATTAAAAGGAAAAATAAATTATAAACCCATAAATCACTAAACCTTTTAGTCATTGTTGGTGTAACCAACCGGGACTAAAGGCCCTTTGCCCCCCGACGAGGGCTCGTGCCACGTCATGGCCCTTTGGTGCCAGTTCGTGACGAACCGACACTAAGGGGGTGGACCTTTAGTCCCCACCCTTTAGTGCCCGTTCCAGAACTGACACTAAAGGTTCTTACGAACCGGGACAATAGCCCTATTCTGCACTAGTGACACAGAACAAGACGAAAGTCCGCCGGTCAAACCCCACTGGCACCCGGTAAGAGATGTATATCGCGCGGGGCCATGGATGGCTGCGGCGTCGATAACTGCCCCGAGAGGGTTCGCAGACCGCGTAGGCCTGCGTGGGGCCCTGATATATCATCAAAAGGGCGACCAAATGCTCAAACACGGAGTGCACAATATTGATGTGGCACCTTCCTCACAAACCGGAAAGTCATGCAGGAAGGTTCAGGGGGTATAACGTGGCAGCCCCCCCCCCCCCCCCCTCATCGAGCAGACAGGGGGAGTCATGTCACTGCATGCGCTCCGACCTGGTACGGCACGCCCGCATGACCTTGCGTGATACACAACAAGAGGAAAATCACCCGGTCAAACCCCTCTAGCACCCGGTCAAAGTCGTAGACCGCGCGGGCCCAATTCCGAGTATTTTGCCGTGGCAAGGCATGGACAATAAGCTAGTTAGGAGTAAAACACAGAAGTGACAAATCCGCCGCAAATAGAAAATAACCATTCTGTCCTTGAGCCCAATTCCGAGCTGACCCGTATTAACCTTTTGCTAACCTTTTTGTTTTCTTGAAACTATTTTGCCAACTTAATACTACACATCATATTAGGTAGTAAGATCTACCCAAAAAATCTCCAAAATAAATTAGAAAAATACAGAAAACACACGTGAGGAGCATAGTGAACGCTACAACTTGCATGCACCGTGTTACGTATATACATGCTCTTTATTATCTTCTTCGTACTCACAACTTTATTGGCTTTTGCGACCTGCCAGGAGCATCCATGCACGCATGCTTGTAAGAGAATCATGCATACAATACTTCTCGAGGTGTTGCAATCGAACCTGGTGTGCATCTCGATGTCACATGACAAAAAAATGTTAAGCGGAATTCACTACTAGCTGAAATTAGCCCCGACAACCATCACGTGCACTGTGTCTCGTGACCAGATTCCTGCCGTTGGAACAAAAACTAATAAGTCCCACTGCAAGTAGATTAGGACTATTTTTTTTACGGTTTAACGTACGACAGTCTTCAACAGCCGTCCGCAGTTAAAGCACTGCAACTAGCATTGGTTCGCTCCACCAAGTTCACTTCGTACTCCTCAGTCCTCACTTACTTCATTCTATTCCCCAACACCCAGCTGCAGTGCAATATTGTTTGCGAGAGAGTCGGAGCTGACCGGAGATAATGGCGGATACGGTGCTGAGCATGGCGAGGTCCATGCTGGTGGGCGCCATCAGCATCGCAGCCTCTGCCGCCGCCGCCGAGATGAGCCTCCTTATCGGCGTGCAGCAGGATATCTGGTACGTTCGCAAGCCAAGCACATACAACAGCTAGTTATAGGTTTTTTATATCATGCACGCCTGATCTTATTTTCTCGTTTATGGCGGCGCAAAATTGCGAGCATACAGGACACGAGCTAGTTGTAGTATGGACCCAAACCCTTGTTCTGAATTTCCTCTCAACCTTTTGTTTGGCAGGTTCATTAAAGATGAGCTAGAAACGATGCAAGCATTTCTCATGGCTGATGAGCTAATCAAGAAGAAAGATATGCTGCTGAAGGTTTGGGCAAAGCAAGTAAGAGACTTGTCGTACAACATTGAAGACTGCCTTGACGAGTTTATGGCCCATGTGGGAAGCCAAAGCTTGTCAAGGCAGCTTATGAAGCTCAAAGATCGCCACCGGATTGCCCTCCAGATTCGCAACCTCAACTGCAGAGTTGAGGAAGTGAGTAGCAGAAACACAAGATACAGCTTAATCAAGATGAATGCCTCTAACACCATTGAAGAGGTAGATTCCTCTTACAAAGACTACTCTTACAAAGAAGGCCTATGAATCTAAGCAAGATATAGGAAATAACTTTTCTTGTTGTGCTTGGATAACAGTCTCACAGTCGTTTTTCAAGTTAGAGCTGGTCAAAGATATTATCAGGCAGCTACTGGGAGTTGATTCATTGAAGAGATGCTTAAAGGAACTTGTTGGGAAGGTTCTGAAAGTTGAAGATCTCGCCAAGTACCTCATAACGAGCTCAGTGATAAGAGGTACTTTATTGTTCTTGATGATATGTGGAACATACATGATTGAAATTGGATTTATGGTATTACCATTCCTCATAATAATAACAAAGGTAGTCGGATAATAGTAACAACACGAGATTTTGGGTTAGCTAAGGAGTGCACTTCTGAGCCACTTATCTACCACCATGAACCCCTACAAATGAGTGATGCCATAGATCTGCTACTCAGAAAGAGTAGAAAAAGATGGGAAGACATGGAAAAAGATACGAACATAGTTAAACAGCTAGTTAAGAAGTGTGGTCGAGTGCCTCTGGCCATACTCACAATTGGGGGCATCCTTAGCACTAAAAAAGTAATCGAGTGGAGACAATTTTATAATCAGCTTCCATCAGAGCTTGAGAACAACCCAAGCCTTGAGGCAGTGAGGAGGATGGTGACCCTAAGCTATAACCACTTGCCATCTCATCTTAAGCCATGCTTTCTTTATCTAAGCATCTTCCCTGAGGACTTTGTAATCCAAATAAGATGTCTGGTAGAAAGATGGATAGCAGAGGGTTTGGTTAAAGGTAGGGTGGGTTTGAGCATTGAGGATGTTGGTAAAGGCTATGTTATCGAGTTAATCAACCGAAACATGATTCAGCCCTCAAGAGTGAACATAGAAGGAAGTATTAAGAGCTGTCAAGTGCATGATATCATGCGTGATGTCATGGTCTCAATTTCTAGAGAGGAAAATTTTGTTTCCTTGATGGGAAATGATATAACCAATAAAGTAGGGGAGAAGGCCCGCCACATAGCATACCATGGTAGCAGGTGTTCAAAGATGCACATGGATCAGAGTCATGTCCGATCATTAAGTGTCTTTGGTGGGAGACCCGTGAAGCCACCAACTTCTCTTTGTTCATCCCAGTTGAAGATGCTAAGGGTTTTGGATCTGCAGAATGCACAGTTTGTAGTTACACAAAAGGATATCGACAACATATGGTTGTTGCACCACTTGAAGTACGTGAATATTCGGTGTCTTAGAGGATATCCAAAAATTCATGCACTTCCAACATCAATAGGGAAACAAAAGGGCTTGCAAGTTTTGGACTTAAGAGACACTCGAATCACAACAATACCAACCGAGATCTGTAAACTCCAAAATCTCCGTAGCCTCCGTTGTAGTAAAAGCAGCTCCGTCCGTCTTCGACCTTATCATAAATTTTTTCCTCGAGCTAGGAAGAATGGAAGATATTCAGATAATGAGACAAAAGGTGTGAAGGTGCCAAGAGGCATAGGCAATTTAAATGAGTTGGACATACTTGAGGTTGTGGACATCAGACGAACTAGTTGCAAAGCAATTGAAGAGCTCGGAGAGCTTATACAGCTAAAAAAATTGAGTGTGACAATGAAAAAGGTTACCAGCAAAAAATGCAAAGTATTTTGTGCAGCCCTCCAAAGCTGTTTTCACTTCGCTCTCTGAGTCTGGATTCTATTAGTAAAATTGAAGTGGGTACACTTAAGTGGCTGGATCGTATTACCTCCCCACCTGCACTCTTGAGGACCTTCAAATTACGTGGACATCTCGGAAAGATGCCAAGCTGGTTTGGTAATCTTATGCACTTAGCGAAGATTTACTTAGAGGCGTCCGGTGTTCGGTCGGAACGAACTCTCACAGATTGACTGCCCGCCTCTGGCAGGGCAGGATCCGGCGAACGAGCATGACCTTGATCACGTTGACAAGCTTGATGTTCGTGTCCTTCATGCTTTTGATGCATGTCTGGAGTCCGGTCAGCTCCGTAGAATCGCCCCAGGACAGGCCCTTCCTTTCCCAGGAGGTGAGCTGCATGGGGGCTCCGGATCTGAATTCAGGGGCCACTGCCCAGTTGGCGCCGCGTGGCCCGGTGATTTAGAACCACCCCGATTGCCACCCTTTTATGGTCTCCGCAAAGGAGCCGTCGAGCGATGTGACGTTAGGCATTCTGCCCACCATGGCCCCTCCGCACTCTGCTTGTTGGCCGCTCACAACTTTCGGCTTCACGCAGAAGGTTTGCAGCCATAGGCTGAAGTGAGGCCGGATGCGGAGGAAGGCCTCGCATACGACGATGAACGCCGAGATGTTGAGGACGAAGTTCGGGGCTAGATCATGGAAATCTAGCCCGTAGTAGAACATGAGCCCGCGGACGAAGGGATGAAGTGGAAATCCCAGTCCACGGACGAAGTGGGCAATGAATACGACCCTCTCGTGGGGTCCCGGGGTCGGAATGACCTGCCCAGCGTCCGGTAGCCGGTGCGCTATGTCCGCGGCCAAGTATCCGGCCGCCCGAAGATTTGTGATGTGCTTCTCCTTGACGGTGGAAGCCACCCACTTGCCTCCTGCTCCGGACATGTTTAGCTGTGCGGAGAATACTTGGGCTTGGGCGCTGGAGCTCGAGGGGGCAAGATTGGGCAAAGGAGGAAGAAGGCGTGGGTGAAAATGGGGAAATCCTATCCCTTTATACAGGCGCCGAAAGGGGTGCGCCTCCCCACTTGCCCGTTGAGAATCGCTTGTTTCCCAAGCGCCACGATTAATGGCGTGGTGAGATTATCCATACCCGTATTGATGAGAATCCCGTGATAAGGGGACACGATCTTTGCTTTGACAAGACGTGTCAAAGAAACCGCCACGCAATATGCGTTGTAGCTGGTTGGGGGAAAACGGATCGAATAATGATCCGACCGTAATAACATGTCACGTCGTCAGAAAAAGTTTTCAGCAGATTACATTTGTCAAATATCAGTCTCTCTACCATGACATATGAAGATCATCTCGCATATCCGGACACGATCTAAGTGTTCGGTGATTACTTTGAGTATTCGGAGAAGGAACCCGCCTTGCAATGCCGAAGACAATACTTCACGCCGGACTCATCGTCATTGAAGCCTGGTTCAGGGGCTACTGAGGGAGTCCTGGATTAGGGGGTATCCGGACAGCCGGACTGTGTACAACGTCCGGACTATTGAAGCGTGAAGATCCAAGACTCAAGACTTCGGCCCGTGTCCGGATGGGACTCTCCCTGGCGTGGAAGGAAAGCTTGGCGATCCAGATATTGTGTTTCCTTTCTTGTAACCGACTCCATGTAAACCCTAGCCCTCTCCAGTGTCTATATAAACCGGAGAGGTTGGTCCTTAGAAGGCTGATCACAATTACAATCATACCATCATAGGCTAGCTCTTAGGGTTTAGCCTCTACGATCTCGTGGTAGATCTACTCTTGTACTACCCATATCATCAATATTAATCAAGCAGGAAGTAGGGTTTTACCTCCATCGAGAAGGCCCGAACCTGGGTAAAGATCTGTGTCCCTTGCTTCCTGTTACCATCAGCCTTGACGCACAGATCGGGACCCCCTACCCGAGATCCGCCGGTTTTGACACCGACAGGGGCCACACCCCGGAGACACATGCATGTATGAGGGGCTGGTGCGACGCTCCGGTGGCATTGCTACCCTTCCAGGGACCCTATCCCACCTAACCCTGGAGCGATTGACCACGAGATCTAGCCCTTTGACTTTCCACGGACGGGCTTTGACCAGAGGACCTCTCCACCCGGTTGTGTCAGGTCATCCCAGAGGGACACCTGGGAGCAACATCCGGGCCAAACCACAGCTACATCCTCTCCGTGTAGACCCAAGGTGTTCGCTTTCCCCTGCAGGTGCCGGCGGCGGCGCCGTCCGTGAGCGGGGCCACACCTCGGAGACGTGTGCCGCATCTTCGAACATGCCACAACATCACCCCGCATGGATGAGGGGCCGGTGCGACACTCCGGTGGCATTGCTACCCCCAGGGACCCCATCCCGCCTAACCCTTGAGCAGTTGACCATGAGATCTAGCCCTTTGACTTTCCACGGACGGGCTTTGACCAGTGGACCTCTCCACCCGGTTGTGTCAGGTCAGCCCAGAGGGACACCTGGGAGCAACATCCGGGCCAAACCCACAGCTACGTCCCCTCCGTGTAGACCCGACGCGTCCGTTTCCCCCTCCAGGTACCGGTGGCGGCGCCGTCCGTGAGGTAGGCCACACCTGGAGACGCGTGCATGTATGAGGGGCCGATGCGACGCTCTGGTGGCCTTCCTACCCTTCTAGGGACCCGTCCCGCCTAACCCTGGAGCGGTTGGCAACGAGATCTAGCCCTTTGACTTCCCAAAGGCGGGCTTTGACCAGTGGACGGTTGTGTCAGGTCACCCCAGAGGGACACCTGGGAGCAACATCCGGGCCAAACCCACGGCTACATCCCCTCCGTGTAGACCCGACGCGTTAGTTTCCCCCTCCAGGTGTAGACGGCGGCGCCGTCCGTGAGGGGGGCCACACCCCGGAGACGCGTGTCGCATCTCGGGCATGCCACAACACCACCCCGCATGTATGAGGGGCCGGTGCGACGCTCCGGTCGCGTTGCTACCCCCATGGATCCCGTCCCGCATAACCCTGGAGCAGTTGACCACGAGATCTAGCCCTTTGATATCCCATAGACGGTCTTTGACCAGTGGACCTCTCCACCCGGTTGTGTCAGGTCAGCCCATAGGGACACCTGGGAGCAACATCCGGGCCAAACCCACAACTACATCCCCCCTCCAGGTACCGGTGGCGGCGCCGTCCGTGAGGGGGGCCACACCCCGGAGACGCATGCATGTATGAGGGGCCAGTGCGACGCTCCGGTGGCATTGCTACCCTTCCAGGGACCCCGTCCCACCTAACCCTGGAGCGGTTGACCACGAGATCTATCCCTTTGTCTTTCCACGGACGGGCTTTGACCAGAGGACCTCTCCACCCGGTTGTGTCAAGTCAGCCCAGAGGGACACCTGGAAGCAACATCCGGGCCAAACTACAGCTACATCCTCTCCGTGTAGACCCGAGGCGTTCGCTTTCCCCTCCAGGTGCCGGCGGCGGCGCCGTCTGTGATGGGGGGCCACACCCCGGAGAAGCGTGCCGCATCTTCGAACATGCCACAACACCACCCCGCATGTATGAGGGGCCGGTGCGACGCTCCGGTGGCGTTGCAACCCCCAGGGACCCCGTCCCGCCTAACCCTGGAGTGGATGACCATGAGATCTAGCCCTTTGAATTTCCATGGACAGGCTTTCACTAGTGGACCTCTCCACCCGGTTGTGTAAGGTCAGCCCAGAGGGTCACCTGGGAGCAACATCCGGGCCAAACCCACAGCTACATCCCGTCTTTGTAGACCCGATGCGTTTGTTTCCCCCTCCAGGTACCGGTGGCGGCGCCGTCCGTGAAGTGGGCCACACCTCGGAGACGCGTGCATGTATGGGGGGCCGTCGCGACGCTCTGGTGGCATTGCTACCCTTCCAGGGACCCCGTCCCGCCTAACTCTGTAACGGTTGACAACGAGATCTAGCCCTTTGACTTCCCACAGACGGGCTTTGACCAGTGGAAGGTTGTGTCAGGTCACCCCAAAGGGACACCTGAGAGCAACATCCGGGCCAAACCCACGGCTACACCCCCACCGTGTAGACCCGACGCGTCCGTTTACCCCTCCAGGTGCAGACGGCAGCACCGTCCGTGAGGGGGGCCACTCCCCGGAGACGCGTGCCGCATCTCGGACATGCCACAACACCACCCCGCATGTATGAGGGGCCGGTGCGACGCTCCGGTCGCATTGCTACCCCCAGGGACCCCGTCCCGCCTAACCCTGGAGCGGTTGACAACGAGATCTAGCCCTTTGACTTCCCACAGACGGGCTTTGACCAGTGGACGGTTCTGTTAGGTCACGCCAGAGGGACACCTGAGAGCAACATCTGGGCCAAAGCCACGGTTACATCCCCTCTGTGTAGACCCGACGCGTCCGTTTCCCCCTCGAGGTGCAGACGGCAGCGCCGTCCGTGAGGGGGGCCACACCCCGGAGACACGTGCCGCATCTCGGACATGCCACAACACCACCCCGCATGTATGAGGGGCCAGTGCGACCCTCCGGTCGCATTGCTACCCCCAGGGACCCCGTCCCGCCTAACCCTGGAGCGGTTGACCACGAGATCTAGCCATTTAATTTCCCATAGACGGGATTTGACCAGGGGACCTCTCGACCCGGTTGTGTCTGGTCAGCCCATAGGGACACCTGGGAGCAACATCCGGGCCAAACCCATAGCTACATCCCCTCCGTGTAGACCCGACGCATCCGTTTCCCCCTCCAGGTAACGGCGGCGGCGCCGTCCGTGAGGGGGCACACTGAGACGCTGCACGCTTCTTGGACATGCCACAACACCCCCCCGCATGTATGAGGTGCCGGTGCGACGCTCCGGTGGCATTGCCACCCCCCCCCCCCCCCGGGCCCCTGTCCCGCCGAACCCTAGAGCAGTTGACCACGAGATCTAGCCCTTTGACTTTCCACGGACGGGCTTTGACCAGTGGACCTCTACACCCGGCTGTGTCAGGTCAGCCCATAGGGACACCTGGGAGCAACATCCGGGCCAAACCCACAGCTACATCCCCTCCGTGTAGACCCGACGCATCTGTTTCCCCCCTCCAGGTCCTGGCGTCGGCGCCGTACGTGAAGGGGGCCCACACCCCGGAGATGCGTGCAGCCTCTTCGGACATGCCACACCACCACCCCACATGTATGAGGGGCCGGTGCGATGCTCCGGTGGCATTGCTACCCCCAGGACCCCGTCCCGCCTAACCCTAGAGCGGTTGACTACGAGATCTAGCTCTTTGACTTTCTACGGATGGGCTTTGACAAGCGGACCTCTCCACCCGGTTGTGTCAGGTCAGCCCATAGGGACACCTGGGAGCAACATCCGGGCCAAATCCACAGCTACATCCCCTCCGTGTAGACCCGACGCGTCCATTTCCCCCTCCAGGTGCCGGCGGTGGCGCCGTCCGTGAGGTGGGCCACACGCCGGTGATGCGTGCCGCCTCTTCGGACATGCCACAACACCACGCGGTTGTCCACTAGTAGAAAAACGGTCAAATCTGAGACACATTAGTACCGGTTTGCATATGAGCCGACACTAATGTGTCCATTAGTGTCAGTTCAAATGACTAGGCGGGAGGAGATCTTTAGTACCGACGGTTCAATGCGAATCTTTAGTACCGGTTCGTGCCACGAACCGGTACTAAAGGTTCTAGCCGGGCACTAGCATCTTTAGTAGCGGTTCGTGGCACGAACCGGTAGTAAAGAGGTTGTGGCAGGGCTATTTTTAGTCCCACCTCGCTCCCCTAGCAAGATTTTGACCACCTTCAATATGTTACTTCTCAAACTATCACAAGCATTTGGTCTTCATTGAACTCTATGTGTACGATATGTGGCTGCAATAGGAGTCTTCGCCGGTTCTTAAATCGGGGGTAGTTTCCTATTGACAATTTAGATTCTATACAAAAAGATCATTAATGATCAATGAATTTTTTATGTACTTCTCTTTAGCAGTGGCGCGTTTTGGCTGAAAGGCGGTACTGATCAATGTATTTTTTCTGCGTTCAGATGCATAATTTTAATATGTTACTTCTCAAACTATCACAAGCATTTGGTCTTCATTGAAGTATATGTGTATAATTTGTGGACTCAATATGAGGCTTCACCGGTTTCTAAACCGTTGAGGATTCATATTGACAATTCAGATTATACAAAAAGATCATTGATAATCAATGTATTTTTTATGTATATTTTTACATGTTTACGCTCTCACACTCTCCACTCACTCGGTCTCCCCCTCAATCCCCCGCGACGTCATCAATTTCCAACACGTTCTGACAACATTTGTCGTTTTTCAGTAACAAATTTGTTTAGATCAGAGCTTCAAAACTGGACGCACTTCGTGTACAAATTGGACAATCTCTTTCAGAGTATCAGGGTTTCAGACGAGAACTCATCAGTTACACGGGCACTTTATTTTTTTAACTTATTTGAACTCCAGACTTTTTTTGAGCCGGCATTATGCAGCATTTGGAGCGACGTCATCAATTTCCAACACGTTCTGACATCATTTCCTGTTTTTCAGTCACCGATTTGTTTAGATCAGAGCTAAATGACCGTGAAAAGATAATCACTACAAAACGAACTCTGAAAATGTTGAAGGTATCATCATTTCACCCGCATAGCATGTGCGAAAGAGTAGAGAGGGTCACGGCAAAAACTGGACGAACTTCGTGTACAAACTGGACAATCTCTTTCGGAGTATCAGGGTTTCGGACGAGAACTCTTCTGTTACACGGGCACTTCATTTTTTTAACTTATTTGAACTCCAGACTTTTTTGAGCCGGCATTATGCAGCATTCGAAGCGACGTCATCAATTTCCAACACGTTCTAACATCATTTGCTGTTTTTCAGTCATTTACCAATTTGTTTAGAGAGCTAAATGACCGTGAAACAGTAAATCACAACAAAACGAACTCTGAAAAAGCAGAAAAGAAAAAACTATATAAAAAATTTACTCAAAAATAAATAGAAGAAAATAAATAATGCAGAAAAGAAAAAACTATATAAAGCAAAAATATTCACAAAGAAACTAAATCCAGAAAAAAAAAACTACTCAGAAATAAATAGAAGAAAAAAAATAAAGCAGAAAAGAAAAAACTATATAAAAAATTACTCAAAAATAAATAAAAGAAAATAAATAATGCAGAAAAGAAAAAAATTATATAAAAAATTGTTGGGGCGCTGTCCGGTGGGCCTGCCAGACCTAGGGTGTGCAAATTCAGGCCCACAAGGGCCGGCAGGCTCATAGGGCAGCGCGCCCTAGTTAGGCCCAGAAGCCTGCTATATAGAGGAGTACGAAAGAGCAGCCGCGGCTGGGTTTATAAACTAGTGCGGCTTCCCTTCGCTCGGCGAGGTGGGACTAAAAATAGTGCACTGCGGGTGGCAGCACACGACCATTAGTACCGGTTGGTGGCTCCAAAAGGCACTAATGTGTTGCCCTTTACTACCGGTTGGAGCCACCAACCGGTACTAAAGGCCGTTGTTCCCGCCGCTTGGGCTGGCCAAAATTGGCCTTTAGTACCGGTTGGTGGCTCCAACCGGTACTAAAGGCCCCTCCTATATATATGGAACTTACGAAAAATTAGTTCCATCGACACTTCTTCTCCAGTTCTCTCATGACATCTATCACCGGCCTTGCTTCGCTGTAGCGTCGCCCGCCGCTCCCTCGATCGCCGCCCTTGCGTCATCGCCGTCCCCACCGCCCTCGCCGCCCCGCCTCCCATCGTCGCCGTCCCCGTCGTCGCCGCCTCCGCCGCCCGTCGTCGCCATCCCCGCCGCCCATACGCCCGCTCGATCGTACCCACACACACACACATACACACACACATACACACACGCATACACACACACACACATACACACACGCATACACACACACACACACACACACACACACGCACACACACACGCACACACTACACACACATGTACGGACACACATACACACACACATTTTTTTTACTTATTTTTTGTTTTCTATTGTTTAGATGAATTAATTAATATAACTAGTTTATTTTTAGAATGTTAGAATGTTAATGTTAGATGAATTAGAACTAGTTTATTTTTAGTAAGAAAATTTAGGTATATGAGATTATTTGAACAAGTTGAAATAATATAACTAGTTTATTTTTAGTAACAAAATTTAGGTATATGAGATTATTTGAACTAGTTGAATTAATATAACTAGTTTATTTTTAGTAAGAAAATGTAGGTATATGAGATTATTTGAACTAGTTGAATTAATATAACTAGTTTATTTTTAGTAATAAATTTAGGTATATGAGATTATTTGAACTAGTTGAATTAATATAACTAGTTTATTTTTAGTAATAAATTTAGGTATATGAGATTATTTGAACTAGTTGAATTAATATAACTAGTTTATTTTTAGTAAATGCTTAGTTGAACTAGTTGAATTAATAGAACTAGTTTATTTTTAGTAAGAAAATTTAGGTATATGAGATTATTTGAACTAATTAAAATTTAGGTATATGAGATTTTAATAGAACTAGTTTATTTCCATTCAAGCAAACATGTCCGACGCTCGGTAGACAGGACCTACTACTGTCTCGGAGCTGAACTAAACTGCGAGGAGATAAGTCATTATGTTTCATGGCTTGAGGATATTCATATTGTCAAGACAAATTTTCTTCCTGCACTTAGAAATGTTATTACTCAAAACGTTCGACCAATAGTGATCGTATTGAACTACGGTCACATCTATTTAGGAATGATGGTAAGATTTTTACTATTGTCCTCAGTGCATCTTTTGCATACATAATTTTTTTGCTAAACTTTCATTGCTAAGTATATTAATTAAGTACTATACGATGTTCTTCAACAGGGACTCCCGATGACAGTTGTGCCTCAGGGGATCGAGACTAAAGGTCGCATGTCAATTGTTAGCTTACGGCCAAGATATCCTACATTGCACATGAGTGCATTCAGGATTTCTAGAAGCGATGAATGCTTAATAGTGAAAGAATGGAGGAAAATTGTTAACGATCGCAGAGAAGTACTAGGGGGCAGCAATGAGAAGTGCAGCCCATGATTAGGAGACAGGTTCATCTGCATGCTCCAGTATGATGAATCAGGAGGGCTATACATGTTCTATGCTTTTTTACCTGAGAGAGAGCGGCAGGAGTGATTTAGCTAGTTTATGCTCTTAGTACTTGTCCTTTCATGTACGTGTTCTTCGTTCTGGGCTTAATCTCAAAGAGTGATTTGCTTTTGTGGTGTTATATATGAACGCTTATAATATCA
Organism: Aegilops bicornis; assembly: GCA_021605145.1. Classification (NCBI taxonomy): domain Eukaryota; kingdom Viridiplantae; phylum Streptophyta; class Magnoliopsida; order Poales; family Poaceae; genus Aegilops; species Aegilops bicornis. Next base: position 47,643,698 of record CM038675.1, on the reverse strand, counting down.
TGACAATCATGTTGAACTCGATGATATTTTTGCTTCTGGTACAAGTGAATGTTTCTTCTTTAAGCTAGTGTTGGTGGTGATTAGATAGCGGTAATGACTATGATGATTAAATAGTGATAATGAGGACTACGTTGATTTTTAGCTAGCTAGCTAGAGTATATATACTCATGTTGATGAAATGATGCAAGAGTTTTTATATTAATATGATGATGATGATGAGTTATTATATCATTTAATGAAAGAAACCGCAGATTAGTTTTAGCTGGATGGATCCTACCTAGGTGATCAGCTATATGTATATATTATACTTGATCACCTAATTAGGTGATCAAGTATAATATGGATATGGCATATACTTGATCACTTATCTAGTACCTAGATCCAATGCATCCAGTCGAAACTAATCCGCGGTACTTTCACCTAATGATTTAACAACTCATTATAATGTAAAACAATCACTAAATTAAATTGAAAACACAAAATTAAAGGAAAAACAAAAAAACACCCAAACATTTAGTACCGGTTGGTGTTACCAACCGGTACAAATGTCCTACACGCACCCGGGCCTGGCTCGTGCCACGTGGTGGCACTTTAGCGCCAGTTCGAACCGGCACTAGTAGAAAAAGGGGCAAATCTGAGAAACATTAGTACCGGTTTGCATATGAGCCGGCACTAATGCGTTCATTAGTGCCGGTTCAAATGACTAGGCGGGAGGAGACCTTTAGTACTGGTTCAGTGCGAATCTTTTGTACTGGTTCGTGCCACGAACCGGTACTAAAGGTGCTGGCCGGGCACCAGCATCTATAGTACCGGTTCGTGTCACGAACCGGTACTAAAGAGGTTGTGGCATGGGCTATTTTTAGTCCCACCTCGCTCCCCTAGCAAGAATTTGACCACCTTAAATATGTTACTTCTCAAACTATCACAAGCAATTGGTCTTCATTGAACTCTATGTGTAGGATCTGTGGCTGCAATAGGAGTCTTCGTCGGTTCTTAAATCGGTGGTAGATTCCTATTGTCAATTTAGACTCTATACAAAAAGATCGTTGATGATTAATGTATTTTTTATATGTACTTCTCTGTAGCAGTAGCGCGTTTTGACTGAAAGGCGGTACTGATCAATGTATTTTTTCTGCATTCAGATGCACAATTTAAATATGTTATTTTTCAAACTATCACAAGCATTTGGTCTTTATTGAACTCTGTGTGTATAATTTGTGGACTCAATATGAGTCTTCACCGGTTTGAGACGAGAACTCATCAGTTACACGGGCACTTCATTTTTTTAACTTATTTGAACTCCAGACTTTTTTTGAGCCGGCATTATGCAGCATTCGAAGCGACGTCATCAATTTCCAACACGTTCTGACATCATTTGCTGTTATTCAGTCACCGATTTGTTTAGATCAGAGCTAAATGACCGTGAAAATGGAAATCACTACAAAACAAACTCTGAAAATGTTAAAGGTATCATCATTTCACCCCGCATAGCATGTGCGAAAGAGTGTAGAGGGTCACGGCAAAAACTGGACGAACTTCGTGTACAAACTGGACCATCTCTTTCGGAGTATCAGGGTTTTGGACGAGAACTCATGATCAGTTACACGGGCACTTCTATTTTTCAGTCATTTACCAATTTGTTTAGAGAGCTAAATGACCGTGAAACAGTAAATCCGAGCAAAACGAACTCTGAAAAAGCAGAAAAGAAAAAACTATATAAAAAAATTACTCAAAAATAAATAGAGAAAATAAATAATGCAGAAAAGAAAAAAAAATAGATAAAGCAAAAATATTCACAAAGAAACGAAATACAGCAAAAAAACTACTCAGAAATAAATAGAAGAAGAAAATAAAGCAGAAAAGAAAAAACTATATAAAAATTACTCAAAAATAAATAGAAGAAAATAAATAATGCAGAAAAGAAAAAAATTATATAAAGCAAAAATATTCACAAAGAAACTAAATACAACAAAAAAACTAATTGACAACTAATTTCTATTGACAGCTTATTTCCATTCAAGGAAACATGTCCGGCGCTTGGTAGACAGGACCTACTACTGTCCCGGAGCTGAACTAAACTGCGAGGAGATAAGTCATTATGTTTCATGGTTTGGGGATCTCTAAATGCATCCAGTCGAAACTAATCTGCGGTACTTTCACTAAATTAAATTGAAAACACAAAACTAAAGCAAAAATTAAAAAAAAACACCCAAACATTTAGTACCGGTTGGTGTTACCAACCGGTACTAAATACCTACACGCACCTCGGCCTGGCTCGTGCCACGTGTTTGCACTTTAGCGCCGGTTCGTGACGAACCGGTACTAAAGGGGGGACCTTTACTCCCCACTCTTTAGTGCCGGTTGGCAAATCGGCACTAAAGGCCGTCACGAACCGGCACTAAAGGCCGGTTCTGCACTAGTGCGGTACTAAAGGGGGGGTCCTTTAGTCCCCACTTTTTAGTGCCGGTTGGCGAACCGGCACTAAAGGACGGTTCTGCACTAGTGGTGATAGGTCATCCCGTAGAAACAATTGGGAGCAACGACCCCTCCGTATATATAGACCCGATGCGGCTGTTTCCGCCCTCCAGGTGCCGACAGTGGCCCCGTCCGTGAGGGGGGCACACCGCGGACGTGAGGGGGGTCAGACTTGTTGGGGAACGTTGCAGAAAATTAAAATTTTTCCTACGGTTTCACCAAGATCCATCTATGAGTTCATCTAGCAACGAGTCATGGGAGAGTGATTGCATCTACATACCACTTGTAGATCGGCAGGCGGAAGCGTTCAATGGAGCAGGGATGATGGAGTCGTACTTTCGCCGTGATTCAGATCACCGATGACCTAGTGCTGAGCGGACAACACCTCCACGTTCAACACACGACGGAGCGGATGGCGTCTCCTCCTTCTTGATCCAGCAAGGGAAAGGAGAGGTTGATGATGATCCAGCAGCACGACGGCGTGGTGGTGGATGCAGAGAACTCCGGCGGGGCTTTGCTGGCGACTCACGGGAGGAGGAGGAGGTGTAGCAGGAAGGAGGCGCCAAGGGCTTGGTGCGGCCACCTCCCTCCCTCCCTTTATATAGGTGCAAGAGAGGGGAGGGCAGCCTTGCCCCTTCCTCCAAGGAAGGGAGTGCGGCCAAGAGGGGGAGTCCATCCTCCCCAAGGCACCTCGGAGGTGCCTTCCCTCTTAGGACTCTCCCTCCCCAAGTCCCCTTGGCGATTGGGCCTCTTGGGGCTGGTGCCCTTGGCCCATAATGGCCAAGGTGCACCCCCACCAGCCCATGTGGCCCCCCGGGGCACGTGGACCCCCCCCCCCCCGATGGACCCCCGGACCCCTTTCGGCACTCCCGGTACAATACCGATAAAGTGCGAAACTTTTCCGGCGACCAAAACAAGACTTCCTATATATAAATATTTACCTCCGGACCATTCCGGAACTCCTCGTGACGTCCGGGATCTCATCCGGACTCGAACAACATTCGGTTTGCTGCATACTCATATTCATACAACCCTAGCGTCACCGTACCTTAAGTGTGTAGACCTACGGGTTCGGGAGACACGCAGACATGACCGAGACGGCTCTCGGGCAATAACCAACAGCGGGATCTGGATACCCATGTTGGCTCCCACATGTTCCACGATGATCTCGTCGGATGAACCACGATGTCAAGGACTCAATCGATCCCGTATACAATTCCCTTTGTCTAGAGGTATTGTACTTGCCCGAGATTCGATCGTCGGTATCCGATACCTTGTTCAATCTCGTTACCGGCAAGTCTCTTTACTCGTTCCGTAACACATCATCCTGTGATCAACTCCTTGATCACACTGTGCTCATTATGATGATGTCCTATCGAGTGGGCCCAGAGATACCTCTCCGTTTACACGGAGTGACAAATCGATCTCGATTCGTGCCAACCCAATGACACTTTCGGAGATACCTGTAATGCACCTTTATAGCCACCCGATTCGTTGTGACGTTTGGTACACCCAAAGCATTCCTACGGTATCCGGAGTTGCACAATATCATGGTCTAAGGAAATGATACTTGACATTTAGAAAAGCTTTAGCATCTGAACTACACGATATGTGCTAGGCTTAGGATTGGGTCTTGTCCATCACATCATTCTCCTAATGATGTGATCCCGTTATCAATGACATCCAATGTCCATGGTCATGAAACCGTAACCATCTATTGATTAACGAGCTAGTCAACTAGAGGCTTACTAGGGACATGGTGTTGTCTATGTACCCACACATGTATCTGAGTTTCCTATCAATACAATTATAGCATGGATAATAAACGATTATCATGAACAAGGAAATATAATAATAACTAATCTATTATTGCCTCTAGGGCATATTTCCAACAGTCTCCCACTTGCACTAGAGTCAATAATCTAGTTCACATCGCCATGTGATTAACACTCATAGGTCACATCGCCACGTGACCAACATCCAAAGAGTGTACTAGTGTCATTAAACTAGTTCACATCATCATGTGATTAAGACTCAATGAGTTCTAGGGTTTGATCATGTTTTGCTTGTGAGAGAAGTTTTAGTCAACGGGTCTGCAGTATTCAGATCCGTATGTACTTTGCAATTCTCTATGTCATATTGTAAATGTTGCTTCCACGTTCCACTTGAAGCTATTCCAAATGGTTGCTCCACTATACGTATCCGGTTTGCTACTCAGAGTCACTCGGATAGGTGTTAAAGCTTGCATCAACGTAACCCTTTACGCCGAACTCTTTATCACCTCCATAATCGAGAAACATGTCCTTATTTACTCCAAGGACAATTTTGACCGCTGTCCAATGATCCATCTGGATCATTCTTGTACCCCTTGATCGACTCATGGCAAGGCACACTTCGATGCGGTACACAAGATAGCATACCGTAGAGCCTACGCCTAAGGCATAGGGACGACCTTCGTCCTTTCTCTCTTTTCTGCCGTGGTTGAGCTTTAAGTCTTAACTTCATATCTTACATCTCGTGCAAGAACTCCTTCTTTGGTGAACCATCTTGAACACCTTCAAGATCATGTCAAGGTATATGCTCATTTGAAAGTACCATTGAGCGGTTTTGATCTATCCTCATAGATCTTGATGCTCAATGTTCAAGTAGCTTAATCCAGGTTTTCACTTGAAAAACACTTTTCAAATAACCCTATATGCTTTACAGAAAATTCTACATCATTTCTGATCATCAATATGTCAACGACATATACTCATCAGAAATTCTATAGTGCTCCCACTCACTTCTTTGGAAATACAAGTTTCTCATAAACTTTGTATAAACCCAAAAAAATTTGATCATCTCATCAAAGCACACATTCCAACTCCGAGATGCTTACTCCAGTCCTTAGAAGGATTGCTGGAGTTTTGCATATTTGTTAGGGTTCTTCAGGATTGTCAAAACCTTCTGGTTGTATCACATACAACCTTTCCTCAAGAAAACTGTCAAGGAAACAATGTTTTGACATTCTATCTGCAAGATTTCATAAATGATGCAGTAACAGATTTCCTCGCTACGAGTGAGAAAGCCTCACCGTAGTCAACTCCTTGAACTTGTCGAAAAACATCTTAACGACAAGTCGAGCTTTCTTAATGGTAATTCTTACCATCATTGTCTGTCTTCCTTTCAAAAATCCATCCGTACCCAATGGCCTTACGACCATCAAGTATTTCTTCCAAAGTCATGGATCCGTTCTCGGATTTTATGGCCTCGAGCCATCTGGCCGAATCCGGGCCCACCATCGCTTCTCCATAGCTCGTAGGTTCATTGTTGTCTAGCAACATGACCTCTAAGACAGGATTGCATCACCAAGTAGTACGCATCCTTGTCACCCTCCGAGGTACGTTAGTGACTTGATCCGAAACTTCATGATCACTATCATAAGCTTCTACTTCAATTGGTGTAGGTGCCACGGGAACAACTTCTCGTGCCCTGCTACACACTAGTTGAAGTGACGGTTCAATAACCTCATCAAGTCTTCACCATCCTCCCACTCAATTCTTTCGAGAGAAACTTTTCCTCGAGAAAGGACCCGTTTCAAGAAACAATTACTTTTGCTTCCGGATCTGAGATAGGAGGTATACCCAACCATTTTGGGTATCCTATGAAGATGTATTTATCCGTTTTGGGTTCGAGCTTATCACGATGAAACTTTTTCACATAAGCGTCACAGCCCCAAACTTTTAAGAGCGACAACTTAGGTTTCTCCAAACCATAGTTCAAACGGTGTCGTCTCAACGGAATTACGTGGTGCCCTATTAAAGTGAGTGTGGTTGTCTCTAATACCTAACCCATGAATGATAGTGGTAATTTGATAAGAGACATCATGGTACGCACCATATCCAATAGGGTGCAACTATGATGTTCGGACACACCATCACACTATGGTGTTCCAGTGTATTAATTGTGAAACAATTTCCACAATGTCTTAATTGTGTGCCAAAGCTCGTAACTCAGATACTCATCTCTATGATCATATCATAGACATTTTATCCTTTTGTCACGATGATCTTCAACTTCACTCTGAAATTACTTGAACCATTCAATAATTCAGACTTGTGTTTCATCAAGTAAATATACTCAACATCTACTCACATCATCCGTGAAGTAAGAACATAACGATATTCATCTTTGCATGCCTCTGCACTCATTGGACTGCACACATCAAAATGTGTTACTTCCAACAAGTTGCTATCTTGTTCCATCTAACTGAAAAATGAGGCTTTTCAGTCATCTTGCCCATGTGGTATGATTTGCATATCTCAAGTGATTCAAAATCAAGTGAGTCCAAACGATCCATCTGCATGGAGTTTCTTCATGCGTATACATCAATAGACATGGTTCGCATGTCTCAAACTTTTCAAAATGAGTGAGTCCAAAGATCCATCAACATGGAGCTTCTTCATGCTTTTACACCAATATGACTTACATGGCGATTGCCATAAGTAAGTGGTACTATCATTACTATCTTATATCTTTTGGCATGAAGATGTGTATCACTACGATCGAGATTTCAATAAACCATTCATTTTTAGGTGCAAGACCATTGAAGGTATTATTCATATAAAAAGAGTAACCATTATTCTCCTTAAATGAATAACCGTACTGCGATAGACATAATCCAATCATGTCTATGCTCAACGCAAACACCAAATCTCGATGGTAGAGGGAGCATGTGATGCTTGATCACATCAACCTTGGAAACACTTCCAACACATACCGTCAGCTCACCTTTAGCTAGTCTCCGTTTATTCCGTAGCTTTTATTTCAAGTTACTAACACTTAGCAACCAAACCGGTATCTAATACCCTGGTGCTACTAGGAGTACTAGCAAAGTACACATTAACGTAATGTATATCCAATATACTTCTATTGACCTTGCCTGCCTTCTTATCTACCAAGTATCTAGGGTGGTTCTGCTTCAGTGTCCGTTCCTCTCATCACAGAAGCACTTAGTCTCGGGTTTGGGTTCAACCTTGGGTTTCTTCACTGGAGCAGCAACTGATTTGCCGTTTTAGGAAGTACCCCTTCTTGCCTTTGCCCTTCTTGAAACTAGTGGTTTCATTAACCATCAACAATTGATGCTCCTTCTTGATTTCTACATTCGCGGTGTCAAACATCGCGAATGCCTCAAGGATGATCATATCTATCCCTGATATGTTATAGTTCATCACGAAGCTCTAGCAGCTTGGTGGCAATGACTTTGGAGAAACATCACTATCTCACGGAAGATCAACTCCCACTCGATTTAAGTGATTGTTGCACTCAAACAATCTGAGCACAAGCTCAACGATTGAGCTTTTCTCCCTTAGTTTGCAGGCTAAGAAAATTGTCGGAGGTCTTATACCTCTTGACGTGGGCACGAGCCTGAAATCCCAATTTCAGCCCTCGAAACATCTCATATGTTCATGACGTTTCAAAAACGCGTCTTTGGTGCCTCAACTCTATACCGTTTAACTGAACTATCACGTAGTTATCAAAACGTGTATGTCCGATGTTTGCAACATCCACAGACGACGTTTGGGGTTCAGCACACTGAGCGGTGCATTAAGGACATAAGCTTTCTTTTGTCCGCATAATCGCTACTTTCAACTTTCAACTATATTTTCTCTAGGAACATATCTAAACAGTGGAACTAAAGCGCGAGCCACGACATAATTTGCAAAGGGCTTTTGACTATGTTCAGGATAATTAAGTTCATCTAATGAACTCCCACTCAGATAGACATCCTCTAGTCATCTAAGTGATTACATGATCCGAGTCAACTAGGCCGTGTCCGATCATCACGTGAGACGGACTAGTCATCATCGGTGAACATCTTCATGTTGATCGTATCTACTATACGACTCATGCTCGACCTTTCGGTCTCTTGTGTTCCGAGGCCATGTCTGTACATGCTAGGCTCGTCAAGTCAACCTAAGTGTTTTGCGTGTGTAAATCTGGCTTACACCCGTTGTATGTGAACGTAAGGATCTATCACACCCGATCATCACGTGGTGCTTCGAAACGACGAACTTTAGCAACGGTGCACAGTTAGGGAGAACACTTTCTTGAAATTGTTATGAGGGATCATCTTATTTACTACCATCATTCTAAGTAAACAAGATGCATAAACATAATAAACATCACATGCAATTATATATAGTAGTGACATGATATGGCCAATATCATATAGCTCCTTTGATCTCCATCTTCGGGGCTCCATGATCATCCTGTCACCGGCATGACACCAAGATCTCCATCATCATGATCTCCATCATCGTGTCTTCATGAAGTTGTCACGCCAACGAATACTTCTACTTCTATGGCTAAGGTGTTTAGCAATAAAGTAAAGTAATTTACATGGCGTTCTTCAATGACAAGCAGGTCATACAAAAATAAAGACAACTCCTATGGCTCCTGCCGGTTGTCATACTCATCGACATGCAAGTCGTGATTCCTATTACAAGAACATGATCTCATACATCACATATATCATTCATCATTCATCACAATTTTGTCCATATCATATCACAAAACACTTGCTGCAAAAACAAGTTAGACGTCCTCTAATTGTTGTTGCAAGTTTTACGTGGCTGCGATAGGGTTCTAGCAAGAACGTTTTCTTACCTACGTGAAAGCCACAACGTGATTTGTCAACTTCTATTTACCCTTCATAAGGACCCTTTTCATCGAATCCGCTCCAACTAAAGTGGGAGAGACAGACACCCGCTAGCCACCTTATGCAACTAGTGCATGTCAGTCGGTGGAACCAGTCTCACGTAAGCGTCCGTGTAAGGTCGGTCCGGGCCGCTTCATCCCACAATGCCGCTGAAGCAAGATAAGACTAGTAGCGGCAAGAGAGTTGACAACATCTACGCCCACAACAAATTGTGTTCTACTCGTGCAATAGAGAACTACGCATAGACCTAGCTCAAGATGCCACTGTTGGGGAACGTTGCAGAAAATTAAAATTTTTCCTACGGTTTCACCAAGATCCATCTATGAGTTCATCTAGCAACGAGTCATGGGAGAGTGATTGCATCTACATACCACTTGTAGATCGCGTGCGGAAGCGTTAAATGGAACGGGGTTGATGGAGTCGCATTACCGTGATTCAGTCACCGATGACCTAGTGCTGAACGGACAGCACCTCCGCGTTCAACACACGCGTGACGGAGGCGGATGACGTCTCCTCCTTCTTGATCCAGCAAGGGGAAAGGAGAGGTTGATGATGATCCAGCAGCACGACGGAGTGGTGGTGGATGCAGCAGAACTCCGGCAGGGCTTCGCTAAGCGACTACGGGAGGAGGAGGAGGTGTAGCAGGAAGGGGAGCCGCCAAGGGCTTCAGGGTGCGGCCTCCCCTCCCTCCCCTCCCTTTATATAGGTGCAAGAGAGGGGGGAGGGCGCAGCCTTGGCCCTTCCTCCAAGGAAGGGGTGCGGCCAAGAGGGGGGAGGAGTCCATCCTCCCCGAGGCACCTCGGAGGTGCCTTCCCCTCTTAGGACTCTCCCCTCCCCAAGTCTCCTTAGCGCATGGGCCTCTTGGGGCTGGTGCACTTGGCCCATATAGGCCAAGGCGCACCCCCACCAGCCCATGTGGCCTCCCGGGGCAGGTGGACCCCCCGGTGGACCCCCGGACCCCTTTCGGCACTCCCGGTACAAAACCGATAAAGTGCGAAACTTTTCCGGCGACCAAAACAAGACTTCCTATATATAAATCTTTACCTCCGGACCATTCCGGAACTCCTCGTGACATCCGGGATCTCATCCGGGACTCCGAACAACATTCGGTTTGCTGCATACTCATATTCATACAACCCTAGCGTCACCGTACCTTAAGTGTGTAGACCCTACGGGTTCGGGAGACACGCAGACATGACCGAGACGGCTCTCGGGCAATAACCAACAGCGGGATCTGTATACCCATGTTGGCTCCCACATGTTCCACGATGATCTCATCGGATGAACCACGATGTCAAGGACTCAATCGATCCCGTATACAATTCCCTTTGTCTAGCGGTATTGTACTTGCCCGAGATTCGATCGTCGGTATCCGATACCTAGTTCAATCTCGTTACCGGCAAGTCTCTTTACTCGTTCCGTAACACATCATCCTGTGATCAACTCCTTGATCACATTGTGCACATTATGATGATGTCCTACCGAGTGGGCCCAGAGATACCTCTCCGTTTACACGGAGTGACAAATCCCAGTCTCGATTCGTGCCAACCCAACAGACACTTTCGGAGATACCTGTAATGCACCTTTATAGCCACCCAGTTACGTTGTGACGTTTGTACACCCAAAGCATTCCTACGGTATCCGGGAGTTGCACAATCTCATGGTCTAAGGAAATGATACTTGACATTTAGAAAAGCTTTAGCATACTGAACTACACGATCTGTGCTAGGCTTAGGATTGGGTCTTGTCCATCACATCATTCTCCTAATGATGTGATCCCGTTATCAATGACATCCAATGTCCATGGTCATGAAGCCGTAACCATCTATTGATTAACGAGCTAGTCAACTAGAGGCTTACTAGGGACATGGTGTTGTCTATGTACCCACACATGTATCTGAGTTTCCTATCAATACAATTATAGCATGGATAATAAACGATTATCATGAACAAGGAAATATAATAATAACTAATTTATTATTGGCTCTAGGGCATATTTCCAACAAGACTCCGGAGACGGGTGTCGGGCGTATGCAACCGCCACAAAACTTCTGTCATCATAGCTGTTTTTGATTTTAATAAAATATAAGTACCTATATTCAAAATAACATGACGGCACATTATTAACGTGCTCGAAAAAAAACTATATATATATATATATATTCATAATATATGGAAAAATACAAACTACATATATTCATATCTATGTTTATATTTACACATGCTACATGTCAGTTAACATAATAATACATAAAAAAGCATAAAAAATGTATGTAAAAAAAATCTAACTATTGCCGTCGGCATATAGACGACGAGGGTTTAGGCGGGTGGCGTGCCGCGGATCGCTGACGTGGCAGGTATGCCGACGGTAGCCGTCGGCATAGGGGCTGGACGATGCACCCCGGATCGGTGACATGGCATGCTGACCTATGCTGACGGCCGCCCGTCTCGACCATAGGCATAGCTCTTACGGCGTTAGCCGCCCGTCACGAGCGGGGTCGCCGGGCCCGCGAGTATGCCGACGGCATCTGTCGGCGTGCTCGTAGCTAGACCGACGACCGTTCTGTGCCGACGGGTGCCGTCGGCTTATCTCTGGGTAGCCCGATGACCTGGATACGCCGATGGCCAGGACCTGGCTGTCGGCATAGCTTCGAATAGGCCGACGGCTGCCGTCAGCATTCTTTTGGCCGTCGGGGTAGCACCTTGTTCCGGTAGTGCAACGAGGGATGCCACACAACTCGACATGGATGGCAGTTGCGCTCACTTCGTTTTTAGGTGCGTCTCGTTCAGGTTCAACATTGTGAGGCCAAGCTCATGAAGTGGGCTCCTGCCTCCGCCTGTCATGTCATCACTCTAATCCATGTGGTACTATATATACTATTTTATTATTTTAAATATGTTCATATACTATATCTAAGATATCTCAAAGCAAGTTACATAAAAAAATTGCATATGAGCCCATAATTTTTGTTATATTTGTAAAATATGTACATATTTGTACGTAAAAATGAGCATACTCAAAAAATGGTACATACTACCTAAAAATTAGTATATATACTACATAATCATTGTTATATAGTACATACTACACGTACATATTCTCGGTTCCAACAGATACTACATACAACATACAAAACGCAAGTGGTGGTAACTACCACTGCTTGTAGGAAACATTTATATATATCAACGAAAAAAATAGCGCGCTACAGCAAAATAACGCCGACCTCAAAATATGCTATTAGCGTGCTATATCGCGTTATAGCGTGCTATTAGCGAGACGTTATACATATATATATTTAGTGAGACAATTCACAATATGCTATAGCGTGCTATTCACAATATGGAAAATCCATCCTACAGTATGATATATGTGGTCAGATTTCAGAACTCAGAGCTTTCAACCAACTGAAATTGGACTAGTAATACCACAAGTACGCAACAACAGTTTCAACATGAGCGATTTCAACTGCAATCAGATGACAACGAATGCAGGTAGCATCATTAATGCAGGGGAACTAGGAAGGAACCTGGAGTCCTCGACAGGGATCCAGGTCCAGTATTGCGGCGTGTCGCGCCAAGCGATGGACAACTCCCTCGCCGCCACCACGTAGAACTTAGGTGCCGGTCTCCCTGTCCAGCCACATGCTCTGCACAATCGCGAGTTGAATTCATCAGCAATCGAACAAATCTAGTCCATGAACCCGCCTTGTATACGTACCATGAGTCCGCCTGGGAGAAGGACGGAGCTGCCGGAGAAACGGAGGAACAGGTCCTTCTTCCCGCGCGCCAGCAGTGGCTCCCCGTCAGCGAGCGGCGGGAGGTCAGCGAGCGGCGGCAGGAAGCAGGCCCAGACGGCGTCCGAGTCGGCGGCTGCGCGGAAGGCCGGAGAGACCGCAGCGGCGCGGCAGGCGTCGCGCAGCGACGTGAGGGAGAGCGCCGCCGACATGAGCTACTCCGGCAGGCGCGCGATCTCGCAGGACTCCATGGGTTCCTCTTCCTCCTCCTCCTAGGTTGGATCTACTAGTAGAAATGCTGCCAAAGGCTTAGCGACGAAGCACTTGGGAGGAAATTGATTTCATTAATTCGGGGCCAAGCAAGCCAGAGTTAACTTAACATTTTCGCCCTTGCAGACACATCACACGTTTTCTTAGACATCACACGTGGATGCAGGCTCAAATAAAGTTGAAATTTAAGCCTTACGTGCCCAGCCCGGCCCAAATCCATTGTGCTTCAGACCTCAACCAACTGCACTAGCCCAACCCAACTTCAAAACAATGTACATGAGTGTTATATTTTTAAAGTTATATATGAAAAAAGAGAAAAACAAATAAATGTGACAACACTTTTAAGCTTACATGAATTTAAAAATTAATGCCTGAACACCTTTTGCAATTATAGGACCATCTTTGAAGGTACGAAGAAAAAATTACACAAACATTTTTCTAAAATTAGTTAAATTTTTAAGAAAACGGGAGCCAAGGATTTAGGTCAAAAAACAGTTTTAGAAAAAAAATAGATAGAAAAAGGAAGCTCATCTGATTCTCATTGAATATAGAAAGTAAAGGGATTTGGTATTCAAACTAGTTTTGTGCAGATCCAATCTAAAGGAATTTGAAGGCGAAGAAGCAGCGTAGTTATGTGTCCTCCTCAGTTCTTACCTCCTCCTTGATAGATATATGGGATCCTAGGAACTCGCAGGGCCTTAGAACGAGAAGAAGACAAGGGGCAACTTCTTTGCAATTGGGCACATACATGATGTTAAATAATGAGAGTCATTTCGTCGATCCCTTGTAAAAACACAAAAGGGACGCATGACCATAAAAAGATATTACTCATATAAATAGACCACTCAGCAGGGGTGCATGACCATAAAAGATATTACTCATATAAATAGAATAACCATTATTCTCTTATTTAAATGAATAATCGTCTCGTATTAAACAAGATCTAGATATAATGTTCATGCTCAACGCTGTCACCAAATAACAATTATTCAGGTCTAAAACTAATCCCGATGGTAGATGTAGAGGTAGCGTGCCGACGGCGATCAGATCGACTTTGGAACCATTTCCCACGCGCGTCGTCACCTTGTCCTTAGCCAATCTTCGCTTAATTCGTAGCCCCTGTTTCGAGTTGCAAATATGAGCAACAGAACCAGTATCAAATACCCAGGCGCTACTGCGAGCATTAGTTAAGTACACATCAATAACATGTATATCAAATATACCTTTCACTTTGCCATCCTTCTTATCCGCCAAATACTTGGGGCAGTTTCGCTTCCAGTGACCAGTCCCTTTGCAGTAGAAGCACTCAGTTTCAGGCTTCGGTCCAGATTGGGTTTCTTCTCTTAAGCAGCAACCTTTTTGCCATTCTTCTTGAAGTTTCCCTTCTTACCTTTGCTCTTTTTCTTGATACTAGTGGTCTTGTTGACCATCAACACTTGATGCTGCTTTTTGATTTCTAACTCCGGGGACTTTAGCATCGCGAAGAGCTCGGGAATAGTCTTGTTCATCCCTTGCATATTATAGTTCATCACGAAGCCTTTATAGCTTGGTGGCAGTAATTGAAGAACTCTGTCAATGACACAATCAACTGGAAGATTAACTCCCAGTTGAGTCAAGTGGTTATGGTACCCAGACATTCTGAGTATGTGTTCACTGACAGAACTATTCTCCCCCATTTTGCAGTTGTAGAACTTGTTGGAGACTTCATATCTCTCAACTCGGACATTTGTTTGAAATATTAACTTCAACTCTTGGAACATCTCATATGCTCCATGATGTTCAAAACGTTTTTTAAGTGCCGATTCTAAGCCGTAAAACATGGCACACTGAACTATCGAGTAGTCATCAGCTTTGCTCTGCCAGATGTTCTTAACGTCATCAGTAGCATCTGCAGCAGGCCTGGCACCCAGCGGTGCTTCCAGGACGTAATTCTTCTGTGCAGCAATGAGGATAATCCTCAAGTTACGGACCCAGTCCGTGTAGTTGATGCCATCATCTTTCAATCTAGCTTTCTCTAGGAACACATTAAAATTTAAAGGAACGATAGCACGGGCCATTGATCTATAACAACATAGACATGCAAAATACTATTAGGTACTAAGTTCATGATAGATTAAAATTCAATCAATCTATCTATTATCTATTATCTATCTATTATCTATCTATTATCCTGATATAAACAGTGTCCAACTTGGACTCACCAAGTAGCGATAATGTTCACATCCAAAAAAGAGTTTTTCATTTTGGAATAAGAAAAGAGAAATTTATGGCAGGTCTTTGCTTAAAAAACACAATCACACGCATCCATCACCCAAAATGCAATATACAACGTGTATATAGCTGCTCTAACAAAGCAAGATGCATGAGCGCTAGAAGTAGAAGGAAAAAAGGTGCTTGTGCGCAACTGATTTTGATAACCAGTACATCAAAACCAAACACCAATCCATATAAGTGATCATATGATCAAGATTTTGTGTAAATAAAAATAAATCTGTTTCTGCAAGTGAGAAATAATAATTCCACATTCATTAGTGCAAATAATAGCGAAGAAAACAATACGAAATATAATTATAAGACATGTGTGAATGATTGAAATCCTAGGTAGATGATGTAATAACCATATATAAAAAGGCACAGATACATGTCATCACTGTCCAGATTGGGTGGAAATATAAATTACAAGGGTCGGGAAAATGTGGAAAATAAAAGCTTCAAATAGGTAGATCTGTTGTTGGTTGGTCAAAAGACAACCCTCGATTTATTTGTGAATTTCAAAATAATAAATAAAAATCATAACAAGTTCTAATTTTATTTGTTTCAGCTAGCGAACTTAATATATAATATAACATGTACAACCAAACAATGACAGAAATTCTAATAATTAGTCATTTGATGTTAATTACTAAAATCATAAGTTTGTATGGAGAAACATGGACAAAGAAAATAACCACAGAAACAATTAGAATAGCGCCATATTTTAACAGAGCATCTGAAAGCATGTGTGGCAAATCGAGAGCATACTATTTTACTACCAGAAAACAGAATTGCAACACATATAGTGGCGGCATATCGAAAGCAAGATGACATGCAGCTTAGGCATTTAATTATTGGAAAATGGTTTGCTGAGGTAGGAGATCACTCACAGAACACACTGCCATTAATTAGTAACATACCGTCACATGCATTTATCATTAGCAATAATTAAAACTTTGACACATTTTCTCAAGACACACATTTCAACTATAATGCTTTTCAGTATTTTAATGATATGCTGATGGGTACTTTGAGGCTTAGATAACATTTGGCTGTCGTGGAAAAATAGTATAAATAAAGATAAGCAAAAGAGCCAAAAAATCAATATAATTAGGGAATTATATTCTTTTGTGTTGCATTATGTTAATTTTTTTATCAAATATATGTATTTGTAAAGAATAATACAACTAAATGCATAATGCTAATGCAACGTCAAGAATAAGTTCAATTACATTTGGCCATAAGGGAAAATACTACCGGAATCAACAATACCAATAATTATTACAAGGATGTGTGAGAACTGCATAAATCCTACGCTGATGATGAAACATATAAAAAAGGTATGGCGAGATTTGGAAAGTGAAAGCAAATGATCAATTAAAAATTATATGGTTTTGCATGGCAGCACAAAGACAAACGGTATTTCTACGTTACATGGCAAGTCTAGCCACACAAATGCGCGGGTAACACTGTTAGTTAATCATATTACTTAAGAACTCCCACTTAGATAGACATCCCTCTAATCATCTAAGTGATCACGTGATCCAAATCAAACTAAACCATGTCCGATCATCACGTGAGATGGAGTAGTTTTCAATGGTGAACATCACTAGGTTGATCATATCTACTATATGATTCACGCTTGACCTTTCGGTCTCAGTGTTCCGAGGCTATATCTGCATATGCTAGGCTCGTCAAGTTTAACCCGAGTATTCTGCATGTGCAAAACTGGCTTGTACCCGTTGTTTGTGAACGTAGAGCTTATTACACCCGATCATCACGTGGTGTCTCGACACGACGAACTGTAGCAACAGTGCATACTCAGGGAGAACACTTATACCTTGAAATTTAGTAAGGGATCGTCTTATAATGCTACCGCCGTACTAAGCAAAATAAGATGCATAAAGGATAAACATCACATGCATTCAAAATATGTGACATGATATGGCCATTATCATCTTGTGCTCATGATCTCCATCGAAGCATCATCATGATCTCAATTGTCACTGGCGCGACACCTTGATATCCATCGTAGCATCGTTGTCGTCTCGCCAACTATTGTTACTATGACTATCGCTACCGCTTAGTGGTGAAGTAAAACAATTACATGGTGATTGCATTGCATACTATAAAGCGACAACCATATGGCTCCTGCCAGTTGCCGATAACTTTGTCACAAAACATGATAATCTCATACAACGATTTATATCACATCATGCCTTGACCATATCACATCACCAGCAAGCCCTGCAAAAACAAGTTAGACGTCCTCTACTTTGTTGTTGCAAGTTTTACGTGGCTGCTACGGGCTTCTAGCAAGAACCGTTCTTACCTACGCATCAAAACCACAAGTGTGTTGTTTTAACCTTCAACAAGGATCGGGCGTAGCCAAACTTGATTCAACTAAAGTTGGAGACACAGACACTAACCAGCCACCTATGTGCGAAGGATGTCGGTAGAACCAGTCTCGCGTAAGTGTACGCGTAATGTCGGTCTGAGCCGCTTCATCCAACAATACCACACAATCAAAGTATGACATGCTGGTAAGCAGTATGAATATAATCGCTCACAACTCTTTGTGTTCTACTTGTGCATATAACATCTACGCATAGACCTGGCTCTGATGCCACTGTTGAGGAACGCGGTAATTTCAAAAAAAATCCTACGATCGCGCAAGATCTATCCAGGTCATGCATAGCAACGAGAGGGGAGAGTGTTTTCTACATATCCCTTCGTAGATTGAAAGCGGAAGTTTTATGACAACACGGTTGATGTAGTCGTACGTCTTTACGATCTGACCGATCCTAGCACTGAAGATACGGCACCTCCGCGATCTGCACACGTTCAGGTCGGTGACGTCCCACGAACTCTAGATCCAGCTGAGGTCGAGGGAGAGTTTCGTCAGCACGATGGCGTGGTGACGGTGATAATGAAGTTATTGGCGCAGGGCTTTGCCTAAGCATTATGACGATATAACCGAGGTGGAAATCTATGGAGGAGGGCACTTCACACGGCTAAACAATCAACTTGTGTGTTCTAGGGTGCCCCCTGCCCCCGTATATAAAGGAGCAAGGGGGAGACCGGCCGGCCACCTTGGCATGCCCCCAAGAGGGTAATCCTACTAGGACTCCAAGTCCTAGTAGGTTTCCACCTAAAGGGAGAGAGGGGAAAGGAAGGAGAGGGAGAGGGGGATGGAAGGGGGGGCCGCCGCCCCCCCTTCCTTATCCTATTAGGACTCAAGGAGGAGGGGGCGCGCGGCCTGCCCTGGCCGCCCCTCTCTCTCTCCACTAAGGACCATCGAGGCCCATTAGTTCCCCCGGGGTTTCCGATAACCCTCTGGCACTCCAGTTTTATCCGAAACTTCTCCGGAACACTTCCGGTGTCCTAATATAGTCGTCCAATATATCAATGTTTATGTCTCGACCATTTCGAGACTCCTCGTCATGTCCGTGATCATATCCGGGACTCCGAACAACTTTCGGTACATCATATCACATAAACTCATAATACCAATCGTGATCGAACGTTAAGTGTGCGGACCCTATGGGTTCGAGAACTATGTAGACATGACCGAGACACGTCTCCGGTCAATAACCAATAGCAGAACCTGGATGCTCATATTGGTTCCTACATATTCTACGAAGATCTTTATCGGTCAAACCGCATAACAACATACATTGTTCCCTTTGTCATCGGTATGTTACTTGCCCGAGATTCGATCGTCGGTATCATCATACCTAATTCAATCTCGTTATCCACAAGTCTCTTTACTCGTTCCGTAATACTTCATCCCGCAACTAACTCATTAGTCACAATGCTTGCAAGGCTTATAGTGATGAGTATTACCGAGAGGGCCCAGAAATACCTTTCCAAAACACGGAGTGACAAATCCTAATCTCGATCTATGCCAACCCAACAAACACCTTCGAAGACACCTATGGAGCACCTTTATAATCACCCATTTACGTTGTGACGTTTGGTAGCATACAAAGTGAACCTCCGATATTCGGGAGTTGCATAATCTCATAGTCTGAGGAACTTGTATAAATCATGAAGAAAGCAGTAGCAATGAAACTGGCACAATCATAATGCTAAGCTAACGGATGGGTCATGTCCATCACATCATTCTCCTAATGATGTGATCCTGTTCATCAAATGATAACACATGTCTATGGTTAGGGAACATAACTATCTTTGATTAATGAGCTAGTAAAGTAGAGGCATACCAGGGACTATATGTTTTGTCTATGTATTCACACATGTACTATGTTTCCGGTTAATACAATTATAGCATGAATAATAAACATTTATATTGAATTAAGTAAATAAATAATAACTTTATTATTGCCTCTAGGGCATATTTCCTTCAGAAGATGCCAACTACATATAGATCATACGAAGTAGATGGACTTGTTGCACTATTTGTTGAACTATTTGCAGAAGATAAATTGGCTGAAATATTGGATCCAAAATTCATGAAGGAGGAAGGTAGCCAACTTGGTGAAGTAGCTGCTCTAGCCATGCCATGTATAAAACTAAGAGCAGAGGAGCGACCAACCATGAGATCATTGGAGATGACATTCGAACGCCTCCAAGGACACAAGGAGCCTGTCTTGGATGATTTTCTGTCGGAAACAAACGAGATGAATTATTTGACAACGAGATATACTTCAACAATTAAAATGACAAGCTTGGAGAAAGTGAGCATGCAATATACTCATGAAAAAAAGTTTGTGTTGTCCGCCAGCTACCCACGATAGTTTTGTTTACACATGAAAGAGTTGTCGCAGATTGTTGTTGTTGAGTATAAGATTATTAGGAAGTATAGGATAGACTAGGATTTGGTCCTGCCTTGTCTTGTACTCCAAGTTGATCTTTGTACTCCTATATATATGCCCACGAGGCTCAAGCAATACAACAAACTTTTCCACCGAATTCCTCTCTCCCTTCTAACATGGTATCAGTTTCCGGGTTCTAAACCCTAGCCGCCACCGCTTCCGCACCCGCGCGCCGCCCCTGCGGCGATCGGCATCCATGACCGCCGCCGGGGGCCGCGTCGCCCGCACCTAGGGTTCGTCTGCCGGCCGGGTTGGTCAGCAGCCCTAGAGAGTCTTTTCCCCGAGCCCTTGCCCCGGGGTTTTCTCTCTCCCGCCGGTCATCTTGATCGTCGGTTTCTTTTTGGTTTTACGATCTAATCTTGATGGTTTGCGTCGCCCACCGCAGCCGTCGACCCCGTGCGCCTCTACTCCAACCCCGGCGCTATCGGCCGGCTTCTTCACCGACCCGGCGGCCTTGCGTCGTCTGGCGTCTGCCGGCCGGTCGATCCGACCACCGGCCTCGCGCGTCTGTCCGCCGGTCGCCCCGACCCGGCAGCCTCGGGTCATGTGGTGGCCCTTTACCGCCACCGTTCGCGCGCCGGCCCGCCAGTCGATCTACGCCAGCCCTCACCGCCCCGCTCCGACCGGGACTCCTGCATCACCCCGACCCGGCGGCCTCGCGCCACGCGGCGGCCAATCATAGCCGCCCGCTGTCGCCGGCTTTACCTCGGACTCCGCCGCCACCCCGTCTCCACCGAGCGGCGTCCCCGACCTCGTGCGCAATCGGATTGATCACCCGCCCGCCGCCGCGATACGCCTCATTTACGCCGTGCGACCGACCTGGCCCGTCGGTGGTGCGCGCCTCCGCAGACCCCGTGAAGACCATCCCGAGTTCAGCGCGCCCCTCTACCGATCGAGCAACGGGCTGCCGCTGAGTCTCCCCGTCGGGCCGCAGCGCAGCCGCCCCGTGGTTCTTCTCCCGGCTGCACCGACCCACGTCACCACTGCGTCGCTTCTTCGTCAGAAAAGGCTGCCCGCGGTCCACCGCCGCCCAGAGGCCGTCCGCTCTAGGTCGTCCCCGTGGCAGCACTGACCCTCGCGCCGCCGCTGCGTCCCCCCGTCGGGCCGTCGCGAGCGTGGCACAAGGTCCACGCCGTCGTCCCGAGGCCGTCCCCGAGGTTGCACCGACCCGCGTTTCTCCGCCCGCGCCGCTTCTTCGCCGGGCTGTCGCGCGCTGCCCACGGTCCCGCCGCCGCCAAGGTATTCCGCCGTCGCCTTGACCTGCCCGCCGCGCCGTCGCCCCGCCGGGCCGTGGCGCCGCGGCGATCCCACTCCGCCGTCACCGCGCGTCGACCTCCCGTGGTACGCGCCGCGCCGTCTCCCTTGGCGCGGGAACACCACCGTCCGCGCTGGTCTTTGTCATGCTGTCACGGTTCTTCGCCTACTTCGAGCACCGCCGCTGCGCTCCTAATCAAGCCGCTGTCGCCGCCGTCAGGCCGCCGTTGCTGCTTTTCTTTGGTCGCCGCCGCCGCTACCCCGTAGCCGCCGCAGCCGCCCGTCCACCTCCTTCGTCTTCATCCAGCACCAGCCTGTCGTCAGCGTCGCCGTCATCTACCCCGACCACTTCGTCTACTCCGACCACCGTTGGTGACATTGGCCCCACGCCGGTGGACGCAGCAACCGTCGTCGAGTTCTTCTCTGCTGGCCCTCCGACTTCTTCGACATGGCGTACAGCTCGTGCAGGTCCTAGTCTCCGCATGCCCGGTGCTGGCAACACCTCCGCGTGCCTTCGTCCACGACGTGTCCCCAGGCCTAGCAAGCCTGGTGCGGCGCTTTGTCAACTTCGTCTTCATCCGTCTACGCATGCCCGGTGCTGGCAACACCGGTGCCTGCCTTCGTCTACGATGTGTACCCAAGCTTGGCAAACCCGCCGCGACGCGTCGACAACAACATCTCCTTTCTGGCGCACCACTACTTCGACACCACTACGCCCATGCTAACTCGGCGGCCCCTTGCGCCCGCGGCTCCACGGCGTCTTCCTCGACACCGGCCACCCCGATTCGTCATCGACCACGGCATTCTTCGCACGGCGACCTCGACCACGGCTCCACCACACACGCTCTCGGCTACGTCGACAAACGGCACAAAGGGCTACCGCCTGCTTGAGCAACCTCGTCGGTTTCCACTCCAGTCACGACTTCCGCGATGCGTCGACCGTTACGACTGTGGGGGGTGTTCGTCGGCTTGCCTTCGGATTCTTCTCCAGTCTCACCGTCTGCGTCGCTACTGTTGTGACTGCGGGGGGATGTTGAATATAAGATTATTAGGAAGTATAGGATAGACTAGGATTTGGTCCTGCCTTGTCTTGTACTCCAAGTTGGTCTTTGTACTCCTATATATATGCCCACGAGGCTCAAGCAATATAACGAACTTTTTCACCGAATCCCTCTCTCCCTTCTAACAGTTGTTTGTAGTTTGCATAACTTCCGTGTCATATTAATTAATTTCTGCCAGTTCCATTGACCGATTGTTTCAGTGTTGTTCTGCTAGTATAACCGCTTTCTCGGCAGTCACCATATTATCCGATATGCGTTTTTTGTTTGTCGAACTGGGTTGCTCCATTTTTCATTATTATTAATATAAGAGAGGCAAAATTCAGTATTAGTACTGATTAGGGAAAGAGTGGGCTAGGTACCATTGCTGAATGTGAGTGCTATGGGAATACCTTCCGCATTGGCAGATCCATGGGCTAGTATGTACTAAAATAGTATCAAGTATTTAGAGGTCTTGAGAGCACATAATGAATTATCGTGTACTCCGGTATGTGGATCTACTTCATTGCTTCCACCAAATACTCAAATTCAGAACCCAAGCAACCATATACACAAGTAAAACTTAGACATCATTACGAGTTGACACAACAAATTAAAATAAGTTCCATTTTTGGCTTCCAACAATGCTGCAACTAGAACTTGTATTTTCATAACACTCAAACCTTTGTGGTGGAAAAAACGAGCATGAGTGAAAGTTTTAAAGCCTAGAAAATATTGTATCTCTTCAACCACGCAACATCTTGCAGTCCTACCGAAATACCGAGGTGCTCTTCACACCCAAACACCCCATCGTGCCTGCACGCCGACTCTGTATTCCATTGTTTACTCCCGTGTCATGTTGTTCCTTAGGATTGGTCAGAATCAGGTCATTCAGGGTTCTCTTGCACACGTTCTCTTGCACACGCTCAATCCAACAATTCATTATCGAACAAAGTTTAATAGAACTATTATCCACTCAAAGTCATGTATATGCCTTTGCAAGCCCTTTTGTGGAACATGCCAATCAATTATATTTACTAACATTTTGTCAATTAATTCTTTCATACTGTTAACCCAAAATTAAAGGGCATGTCTAGTGTAGCATGTTTTCCAGGCACTCCCTCTAGATAGATTTATAAGTCGGGCACGGTTTTTTAGGTATTTAATTTGATTAGGGAAACATTTATTATATTTTATATTTTTTTCATCAAAGGAACTTTCTAACCATATAATTTGGCATATTACACGTTTTATTAATCAAATCAAAGGGCTACAACCCCATGGCTGACTTATAAAACCAACCGGAGGGAGTACCTTTTCTTGGGTTATGTGTTAGTAGCTCCATTTGTTATTCGAGCTGTCGATAAGGAAATGATAATAGTGATGTTTAAGCAAGTCGCTGTATTTACATTTTATGTCGAAAATTGTGTGTTTACACCATTTTATTTGTATTTTATTTTTTGAGTGGAAGGCTACACCATTTATTTTATTGTATACGAACGTGAGATCCTTTGTGGAGCTAGCGAGTGGGAGCTATCGGCTGTGTACGGGAGCAAAGTTAACGTACCGAAAAGTAACCGTCGTATTCAAAACGAGAGGCAGACTATCACGGTGGCACAATATATGGTCCAACAATGCTCTAGCACGGTATGCACTGACGTACGTACGCTGTTGCCAACTGACTATCCCTGTCCGCATGAAGCCCCTTCCTGACGTTCCAAGTGTGGTTGCCCCCTTTCCACACTTGTGTTCTCTGATGAATATGAAACCATAAATCCAAGAGAGAGAAACCGATGCATTCGCCGCACACCTGGGCTGGGCTAGTACGTACGGATGTGCATGAAACTTATATAGTATATAATATACCGTGCACCCCAATGCACGTCAAACAAGTGAACGTCGGTCGCCAAACCGTGCAAGTGCTATTTAACCTCTCGATCCTCTCCCACATCCATCTCAACTAAGCTAGGAAGCTTGCTTGCTTGCACGTTCGTATACCTGCTAGCTACACACATCCTCCTCGGTCCTCACATACAGACATACTGCAACAATTAATGGCTTCTCTCACAGGTCCATGGCTAGTGCTTCTCATGGCCATGGGCTGCATGCTCCTCGCGGCAGCCCGCAGCAACAGTGGGAACCCCACCGCCGGGTTCGAGAGGGTGGAGCTCGCCGCCGGCGACTTCCAGGTGCAGAGCCCGTACAACGTGCCGGAGAGCCAGCGGTTCCGGTACCGCAACGGCGTGCGGACATTCTGGGTGCACCGAAACGACAAGCCCTTCAACACCGCCACCCACACCAACCCCCGCTCTGAAGTCAAGCTCCGGGTAATTACATTGCCCGTCACCATATATATCTGTGCTCCCTTCAAATCAGCCATGCATGGCGTCGCACATATATATGAATGAATCGTTCTCGGTCTTTCAGGGCCACGACTACTCGTCTGGGGTGTGGCAGTTCGAGGGCTATGGCTACGTGCCGGAGGGGACGTCCGGCGCGTCGGTGATGCAGATCCACAACCAGGAGGGCGCCGCGCACTCGACGGTGCTGATGTTGCACGTCTACGATGGTGTCCTGCGCTTCTACAGCGGGACAGCGGTGGAGCCTGACATCTATAACCGGTGGTTTCGCCTCAACGTGGTGCACGACGTCAAGGCGTCGACGGTGGCCGTGTACATCGACGGCGAGCACAAGTTCGGCACCAGCGTGACACCTAGCGAGTCCTACTACTTCAAGTTCGGGGTGTACATGCAGCACCACGACCAGTCCAGCTGCATGGAGTCGCGGTGGACCAACGTCACGCTCTATACTAAGCACTGAGTGGATGCATGGGTAGCATGCGTATTGGTATTGCGGTCTAGGGTAGCATGCATGTATGCTTACGCTACGTACGGGCCCTGTGTATGTTAGTTTCCACGAGTTGAATAAAATTTGTTGTTTTGAGTGTCCGTAATCTGAGTCATACTTGGAGGTCTAGCTTTCATAATACCCTTGTTAAGATATGAATATTTGTTGTGATGTGAGATACAACAGTCCGATTTGGCCAGTGTTAAATGGTTATCTTAATTTTTTTGCAGGGAAAAAGAATATCTCATAACTCAAGGAGACTTCTCAGCCATAGCCAGGTTCATAACAAAGTCCAGCCCAACAGAAAGCCACACCGCAGTACGAGGGGTGCGACGACCGTAAGCGGCCAACTCATGACTAATATAATTCTGTGAGCGGCTACAGCGAGCAAATAAAATCTCTCTATCATCGGTATCAGCTAAGCTACGTATCTCCTCTATGATAATGTGGTGCCTCGATCTATCTCTCGTGTGCGTTGTGAGCAACGTCACCGCCTCCGCACTGTCTAGCTCAACTATAATTGGACGGTCCGTCCGGTGAAGGCCAATTCCAGTCCTTCTTGACACGCTGCTAGCTCCGTCTCCAAGGCACTCTCACATGCACGGAGTTCTCTACGTGCACTATAGATGATCACACCTCTATCATCTCAGAGAATCATACCTCCTCCAATTGGACGGTCTGAACTACCATCCTCGTCGTGTCATCTAGGGGTTCCAACAGTGTGAAGAGCCACTCCGGTCCGGGATTACTGATGGACTCCACCTTGGGGATGTTCCAGTCCACCACCATGGCACGCCGTAGCTCGCTAGCTAGTGGGCACCTGCAAAATGCGTGGAATCCGTCCTTAGGGGGAGCATTGCACCCCCATATGATCTTTCAGATGGAGCGGCGACCATCCGGTGCCCTGCTCGTGGCGGTAGCCAATGGACGTTCATGTTCGTCCATGGCAAGGCGGTATGCGGAGAGAACGGTAATGATGCCGTTCTTCTCCAGTGCCCAGGCAATGATGTTGTCCGTGATGCGCGGTGATGTCCGGATGCTAGTAAGCACATCAATGTCCGCCGGGAGGAAGTAGCGCCGAAGGAGACCCATCCGCCAGGAGCCCTTCTCATCCAGGAGCTCTGCCAACCTCCTGATGCGATAGGTACCCTGCTGTGTGATGGGTTGGCAGGATGGCTCTCGTGGGATCCACCAGTCGCGCCATATGCGGATGTTTTGCCCGTCGCCGACACGCCAGATGATGCCTTTTTTCAGGAGCTCGAGGCCGTATTGGACAGCCTGCCAAGTCGGCGAGGCGTTCCCCGAGAAGACCGTATCCTCAAGTCGTCCGTCAGGATAATGACGGGCCTTGAGAACCTGCGCACATAAACTGTTAGGCTTAGTTACAAGCGCCAAGTTTGTCTCGTGATGAGGGCCTGGTTGAAGATGCGGAAGTCTCTGAATCCCAGGCCACCCTTTGATTTATGAGCCTGTATTTTCGGCCATGCCAACCAGTGCGTTTTCCTTTTACCATCAACTGAGCCCCACCAGAAGTTCCGTACCATTCTATTCAGGTCATCACACACTGACATAGGGAGCTTGAGGACACCCATAATATAGGTAAGGATAGCCTGAGCCATAGCCTTAATCATGATCTCCTTACCGGCCAGAGAGAGGGTATCACCCCAAGCTACAATTCTCTTCAAAAGCCGTGATTGCAGATTCTGAAATTTACCTCGCGTCATGCGACCATCAGGCGTTGGTAGCCCTAGGTATTTCTCCTCGAAGGTCACTGTACCAATGCAAAGAATTGATCTAACGGCATCCTGTTTATCCATAGTGCATGCATTATCAAAAAGGGTACTATACTTCGCCGGATTGATGCATTGTCACGTGGCTTTTTCGTACGTATTCAACACAATCTGGACTTTCCTCGCTTGTTCCTGCTCCGCCTTAAAGAACAACAGCGTATCGTCCGCCAACAATAAGTGCAAAACACCTGGAGCTCGTCGGCATACCTTCAGCGGTGTATAATCACATTTTTTCCTCCCCAGCTTTCAACAGAGCAGAAAGACCATCAACCACAAATAAGAACATGAACGGGGACAATGGATCACCTTGCCCAAGTCCACACGACGGTGCAAACGAGTCCAAGAGATTTTCATTAAATTTCACTGTATACCTCACCGAGGTGACGCAAGCCATAATCCAGTTCACCCATCGGCGAGCGAAGCCCAACTTTTGCATCATTCGCTCCAAGAAGATCCAGTCCACTCTGTCATAAGCTTTAGATAAGTCAAGCTTGTACGCACAATTTTTTTTGTTAGGGTCTTTATCCTGCTGAATAAAATGAATCCACACAAAAGCAATTAATGCATTGTCTGTAATTAACCGTCCAGGCACAAAGGCACTCTGTTCCAGAGATATAATCTCATCCAAAATTGGCCTCAATCGATTCACCAAGCACTTTGCCACCACCTTATAAATGCCATTGCATAAACTTATGGGCCGGAATTCCGTGAGCCTCTCCGGGTTATCCACCTTCGGGATGAGAACAATAAAGGTGTTATTCACTCCCTCGGGCATGACCCCTGTGCGGAAGAACTCCTTCCCTCCTGCAATTACCTGCTCGCTCATAAGCGCCCAATTATCTTAGGAAACCATTACACAACCGCAAGTTACTATGTAGTGGTATATAAACATGACGCAACAATTTGATAACTTTCAAAAGCAACAGCGACAAGTGGGGGCGGCAGCACTGGAGGATATCATTTTGGCTGCTGCTCTTCGGTTGCCGAGTCTTGACTTTTAGGGTGAAAAATTAAGGTCTAACCTTCATTGATTGTGCCTGGCAATTGCCTTGCTGAAGGATTTGTTTTGCGAGCTCGGATTTTCTACAGGGTGAAAACCTAAGATTTTGGATTGGGCAACGATGGCGCTTGTGCGTTGTTTCCTTCTTGAATGCGTCACTTTCAGAGACCTTTTATGTTTCCCCGGTGTTGTCTTTGGTTGTGGTTTGTGTGTTGCTGCTGAGAGGAGTTGATCACTATGGCAAGGCCTTTGTTTTTTCTTTCTTTTCTGATTTCTTTTCCGGTTGTTTGCATCCTGGATGTCTTTGAGACATCATGTTGGTGTAATTCGTATCTTCACAATATTAATATATTCCATTAAAAAAAGACACAATTGTACTAATCCCGAGCTTACATGAGCTCGGTTGAACAGTAAAATAGAAAACAATTGGAACCTAATTCAAAAAATTCCTTTTTTTGTGTGTGAAACTTTGGAAAATGGTTTGATAGGTTCCTAAATTTCATCATCATATGACATTCATGGAAAAAGGCAAAACAAACGATGCTCCAAAACATTATTTTCAGACACATGTTAGAGCACTGATTTTTTTCTTTTTCCACATGTTGCACGAATGTCATCTGATGATGAAATTTTACTAGATATGAAAACAATTGTCGAAGTTTCACATCAAACAAATTCGGTTTGAATTTTTTATGATTTGTTATGATTTTATTGTTCACTCGAGCTCATGTGAGCTTGGGATTAGAACATCACTTCCGTGTATAAACATCTCTACTTTAGCCCGAGTTCGTTGTGGGCTTTGTCCATACCTTGGATTGAAAATTGGCAGTTGATATGGTGCCTGGCCCACCGAGATGCGAATTTAAGGGTAAGATTTGGGTGAAAAATATCAAAATACATTCGCTCTATTACATCAAGATGTCACTACTGATCTCTGATATATTTTTGTGTCGTGTTATAAGACATGACAATCATATATATATATATATATATATATATATATATATATATATATATATATATCTATTTTTGTGTGTTAGATCTCTACCGAGGGCCACGATATGTCGGTTGCGAAGCCACACTGGACACAAAGAGTGGAATTATGCAGTCTGATTTAATAGGTGCCAATATGGAAGATATATTCGCTTGTCACATGCAAGATAGTTTCGCTCGTCGCATGCAAGAAGTGACATGAGAAGATCTGGCTGCTGTTCATTGATATGTTTTCTTGTCGACATGTAAGATATAATGACAGCCATATCCAACTATTGTTTCTTGGCTCTCCATCTTGTGGATATTCCCAGCCCTCTATCTTAGGGCTGTGGTTAGTTTGACGCAAATTTCTATATAAACAAGATAATTAAGTAGCTTTCACTCACCCAATACAGTCATACTAATTAACCTGATTATATAAAGAAAATATAAAGTACTTAATAAATAAGTTAATTTTTCAATATTTATATAAATAGATGAACAATATTTTTCAGGGACAACTAATTATAAGGTGTGATCGTTACATTAAACTTTGAATATTGAAATCCTGTATAATCAGAACCTGCAAGTTCCTATGTTGCGCAATGAAAATTTAGGTAATGGGAGCAGCAAATAAAGTGGACTGTCTAAGACAAACCTAATTAAGGGATACCCCTTGGAGGGCTCCAGCAGAGGTCATCTTCTTAGACTGAGAGTGCTCCAAGTGGCGCGTCCAGCCGCCGCCACATGTCACGCGCTGGTGCACCATCATAATTTTGGTATTTTGCACGTCGTTTCCGGTTTTATTTGTTTTCTGATTTTTTTTAGATTTTTGGTTTTTTGCTTGATTTTCCCTAGGTTTTTCCTGATTTTTGGGAAGCAGTGCTTTTTGGGAAAGAAGCACATCTTTGCTTCCGAAAAAGCTAAAAAACTATTTTTTTACAGCTCTAATTATTGGTTTATCAGTTCTGAGTGGCCTGGCTATTCTACTTTTGTTCGTATGAAGAAAAATAGTGTTCCACAAGCTTCAGCATCAAAAGGCCCAAGAGCTGAGAAAACGGTTCTTCAATCAAAATCGTGGACAACTGTTGCAACAATTGGTGTCTCATAGGTCAGACATTGCAGAGAGAATGGTAATAATACCATTAATGGAGCTAGAAAAGCTACAAATAACTTTCATCAAACCCATAATCTTCGAGGCGGAGAGCATGATATTGTATACAAAGGAATTTTGTCCGACTTGCATGTTGTAGCCATCAAAAAGTCAAATATTATGGTCAAGAGAGAAATTAGTTTATTTATAAATAAAGTTGCCATAATTTCACATGTTAACGAGTGGAGCTAGCGAGTGCGAGCTATTGGCCGTGTACGGGAGCAAAGTTAACGTACCAAAAAGTAACCGTCGTATTCAAAATGAGAGGCAGACTATCACGGTGGCACAATATATGGTCCAACAATGCTCTAGCACGGTATGCACTGACGTACGTACGCTGTTGCCAACTGACTATCCCTGTCCGCATGAAGCCCCTTCCTGACGTTCCAAGGGTGGTTGCCCCCTTTCCACACTTGTGTTCTCTGATGAATATGAAACCATAAATCCAAGAGAGAGAAACCGATGCATTCGCCGCACACCTGGGCTGGGCTAGTACGTACGGATGTGCATGAAACTTATATAGTATATAATATACCGTGCACCCCAATGCACGTCAAACAAGTGAACGTCGGTCGCCAAACCGTGCAAGTGCTATTTAACCTCTCGATCCTCTCCCACATCCATCTCAACTAAGCTAGGAAGCTTGCTTGCTTGCACGTTCGTATACCTGCTAGCTACACACATCCTCCTCGGTCCTCACATACAGACATACTGCAACAATTAATGGCTTCTCTCACAGGTCCATGGCTAGTGCTTCATGGCCATGGGCTGCATGCTCCTCGCGGCAGCCCGCAGCAACAGTGGGAACCCCACCGCCGGGTTCGAGAGGGTGGAGCTCGCCGCCGGCGACTTCCAGGTGCAGAGCCCGTACAACGTGCCGGAGAGCCAGCGGTTCCGGTACCGCAACGGCGTGCGGACATTCTGGGTGCACCGAAACGACAAGCCCTTCAACACCGCCACCCACACCAACCCCCGCTCTGAAGTCAAGCTCCGGGTAATTACATTGCCCGTCACCATATATATCTGTGCTCCCTTCAAATCAGCCATGCATGGCGTCGCACATATATATGAATGAATCGTTCTCGGTCTTTCAGGGCCACGACTACTCGTCTGGGGTGTGGCAGTTCGAGGGCTATGGCTACGTGCCGGAGGGGACGTCCGGCGCGTCGGTGATGCAGATCCACAACCAGGAGGGCGCCGCGCACTCGACGGTGCTGATGTTGCACGTCTACGATGGTGTCCTGCGCTTCTACAGCGGGACAGCGGTGGAGCCTGACATCTATAACCGGTGGTTTCGCCTCAACGTGGTGCACGACGTCAAGGCGTCGACGGTGGCCGTGTACATCGACGGCGAGCACAAGTTCGGCACCAGCGTGACACCTAGCGAGTCCTACTACTTCAAGTTCGGGGTGTACATGCAGCACCACGACCAGTCCAGCTGCATGGAGTCGCGGTGGACCAACGTCACGCTCTATACTAAGCACTGAGTGGATGCATGGGTAGCATGCGTATTGGTATTGCGGTCTAGGGTAGCATGCATGTATGCTTACGCTACGTACGGGCCCTGTGTATGTTAGTTTCCACGAGTTGAATAAAATTTGTTGTTTTGAGTGTCCGTAATCTGAGTCATACTTGGAGGTCTAGCTTTCATAATACCCTTGTTAAGATATGAATATTTGTTGTGATGTGAGATACAACAGTCCGATTTGGCCAGTGTTAAATGGTTATCTTAATTTTTTGCAGGGAAAAGAATATATCATAACTCAAGGAGGCTTCTCAGCCGTAGCCAGGTTTACAACATAGTCCAACCCAGCAAAAAGCCACACCGCAGTACGAGGGGTGCGACGACCGTAAGCGGCCAACTCATGACTAATATTATTCTGTGAGCGGCTACAGCGAGCAAATAAAATCTCTCTATCATCGGTATCAGCTAAGCTACGTATCTCCTCTATGAGAATGTGGTGCCTCGATCTATCTCTCGTGTGCGTTGTGAGCAACGTCACCGCCTCCGCACTGTCTAGCTCAACTATAATTGGACGGTCCGTCCGGTGAAGGCCAATTCCAGTCCTTCTTGACACGCTGCTAGCTCCGTCTCCAAGGCACTCTCACATGCACGGAGTTTTCTACGTGCACTATAGATGATCACACCTCTATCATCTCAGAGAATCATACCTCCTCCAATTGCTGCGGCCCGGGTAAATACATTGCCCGTCACCATATATATCTGTGCTCCCTTCAAATCAGCCATGCATGGCGTCGCACATATATATGAATGAATCGTTCTAGGTCTTTCAGGGCCACAACTACTCGTCTGGGGTGTGGCAGTTCGAGGGCTATGGCTACGTGCCGGAGGGGACGTCCGGTGCGTCGGTGATGCAGATCCACAACCAGGAGGGCGCCGCGCACTCGACGGTGCTGATGTTGCACGTCTACGATGGTGTCCTGCGCTTCTACAGCGGGACAGCGGTGGAGCCTGACATCTATAACTACCGGTGGTTCCGCCTCAACGTGGTGCACGACGTCCAGGCGTCCATGGTGGCCGTGTACATGGACGGCGAGCACAAGTTCGGCACCAGCGTGACACCCAGCGAGTCCTACTACTTCAAGTTCGGGGTGTACATGCAGCACCACGACCAGTCCAGCTGCATGGAGTCACGGTGGACCAACGTCACGCTCTACAGTAAACACTGAGTAGGTGCATGGGCAGCATGCGTATTGGTATTGTGGTCTAGGGTAGCATGCATGTATATTTACGCCGCGTACGGGCCCTATGTATATTAGTTTCCACGAGTTGAATAAAATTTGTCTCTTTGAGTGTCCGTAGTGTGAGTCATACTTGGAGGTCTAGCTGTGACAATGCCCTTATTAAGATATGAATATTTGTTATGATGTGAGATACAACGGTCAGATTTGGCCAGTGTTAAACGGTTCCCTATCTTAAGGAAAGCATTACACAACCACATGTTACTATGTAGTGGTATATAAACAGGACACAACAATTTGATAACTTTCACAAGTAGCAGCGTCAAGTGGGGGCCGCAACACTGGAGGATTTCATTTCTAGTGGTGCTCCTCGGGTACCGAGTCTTGAATTACAAGGTGAAAAACTAAAGTCCAACCTTCATTGGATGTGCCTTGCAATTGCATTGCTGAAGGATTTGTTTTGAGAGCTTGGATTTTCTTCAGAATGAAAACCTAAGATCTTGGATCGGTCAATGACGACGCTTGTCGACAGTTTTCTTCTTGAAGGCATCGCTTTTGGAGACCTTTTATGTTTTCTGGGTATTGTCTTTGGTAGTGGTTTGGAGTTGTTCACTGTGGCGAGGCCTTTGTTTTTTTCTATCATTTCGGGCTGTATGCATCCTGGATGTCTTTTAGACATCTTGTTGGTGCAAAGGCTGGTATCTTCGCGATATTAATATATTTATTTTTCAAAAAGAAAAAAACAGGACACAACTGTTCTAATCCCGAGCTCACATGAGCTTGGGTGAACAGTAAAATAAAAAAACATTTAAAAAATAAATTAAAATAATTTCTTTTTTTGTGTGAAACTTTGGCAAATGTTTACATAGCTTGAAAAATTTCATCATCATATGAAATTCATGGAAAATGTGGCAAAAAAACAAAATCAATGCTCTGGACTCGGATTGTGCCGAGATGACTGAATAATACACAACTCATTACAACTAAAACACATTTTTTATTTGTCAATAATATTATTATGTTTTTTTCGAAAAGGGGGTTTACCCCAGCCTCTGCATCAGAATGATGCATACGGCTCATATTATTAAAAAAACCCAGTAACAAAGTCTCCAAGTCTCAAAGTAAGAAATAAAACAAAACGCTCATAAGAGTCAGATCGAAAGCCACAACCGGCTGGCAAATAAAATAGGAGCACTACATGCCTATCGTTAGGTACATGGATTTGACCGAAAACACGCCGTCCTTAGTCAGTTTCCAATACAACCTATCTGGCTGTTGAGACAATTGGACATCCATCAACCTTCTTACGAGATGAAGCCAAGCCTCCCAACGATCACCAACAAGCGTCCTCCGAAAACTAATATTGAGGGGCATGGACTGTAAAACGCTTGCAACATAAGCTTCTCGTCGTTGAACAACGTTGTACAGAGTAGGATATTGAAGTGCGAGGGGCGTCTCCTCAAGCCACGTATCCTCCCAGAACCTCGTATTAGCTCCATTGCCGACTAAGAACCTTGCCCTATTGAAAAATAGTGTCTTGACTCTCATCAACCCTTTCCAAAATGGCGAGTCAGACGGTCTCATAGTCACCTGTGCCAATGTTTTGGACTGAAGATACTTATTGCGCAAAATCTGAGCCCACGTAGCTTCAGACTCGGACGAAAGTTTAAAAAGCCACTTGATGAGGAGACATCTATTCTTGACATCTAGATTTTCAATGCCTAGACCCCCTTGGTCCTTCGGCCTACAGCTGATGTCCCATTTTGCAAGCCTATACTTTCGTTTAAGCTCATCATTCTGCCAAAAGAATCGAGACCGATAAAAGTCTAACCTCTTCCTAACACCCACCGGGACCTCAAAAAACGATAGAAGAAACATAGGCATACTGGTGAGGACCGAATTAATCATAATTAATCGCCCTCCATATGACATGAGCTTCCCTTTCCAACAGCTCAGTTTCTTTTCGAAACGATCCTCTATGCACTTCCACTCCTTGTTAGTCAGCTTACGATGATGAATGGGTATACCTAAGTACGTGAACGGTAACGAACACAACTCACACCCAAACAATTTCTTATACGCCTCCTGGTCATCATTAGCTCTTCCAAAGCGGAACAATTCGCTCTTATGGAAGTTAATTTTGAGCCCGGACAATTGTTCAAATAAGCATAACACACGCTTCATGTTTCTCGCTTTCACCAAGTCATGCTCCATAAAGATGATAGTATCATCAGCATACTGTAGTATGGAAATACCGCCATCAACTAAGTGCGGAACCAAGCCACTTACCTGCCCCGCATCCTTAGCCTGTCCTATTAAGATAGATAGCATATCAACCACTATGTTGAATAGAATCGGTGACATGGGATCTCCTTGCCTTAATCCTTTGTGTGTCTGGAAATAGTGACCTATATCATCATTCACTTTAATCCCTACACTCCCTTTTTGCGTAAAGGACTCAATCTGGTCTCGCCAGGCCGTGTCAAAACTTTTCATACGCAAAGCTTGTTGAAGGAAAGGCCATTTAACTTTATCGTATGATTTTTCAAAATCCACTTTAACAACCACACCATCTAGTTTTTTTGAGTGCATCTCATGGAGCGTTTCATGCAAGACAACCACCCCTTCAAGGATATTTCTATCTGGCATGAAAGCAGTCTGGGACGGTTGCACAACTGAATGCGCAATCTGCGTAAGTCTGTTCGTCCCAACCTTGGTGAAGATTTTGAAACTGACATTAAGCAGACATATGGGCCTGAACTGCTCAATGCGAATAGCCTCTGTCTTCTTAGGAAGAAGAGTTATCGTTCCAAAATTTAGCTTGAACAACTGAAGCTTACCGTTGAAAAACTCATGAAACATCAGCATCAGGTCTCCTTTAATGAAGTGCCAGCACCTTTTTTAAAACTCCGCCGGAAACCCATCCGGTCCTGGCGCTTTATTGTTTTTCATTTGTGCAATGGCCTCAAACACCTCCTTCTCCGTAAAGGGAGCAGTCAAAATCTCATTCTCGTTCGTCTCAACT
Source organism: Aegilops bicornis (assembly GCA_021605145.1). Classification (NCBI taxonomy): domain Eukaryota; kingdom Viridiplantae; phylum Streptophyta; class Magnoliopsida; order Poales; family Poaceae; genus Aegilops; species Aegilops bicornis. Next base: position 47,607,647 of record CM038675.1, on the reverse strand, counting down.
TGAGGAACATCCTCAACCCTTCTCATCCAAGGACACAAAATTATTTTCCGGAGGTCCAAAACAACTGCTTATAATAGTTGGTAATGTAAACTTTCAGGTTTTCCTGACCAACTATCGTCCCTTCGTCTTGCTCTAATTGGAAAATTCTCTTCTTATGATGCTTTCCATTAGCAATCATATGAAATAATTGAGTATTGTCCTCACCTTGGACAATTTTACGAACCTTGGCTCTCAACGCCCATTTCAATTCCTCCTCGCGGAGAAGCTCTTTCAGCCACAACTCGGCCCACATTATAGTCTCCAGCTCACTGGTATCTAAAATAGAAGTTTCAGCTTTTAACTTAAGGGAGTGAATAAGCAGGAGGAGTCGTTCCTTCTCCGCCTTATATATCCCATGCGTATGCTTGGCTCATCCACGAAGGAACCTTCGAAGATGGCGAATTTTGCACTGCCACCGCTCAATGGGTGACTTTCCACCCGAGTCTTTAGCCCACTCTCTAGCTAACAACTCGATGAAACCCTCTCTTTCAAACCAAGCAAGTTCGAATGAGGAAATATTCTTATTACCCACATGAGTTTGAGCCCCCGAGTCGACTAGTAACGGTGTATGATCCGAGATACCTCGTGTCAACGCCTGCACCGTTACCAGGGGAAACTTCTATTCCCAATCGACACTAGCCAAAACACGGTCAAGCTTCTCAAAAGTCGGAACCGGTAACGAGTTTGCCCAGGTGAATTTCCTACCCGAGAGCTCTATCTCTCTGAGATCCAAGCTTTCAATGATAGTATTGAACATAAACGACCATCTGCCGTCAAAATTGTCATTATTCTTTTCCTCCTTTCTTTGAATAATGTTAAAATCACCACCCACTAAAACGGGTAGCTGCTCATTACCGCAAACACGGACCAGATCAGCCAAGGCTTGGGTTCTGGTTGCGCAGCTCCATAGACCGCCACCAAAGCCCAATCAAAACCATTGGCTTTAGTTCTGACCCAAAACTTTACCGCAAACTCACCCAACACTACACTTCGAACCTCCAAAGTTTCGCACTTAACCCCAAGTAGAACCCCACCGGATCTTCCTCGAGGTGGGAGGCAGTGCCAGTCAAAATCTACCCCCCCCCCCCGGATAATTGTGTAGTGAAATTGCCTCGTCTAGTCTCGGACAAGGCAATAAAGTCTAAATGATGTTCAACCGAAGCATCTGCTAGAAACCTTCTTTTAGCCAAGTCTTTAAGACCTCTGCTATTCCAAAAAACGCCTCTCATATTTCGTCATGAAATTTTTTAGAGGTACGGATCCTAGCACTTCTACGCACAACCGACACTGGATAAACCTTCCGTTTCCAGGTCCGTTTAGGCTTAACGCAAACCTCAGACGGTTCACCATGCTCGGGCTCTACCGCTATCACCAAAGACTCATCCTGATGGTTAGAGGTCTCAGGATAGGCATCCTCCTCCTCCTCCTCCATCTCCGGTACATTAGGGTCGAGATCGGCACACAAACCATCAAGAGCCCTAACCCCAAGCGCATCAATCTCCGACTCATTCATAGGCTTAACATCAGCTATGTTACGAATCATTTCTAATGCCCGTTCAGCTTCCAAATCAAGCATACCATTAACAGACTTAGAAATTTCTACATCATTATTACCAAGTGATACTCCTAGTTGGTTGGCATTGTGCACAATCTCATCATTGGTAAAATGCATAATAGAATTTGATTTATTATCAGACATACCAGTGGAGGTCTCGACGTCACGCAGTTTGGCCGCCCTCAAAGCACACCTTAGCTGCATGTCATCAACGTCCGGCTGCTCCTGCAGCCTCCCGCTGACCCGTCTCCCCACCGAGACAGGATCCGGGATCCCTCCGAAAGCGATGACCTCCTCGCGTGAAGCTGTGTTAGGGGAAAGGCCTCCTGCCCGTCCCCCAACAGCGGTGGCCAGCGCCGGGGCCGGGGCCACCGGAACATCACCCAGAGATGACGAAGGCTCCCTCGGCCTATCTCCGGAGAGCCCGCCGAGGCCCGAGACCGGCGACATCAGCGAAGTGTGGTCCGTGGAGTGCGGCAACGAGGCGGGCAGACCACCTGGCCCACTCTCCAAAACAGCACAAGGGGAGACGACGGCCTCCTGCGCGCCCGCACCTCCGCAAGTCGGCGACCTCAGGGGCGAAGGTGCCGAGCCGACCCTCGGCGTCGGGGGCGCCAAAGGCTCAGAAGGTCGAGCCTCCTGCTCGTGGCCTCCGCACGCGTCCACCGGTGCAACCACCTCGACCGACGCTGAGGGAAGGGAGAGAGTCGAGGGGGAGGCCTCCTGCCTCGCAGAACCTCCCTCCTCAACATGCTTCGTCACACACGGACTCAACATAGGGCTCCCTGACCCTCCCATGATGGCTGCCACCGCCTTTGACGGCGCCGCAGCAGTCGTCGGGGAACACATCGCCATGGAGGGAGAGAGTGGTGCGCAGGCCTCCTGCCTGCGTGCCCCACCCAAGCCCGCCAGAGCCCCCGGGAAGGCCATAGCCCCCGTGCAGGCCATGGGACCCCTCGAAGCAGGTGCAGCAGGAGCGTATGAGGGCCAGACCTCCCGCCTGCCCAAATCCGCCGAACCGTCCAGCATGGCCGTCACCTCCAGCCTGGGCAACAGATATGAAGGAGGAGTGACGTGAACCTCCTGTCCAGTGGTTCCTCCTGATCCATCGAAGATCAAGACAGAGTCAGACCCCGTAATCCCTGGCGGCAAATGTTCCGATGGATCATCCATATCCACGCGATCACTCCAAAGACGAGGAGGCGCTGTGAACGCTCCTACAGATCCAAGCTGCAACATGTTAGACGGAACACTCGGCGATTTCCCCTGAGCAGACTCTCCTGCCTTAGACGAATCCGCAGGCCCGGAAGCCTTGTCACCATCATTTTGTGCACTACCACCCTGGTTCCCAGGAGCACCTCCCCCCTCAGAAGTGTCCATATGATGTATCTCCACAAAATCCTAAAACAAATTAGGGTCCTCATACTCGACATTCAACATATAAGCAATGCCCTCGTGGGTCCATCTTACTACATCAGGCAAGAACTCGATGTTAGCCACACTAACCAATAAGTGCGCCACACCATGAGCACGCGTGAAGGGCATATCCACCTGCTCCGTCTTACCGAGCAAGGATCCGAGGCTCCATGTGACCAAGAAGTTATCCAAGGGCTCAGATGGCGCCCCAAGAAAACGAACCCAAATCTGAGTCAGCGGCGTACCCTGAGGCTCCTCGAACTGCAACACAAAACTTGTGCCGGTAACTCTACTCATGCCAAACTTGAAAATTCTCTTCTGATCCTCCTTAGATGGAAAGTCCACTTTGAAAGTCTGTTCTGATAACTTCAACAGGGACCAGCGAAAGTTCCCCGATGCCAGCTCCCGCAACTGTTGAATAATATGAGCTTCAGTGAGAGGTCCATTAACCACTTTAACCACCCCTGGGAAGGAAGTTTCAATGACATGGGCCACCGGAGCCACGCTTGGTGACTCAAAGAACATCAACTCAGAACAACAGAGCCCATAAATATTAACCGTCGGTTTGGGCCCTAGAAGAAGCGGACACTCAGCCGCCACATGCTTTGGTTTCCGACAAATATCACATAACTCAGCAGAGCAATCAACCATAAAGTGTCCCGTCTCACCACACCGGAAACAGATATTTTTTTCTTCTTAGATGCCCACTTGGACGGCTTGTCGCCCCCGGCCTTCTCCGTACCTTTATCGGAAGCAGCATCATCAGGCTGAATGGTCACCGGTACTGTCACATCGGCGAGGGCCCGAACCGTCTCCACCGCCGCCTGAGTAAGACCAGCATCATCGGTGGACATCTCCTGAAGTGTCGTGTCCGACCCCGTGGCAACGGGCAGGTTGCCCGGAGGAGGATAGCGCCGGTGACCACCACGACCACCGCGGTAGCGGCCCCGGAATCGGTTATTCGGGCCAACCGCACCCTCAACAAAATTTCCCGGAGGTCCTTGAAACCCTTGACCGGCAGCACCGTGATTATTCCAACCATAGCCCCGCCCACCACCGGTGGACGACGAACCACGATGAAGGCCTTGCCTGTAAGCATCGTAGCCATCGTCTCCCCACTGACCACGGGGAGGGTTGCGGCTGTCACCATGACAGCGCCCGAACATGACCACCTGCACCATTGGCAGCTCCACCCCGCCCGGCAGCCATCTGTCGAGGCCAAGGGCGCTGTGAAGGAAATGTGCCCTAGAGGCAATAATAAAGTTATTATTTATTTCCTTATATCATGATAAATGTTTATTGTTCATGCTAGAAATGTATTAACCGGAAACATAATACATGTGTGAATACATAGACAAACGGAGTGTCACTAGTATGCCTCTACTAGACTAGCTTGTTAATCAAAGATGGTTAAGTTTCCTGACCATAGACAAAGGAGTTGTCATTTGATTAACAAGGTCACATCATTGGTTGAATGATCTGATTGACATGACCCATTCCATTAGCTTAGCACCCGATCGCTTAGTATGTTGCTATTGCTTTTATCCATGACTTATACATGTTCCTATAACTATGAGATTATGCAACTCCCGTTTGCCGGAGGAACACTTTGGTACTACCAAACGTCACAACGTGAATCTGGGTGATTATAAAGGAGTATTACAAGTGTCTCCAAAAGCAGATGTTGGGTTGGCGATTTCGAGATTAGGATTTGTCACTCCGATTGTCGGAGAGGTATCTCTGGGCCATCTCGGTAATGCACATCACTATAAGCCTTGCAAGCAATGTAGCTAATGAGTTAGTTACAGAATGATGCATTACGGAACGAGTAAAGAGACTTGCCAAGACGAGATTGAACTAGGTATTGGATACCGACGATCGAATCTCGGGCAAGTAACATACCGATGACAAAGGGAACAACGATGTTGTTATGCGGTCTGACCGATAAAGATCTTCAGAAAATGTAGGAACCAATATGGGCATCCAGGTCCCGCTATTGGTTATTGACCGGAGATGTATCTCGGTCATGTCTACATTGTTCTCGAACCGTAGGGTCCGCACGCTAAGGTTTCGATGACGGATATATTATGAGTTTGTGTATTTTTATGTACCAAGGAGTTCGAGTCCCGGATGTGATCACGGACATGACGAGGAGTCTCAAATGATCGAGACATAAAGATTGATATATTGGACCGCTATATTCGGACTCCGGAAGGTTCCGGAAGTTTCGGAGAAAACCGAGTGCCGGAAGGGTTACCGGAACCCCGGGAAGTAATGGGCCTTATTGGGCCAAGAGGGAGAGAGAGGGCTGCGCCAGAGGTGGCGCGCCCCCCATGGGGAGTCCGACTGGACAAGGAGGGGGGGCGCGCCCCTTCCCTCTTCCTCTCCCTCTCCTTCCTTCCCCTTCCTCCTTCCTAGTTGGACTAGGAAGGGAGTCCTACTCCCACTAGGAGGAGGACTCCCCCTCCTGGCGCGCCTCCTAGGGCCGGCCGGCCCTCCCCTTGCTCCTTTATATACGGGGCAGGGGCACCCCATGACACACAAGTTGATCCTTGAGATCGTTCCTTAGCCGTGCAGGCGGTGCCCCCTCCACCATATTCCACCTCGGTCAAATCAGAGCAGTGCTTAGGCGAAGCCCTGCGTTGGTAGAACATCAAGATCGCCACCACGCCGTGCGGCCGACGGAACTCTCTCCCGGAGCTTTGCTGGATCGGAGCCCGAGGAGCGCCACCGAGCTGTACGTGTGCCAAGAACTCGGAGGTGCCGGAGTAACGGTGCTTGGATCGGTTGGATCGCGAGGAGAACGTCGACTACTTCCTCTACGTTGTGATTGCTTCCGCTTCGGTCCACGAGGGTACGAGAAAACACTCTCCTCTCGTTGCTATGCATCACCATGATCTTGCGTGTGCGTAGGAATTTTTTGAAATTACTACGTTCCCCAACAGTGGCATCCGAGCCTAGGTTTTTATGGTTTGATGTTTTGCACGAGTAGAACACAAGTGAGTTGTGGGCGATACAAGTCATACTGCCTACCAGCATGTCATACTTTGGTTCAGCGGTATTGTGAGATGAAGCGGCCCGGACCGACATTACGCCAGACGCTTACGCGAGACTGGTTTCACCGTTCTGAGCACTCGTGCTTAAAGGTGGCTGGCGGGTGTCTGTCTCTCTCACTTTAGTTGAACCGAGGCATACGCCCGTCCTTGAGAAGGTTAAACGGAGTCTATTTGTGAAGTATCGTTGTGGTCTTGATGCGTAGGTGAGATTGGTTCTTGCTTAAGCCCGTAGCAGCCACGTAAAATTTGCAACAACAAAGTAGAGGACGCCTAACTTGTTTTTGCAGGGCATGTTGTGATGTGATATGGTCAAGACGTGATGCTATATTTTATTGTATGAGATGATCATGTTTTGTAACCGGTTATCGGCAACTGGCTGGAGCCATATGGTTGTCGCTTTATTGTATGAAATGCAAACGCCTGTAATTGCTTTACTTTATCACTAAGCAGTAGCGATAGTCGAGAAGCAATAGATGGCGTAAACGACAACGATGCTACGATGGAGATCAAGGTGTCGCTACCGGTGACGATGGTGATCACAACGGTGCTTCGGAGATGGAGATCACAAGCACAAGATGACGATGGCCATATCATATCACTTATATTGATTGCATGTGATGTTTATCCTTTATGCATCTTATTCTGCTTTGATTGACGGTAGCATTTTAAGATGATCTCTCACTAAAATTATCAAGTAGTGTTCTCCCTGAGTATGCACCGTTGCCAAAGTTCGTCGTGCCGAGACACCATGTGATGATCGGGTGTGATAAGCTCTACGTCCATCTACAACGGGTGCAAGCCAGTTTTGCACACGCAGAATACTCAGGTTATACTTGACGAGCCTAGCATATGCAGATATGGCCTCGGAACACGGAGACCGAAAGGTCGGCGTGAATCATATAGTAGATATGATCAACATAAGATGTTCACCATTGAAAACTACTCCATCTCACGTGATGATCGGTTATGGTTTAGTTGATTTGGATCACGTGATCACTTAGATGACTAGAGAGATGTCTGTCTAAGTGGGAGTTCTTAAGTAATATGATTAATTGAACTTAAATTTATCATGAACTTAGTACCTGATAGTATCTTGCTTGTCTATGTCTGTTTATAGATAGATGGCTCGTGTTGTTGTTCCGTTGAATTTTAATGCGTTCCTTGAGAAAGCAAAGTTGAAAGATGATGGTAGCAATTACACGGACTAGGTCCGTAACCTGAGGATTATCCTCATTGCTGCACAGAAGAGTTACGTCCTGGATGCACCGCTAGGTGCCAGTGCTCGCCGATGTAACCGATTTACGTTAAGAACGTCTGGCAGAGCAAAGCTGATGACTACTCTATAGTTCAGTGTGCCATGCTATACGGCTTAGAACCGGGGCTTCAACGACATTTTGAAAGTCATGGAGCATATGAGATGTTCCAGGAGTTGAAGTTGATATTTCAACAGAATGCCCGGATTGAGAGATATGAAGTCTCCAATAAGTTCTATAGCTGCAAGATGGAGGAGAATGGGTCTGCTGCTGAGCACATACTCGTAATGTCTGGGTATTACAATCACTTGACTCAACTGGGAGTTGATCTTCCGGATGATTGTGTCATTGACAGAATTCTTCAATCACCGCCACCAAGCTACAAAGGCTTCGTGATGAACTATAATATGCAAGGGTTAGTAAAGACTATGCACGAGCTCTTCGCAATGTCAAGGCTGCGGAGGTAGAAATCAAGAAGGAGCATCAAGTGTTGATGGTCAATAAGACCACTAGTTTCAAGAAGAAAGGCAAAGGGAAACTTCAAGAAGAACAGCAAACAAGTTGCTGCTCAGGAGAAGAAACCCAAGTCTGGACCTAAACCTGAAACTGAGTGCTTCTACTGCAAGCAGACTGGTCACTGGAAGCGGAACTGCCCCAAGTATTTGGCGGATAAGAAGGATGGCAAGGTGAACAAAGGTATATGTGATATACATGTTATTGATGTGTACCTTACTAGAGCTCGCAGTAGCACTGGTATTTGATACTGGTTCTGTTGCTAATATTTGCAACTCAAACAGGGACTACGGATTGCTTAACACTGGCAAAGGACGAGGTGACGATGCGCGTGGGAAATGGTTCCAAAGTCGATGTGATCGCAGTCGGCACGCTACCTCTACATCTACCTTCGGGATTAATTTTAGACCTAAATAATTGTTATTTGGTGCCAGCGTTGAGCATGAACATTATATCTGGATCTTGTTTGATGCGAGACGGTTATTCATTTAAATCAGAGAATAATGATTGTTCTATTTATATGAATAATATCTTTTATGGTCATGCACCCTTGACGAGTGGTCTATTTTTAATGAATCTCGATAGTAGTAATACACATATTCATAATGTTGAAACCAAAAGATGCAGAGTTGATAATGATGGTGCAACTTATTTGTGGCACTGCCGTTTAGGTCATATCGGTATAAAGCGCATGAAGAAACTCCATACTGATGGACTTTTGGAGTCACTTGATTATGAATCACTTGGCACTTGCGAAACGTGCCTCATGGGCAAGATGACTAAAACCCCGTTCTCCGGTACTATGGAGAGAGCAACAGATTTGTTGGAAATCATACATACAGATGTATGTGGTCCAATGAATGTTGAGGCTCGTGGCGGATATCGTTATTTTCTCACCTTCACAGATAATTTAAGCAGATATGGGTATATCTACTTAATGAAACATAAGTCTGAAACATTTGAAAAGTTCAAAGAATTTCAGAGTGAAGTTGAAAATCATCGTAATAAGAAAATAAAGTTTCTACGATCTGATCGTGGAGGCGAATATTTGAGTTACGAGTTTGGTCTACATTTGAAACAATGCGGAATAGTTTCGCAACTCACGCCACCCGGAACACCACAGCGCAATGGTGTGTCCGAACGTCGTGTCGCACTTTACTAGATATGGTGCGATCTATGATGTCTCTTACAGATTTACCGCTATCGTTTTGGGGTTATGCTCTTGAGACGGCTGCATTCACGCTGAATAGAACACCATCAAAGTCCGTTGAGACGACACCTTATGAACTATGGTTTAGCAAGAAACCAAAGTTGTCGTTTCTTAAAGTTTGGGGATGCGATGCTTATGTGAAAAAGCTTCAACCTGATAAGCTCGAACCTAAATCGGAGAAATGTGTCTTCATAGGATACCCAAAGGAGACAGTTGGGTACACCTTCTATCACAGATCCGAAGGCAAGACATTTGTTGCTAAGAATGGATCCTTTCTAGAGAAGGAGTTTCTCTCGAAAGAAGTGAGTGGGAGGAAAGTAGAACTTGATGAGGTAATCAGTATCTTCTCCCTTATTTGAAAGTAGTTTATCACGTAAACCGGTTTCTGCGACATCTACACCAAATAGTGAGGAAGTTGATGATGTTGATCATGAAACTTCAGATCAAGTTACTACAGAACCTCGTAGATCAACCAGAGTAAGATCCGCACTGAGTGGTACGGTAATCCTGTTACGAAAGTCATGCTACTAGATCATGATGAACCTACGAACTATGAAGAAGCGATGGTGAGCCCAGATTCGCATAAAATGGCTTGAGGCCATGAAATCTGAGATGGGATCCATGTATGAAAACAAAGTGTGGACTTTGATTGACTTGCCCGAGGGTCGGCAAGCAATAGAAAACAAGTGGATCTTCAAGAAGAAGACCGACGCCGACGGTAATATTATCGTCTACAAAGCTCGACTTGTCGCAAAGGGGTTTCGACAAGTTCAAGGGATTGACTACGATGAGACCTTCTCACCCGTAGCGATGCTTAAGTCTGTCTGAATCATGTTAGCAATTGCCGCATTTTATGATTATGAAATTTGGCAAATGGATGTAAAGACTGCATTCCTGAATGGGTTTCTGGAAGAAGAGTTGTATATGATGCAACCAGAAGGTTTTATCGATCCAAAGGGAGCTAACAAAGTGTGCAAGCTCCAGTGATCCATTTATGGACTGGTGCAAGCATCTCGGAGTTGGAATAAACGCTTTGATAGTGTGATCAAAGCATTTGGGTTTATACAGACTTTTGGAGAAGCCTGTATTTACAAGAAAGTGAGTGGGAGCTCAGTAGCATTTACGATATTATATGTAGATGACATATTACTGATCGGGAATGATATAGAATTTCTGGATAGCATAAAGGGATACTTGAACAAGAGTTTTTCGATGAAAGACCTCGGTGAAGCTGCTTACATATTAGGCATAAAAATCTATAGAGATAGATCAAGACGCTTAATTGGACTTTCACAAAGCACATACCTTGACAAGATTTTGAAGAAGTTCAAAATGGATCAAGCAAAGAAAGGGTTCTTGCCTGTATTGCAAGGTATGAAGTTGAGTAAGACTCAATGCCCGACCACCGCAGAAGATAGAGAGAAAATGAAAGATGTTCCCTATGCCTCAGCCATAGGCTCTATCATGTATGCAATGCTGTGTACCAGACCTGATGTGTGCCTTGCTATAAGCTTAGCAGGGAGGTACCAGAGTAATCCAGGAGTGGATCACTGGACAGCGGTCAAGAACATCCTGAAGTACCTGAAAAGGACTAAGGATATGTTTCTCGTATATGGAGGTGACAAAGAGCTCATCGTAAACGGTTACGTTGATGCAAGCTTTGACACTGATCCGACGATTCTAAATCGCAAACCGGATACGATTTACACTAAACGGAGGAGCTGTCAGTTGGTGCAGCTCTAAACAAAGCGTCAGAGCGGGATCTACATGTGAAGCGGAATACATAGCAGCTTCGAAGCAGCTAATGAAGGAGTCTGGATGAAGGAGTTCATATCCGATCTAGGTGTCATACCTAGTGCATCGGGACCAATGAAAATCTTTTGTGACAATACTGGAGCAATTGCCTTGGCGAAGGAATCCAGATTTCACAAGAGAACAAAACACATCAAGAGACGCTTCAATTCCATCCGGGACTTAGTCCAGGTGGGAGACATAGAGATTCAAGAAGATACATACGGATCTGAATGTAGCAGACCCGTTGACTAAGCCTCTTCCACGAGCAAAACATGATCAACACCAAGACTCCATGGGTGTTAGAATCATTACTGTGTAATCTAGATTATTGACTCTAGTGCAAGTGGGAGACTGAAGGAAATGTGCCCTAGAGGCAATAATAAAGTTATTATTTATTTCCTTATATCATGATAAATGTTTATTGTTCATGCTAGAAATGTATTAACCGGAAACATAATACATGTGTGAATACATAGACAAACGGAGTGTCACTAGTATGCCTCTACTAGACTAGCTTGTTAATCAAAGATGGTTAAGTTTCCTGACCATAGACAAAGGAGTTGTCATTTGATTAACAAGGTCACATCATTGGTTGAATGATCTGATTGACATGACCCATTCCATTAGCTTAGCACCCGATCGTTTAGTATGTTGCTATTGCTTTTATCCATGACTTATACATGTTCCTATAACTATGAGATTATGCAACTCCCGTTTGCTGGAGGAACACTTTGGGTACTACCAAACGTCACAACGTAACTGGGTGATTATAAAGGAGTATTACAAGTGTCTCCAAAAGCAGATGTTGGGTTGGCGTATTTCGAGATTAGGATTTGTCACTCCGATTGTCGGAGAGGTATTTCTGGGCCATCTCGGTAATGCACATCACTATAAGCCTTGCAAGCAATGTAGCTAATGAGTTAGTTACAGAATGATGCATTACGGAACGAGTAAAGAGACTTGCCAGTAACGAGATTGAACTAGGTATTGGATACCGACGATCGAATCTCGGGCAAGTAACATACCGATGACAAAGGGAACAACGTATGTTGTTATGCGGTTCGACCGATAAAGATCTTCAGAAAATGTAGGAACCAATATGGGCATCCAGGTCCCGCTTATTGGTTATTGACCGGAGATGTATCTCGGTCATGTCTACATTGTTCTCGAACCGTAGGGTCCGCACGCTTAAGGTTTCAAGGACGGATATATTATGAGTTTGTGTATTTTGATGTACCAAGGAGTTCGGAGTCCCGGATGTGATCACGGACATGACGAGGAGTCTCGAAATGATCGAGACATAAAGATTGATATATTGGGCGGCTATATTCGGACTCGGAAAGGTTCCGGAAGTTTCCGGAGAAAACCGGAGTGTCAAGGGGTTACCGGAACCCCGGGAAGTAATGGGCCTTATTGGGCCAAGAGGGAGAGAGAGGGCTGCGCCAGGAGGTGGCGCGCCCCATGGGGAGTCCGACTGGACAAGGAGGGGGCGCGGCCCCTTCCTCTTCCTCTCCTCTCCTTCCTTCCCCTTCCTCCTTCCTAGTTGGACTAGGAAAGGGGAGTCCTACTCCCACTAGGAGGAGGACTCCCCCTCCTGGCGCGTCTCCTAGGGCCGGCCGGCCCTCCCCTTGCTCCTTTATATCACGGGGACAGGGGCACCCCATGACACACAAGTTGATCCTTGAGATCGTTCCTTAGCCGTGTGCGGTGCCCCCCTCCACCATATTCCACCTCGGTCAAATCGTAGCAGTGCTTAGGCGAAGCCCTGCGTTGGTAGAACATCAAGATCGTCACCACGCCGTCGTGCTGACGGAACTCTCTCTCCCCGGAGCTTTGCTGGATCGGAGCCCGAGGAGCGTCACCGAGCTGTACGTGTGCCAAGAACTCGGAGGTGCCGGAGTAACGGTGCTTGGATCGGTTGGATCGCGAGGAGAACGTACGACTACTTCCTCTACGTTGTGATTGCTTCCGCTCGGTCTCACGAGGCGTGAGACAACACTCTCCCCTCTCGTTGCTATGCATCACCATGATCTTGCGTGTGCGTAGGAAATTTTTTAAAATTACTACGTTCCCCAACACGCTGAGGCTGAGGGGGCACGGCTCCTCGCGGCGGCGGCGCCGCAGCCCTAGCAGGAGGAGCCGCAGCCCTCGCTGGCGCCGTAGCTGCCGCCGAAGCCGGCGCAGCCTCAATCGGAGCCCCCGACGCTGCCTTCGCAATAGGTGGAGTCTTCGCCGGTGGCGGAGCCTTGGGCGGCATCACGACCTCGCCGGCCAACGTCACAAGCGCGCCACAGTTGCCCGACGCCCGCCTCGCACGTCCACGCACGACAGATGGAAAACTGATCCGTCCGCGGCGGTGAACCCTAGCGATAGCTACGTTTCGGCAGAGAGAGCCCAATCTTGCATGCAATGACACGCGATCCGATGCGATATCATGCACGTGAGCCTCCACAGCCCGCTCGCCGCCAGCCGGTTTGCCTGGGCGTTCAGCCCCGCTAATCCCGGCCCGCACGCTGCCATCTCTCCCTGACCCGACGCCCGTTCGCAGGCGCACCCGCACAGCGGCCCACTATTCCCAGCCTGTCGGATCCCAGCAGCGCGTTCAAACGCAAGATCCGCTCCGCCCGAATCACGCAAGAGCGGTCGATCACCGGCTCCGGCGCCTGCACCGCTGGCGGCCGCCGTTCCTTCTTCTTCTTCCGTGTTACAAAAGTTCAGTTTTCCGGCAAGAAATCGGACAACATTACCGGTTCTCTCATTACCTTAGGAATTGGTCCGCTCCACGGCTTCATGGCCGGTTTCGAAATTTGAAGTGATGAGCGACACCGATCGGTCTTGATCTTAAGCTCCGGTGACGAACCAGCGCTCGGCGAGGCCAGGGGCACTCCGGCATTCTTTATGGGGATATGGCCCTCGACCTGCTCCTCGTCGTCACTCTCCAGAAGCGCCCAAAACCTCCCTCCCGGCCGTGCAAGAACCATCGGATCTGTCAGATCGATCAGCTCCGGTGACTTCGGTTGTAGATCCACCTGCATACATTCACCGACAACCACTTCATATAGATCGAGAATGAATCTAAAACCAACCTCAATCTTGCCGCCGCCCGGGAGAAAATCGCCAGCGAGGACGCCGTTCTCCAGATCTAGGAGAACCATCCATCGCGAACGCGGAGTAAATCGAAGACGTCCTTCGATCCAAATGACATGATTTTTCCCGTCGGAGAAACTCGCCCGCCATTGCACCCATCGTGCCTCCTCCCGTCCGATCTCACCGCACGGCAGATCGCCGCAAGCACCACCCGATCCCGTCGGCTCCTCCGTTCCGCCCGACGGCGCCGCCGCTAGGGTACTAGGAGAGACCGGGTGGATCTCATGTGTCGCTGCGCGTCCGCCGGGCGAGGATTGAAGAAGCAGCGGCGGTAGTCCGGCCGCCTCTGGTGGCCTCGTCTCCGCCTCGCCCTCCGACATCGCCCTCGTCTCTCTTTAAAATGGGGGAGAATTTCACTTCCCTGGCCTCTGCCAATATTATTATGTTTGATAATATGATATGTGTTAGCTGATTGTCAAAAAAGTTGTGTGTTGGTTGAGATAGCATTGTTCTCGGTTATTTTAGTTTTATTCATAGAATCTTATTTATTTTTTTCTCATAAGCCCGTTGCAACGCACGGACATTCTACTAGTTAGAATAATTTCTCATTTTTTCTTCCAACGGCGCTGGAACTAGCACTTGCAATTTCATAACACTCAAACCTTTATGGGAAAAAACATGACCATGTCTGAAAGTTTTAAAGCCTAGAAAATATAGAGGCCTTTCACGAAATATACTTTTGTTTGTGTTTCTCCTATTAAAACTGGGCAAGTCGGTCATGATACTCACTTACTATATTTAGAGATACAAAGAATGATGCGTGACGGATTTAAATATTTCACCGCCAGCCTAGCTAATAAGACAAAATCCAATTTAGTGCACAATGATTTCTATGAGTGAGTAGTGCTATTACTCGCATAAGGGATTATGTCTAGTGATCCCTACTGAACTGCAATTATGCCCCACGGTCATAGAAATCATGTGCGCTAATTGTTTGCCACGAGCCACAGAAATATTATCCTGACAACCGATGCCGTCCATGGGTACCCCGCATCATCAAATAATAGCTACTTCACCAACATCGGATCAATTTTGCTCAAGATTATGGAAAATTCCAGCTATTGAGACGTGGTGCTCAGCATCATCGTCCCCCTGTGTGCGGTTATGGGGCACCAGAAAGAATGACCTTGATCACCCTCCTCCCATCGCCTCGGGACCTATTTTCATGCCCCTATGATGGCATTATTAGCAATAGGATCTCTTCAACCCCACAACATCTCAAAATCCTACGAAATACCAAGGTGCTCTTCACACCCAAATACCTAATTATACCTACATGCGGACTCTGTATTCCACTGTTTCCTCTCGCGTCATGGTGTTCCTAAGGATTGATCGGAATCAGGTCATTAAGGGTTCTCTTGCACACGTACCAACCATATTTGAGCTCAATACAACAGTTCAATATCCAACAAAGTTTAATAGAACTATTGTCCATTTAAAATCCCGTATATGCCTTTGTAAGCCCTTTAGTAGACATGCCAATCAATTATATTTACTAACATTTTGATGATTAATTCTTCATAAGGTTAACCCAAAAGGGCCTGTTTGGGGTAGCTTGTTTTCCAGGTACCCCCTCCGGTTAGGTTTATAAGTCGGGCACGGACTTTTAGGTCTTTAATTTTTCTAGGGAAACATGTATTATGTTTTAGATTCTTCATCAAAGGAAATTTCTAACAATATAGTTATTTTGGCATATTATACTTTTTTATTAGTCAAATCAATGACCTAAAAACCCATGGCCCAATTATAAACCAAACCGGAGGGAGTGCCTTTCCTTGGGTTATGTGTTATTAGCTCCAATAGTTATACGAGTTGACGATAAGAAAATAGTGATGTTTAGGTGAGTCGTGGTATTTGCATTTTATATCAAAAATTGTTTGTTTACATCATTTTATTTTAGTATAAAAATTTGAGATCTATTGTGGAGCTAGTGAGTGCGAGCTATCGATTGTGTACCGCAAGGGGTGCTAAGGCTGGTCATATTGGAGGTAACATGGGTAGTAACATGCATGCTACATAAGCGAAAAAGATTATGTGACAAATTATTGAAGAAGAGAGAGACAAATAGAGTAACATAATATGTCACCATCAAGTTGCGCTTTCCGATGTGAAATGACTCCAGAAAGTAATAAATTAAGATAGTTATGTTATCACTTCTATGACACTACCAACTACGAAATTAGTAATATAGACAAGTAATAGCATATGAATGTTATTAGTCTAATTTACTCCTCACTGTGACTAGCCTAAGTTAACATACCGAAAAGTAACCCTCGTTATCAAAATCAGAGACAGACTATCACAGAGGCACAATATGTTGGTCCAACAATGCTCCAGCACGGTATGCACTGACGTACCGAGGCTCTTGCCAACTGGCTATGGTTGTCCGCATGAGCCCTGTTTCTGACGCTCCAAGGGTGGTTGCCCCTTTCCACACTTGTATTTCTTGAATAAGACATGAAACCAAGTCCAAAAGAAAATGGGTGCATAGTTAGCCAATCCCACCACTGGGCTCGGCTACTACAAACTGTCCGTACAATCTTATTTTAGTATAGAAACTTGAGATCTATTGTGGAGTTACTCGCTGTGTGTGTGATCTCTGCCACAAGTGTGTACAAGTTAAAGGGTGGATTCTATTAACTCAAAAATGTGTACAAGTTAATTGTACAAAAAATTAACCATCGTATTCCAAATGAGAGACGAGCAGCCTATCACGGAGGCACAGTATATTGGTCCAACAGTGTTCCATCACGTACGGTGTGCACTAACGTACGGACGCTGTCGCCAACTGACTATCCCTGTCCGCATGAACCAAGTGTGGTTGCCCCCTTTCCACAATTGTGTTCTATGAATATGAAACCATAAATCCAAAGGAGAAAAAGGGATGAATTAATTAGTCGCACACCTGGGCTGGGCTACTACGTACGCAAGTGCATGAAACTTATATACTATAAATATACCGTGCACCCCAATGCACGTCAAACAAGTGAACGTCGACCGCCAAACCGTGCAAGTGCTATTTAACCTCTCGATCTTCTCCCACATCCATCTCAACTAAGCTAGGCAGCTTGCTTGCTACACATCAATCACAAACTGATTGTCGACATATACCTGCTAGCTACGTACATCGATTCTCCTTACATACTGCAATAATGGCTTCTCTCACAAGTCCATGGCTAGTTCTTCTCGTGGCCATGGGCTGCACGCTCCTCACGGCAGCCCGCAGCAACAGCGGGAACCCCACCGCCGGGTTCGAGAAAGTGGTGCTCGCCGACGGTGACTTCCAGGTGCAGAGCCCGTACAACGTGCCGGAGAGCCAGCGGTTCCAGTACCGCAACGGCGTGCGGACGTTCTGGGTGCGTCGAAATGACAAGCCCTTCAACACCGCCACCCACACCAACCCCCGCTCTGAAGTCAAGCTCCGGGTAAATACATTGCCCGTCACCATATATATTAGCCATGCATGGCGTTGCACACATATGTGAATGAATTGTTCTCCATCTTACAGGGCCATGACTACTCGTCCGGGGTGTGGCAGTTCGAGGGCTACGGCTATGATCCATCGGGGACCTCTGGCGCGTCGGTGATGCAGATCCACAACCAGGAGGGCGCCGCGCACTCGACGGTACTGATGTTGCACGTCTACGACGGTGTCCTGCGCTTCTACAGCGGGACGGAGGTCGAGCCCGACATCTACAACCGGTGGTTCCGCCTCAACGTGGTGCACGATGTCTGGGCGTCCACGGTGGCTGTCTACATAGATGGCGAGCACAAGTTCGGCACCAGCGTGACTCCCAGCGATTCCTACTACTTCAAGTTTGGGGTTTACATGCAGCACCACGACCAGTCCAGCTGCATGGAGTCACGGTGGACCAACGTCACGCTCTACACCAAGCACTGAGTAGATGCATGGGTAGCATGCGGTATTGGTATTGCGGTCTAGGGTAGCATGCATGTATGTTTACACCACGTACGGCCCCTATGTATATTAGTTTCCACGAGTTGAATAAATTTTGTTGATTTGAGTGTCCGTAATGTGAGCCATAATTGGAGGTCTAACTGTGACAATGCCCTTACTAAGATATGAGAATTTGTTGTGATGTGAGATACAACAGACATATTTGGCTAGTGTTAAACGGTTCCCTATCTTAAGGAAACCATTAGACAACCACAAGTTACTATATAGTGGACTATATAAATATCTCTACTTTGGTCTGAGTGTGTAGCGGGCTTTGTCCATACCATGGGCCGAAAATTGAGAGTTGATATGCTGCCTAGCTCATAGAGAGGGGAATTTAAGGGTCATTTTTTGTAGGTCCAAATATACAACATATATTTGATCTATGACGATATCAGTAACTCACTACTAATCGTGGGTATATTTGTGTGACGTGTTGTAAGACATGACATTGAAATCCAACTTTTTTTGTTCTTAGTTCTCTACCGTGGGCCATGATATGTCTATTGTTATGCCACACTGGCAACACATAGGTGAATTATATGGTCAAATTAAATAGGTGCTGGTATGGATATATATTCGCCTGTCACATGCAAGATATTTTTGCTTAACGCATGCAAGAATTGGCATGAAGATCTAACTACTACTCATTGATATAATTGATGGAGAACGTAGCAGAAATTCAAAATTTTCCTACGTGTCACCAAGATCTATCTATGGAGAAACCAGCAACGAGGGAAGGAGAGTGCATCTACATACCCTTGTAGATCGCTAAGCGGAAGCGTTCAAGAGAACGGGGTTGAAGGAGTCAGCATTGTCGTGATCCAAATCACCGGAGATCCGAGTGCCGAACGGACGGCACCTCCGCTGCTCAACACACGTACAGCCCGGTGATGTCTCCCATGCCTTGATCCAGCAAGGAGAGAGGGAGAGGTTGAGGAAGACTCCATCCAACAGCAGCACAACGGCGTGGTGGTGGTGGAGGAGCGTGGCAATCCTGCAGGGCTTCGCCAAGCACCTACGGGAGAGGAGGAGGTGTCACGGGAGGGAGGGAGGCGCCAGGGGCTCAGGTGTGGATGCCCTCCCTCCCCTCCACTATATATAGGGGCAAGGGAGAAGGGGAGGCGCAGCCTTGCCCCTTCCTCCAAGGAAGGGGTGCGGCCAAGAGGGGGAGGAGTCCATCCTCCCAAGGCACCTCGGAGGTGCCTTCCCCTTGAGGACTCTTCCTCCCCAAGTTTCCTTGGCGCATGGGCCTATTGGGGCTGGTGCCCTTGGCCCATATAGGCCAAGGCGCACCCCTACAGCCCATGTGCCCCCGGGCAGGTGGACCCAGTGGACCCCGGACCCCTTCGGCACTCCGGTACAATACCGATAAAGTGCGAAACTTTTCCGCGACCAAAATAGGACTTCCCATATATAAATCTTTACCTCCGGACCATTCCGGAACTCCTCGTGACGTCCGGGATCTCATCCGGGACTCAACAACATTCGGTAACCACATACAAACTTCCTTTATAACCCTAGCGGCCATCGAACCTTATGTGTAGACCCTACGGGTTCGGGAGACATGTAGACATGACCGAGACGTTCTCCACCAATAACCAACAGCGGGATCTGGATACCCATGTTGGCTCCCACATGTTCCACGATGATCTCATCGGATGAACCACGATGTCAAGGACTCAATCGATCCCGTATACAATTCCCTTTGTCTAGCGGTATTGTACTTGCCCGAGATTCGATCGTCGGTATACCGATACCTTGTTCAATCTCGTTACCGGCAAGTCTCTTTACTCGTTCCGTAACACATCATCCCGTGATCAACCCCTTGGTCACATTGTGCACATTATGATGATGTCCTACCGAGTGGGCCCAGAGATACCTCTCCGTCACACGGAGTGACAAATCCCAGTCTCGATTCGTGCCAACCCAATTGACACTTTCGGAGATACCTGTAATGCACCTTTATAGCCACCCAGTTACGTTGTGACGCTTTGGTACACCCAAAGCATTCCTACGGTATCCGGAGTTGCACAATCTCATGGTCTAAGGAAATGATACTTGACATTAGAAAAGCTTTAGCATACGAACTACGCATCTTTGTGCTATGCTTAGGATTGTCTTGTCCATCACATCATTCTACTAATGATGTGATCCCGTTATCAATGACATCCAATGTCCATGGTTAGGAAACCGTAACCATCTATTGATCAACGAGCTGGCCAATAGAGGCTTGCTAGGGACATGGTGTTGTCTATGTATCCACACATGTATCTGAGTTTCCTATCAATACAATTATAGCATGGATAATAAACGATTATCGTGAACAAGGAAATATAATAATAACTAATTTATTATTGCCTCTAGGGCATATTTCCAACAGTCTCCCACTTGCACTAGAGTCAATAATCTAGTTCACATCGTCATGTGATTAACACTGATATGTCACATCGCCATGTGACTAACACCCAAAGAGTTTACTAGTGTCTTTAAACTAGTTCACATCATCATGTGATTAAGACTCAATGAGTTCTGGGGTTTGATCATGTTTTGCTTGTGAGAGAGGTTTTAGTCAACGGATTTTAGTCAACGGGTCTGAACCTTTCAGATCCGTGTGTGCTTTGCAATTCTCTATGTCATATTGTAAATGCTGCTTCCACGCTCCACTTGGATCTATTCCAAATGGTTGCTCCACTATACGTATCCGGTTTGCTACTTAGAGTCATTCGGATAGGTGTTAAAGCTTGCATCGACGTAACCCTTTACGCCGAACTCTTTATCACCTCCATAATCGAGAAACATGTCCTTATTTACTCCAAGGACAATTTTGTCCGCTGTCCAATGATCCATTCCTGGATCATTCTTGTACCCCTTGACTGACTCATGGCAAGGCACACTTCGATGCGGTACATAACATAGCATACCGTAGAGCCTACGCTGCTGAAGCATAGGGACGACCTTCGTCCTTTCTCTCTCTTCTGCCGTGGTCGAGCTTTAACTCTTAACTTCATACCTTACATCTCGTGCAAGAACTCCTTCTTTGACTGATCCATCTTGAACACTTTCAAGATCATGTCAAGGTATATGCTCATTTGAAAGTACCATTAAGCATTTTTGATCTATCCTTATAGATCTTGATGCTCAATGTTCAAGTAGCTTAATCCAGGTTTTCCATTGAAAACACTTTTCAAACAACCCTATATGCTTTCTAGAAATTCTACATCATTTCAGATCATCAATATGTCAACAACATATACTCATCAGAAATTCTATAGTGCTCCCACTCACTTCTTTGGAAATACAAGTTTCTCATAAACTTTGTATAAACCCAAAATCTTTGATCATCTCATCAAAGCGCACATTCCAACTCCGAGATGCTTACTCCAGTCCTTAGAAGGATCGCTGGAGCCAGCATACCTTTTAGCATCCTTAGGATCGACAAAAACTTTCTGATTGTATCACATACAACCTTTCCTTATGAAGACTGGTAAGGAAACTCGTTTTGACATCCATCTGCCAGATTTCATAAATGCAGCTTATGCTAACATGATTCCGACGGACTTAATCATCGCTACGGATGAGAAAAACTCATCGTAGTCAACTCCTTGAACTTGTGAAAAAAAAACTCTTCACCACAAGTCGAGCTTCATAGACGGTGACATTACCATTCACGTCCGTCTTCTTCTTAAAGATCCATTTATCTCAATGGCTTGCCGATCATCGGGCAAGTCCACCAAAGTCCATGCTTTGTTCTGATATATGGATACTATCTCGGATTTCATGGCCTCTAACCATTTGTCGGAATTTGGGCCCACCATCGCTTCTCCATAGCTCGTAGGTTCATTGTTGCCTAGCAACATGACCTTCAAGACAGGATTGCCGTACCACTCGGAAGCAGTACGCGTCCTTGTCGTCCTACGAGGTTCGGTAGTGACTTGATCCGAAGTTTCATGATCACTATCATAAGCTTCTACTTCAATTGGTGTAGGTGCCACAGGAACAACTTCCTGTGCCCTGCTACACACTTGTTGAAGTGACGGTTCAATAACCTCATCAAGTCTCTACCATCCTCCCACTCAACTTTCCGAGACAAACTTTTCCTCGAGAAAGGACCCGATTCAAGAAACAATCCCTATTGCTTTCGGATCTGAATTAGGAGGTATACCCAACTGTTTTGGGTGTCCTATGAAGATGCATTTTATCCGCTTTGGGTTCGAGCTTATCAACCTGAAACTTTTCCACATAAGCGTCGCAGCCCCAAACTTTCAAGAAATGACAACTTATGTTTCTCCTGTTCCTCTGTCTTATGAATACTACTTAGCTCTCTATCTTAGGGATGCCGTTAGCTAGATGCAACTTGCTATATAAACAAGACAGTTTTGTAGCTTTCACTCATCCAATACATTGTCATACAAATCAGCCTATATCTTTTTTTAAGGGGACAAACCACCCTATATCGAAGTTTAGTAACATATAGAACTTTTATGTTTAGCATGATGGCATTGAAAGTCCCCATGTTCTCGTCGTGGATGATTCCCATGTTGATGGCCTTGTTGCATCCAGAGTACAAAGCTATTTCTCATTCAAGGTATTGTGATTGTTATGAATTGTAAGAATCATTGTGCAACATCCTATGATTTATTTTCCTAAAGTTTAATATACACAATTTTCTTGCCAATAGAGAATGTTGATACAGCTATACCTTGGATATGATAGAAACACTTACTCCCTCCGTCCCATAATATAAGAACGTTTTTCAAACTAAAACAGTTTGAAAAATGTTCTTATATTATGGGACAAAGGGAGTATATTATTATTTTTATCAGGAACGTCTTGAGCTATACTATAATAGGAACATGATATTAAATGGCTATATATAGAATACAGAATATCATATGAAGCTATGTTATTTTCCTCTTCTCCAAACTTCTTTACATGCGCCTAATTATTTTTGTCTCTAGTGACTTCACTGGAAGGTCCCATGCAAGCCTTGGAATTCTTGGATGCAATATTTTGATATTGTTTACTATAGAACATATGCGCTTCTTGAAGTTACTTTTGTTGCTTACTATATTTGACATAGTCCACATCATGAATTTTGGATATAGAAACATGACGTAGACTTGATTTTCACTGAATACTGCATGCCATATATGACTGCGCTATTATTTTCTTACAAAAGTGAAGGTTTATACCTTTTGGGACATTTATAATCCTCATCATAACACAATTGTGGTTTTGTTGCTCTATATTTACTCAAGTGCATGTAAATATTGTGATTCATTACAAAGTAACAACCAACTCTGTATTTATGAACTTGGGAATCTCATAAGCTGAAGCACATTCCAGTAGTGATTAGTGATTAAATGCACTGATGTCATCCTTGAAAGAATTATGGAGTGGGTAAACACAAAACTATCAAGTATTCCATTAGTTAACTATTTGCTCTATAGGTATACAAACTAAAATCAAATTTTCTATTTAGGTGCTTGCATGGGGGAGCTGAGGACTACATCATGTACCTTGTATTTTAAGCTACATTCAATGATCTAGAGGGATAAAATAGATAAAGATGGAATTCCGTGCAACACCCCAACCCATCAACAGTCCTGCTTGGTGTTATATGCTCTCTATTAAACATGATTAGTTGTGATCATGTATGGTCTTTGTTATGTCATAAGTTGTATTAGATCAATTGTAACCAGTATAAGACAATTTTTGAGCCTGTGAGGGAACAATATTGCTTGGTCTTATTTGTTTCGCTTGAAATATACGACTTTCTTCCTTGAGTGTGTCTCACATCAAAAGGTATTTCATCGTGAAACCTTACAGCCGAATAGTATGCATCCATATGTATTTTTGAACTTTTCCATATTTTAATAGAAAATAGCTATTTTCTATTATTTTCTATTAAAATATGGAAAAGTTCAAAAATACATATGGATGCATAGTATTCGGCTGGATGGTTTCACGATGAAATTTTCACAATCATTGCTCCATGGAACCAAGGAGACAAAAGCAATTTCCGTGTGATAATGTCATTAAGAAGACATGCATGTTTGTTGTGATGTGGGATACAAAAATCAGATTTGAGTAGTTTTTACGGATTTTCTACCTTAAGGAAATCATAGGCAACCACAAGTTATAATGAAAACTTGGCCTATTTTGGCCTGAGTCCCTCATAGGTCACGGTTTGTGAGTATCTATGCTGCAACTACCAAAGAGAGGGCAATTTAAGAGCCATATATGATAGGTGCCAATATGCAAGATATATACGCAAGCTATGACATGAAGATCTCACTACTCCCTGATGTATTTGCTTGTCGTGTCATGAGATGTATTTACACCACGGGTCATGTGTATATTAATTACCACTAGTTGAATAAAATTGTTTCTTTGAGTGTCCATAATGTGAGTAACAGTTGGAGGTCTAGCTATGATAATCCCCTTTTTAAGATATGAACATGTCTTGTGATGTGGAATACAATAGCCATATTTGACTAGTGTTTATTGGTCTCTCTCTTAAAAAACCATTAGGCAACCAAAAGATACTATATAAACACGTGAAGATACTAGTCGCTTACTCTATTGATACGCATCACATACCCCTCCTAGCGCTTCTTCGTTAGTGGATCAACCCATGCAGTGTTTCTTTTTGCACCGGTTTTAGGAAGCTTCTAGATGCTTACGGTCCTACTTTTTTTTTCTTTATCTATGGTTTCTACTTTTTTACTTGTTGGTTTTTCATTTTCCATTTTACGTCCATTTTTTAAACTTTCCCAAGAATCATGAATATTTTTCAATTTTGTAAACATTTTCTCAAATCCACAAACATTTATTTAAATTCTTGACCTTTTATATATTCATTATTTTTTAATTCACCGATATATTTCAAATTTGTGATTTTTTTCAAATTCGTGAAATTTCAAGAATCTGCAAATAATTTTTTCAAATTCAATATGTTTTTTAAATCCACAACCAATTTTGTAATAAATGATTTTTTAATTTATAAAAAATGGAGTCATATTTTTCTTGAACCAGTAGCAAAGGAGCGAGTGAATAAACAATCAGACAAGCTAGTGAGACGAGTGAGCGGAAAAAGTGAGACGAGTGGCTAATAGCTTCATGGGCCGTGGCCTGGGGGGGTCTTACAACTATATTAGGAGCTCCATCAGGTATGCCCAGCTTACCGAATCAAAAGCCTTGGCGATGTCAAGCTTGAGGAATACCAAGGGCGACTTTGTGGAATGAGCAGCCTTGATCACGTTCTTGACGTACAGGAAGTTGTCTTGAATAGCCCTTCCTCTTATGAAGGCACTCTGATTATTTGTGACAAGCCCCTTGATCTCAGGAACCAGCCGGGACGCCAACATCTTGCTGACAATTTTTGGAACACTATGCATTAGACTCACCGGCCTAAAGTCACTTGCCTCCTGAGCATCGTCCTTCTTGGGCAGCAACACTATATTTGCGGTATTTAGCAGCTTCCAGTTGTGTCCACGGAGCGAGTGAACACAATTCACCGCGGCAAGGAGGTCCTCTTTAATCAGTTGCCAACAATGCTTGAAAAACATCCCTGTGAACCCATCCGGCCCAGGTGCTTTCTCACCGTGCATCTCAGTTACAGCCGCGTGCAGCTCGTGCTCGGTGAAGGGGTTGTCTAAGTGCTGCAGATCTTGCCTTGGCAGTCCCATGGTCTGGTGGTCCTTGAGAACGGTGTGCCCATAATGCTTTTGAATCTATCGAATAGGATCTGAGCCTTCCCCTCATGATCAGTCACTCTTCCACTCCTTCCGTTCAAACTTGGTATGTGATTCTTGCGGCGCCTTCCACTAGCTCTGATTTGAAAGAACCTAGTGTTTGCATCTCCTTCCCTTATCTCAGTTAGCCTCGATTTCTGTCTCCATTTTGCTCTGTCAATAGCCGCCAGGCCCAACAGTTTGGCTTTCAGCATAGCACGCAGCCTCCTCTCCTCAGCGGACAGATCCATCTCCTCTTGCGCCAGATCAAGCCTGAAGATCACCTCACTCGCCAGGCTCGACATGAAGCTGGCCCATCGTACCTTTTTCTTGTTCCAAAGACGCAGAGCCTGCGCGGTTCTGGAAAGCTTGGTGTGCAAAACCCGAATAGGATCATTAGATTTCACCTCTCTGTTCCATGCCATCTGAACCACTCCCTGAAAATCAGAACACTTAAGCCAATGGTTCTCAAAGCGGAAGGCCTTATAATGCGAGCACTCCATCTTCTTCAGCACAATGGGACAGTGATCAGAAATATTAGTGGAGGCTGGCGACAGTTGATACTGAGGGAAGCTGGCCTCCCAGTCATTTGTCACCATGATTCTATCAATCTTCGTGTGAGTAACACTCTCCCGTTCATTTGACCATGTGAATCTCCTTCCCAGCAACGGGAAATCAATCAGCTCCATCTCCTCAATGGCAGCCCGAAACCGCCCCATCATTCTCAGATTTAAATTGTTATTGCTCTTATCACTTGCCCTGCTGATCATATTAAAGTCACCGAGGATCAACCACCGCGGTAGCATTTGCAACTTGATCCTTCGCAGTTCATCAATGAACTGGACCTTCTCCTCTTCCAATTGCGGTCCATAAACGCCGGAGATGGACCAGCTCTCCCCATTGGCTCTGCATCTGATCGTTCCCGAGATTGAAAAGTCCCCAGCCGTAGATGGATCATTTTTTATCTCGAAATCCTCATTGCAAGCAATGAGCACACCTCCCCTGGAGCCGTTCGCAGGGAGGGAGATGAAATTATCCTTGAATCTCGGTCCCAGTGCCTCCACAACCAGCCCATTTGAAGGATCGTTGAGCTTCGTTTCTTGCAAACATACTATGTTGCATTTGAGATCAGACACAAAAATCTGCACAGCCCTTCTCTTTGCGGGATTGTTTAAACCCTTCACATTCTAGCTCAATATGGAGAGATCCATAAAGCAATTTGACTCCTCTCAAGCAGCTTCCTTTCATGGCAACCATCATATTTCAACAGAACATCTAGACTTGTACCACTCTTCCCAAAGGGGATTACAACTGAGCAGCACCACCACATCACAACCACAATACAACTCACACAGCCAGCACTAACAGGCGAGGGAAGGAAAAACACTAACATTGGCAAACTAGGAGGAACACCACTTGACCGATTGAGCTGCAGACGACGCACCAATCAGACCGGCACACCCTGCGCCAGTCCCTTCTTGCCCCCTTTCCCCTGCTTTGCTGGCCCCGTTGCCTCAAGCATGGCCTCCACCGCTGCGATGAAGCTGCCAGGGAGCGCCTTCTTGAACATCTTCCTGTGAGCGGCTTCTCGATACCACAATTCAAGGCCTAAGGAAACAAGAACGGAGAAGAATGAAATCAAATCCTTACATGCAGCGCAGAAATCAGCCTGACGAAGCTCCTCGCCGTGAACACCTGCGGCGACCCAGCAGATCGAATGAGGGCGATGAGGAAGAGGAAGTCCCAGGCGGCAGTGCGGCACAACCAGCCCCCTTCCCGAGAAAATAGCAGGCGGCAGGCGCAGGGAACACCAAGCCCTCTCTACGAACCGACGCCCAGTTTTTCTTTTTTTAGGATTATTACGAACCGACGCACAGCTGTCGCCCACAAAACAAATCGAGAAGCGAGCCGTCGACACGTAAGCAAAGAGGCCCGTACAGCCGTCACGACTCAAAGCAAGCCCGTATACAGCTAGTACTTCAAAGACCACGATTCACCAGGCTCACAAACAATTACTCGGAAAAAAAAAAACAGGCTCACAAACCAACTCCAAAGACCACGATTCACCAGGGGCTCTCAATCCCTGGGAGCTTAGTAACTTTACAGATGCAATGCCCTAGCAGGCGAGTAGTTTTGCATCCACAATCTGAGCCAGTTAAGATCAATTAGGCCATGGTAGGAGCATGGCTTATAGTATGCACGCACAATCCATGGGCACTTGAGACTGCTCCATGCGCGTGCATCCTGCACTTAAGACAAATGATTTCTTTTCTTTTTTTTTTTACAAAATCGCGTCGAACATTGCCAAAAGCTCAAGGACCAATATGCCACCCAAAAAAAAAAAGGTCAGGGTCTTCATGAAACTATTGAAGGCCGACCCAAGTGATGTTGAGAAAAGGCCGAGGTGGAAAGGCCAATTCCAAGATGGGTGCAAAAGCGTGATGCTTGCACCATCGCCTTGCAAGAAGCTTCGAAATGTTTCATGACCCAAAAGGGAGAGAGGGAAAAAAGAAACGCCTAGAGAAAGAGGAGCAAATGAAGACCTACTTCGACATACAAAAAAAGAAACTCGAGATCGAAGAAGACAATGCCGCTGGCTGTCGTCAGGCGCGCACCACCTCCTCCCTACCTCCCGCCTCGATGCATCCATGGCCGGAGAGCCAAGCTCGCGACGCTCAGCCTCCATGCCCGCGGTGATGAGCACCTCAGGCGGCTCCCCCTACCGCGGACTCCCCGCATTTCACCGCCGCCACGGCTCTTCTCTGCCCACCTCCTATATCTGTCGCCACCCTCCGTCCCCGGTACTCGAGGTCAAGCCACTGCTTCTCTTCCTCTCATATGTGTGCTTTAGGGCTCCTTACTTAGTGCTGCAGTATATGTCTTCCACATATCTCAACTTGCAAGTTACTTCTGGCATCAATCTTACACAGTGACCCGTGTTCTGTTTACAGGTGCATCTGCTTAGATAGCGGTTTGCATTCTGTTAAATGACATAGATTGACAAAATGAACTCATTAAATGTTCTGTGTTGGGAAAGGTCGTACTGTGATACATTGGGATGCTGATAATTCAGAGTTGTTGTTAACTCTTTAACGACAGCATGCTGAAGCTTGGTGCCTTGCAATTAAATTTGCTAAGTAAATGAATCAACGGAACCTATGTATATACTCCAGATGCAGATGCAGAGGCCGGGCGTCTGACGACAGCCAGCGGCATTGTCTGCGTCAGGAGTACGTCGTTTCGATGTTGCCCAGCAGCACAACGTCTGGACAGGTGGAGTCTATGCCCGACTCGAGAATGAAGATAGTGGCCATGCACTTTAGTTGCTGAGGACTAGCCTGAGGGCGCGCCATGATGGTGCAGCTAGTAGGGATTTACGCCATCATTGTCACGAACCACATGGCTGCATCTCGTTTCAGATCATGCAATTTTGGTATGCAATTTTAGATTGTCAAGAACACTATCTGTTCACTTGGAGTCAACACTATCTGACTTGAGAAATTAGTTTATGCATCAGAGGACATTTTCCCTTAATTGATTGCTGAGCCTACCCATATGCATACTGAAATCTGAACCTAAAT
The DNA here is from genome assembly GCA_021605145.1 of Aegilops bicornis. Taxonomy (NCBI): domain Eukaryota; kingdom Viridiplantae; phylum Streptophyta; class Magnoliopsida; order Poales; family Poaceae; genus Aegilops; species Aegilops bicornis. The sequence goes on along the minus strand of CM038675.1, from coordinate 47,578,386 downwards.
GAAATTAGGAGTTAGTAAGCTGCCTTTATACATGCACAATTAAATGAAATTAGGATGGACTCGCGCAGGAGGACGACGCTGTCTGGCGTCATGGTGGCGTCGATGGCAAAGAGACCTGGCACGGTAGATGCAACAGTACAGCTCTGAAGATGGATTTGTGGCAGGTGGCTGCAGCGGCCTCATACCCGGCAGGCGACTTGGTTGAGAAGTGCGCTGGACTGGTGGGTGCCCCATACCCGCAAAGGCCCCTGGTTGGGACCTCAGGTCTTAGATGTTAGGTTTGGCTGCGAGGTCTGTTTGATATTAGGCCCAGACTATCAGCATCCCTACATCAACTGGATAGGAGTAGCGACCATGGTTTTCACTTTCAGTGAGATTTCGGTGAAATTCACTGAATTTCAGTAATTTCAGCAGACACTGAAATATTATGTTTCCGCCAAAATATTTCAGCAATTTCAGTATAGCACAACAATTCCAATATTTTTAAAAATATTTTTTTTTCAAAATTTTAATTGAATTTAAGTGAATATTTCGGTCATTTGACTGACACGGAAACTGAAATCACTGAAATTCACTGAATTTCAGTGATTTTGGTTGGTGCTGAAATTTTTCTGAAATTGGAATTGAAAACCATGGTAGCGACAGATGTTGCCTAGACGCAATGGTGGTTTTAGGCTTACTGTTGTTTGACTTTGTAAGATCTTATGTGAATTTTTAATAAAGTGGTTGCATGCATCGTCCAGATGCAGAGGCCGGGTGTCCTCCTCCATTTCTATAAAAATTTCAAGCCTTGGATATCTTCAAGGTCCAAAATGCAGGCAAGCCATTCACCTTGAGCCATTGTTGGTGGATGCTCAAGGATTGCCAAAAGTTCAAGGACCAATATGCCACCTATAAAAACGTCGGGGGTCTTCATCGGTGGCCGACCCATGTGATGTTGAGAAAAGGCCAAGGGAGAAGGCCAATTCAAAGGTGGATGCAAAAACGTGATGCTTCCACCATCGCCTTGCAAGAAACTTTGAAAGGTTTTTTTTTTGAGCCAAAAGGAAGAGAGGGAAAAAACGCATAGAGAAAGAGGAGCAAATGAAGACTTACTTCGACATACAAAAAAGAAGCTCGAGATTGAAGAAGACAATGCCGCCGGTTGTCCCCGGGCATGCGCAACTTCCTCCCTACCTCCCGCCTCGATGCATATCCATGGCCAAGGAGCCAAGCTCGCGGAGCTCAGCCTCCATGCCCGCAGTGATGAGCAGCTCGGGCGGCTCACCCTACTGCCGACTCCTCGCATTTCTCCGCCGCCACGGCTCTTCTCTGCCCACCTCCTACATTTGTTGCTGCCCTCCGTCCCCGGTAGCCACCGATGACTGGAGGTCAAGCCACTGCTTCTCCTTCCTCTCATATGTGTGCTCTAGGGCTCCTTACTTCTGCAGTATATGTCTTCCACATACCTCAACTTGCAAATTACATCTGGCATCTTCTTACACAGTGACCCGTGTTCTGTTTATAGGTGCATCTGCTCACGTAGCGATTTGCATTCTGTTAAATGACATAATTGGCAAAATGAGCTCATTATATGTTCTGTGTGGGGAAAGATCGTACTGTGAAACATTGGGATGCTGATAAATCAGAGTTGTTGTTAACTCTTTAAGGACAGCATGCTGAAGTTTGGTGCCCTGCGAATAAATTTCCTAAGTAAATGAATCAACGGAACCTATGTATATACGTCATTTCGACGTCCCCCAGCAGCACAACGTCTGGCCAGGCGGAGTCCGCGTCGTCCAACCCGAGAATGAAGATAGTTGCTGAGGACAAACCTGAGGGCGCGCGATGATAGTGGATTCAGTAGGGATTTATGCCGTCATTGTCACGAACCACATGGCTGTGCATGTCGTTTCAGATCATGAAATTTTAGATTGTCAAGATGCTTTCTTTGTTTAACACTATCTGTTCACTTGGAGTCAACACTATCTGACTTGAGAAATTAGTTTATGCATCAGAGGACATTTTCCCTTAATTGATGGCTGAACCTACCAATATGCATACTGAAACCTGAACCTAAATGAAATTAGGAGTGAGTAAGCTGCCTTTATACATGCACAGCTGATTATTCTTTACTCTTTGGGAATGTACATCTTATACTTCTCATCACAATCATCTACCCTGTTCTCTTGCAACACTAACTCGATGCCATCTGAACTGAATTGCAGGAATGATGAAACTCGACAGCCTCTGTCTGGAAAAGTCCCTCTTCCGTCATTCAGAAGGGCCAGTTTCGAAAGTGGTTTCCTAATTCCGATCAACCGTGAGATCTACCTTGATAGACTGGCTTTAAGGTGATCTTCTTATCAGTTCTTTTGTGCGTAGTGCAAGCAGAGACTTTGCTTATTTATTATTTGCGACGCTGTTACTATTTCATTTATGCTAACAGGTATGACCGGGAAGGTGAACGGAACCATCTCAGTTTGCTGCTGTTGACATTTTTGTTTGTATTATCGATCCCATAAAGGTGACACCTACTGTCCATTCTTGCTGTCGAGTATCCTGTGGACAAGGTCTGTTTCTATGTCTGTGATCATGGAGCTGCCATGCTGACTTTTGACGTCAGGTATGCAACACAGCTCAAGCATAATAAATATTTCAATCCGCAGTAGTAGTTTGTTGATTTTTATCTTCTGAAATGTTAAAATTCTTTGTTGATTCAACGTTGTCCATTTTCTGCAACCACGACAATAAAATAAAGTTAAACATCCAATACTCAGATTGTTCAACTGTAATTCAAAAATGAATGCACAAAGAGATATATTGTAATTGACAAATCCTAAGCCGAAACTCCAGACTGTTCTAATGCTTTGATGCAGTAACATAAAATCATTTGAATAAATCAGATTGATTATTATTGGCAAACAATCGTTGCTTATTATTAGACAAACCAAACAAGGTTTACTCTTACACCAACCAAGAAAAGATCAAAAAGAATTTAAGAGAGAAGAAGACATAGATCATTTTAAAAAGAGTTTTTTTTTGAGAAAAACTGCCGTAAAAATTTACAGGCTGCCATTAAGGCCCCTACAATCGTTTATCACTAGTTGATGCATCTGTTCGGGCACACTCCCTATCTTCCGAATGTTCGCACCTTTCTGTCCTAGTGTCACCAAAGCATGAGCGACACTATTGCATGCTCTCCCAATGACCGAAATTCTCACATCTTGAAAGCTTGCCATACATTCCTTAATACCCAGAATAGTATGACGAAGGGCTGACTTATTTATCCAGAAAAGAGAAAATTTTCTTCCCTCACAGAAGCAAAGCAAGCTGTTTTTGGTCCAATGCCAGCCTCAGTTCAGTGAAACAGGTTCGTCTGCCTGATAGCAGATTCAAGTGCAACAGTATTTATTTCTGTTCATGAAGTAACGAAGTACTTTGCAGCCAAATTGCTCAGTAATATTTAACCTGTTCAATATGAACCCAGGAAAATGTTTACATCATTTATTTTAACTATGGCACCCTTATGAGCTAGCTAAATATATTTGTGTCATATCTCATTCTTGGTCCTGCATCTGTCTTCAACAGGTTGATGATGAGATATGAGATGGATAGCCAGCTTATTGACCACCCCCTTGTGGGTTGGCCTGCCTGATAGCAGATTCAAGTGCAGCAGTTTTTATTTCTGTTCATGAGGTAAAGAAGTACTTTGCAGCCAAATTGATCAGTAATATTTAACCTATTCAATATGAACCCAGGAAAAAGTTTAAATCATTTATTTTAACTATGACACCCTTATGAGCTAGCTAAATATAGTTGTCATGTCTCATTCTTGGTCCTGCAAGTGTCTTCAACAGGTTGATGATGAGAGGGATGGCCAGCTTATTGACCACCTCCTTGACGATGAGAAGTTTGTTGCTCATCTTATTTTGCTGTAGACTGAGGATGTATGAAAGGATTTATCGGCTCTTTTCAAAGATGGAGGACAGGCTGTCTCAAGTATGTAAGGGCATGGCCAATGGGCCACGCTTGACAGCTGCCTTGTTCAGGATCTGCACCTAATGTGCCACATCCTCCTGCCGAATGCTTGACGGCTGTGTTATTAGACTAGCCTAATCACAGGGATGCTGGTACTAGAAGTTGCTATATTAGGTGCAGATGTTGAATTCTTTTGCTAGACGTACAAGCCTTGTTCAGGAAACGTGGCTACCATCAAGGTGTTTTGGTACTGAGTTAATTTGAAAAGAGTTATGATTGTTATAACATCTATGTACGTTGGTCAATTTGGTCCCTTGTGCTAGCTGCATATACTGATAAAGAAAGAGTGGTGCTAGTCTGCTGAAGGCAGCCATATCCATGGATTTCCTTTTTCTTTTTTGAGAAACGCCTGTTAGGATTAAGAACTTAGAACACTTTGCTTTCTTTTTATAGTTCTTTGGTAGTTCTGTATATGTTATTTGCACATGCATAATTATAGCTCCATGTGTAGTTGTGTGCATAATTCTTATTACTTGATGTTTAAATTGTAGCTCAATTGCAAGATGTCACAATTGAGTTCCGATGAGTTCAAGATGTCCTGTTGACCCAACAGAAATTTTCTCTGTAGAAGATTACTTGGCACGACAGAATACTCTCAACAACTTTGGTACACAACTTGGCAGCATAGGAGAGGATATAGTGGCAAAGTTAGCTGAGGAAAGAACCAAGTTGTTTGACAAGTTCACAGAGATGTCGAATGCTGACACTACAAGGATGGAGCCATGGGCAAAGGAGATGCATGTGAGGGCTGTCACAAGATTGGGGGATCAACTTTTCAAGGAAGAATAGAAGGTATGTAGTTCAACTTGTTCGTCTCCCATTGTTTTAGATGGGTCAATTCACTCCATATATGGCTGACGTGAGTTTTCTTCTTATGATATTGTTAGGAATGTTTGTGTAAAGATAAACAAAATGTTAAGCCAATTTATTCATTTTAGTTAGATTCCTTTATTTTATTTTATTTTCCTGCAAAGCAAACGAACAACTTAGAAAAAAATCTTGTGTTTTCATTCCTCTGTTTTCACACATGGTTGCAAGGGAGCCTTGGTCTTATTCATTAAATGCTCTAGCCACACATAGCTTCTGCCACGCTTGTTATTACTATACTCTAACATGTGCCTTGTTTGTTATGGATGTTCTATAGATATTTGTGCAGCAAAGGAGGCTTTCATGTGCAAGGAAATATAGAAGATGTGAGACAATTTTCTTTTTGATGAGAAGGACCAAAGGATACCCCAACAAATTCAGTTTGAACTTCGAATAAATATGATATGAGTGTTTACAATTCTTCCCTTGTGTTTGGAAACCTTCATATTGTTCTATTACTGTGAGAATTTTTGTGTCATGGTCAAGACATACTTGTTGTTATAGTTTGGATATAAAAATTGCTGGTAAGATTGTTCTATTGCTGTGGGATGTTTTCTGTCATGAACAAAACATAATTGCTGATATTGCTAGGATACCAAGATTGCTGGTTTTTGTTCGGAATCTAGTTTTTTGATAACTTTCAAAGTGTATGCTTGTTGATATATATCGTTGATTCAAATGGCTGGTGATAACGTTTAAATGTATCGGAGGTCGCATGTGTTGAAATCTAGCTGAGAAAGAAAAAGTAAGATGATGACACCAGAGAGAGTAGCTTCTGTTCGATGATTGTGGCACACACTAGTAGTTTCATTTTAATTTATCTTTGTGGATGGCTGGGGCAGCACAATGGTGATGGCGATGTCTCCATTGTACATGCCCTAAAATACTTCCTTTGTAACCTAATATAAGACATTTAAAAGGTCGATAGCAGCCGGCCTGCAAAGGCCTTCAGTTACCTTTTGGCGTCTGTTGCGGCTCGGCGTAGCTAGGCATGTGTACATTTAAACGCTTACTTCCTCCATTTCTAAATATAAATACACTCCTCTTATATAGTCCGTGTTGAAATCTTTAAAAGGTCTTGAGCATCTCCAATAGATGATGATGTGCGATTTGCGGTAAACGTCTCGCTTATCCTGGCCGACGTGTTGCGTGTTATATAGATGGGGTGCGAGCCTGAATACGCGTACATGTTGTTGAGAGAAGTACATCTTGGAGAGGAAGAATACAAGAGATAAGAGGAGATAAACATTACATGGGTATCCTGTCTAACTACTCCTCCTTCGGTTGATGGATCCTCCTTGTTGTACATGGCAAAGGCATGCACACAATATTATCATGTTTGACATCCTCCTTTAATCACAACTTCATCAAGTTGAGATTAAGCTTGAAGTCTTCAAAACTTCTTGTGGCTAGAGATTTGGTGAAACCATCCGCAACTTGTTCTTGGGAGTGAATAAACCGAATTTCTAAGAGTTTATTTGCAACTCTTTCTCGGATAACGTGAAAATCTATCTCAATGTGTTTAGTTCTAGCATGAAAGACTGGATTTGCCGATAGATAGGTAGCACCTAGATTATCACACCATAGACATGGAGCTCTAGTGCTTTTCATACCCAGTTCCTTCAAAACTGACTGCACCCATATGATCTCTGTTGTTGCATTTGCCAATGCTTTGTATTCTGCTTATGTGCTGGACCTGGAAACAGTGGCTTGCTTCCTTGCACTCCAAGATACCAAATTAGGTCCAAAGAATACTGCAAAACCACCAGTTGAGCGTCTGTCATCTAGACATCCTGCCCAGTCTGAGTAAGAGAAGGCACTTTTAAGTGTAGAGGATGACTTGCTGAAATTTAGGCCAATGCTCAAGGTATTTTTCACGTATCTTACTATGCGTTTTGCAGCAGTCAAGTGAACTGTAGTAGGTGCATGGATGAACTGACATACTTTGTTAACAGCAAATGAAATGTCTGTTCTGTCAAGGTTGGCATCAAGTGCACCTACTGTGCTCCTGTATTTTTTACTATTTTCTGAGTCCATAAGCTCTCCTTCAACAAGAGATAATTTTTCTGTGCTAGATAAAGGAGTAGGTGCAGTCTTACAACTTTGCAAACCAGCCTTTCTTACTAAGTCTGTTGCATACTTTTCTTGAGAGAGGTGAAGATCATCCTTGTGATGCTTGACCTCAATACCAAGGAAATAGTGTAGATCCCCTAGATCCTTGAGAGCAAATTCTGCACTCAAATTCTTCAACAGTCCTGTTATTGCTTCATCAGATGAGCTTGTCACAATGATATCATCGACATATATGAGAACAAATATGGATGTATTTGACTTGTTATAGATAAATAACGAAGTGTCAGACTTTGAAGGAACAAAACCAAGTGCTTGCATCTTTCTACTGAGACGAGAGTACCATGCTCTTGGGGCCTGTTTCAGATACAAGGCCTTGTCAAGTTTGCACACATGAAGATAGGTGCACGTGCAATTACAAACCCAGGAGGTTGTTTCATGTAAACCTCTTCTTCCAGAACACCATGGAGGAACGCGTTCTGTACATCTAGCTGTCGTAGACTCCATCCCCTGGACACAACAATAGACAAAACAAGACGGATGGTAGCAGCTTTAACAACTGGACTAAACGTGTCGTCATAGTCAATACCATACCGTTGTTTAAAACCCTTTTCAACAAGTCTAGCTTTGTAATGATCAATGGTTCCATCAGCTTGCCTTTTTATCCTCAAGACCCACTTACAGTCAATAAGATTTTTACCTTGTTGTGGGGGAAACCAGATGCCATGTTTTGTTTTTCTTAAGTGCCATGAGTTCATCATGCATTGCCTTTCTCCAACTTGCATCACCAAAAGCCTCTTCGAGAGTGTTGGGTTCTCCTGGTTCACCTGTTGAACACACCAGCCCATATTTTTTAATGTTGGAAATATGCCCTAGAGGCAATAATAAATTAGTTATTATTATTATATTTCCTTGTTCATGATAATCGTTTATTATCCATGCTATAATTGTATTGATAGGAAACTCAAATACATGTGTGGGTACATAGACAACACCATGTCCCTAGCAAGCCTCTATTGGCTAGCTCGTTGATCAATAGATGGTTACGGTTTCCTAACCATGGACATTGGATGTCGTTGATAACGGGATCACATCATTAGGAGAATGATGTGATGGACAAGACCCAATCCTAAGCCTAGCACAAAGATCGTAGTTCAGATGCTAAAGCTTTTCTAATGTCAAGTATCTTTTCCTTAGACCATGAGATTGTGCAACTCCCGGATACCGTAGGAATGCTTTGGGTGTACCAAACGTCACAACGAACTGGGTGACTATAAAGGTGCACTACAGGTATCTCCGAAAGTGTCTGTTGGGTTGGCACGAATCGAGACTGGGATTTGTCACTCCGTGTAAACGGAGAGGTATCTCTGGGCCCACTCGGTAGGACATCATCATAATGTGCACAATGTTCAAGGAGTTGATCACGGGATTATGTGTTACGGAACGAGTAAAGAGACTTGCCGGAAACGAGATTGAACAAGGTATCGGGATACCGACGATCGAATCTCGGGCAAGTACAATACCGCTAGACAAAGGGAATTGTATACGGGATCGATTGAGTCCTTGACATCGTGGTTCATTCGATGAGATCATCGTGGAACATGTGGGAGCCAACATGGGTATCCAGATCCCGCTGTTGGTTATTGACCGGAGAACGTCTCGGTCATGTCTGCATGGTTCCCGAACCCGTAGGGTCTACACACTTTAGGTTCGATGACGCTAGGGTTATAAAGGAAGTTTGTATGTGGTTACCGAATGTTGTTCGGAGTCCCGGATGAGATCCAGGACATCACGAGGAGTTCCGGAATGGTCCGGAGGTAAAGATTTATATATGGGAAGTCCTGTTTTGGTCACCGGAAAAGTTTCGGGGTTTATCGGTAACGTACCGGGACCACCGGGAAGGTCCGGGGGTCCACCAAGTGGGGCCACATGCTCCAGAGGCATACATGGGCCAAGTATGAGAGGGCACCAGCCCCTAGGTGGGCTAGGGCGCCTCCCACCATGGCCCATGCGGCTAGAAGGGGAGAGGGGGCAAACCCTAAGGGCAGATGGGCCCTAAGGCCCATACTCCCTGCGCCTCCCTCTCCTCCCCCTTGTGGCCGCCACCCAATAGATGGGTTTGGGTCTGCCGCCTCTAGGGGTGGGAACCCTAGAGGGGCGCACCCTCCTCCCTCTCCCTATATAAATAGAGGCCTGGGCTGCCCATAACACAGATGAGCCTCTCCTCTCCAGCGCAGCCCCGCCTCCTCCTCCTCCTCTCCTATGGTGCTTGGCGAAGCCCTGCGGGATTGCCACGCTCCTCCATCACCACCATGCCGTTGCGCTGCTGCTGGATGGAGTCTTCCTCAACCTCTCCCTCTCTCCTTGCTGGATCAAGGCATGGGAGACGTCACTGGGCTGTACATGTGTTGAACGCGGAGGTGCCGTCCGCTCGGCACTAGGATCATCGGTGATTTGAATCACGACGAGTACGACTCCATCAACCCCGTTCACTTGAACGCTTCCGCTTAGCGATCTACAAGGGTATGTAGATGCACTCTCCTTCCCCTCGTTGCTGGTTTCTCCATAGATTGATCTTGGTGATGCGTAGAAAATTTTGAATTTCTGCTACGTTCCCCAACAGTGGCATCATGAGCTAGGTCTATTGCGTTGATTCTTTGCACGAGTAGAACACAAAGTTGTTGTGGGTGTTGATGTTGTTCAATATGCTTACCGTTACTAGTCCAATCTTGTTTCGATGGTATTGTGGGATGAAGCGGCCGGACCGACCTTACACGTACTCTTACGTGAGACAGGTTCCACCGACTGACATGCACTTGGTGCATAAGGTGGCTAGCGGTGCCAGTCTCTCCCACTTTAGTCGGAACGGATTCGATGAAAAGGGTCCTTATGAAGGGTAAATAGCAATTGGCATATCACGTTGTGGTTTTGCGTGAGGTAAGAAACGTTCTTGCTAGAAACCCATAGCAGCCACGTAAAACATGCAAACAACAATTAGAGGACGCCTAACTTGTTTTTGCAGGGTATGCTATGTGATGTGATATGGCCAAGAAGAATGTGATGAATGATATGTGATGTATGATATTGATCATGTTCTTGTAATAGGACTCACGACTTGCATGTCGATAAGTATGACAACCGGCAGGAGCCATAGGAGTTGTCTTTATTTATTGTATGACCTGCGTGTCATTGAACAACGCCATGTAATTACTTTACTTTATTGCTAACCGGTAGCCATAGTAGTAGAAGTAATAAGTTGGCGAGACAACTTCATGGAGACACGATGATGGAGATCATGATGATGGAGATCATGGTGTCATGCCGGTGACGATAATGATCATGGAGCCCCGAAGATGGAGATCAAAAGGAGCAATACGATATTGGCCATATCATGTCACTACTATATAATTGCATGTGATGTTTATTATGTTTATGCATCTTGTTTACTTAGAACGACGGTAGTAAATAAGATGATCCCTTACACAAATTTCAAGAAGTGTTCTCCCCTGACTGTGCACCGCTGCTACAGTTCGTCGCTTCTAAGCACCACGTGATGATCGGGTGTGATGGATTCTTACGTTCACATACAACGGGTGTAAGACAGATTTACACAGCAAAAACACTTGGGGTTAACTTGACGAGCCTAGCATGTACAGACATGGCCTCGGGAACACAGAGACCGAAAGGTCGAGCATGAGTCGTATGGTAGATACGATCAACATGAAGATGTTCACCGATGTTGACTAGTCCGTCTCACGTGATGATCGGACACGGCTTAGTTGACTCGGATCATGTAATCACTTAGATGACCAGAGGGATGTCTATCTGAGTGGGAGTTCATAAGATGAACTTAATTATCTTGAACATAGTCAAAAGACCTTTTGCAAATTATGTCGCAAGCTCGCGTTTTAGTTCCACCGTTTAGATATGTTCCTAGAGAAAATATAGTTGAAAGTTGAAAGTAGCGATTATGCGGTCAGTAGAAAGCTTATGTCCTCAATGCACCGCCAAGATGCTGAACCCCAAACGTCGTTTGTGGATGTTGCGAACATCGAACATACACGTTTTGATAACTACGTGATAGTTCAGTTAAACGGTTTAGAATTGAGGCACCAAAGGCGTTTTCGAAACGTCGCGGGACATATGAGATGTTTCGAGGGCTGAAATTGGGATTTCAGGCTCGCGTGCTCACGCCAAGAGGTATGAGACCTCCGACGATTTTCTTAGCCTACAAACTAAGGGAGAAAAGCTCAATCGTTGAGCTTGTGCTCAGATTGTCTGAGTACAACAATCACTTGAATCGAGTGGGAGCTGATCTTCCAGATGAGATAGTGATGTTTCTCCAAAGTCATTGCCACCAAGCTGCTAGAGCTTCGTGATGAACTATAACATATCAGGGATAGATATGATGATCCTTGAAGTATTCGCGATGTTTGACACCGCGAAAGTAGAAATCAAGAAGGAGCATCAATTGTTGATGGTTGATGAAACCACTAGTTTCAAGAAGGGCAAGGGCAAGAAGGGACACTTCATGAAACGGCAAATCAGTTGCTGCTCCAGTGAAGAAACCCAAGGTTAAACCCAAACCCGAGACTAAGTGCTTCTGTAATAAGGGGAACAGCCACTGGAGCGGAACCACCCTAGATACTTGGTAGATGAGAAGGCTGGCAAGGTCGATAGAAGTATATTTGATATACATTAAGTTACTGTGTATTTTACTAGTACTCCTAGTAGCACCAGGGTATTAGATACCGGTTCGGTTGCTAAGTGTTAGTAACTCGAAATAAAAGCTATGGCATAAACGGAGACTAGCTAAAGGTGAGCTGACGATATGTGTTGGAATTGTTTCCAAGGTTGATATGATCAAACATCGCACGCTCCCTCTACCATCAAGATTAGTATTAAACCAGAATAAATATCATTTGGTGTTTTCGTTGAGCATAGACATGATTGGATTATGTCTATCGCAATACGGTTATTCATTTAAGGAGAATATTGGTTACTCTATTTATTTGAATAATACCTTCGATGGTCTTGCACCTAAATAAATGGTTTATTGAATCTCGATCGTAGTGATACACATTTTCATGCCAAAAGTATAAAATAGTAATGATAGTACCACTTACTTGTGGCACTGCCATGTAAGTCATATTGGTGTAAAACGCATGAAGAAGCTCCATGTTGATGGATCTTTGGACTCACTCGTTCTTGAAAAGTTTGAGACATGCAAACCATGTCTGTTGGTGTATACGCATGATGAAACTCCATGCAGATGGATCGTTTAGACTCACTTGATTTTGAATCACTTGAGATATGCAAATCATACCACATGGACAAGATGACTGAAAAGCCTCGGTTTCAGTAAGATGGAACTAGATAGCAACTTGTTAGAAGTAACACATTTTGATGTGTGCAGTCCAATGAGTGCTGAGGCATGCAGTGAATATCGTTATGTTCTGACTTCACAGATGATTCGAGTAGATGTTGAGTATATTTACTTGATGAAACACAAATCTGAATTATTGAATGGTTCAAGTAATTTCAGAGTGAAGTTTAAGATCTTCGTGACAAGAGGATAGAATGTCTATGATATGATCATAGAGATGAATATCTGAGTTACGAGTTTTGGCACACAATTAAGACATTGTGCAAATTGTTTCACAATTAATACCGCCTGGAACACCATAGTGTGATGGTGTGTCCGAACATCATAGTTGCACCCTATTGGATATGGTGCGTACCATGATGTCTCCTATCGAATTACCACTATCGTTCATGGGTTAGGCATTAGAGACAACCACACTCACTTTAATAGGGTACCACGTAATTCCGTTGAGATGACACCGTATGAACTATGGTTTAGAGAAACCTAAGCTGTCATTTCTTAAAAGTTTGGGGCCGCGACGCTTATGTGAAAAAGTTTCAGGTTGATAAGCTCGGACCCAAAGCGGATAAAATGTATCTTCATAGGACACCCAAAACGGTTGGGTATACCTCCTAATTCAGATCCGAAAGCAATAGGGATTGTTTCTTGAATCGGGTCCTTTCTCGAGGAAAGGTTCGTCTCGAAAAGTTGAGTGGGAGGATGGTGGAGACTTGATAAGGTTATTGAACCATCACTTCAACTAGTGTGTAGCAGGGCAGGGAAGTTGTTCCGTGGCACCTACACCAATTGAAGTAGAAGCTTATGATAGTGATCATGAAGTTTGGATCAAGTCACCGACGTACCTCGTAGGGTGACAAGGATGCGCATTTACTTGAGTGGTACGCAATCCTGTCTTGAAGGTCATGTTGCTAGGCAACAATGAACCTACGAGCTATGGAGAAGCGATGGTGGGCCCAAATTCCGACAAATGGTTAGAAGCCATGAAATCCGAGATAGGATCCATGTATCAGAACAAAGCATAGACTTTGGTGGACTTGCCCGATGATCGGCAAGCCATTGAGATGAATGGATCACCGTCTATGAAGCTCGACTTGTGGCGAAAAGTTTTTCACAAGTTCAAGGAGTTGACTACGATGAGATTTTCTCATCCGTAGCGATGCTTAAGTCCGTCGGAATCATGTTAGCATTAGCTGCATTTATGAAATCAGGCAGATGGATGTCAAAACGAGTTTCCTTACCAGTTTTCGTAAGGAAAGGTTGTATGTGATACAATCAGAAAGTTTTGTCGATCCTAAGGATGCTAAAAGGTATGCTGGCTCCAGCGATCCTTTCTAAGGACTGGAGTAAGCATCTCGGAGTTGGAATGTGCGCTTTGATGAGATGATCAAAGATTTTGGGTTTATACAAAGTTTATGAGAAACTTGTATTTCCAAAGAAGTGAGTGGGAGCACTATGGAATTTCTGATAACAATATGTTGTTGACATATTGATGATCAGAAATGATGTAGAATTTCTAGAAAGCATATAGGGATGTTTGAAAAGCGTTTTTCAATGGAAAACCTGGATTAGGCTACTTGAACAATAAGCATCAAGATCTATAAGATAGATCAAAATGTTTAATAATACTTTCAAATGAGCACATACCTTGACATAATCTTGAAAGTGTTCAAGATGGATCAGTCAAAGAAGGAGTTCTTGCCTGAGTTGTAAGGTATGAAGTTAAGAGTTAAAAGCTCGACCACGGCAGAAAAGAGAGAAAGGATGAAGGTCGCCCCCTATGCTTCAGACATAGGCTCTATAGTATGCTATGCTGTGTACCGCACCAGAAGTGTGCCTTGCCATGAGTCAGTCAAGGGGTACAAGAATGATCCAGGAATGGATCATTGGACAGCGGTTAAAATTGTCCTTGGAGTAACTAAGGACATGTTTCTCGATTATGGAGGTGATAAAGAGTTCGGCATAAAGGGTTACGCCGATGCAAGCTTTAACACCTATCCGAATGACTCTAAGTAGCAAACAGGATACATATAGTGGAACAACCATTTGGAATAGCTCCAAGTGGAGCGTGGAAGCAGCATTTACAATATGACATAGAGAATTGCAAAGTACACACGGATCTGAAAGGTTCAGACCCGTTGACTAAAACCCGTTGACTAAAACCTCTCTCACAAGCAAAACATGATCAAACCTCAGAACTCATTGAGTCTAAATCACATGATGATGTGAACCAGTTTGAGACACTAGTAGACTCTTTGGATGTTGGTCACATGGCGATGTGACCTATCACTGTTAATCACATAACAATGTGAACTAGATTATTGACTCTAGTGCAAGTGGGAGACTGTTGGAAATATGCCCTAGAGGCAATAATAAATTAGTTATTATTATTATATTTCCTTGTTCATGATAATCGTTTATTATCCATGCTATAATTGTATTGATAGGAAACTCAAATACATGTGTGGGTACATAGACAACACCATGTCCCTAGCAAGCCTCTATTGGCTAGCTCGTTGATCAATAGATGGTTACAGTTTCCTAACCATGGACATTGGATGTCGTTGATAACGGGATCACATCATTAGGAGAATGATGTGATGGACAAGACCCAATCCTAAGCCTAGCACAAAGATCGTAGTTCGTATGCTAAAGCTTTTCTAATGTCAAGTATCATTTCCTAGACCATGAGATTGTGCAACTCCGGATACCGTAGGAATGCTTTGGGTGTACCAAACGTCACAACGAATCGGGTGACTATAAAGGTGCACTACAGGTATCTCCGAAAGTGTCTCATTGGGTTGGCGGGAATCGAGACTGGATTTGTCACTCCGTGTAAACGGAGAGGTATCTCTGGGCCCACTCGGTAGGACATCATCATAATGTGCACAATGTGATCAAGGAGTTGATCACGGGATGATGTGTTACGGAACGAGTAAAGAGACTTGCCGAAACGAGATTGAACAAGGTATCGGGATACCGACGATCGAATCTCGGGCAAGTACAATACCGCTAGACAAAGGGAATTGTATACGGATCGATTGAGTCCTTGACATCGTGGTTCATTCGATGAGATCATCGTGGAACATGTGGGAGCCAACATGGGTATCCAGATCCGCTGTTGGTTATTGACCGGAGAACGTCTCGGTCATGTGCGCATGGTTCCCGAACCCGTAGGGTCTACACACTTAAGGTTCGATGACGCTAGGGTTATAAAGGAAGTTTGTATGTGGTTACCGAATGTTGTTCGGAGTCCCGGATGAGATCCAGGACATCACGAGGAGTTCCGGAATGGTCCAGAGGTAAAGATTTATATATGGGAAGTCCTGTTTTGGTCACCGGAAAAGTTTCGGGGTTTATCGGTAACGTACCGGGACCACCGGGAGGGTCCCGGGGGTCCACCAAGTGGGGCCACATGCTCCAGAGGCATACATGGGCCAAGTATGAGAGGGCACCAGCCCCTAGGTG
This sequence comes from Aegilops bicornis, assembly GCA_021605145.1. Taxonomy (NCBI): domain Eukaryota; kingdom Viridiplantae; phylum Streptophyta; class Magnoliopsida; order Poales; family Poaceae; genus Aegilops; species Aegilops bicornis. The sequence goes on along the minus strand of CM038675.1, from coordinate 47,562,578 downwards.
GGCTAGGGCGCCTCCAACCATGGCCCATGCGGCTAGAAGGGGAGAGGGGGCAAACCCTAAGGGCAGATGGGCCCTGAGGCCCATACTCCCTGCGCCTCCCTCTCCTCCCCCTTGTGGCCGCCACCCAATAGATGGGTTTGGGGCTGCCGCCCCTCTAGGGGTGGGAACCCTAGAGGGGGCGCACCCTCCTCCCTCTCCCTATATAAATAGAGGCCTGGGGCTGCCCATAACACAGATGAGCCTCTCCCTCTCCAGGCGCAGCCCTGCCTCTCCTCCTCCTCCTCTCCTATGGTGCTTGGCGAAGCCCTGCGGGATTGCCACGCTCCTCCATCACCACCATGCCGTTGTGTTGCTGCTGGATGGAGTCTTCCTCAACCTCTCCCTCTCTCCTTGCTGGATCAAGGCATGGGAGACGCCACCGGGCTGTACGTGTGTTGAACGCGGAGGTGCCGTCTGCTCGGCACTAGGATCATCGGTGATTTGAATCACGGCAATGCGACTCCATCAACCCCGTTCACTTGAACGCTTCCGCTTAGCGATCTACAAGGGTATGTAGATGCACTCTCCTTCCCCTCGTTGCTGGTTTCTCCATAGATTGATCTTGGTGATGCGTAGAAAATTTTGAATTTCTGCTACGTTCCCCAACATTTAATATGTTTATAATCAATAGGTTCAATTACCCGTTGTTGTAGCCGTGTACGACGCGGAGTAGCAACATGAGCTTCTGCAGGGAGCTCCGGCGCAGAAGATCCCAAGCCTGGACCGGGCTGATCCTCTCCCGATCCCGAGGAGGATCCGTGCGCAGCTCCAGAACCCGCGTCGTCTGCGGCAGATGTCGAGGCCGGATCTTCTGCGGTCGCCGACTTTGGTGCGAAGGACGATTGGGCCGCAGAAGATCTGGGCCAGAGCGCATCATCATGGATCCGTGATTGCCTGGGCCCCGCGTCGACAGGATCTAGCCATGCATTCGTATGGCGAACCGCGATGCGCCGCTTGTACACCTGCGGCTGGGCCTCAAACCGCGCGGCTCGGGCCAGCGCCGACCTGCCACCTGTTGGGCGACGATTCGCGCGCACGAGGAGAGGCACTGCGGCCCGCTAGGATCTGCCGCGTGGCTGGCGCGGAGTCGCCCGAACGCCCACCTGCGGCTGTCGCGTCCACATGCCCGCCTGCGTGTGTCGCGGCTGTCGCGGTAGATTCGCTGCCAGGCGCGGATCCTGAAGGAGATCGGCTGTACGGCAGCAGCTTCTGACCAGATCCCGAGGAGGATTTGTCCCCCAGGCCAGGGCACATGAAATATTGATCTGTTGCATCGTTTTCTTCACTATTTTCTGCAATTTTTGCACTGCTGTTTTCTGCATCATCAGAAGGCTCATGAAGGATGTTAACAGGGTTAGTCAACATATGATCATCATAATTATTAATGCCTCCTTGATCATAGCCAGAGAAGTGAGATAGTAGAAGCAAGATTTCCTTACGGAGGAGAGCACCGGCGTTAGGATGGAGATCCACAAAGGGGAACTTGGTCTCATCGAAAACAACATCGCGTGAGATGTATACCCTACCAGTGGAGATGTCAAGACACTTGACACCTTTGTGTTGGGCACTATACCCAAGAAAAGCACATTGTTTGGATCTAAACATGAGCTTGCGATTGTTGTAAGGGCGGAGATTTGGCCAACAAGCACAGTCAAAGACATAGAGAGACGTGTAGTCTGGTTTGACGTGGAGGAGATGTTCCATAGATGTTTCATTGTTGATGACACGGCTAGGTAACATATTGATGATGTGAACGGCTGTAAGAAAGGCCTCATCCCAAAACTTGAGAGGCATGGAGGCCCCTACTAGGAGAGCCAAACCGACTTCAAATATATGCCTATGCTTGCGTTCGGCCAACCCGTTTTGTTGGTGAGCGTGTGGGCAAGATACATGGTGAGATATGCCTATATTTTGGAAGAAGGAATTGAGTATCTCGTATCCCCCAATCGGATTGGACAGCTATAATCTTACTATCAAACTTACTTTCAACGAGTGCTTGAAAGTTTTGAAAAACTTGAAACACATCGGACCTTTTCTTAAGAAGGTAGATCCATGAAAATTTGCTATAGTCATCGATAAAACTCACATAATATGTCTATCTGCCAACAGAGGAGGGAGCAGGGCCCCACACATCAGAAAAGATCAATTGCAAAGGTTTGGTGGAGAAACTAGTAGATATGGGATACGGTAATTGATGACTTTTAGCACACTGACATGAATCACAAATAGATTCAATATTGCGCTCACCAACAAACGGGAGCTTATTTTTCCTAAGCAACTTTTCAACCAAAGAAAAAGAGGCATGTCCTAAACGATCGTGCCATAGTGTGGACGAAAGCTTGACAGCACCACAAGCTTGCTTATTGAATCTTCTAAACACTGTTATCAACGGGTAGAGCCCTCAAACACATCTACCTCGATAGAGAACTTTCTTCGTTGCCTGATCCTTGATCAAAAAGAAATAAGGATGAAACTCGTGAAAGACATGATTGTCAATGGCAATTCTATGAAAGGAAAGAAGATTTTTGTGGGCACTAGGAACATGCAAGATTCTTTTGAGATGAATTTTTTGACTAGGGGTATTAAAAATTGAATGGCCAATGTGACATATACCCATACCTTCACCACTGCCCGTGTGGATTTGATCCTTGCCACGATATTTCTCCTTCATGGTGACCTTCTCGAGTTCGTTGGTGATGTGGTTGGTGGCGCCACTGTCGACGTACCAGTTCGTGTCAACTCCATAGGAGCCATCGGCCGCCGCGGCTACCTTTTCTTCATATCGCGAGGAGTCACCATCATCTTCCTCGTAGCGGTATCAGCAATCCTTCGCCGTATGACTAGGCTTGCCATAGATTTGGCAGCGAGGCAAGTCCGGACGGGATCTGTTGGAGGCGCCACCGCGACGTCCTTTGGAGCTGCCGGAGCGTCTGCCGCCGCGAGAGTTGTTGGAGTAGCCACCACTGCCGGATCCGAACCTCCCCTTGCCACGGGGAGAGCCATGCGAACGAGGGCCGCCGCCGCAGCCCTTGGAGGCAGAGTTGGCCGACAACTTGAAGCCACCATCGGAGCCATAGTACTACGCCATGCGCTGATCAAAATTACTAAGCATGGCAAAGAGCTCGTAGGGTTACCGGAGTGGTGCGGGCGTCCAAAGCAGAGACCAGGGGCTGGTAATCTTGGTCCAGCCCATGGATGATGTAGGACATGAGCTCTTCATCCTGGATGGGTTTGCCGGCCGCGGCGAGTTCATCGGCGAGGCCCCTCATGGCGGCGAAGTAGGAGGCCACCGATTCATTTCCCTTCTGTGCGTCGATCAGTGCTGTGCGGATGTTGTTGACGCAGCTGAGTGACTGCGAAGAGAAAATGCTTGCCAGTGCCACCCAGAGTTCTCACGCCATGGTGATTGTGGTCACCGTGACGAGCACCTCCTTGGAGAGGTTTTGGAGAAGGTATCCAAGAACCTGCTGGTCCTCCCTCACCCAGATCGGATGGAGAGGATTCGGCCCAGAGGTCTCCTTCCTGGCGGTGTCCTTGGTGACGAGGACTTTGGCCGGTTCGGTTGCCTTGCCGTCGACGTAGTGGAAGACGCCGGCGCCCCGCAGCTGCAGCGTGATCTGGGTTCGCCACAGGACGTAGTTGGTGCGGGAGAGCTTCCCCGGGACTCCACCGCTGAGCATCGACTGGAAGGAGGCGGAGGAAGACATGGCTGCTGCACACTTTGGTGGAGATGGACTAGCTAGGTTTTAATTGAAGAAGATTGCTCTGTATACCATGTACGATTTGCGGTAAACGTCTTGCCTATTCTGACCGATGTGTTGCGTGTTATATAGATGGGGTGCGAGCCCGAATACGCGTACAAGTTGTTGAGAAAGTACATCTTGGAGAGGAAGAATACAAGAGATAAGAGGAGGTAAACATTACATGGGTATCCTGTCTAACTACTACTCCTTGGGTTGATAGATCCTCCTTGCAGTACACGCCAAAGGCATGCGCACAATATTATCATGTTTGACAGATGCAAGTTTGGAGATGTAAAATTTTACATCTTCAAAAAGTGCATTTTACATATTCAAAGAAGAGGCAACTTCAACAGATGATGTAAATTTGTGATGTAAAAGTGCAACTCCAATAGAGGATGCAAATGAAGATGTTAAACTAGTTGGTATGAGCGACAGCGGCCGAGCGCCGAGAGTCGGGAGGAGCGCCGATGGACCGAGCGGCGGCACCAGGTGCGTTGGCGGCCGAGCCACGAGATCCGGGAGGTTGAATGCGGCAAGGGGAGCTCGAATGATCGGCGGCGTAGTTGTGAGTCGGCGGTGAATCGGTCTCGGCGGGACAACGACCATGCGGGCGCGAGAAGGTCGAGTCCGCGGTGGAAAAAGTGGCAGCGGCATGGCGGCGAGTGTGCGGCTCGAATCCGGCGGCGGGGCGACGAGGGGAGCTCAAACCATATGGTGGCGTGGCGACGATTCGGCGGCGGAGGAGAAATGGCCAATTCGGCCTATTTGGAGGCGGGCGGCGATGGAGCAGCAGCGGAACCAGCGGTGGAGCAGGCGCACCTGGCAGTGGGGGGCAGCCGCGACGCTGACCGGCCGGGATGGGGCAAAACCGGGGCGGCGGCATTGAAGGCGGAGGCGGGATTGGGGACGGTGGTCGCACCGGCGAAGGCCCTGGCGGGGTGGGCAGCTATGGCGGAGGAGGCGGCGGTGTCGTCGGAGTCTACCATGGCCCAGGCGATGGCCGGCGGGCGACGGGCGGAAGGAAAATGAAAGCGGTTGGGCAGTTGACGCGCGGCCACCAGTTTTACATCTCCTGTAGGAATGTATATTTGCATTACGAGGTGTTGTATTTTACATCTCTGCGATCCTAAGTTTTTTTTTTCATCTACATCATCTGTTGGAGAGGATTTTGGGCCTTGAAGATGCAAAAATTAGTTATTTTTACACCTATAAGAAAATACTCGTGGCCAAGGCTGATGCTTGAATTCGAGTCCGTTTATGTCGGCGATTGAAACAGTTGTAACTTGAAAACCGAACTGGATTGGCTCTCGATTGATGGAATTCGAGTCCGCTTATGTCAGCGATGAACAGGAGTTGCAACAAGACGAGGCCCCGCTAGCTCCCCAACTCCAAACCCCAATCTGCAGCTCGCCTCCGATCGATCACATGGCCACTGCTCGCATCATGGCCCCGTTGAAGAAGAAACTTAGAGCTGCCCCCGCGGCGACGCTCTCGGACGACGTCGTCCTCGAGATCCTGTCGCGTGTCGCCGGCGACATCCCCACGCTCTTCGGCTGCGCGGTGGCGTGCAAGTCGTGGCGAGCCCTCGTGGCCGACCCCTCTTTCCCCTCCGATGCTGGCCGGCGGGCGCACGTCATCCGTCGTCCTTCCTCGGTCTCTTCCGTGGCCCGCGGAGCTCCGATGGAGCATGGATATCCGATCCGCCTGCTTTCGTCCCAGCGACGCGACCGCTTCTCAACCCTCCGGCCAGCATCATCGGCTTACTGGACAACGCGGTGCCACTTGCGTCACGCCAAGGCCTCCTGCTCGTGCAGCTCCTAGGACAGACAGTACAGCTAGCCGTCTGTGACATGTTTGCCCGTACGTCTGACTTGCTACCTCTGCTCAACTGTGTATCTTCATCCATCAGAGGTTCAGCGATTTTAACAGATGATGAAGAGTATTGCTCCTCTAACCAACAGGAGTCAAGTTACTCGAGCAATTTCAAAGTGCTAGTCTTTACAGACGCCATCATAGAAAAGATGGAACCCGGGAGTGGCACCAGAGTCTCTACTCTTTCTCATCCGCCGGGTCAGGTTGGAGCACACCTAAGAAATCCTTTGACGACCTTATTATAGACAGCGGCGTCGTCCACAGCAACGTTGTGGCCTGCCGGGGCAAGCTACACAGGCTCGTCTGCCATCTCTCGGGTACTTGCAACCTTTACACCTTTGATTCGAGCAATGATGAGACCAGCTTAATGAAGCTCTCGATTCCCTTGGACCAGCTTGGCGTCAGCTATGAGAAACCACCATGGCTTAACGTCACCATCGACGGCAAGTTATCATTGGTTAGCCTACACAATACGTTCCTACGGCTAGAGATTTGGACACATCAAGATGAGGAAGACAGTGGTGAAAGCGCTGCCGACTGGCTGCGCACAAAGGTGATCCAACTAAAACCCATGATGCCGCATATCAAACAAGCGTCATGCATGTGCGTGAGCGATAGGACAGGCACATTGCTCATCATGGATCAACTAGACTTCCTGTGCATTGTCAATCTGGAAACCGGTGCAGTTGACGACGTTATGACCCAGTTTTTCAGAATGAAAGGATATAATGTCCTGCCCTTTGAGATGGATTGGCCAGCCTTCTTCATGTCTCGCTTGAAGAAACGGAAAAATAAACTGAGAGTAGACATACCATGAGTTCCTAGTATATTCTTGTAACTGACTAGTTTTTAATACTCCCTTCAATCCATAACTTGTCTTAGATTTTTATAGACACGGATGTACTCTCTCCGTTTCTTAATATAAGAAAATGCTTTTATATTATGGGATGGAGAGAGTATCTAATATAAAATGTGTCTAGATATATCCATATCTCTAGACATCTAAGACAAGTAATATGGATCAGAGCGAGTGCCAGTTTTATGTAGCTTATCTCTGAGTTTGTAAGCTATGGCAATTTGGATAAATGCTTATAGGAATATGTACTTGACGATGAGCGGCTAACATTATAAGGATTCAAATTTACTACAAATGTCATTCATGTGGACATCCAGTAATTTGCGCCAACGTAGTATCCTTGTTGATAGGTTGGATTAGCCAAATGAAGATATTTAAAATTCTTATAACAAAATCACGTAGTTTCTTTTTTTAAAGGTGGTTTAAACACCCGGACTCTGTATAAAAATGATGCACACAACCTTTACTAAATTATTCAATAAAGGTTGGTGAAAACATACTGTATATCTACCCGAAGCCACCACTCCACAACTACAAACTCGACAATGGGGAAATCATGCCATCACACAACAACACCCCACCAGATAGATCAGGGCCACTACCGTGCTACCGGTATGTCGTATCAGGAGCACACATCCAATTCAGCAGACACAAAGTGAGCACAACTTGTCGATGCTAAAGAAGTTATCAGTACTGTCGAACCACCGCCGATCCATCTTCGGGGTAGAGATATGTATGATTTTGCCCAGCTCTACCGTTGATGCTGCCACGACGCCAAACAACGCCACCGCTCTGCGCTCACGCATCAAAACGCTTCCGCCCCGAGACTCCAGTGCGCCATGTTGCTGAGACCTATCGTCAACGAGCAAGATGCCACGCTACACCACCTCTCTTTTTTGGAAAAGGAGGCTTGCCCCCGGCCTTTGCATCGGAAGGATGCATGTATCCATCTTATTAAAGAGTTTCAAAGTAGAACAAAGTCATAAAAGTATTACAGCTCGTAAGCGGAGCAAAAAGTAAAAGAAAGGTGAATGCTCAATATCGCAACCGGCATGACAATGTAAAGGACAAGCTCCCTAGACATGTATCCTGTTATGCGACCGCCATCCGAACCGGTTGAATATAGCCCGTGCTACCATCTCCCACTGGTTGCACCTAGTAACCAAAGCCTCCTTGGAGTCCGTAGGAGTGAGTAAGGACCACGTACGGATCCATGCGGTAGTTCTGAAGATGACCTGCAAGGAAGTTAAAGTATGTTGTCTGTTAAAAATCATATCATTACTGCAATTCCATATAGCCCATATAAGCGCACAAATTCCAATCCGAATACGAGCCGCAGTAATATAATCAACCCCAGCTAACCACGTCCCAAATAACGATTCAATGTTAACTGGAGGAGTAATGTTAAAGGCTATATGAATCGTTCTCCAAAGCAATTTCGCGACTGGGCATTCTATGAACATGTGTTTTATTGTTTCATCATGATCACAAAAACAACAATGGGAACTACCTACCCACCGCCTCTTTAATAAGTTATCTTTGGTGAGAATCACATGCTTGTGTACGAACAACATAAAGATTTTAATACGCAAGGGAACCTTAACCTTCCAAATATGTAGCGATCTCGAGATTGGGCCAGAATTAATTAGATCCATGTAAAAAGATTTCACCATGAACACCTCATTTCTAGTTAGCTTCCAGTGCATCGAATCGGGTTGGTCGGATAATTGAACATCTATCAATCTCCGAACCAAGTGCAGCCAGGCATTCCATCGGTCCCCAAATGACGCACGTCTGAACTGAATATTCAAGGGAGTGGATTGAAATACTGTGCGTATGTAATCCTCCTTACATTGCACAATATTATATAGGATGGGGTATTGTATGGCTAGTGGCGTCACGCCTAACCACGTATCCTCCCAGAATATTGTTGACATCCTATTGCCAACCAAGAATTTGACCCTACGAAAGAACAAATCTTACGTTCGCATGAGTCCCTTCCAGAATGGTGAGTCAGTTGGTCTCACGGTGACCTGGGCTAGCGTTTTCGATTGTAAATACTTATTGTGTAGTATCTGTGCCCACATACCCTCCGGCTTTGTTTCTAACCCGAAGAGCCATTTACTCATAAGGCATTTATTCTTCATTTCTAGGTTTAAAATACCAAGACCCCCCCCGGTCTTTGGGTCGGCATAAAATATCCCATCGTGCGAGATGGTACTTCTTCTTGGCCTTCTGCTATGTCTTGAGCTGGCGTTGGTTTTCCTTGAAGAGGAAAGGGTGATGCAACAATAGTAGCGTAAGTATTTTCCTCAGTTTTTGAGAACCAAGGTATCAATCCAGTAGGAGGCTCCTCAAAAGTCCCACGCACCTACACAAACAAACAAGAACTCGCAACCAACGCAATAAAGGGGTTGTCAATCCCTTCACGGCCACTTGCAAAAGTGAGATCTGATAGAGATAATATGATAAGATAAATATTTTTGGTATTTTTATGATATAGATTGGAAAAGTAAAAGATGCAAATAAAAGTAGATTGAAAGCTTATATGATAAAAGATAGACCCGGGGGCCATAGGTTTCACTAGTGGCTTCTCTCAAGATAGCATAAGTATTACGGTGGGTGAACAAATTACTGTCGAGCAATTGATAGAAAAGCGAATAATTATGTATATAGGCATCACGTCCGTGACAAGTAGATCGAAACGATTCTGCATCTACTACTATTACTCCACACATCGACCGCTATCCAGCATGCATCTAGAGTATTAAGTTCATGAAGAACAGAGTAATGCATTAAGAAAGATAACATGATGTAGAGGGATAAACTCATGCAATATGATATAAACCCCATCTTTTTATCCTTGATGGCAAAAATACAATACGTGCCTTGCTGCCCCTGCTGTCACTGGGAAAGGACACCGCAAGATTGAACCCAAAGCTAAGCACTTCTCCCATTGCAAGAAAGATCAATCTAGTAGGCCAAACCAAACTGATAATTCGAAGAGACTTGCAAAGATAACTTAATCACACATAAAAGAATTCAGAGGAGATTCAAATATTTCTCATAGATAAACCTAATCATAAACCCACAATTCATCGGATCTCAACAAGCACACCGCAAAAAGAGTTACATCGAATAGATCTCCAAGAAGATCAAGGAGAACTTTGTATTGAGATTCAAAGAGAGAGAAGAAGCCATCTAGCTAATAACTATGGACCCGAAGGTCTGTGGTAAACTACTCACAACTCATCGGAAAGGCCTTGGAGATGATGTAGAGGCCCTCCGTGATCGATTACCCCTTCGGCGGAGCGCCGACGAAGGCTCCAAGATGGGATCTCGTGGATACAGAAGGTTATGGCGGTGGAATTAGTTTTTCGTGGTGCTCCCTGATGGTTTTTGGGTACAAGGGTATATATAGGAGGAAGAAGTAGGTCGGTGGACGCTCGAGGGGCCCACGAGGGTGGGGGGCGCGCCCACCTGTAGGGGGCACGCCGGGCACCCTCGTGGCCGCCTCGCTTGTTTCTTGACTTCCACTCCAAGTCCTCTAGATCACGTTTGTTCCAAAAAGATCGCTCCCGAAGGTTTCATTCCGTTTGGACTCCGTTTGATATTCCTTTTCTTCGAAACACTGAAATAGGCAAAAAAACAACAATTCAGGCTGGGCCTCCGATTAGTAGGTTAGTCCCAAAAATGATATAAAAGTATAAAGTAAAGCATAAACATCCAAAACTGGTAATATAATAGCATGGAACAATAAAAAATTATAGATACGTTGGAGATGTATCAAGCATCCCCAAGCTTAAGTCCTGCTCGTCCTAGCATAATTCTCAATGTAATTTTCTTTATTGTGGCATGAATGTTCAGATCCAAATGATTGAAAATAAAAGTTCATATTGACATAAGAAATAGTAATACTTCAAGCATACTAATCAAAGCAATCATGTCTTCTCAAAATAACATGGCTAAAGAAAGTTCATCCCTACAAAATCATATAGTTAGGCTATGCTTCATTTTCGTCATACAAAAAATGCTCCCATTTTGCACACCCCGATGACAAGCTAAGCAATTGTTTCGTACTTAAATAATCTCAAACTTTTTTCAACTTTCACGCAATACATGAGCGTGAGCCATGGATATAGCACTATGGGTGGAATATAATATGATGATGGAGGTTGTGTGGAGAAGACAAAAAAGGAGAAAGTCTCATAATGACGAGGTTAATCAACGGGCTATGGAGATGCCCATCAATTGATGTCAACATGAGGAGTAGGGATTGCCATGCAACGGATGCACTAGAGCTATAAATATATGAAAGCTCAACAAAAGAAACTAGTGGGTGTGCATCCAACTGCTTGCTCACGAAGACCTAGGGCATTTTGAGGAAGCCCATCGTAGGAATATACAAGCCAAGTTCTATAATGAAAAATTCCCACTAGTATATGAAAGTAACAACATATGAGACTCTCTATATGAAGAACATGGTGCTACTTTGAAGCACAAGTGTGGAAAAGGATAGTAACATTGCCCCCTTTTTTATTTTCTTTTTTTGGGCCTTCCTTTTTTTATTTGGCCTTTATTTTTTTATTAATTTGGCCTTTTTTTATTTGGCCTTTTTTTTTATTTGGGGACAATGCTCTAATATGATGATCATCACACTTCTATTTATTTACAACTCATGAATTACAACTCAAAACTAGAACAAGATATGACTCTATATGAATGCCTCCGGCAGTGTACCGGGATGGTCAATGAATCAAGAGTGACATGTATGAAAAATTATGCATGGTGGCTTTGCCACAAATACGATGTCAACTACATGATCATGCAAGGCAATATGACAATGATGATATGCGTCATGATGATGAATGAAAGGGTGGAAATTTGCATGGCAATATATCTCGGAATGGCTATGGAAACGCCATAATGGGTAGGTATGGTGGCTGTTTTGAGGAAGATATAAGGAGGTTTATGTGTGATAGAGTGTATCGTATCACGGGGTTTCGATGCACCGGCGGAGTTTGAACCAACTCTCAAGGTGAGAAAGGGCAATGCACGGCACCGAAGAGGCTAGCAATGATGGAAGGGTGAGAGTGCATATAATCCATGGACTCAACATTAGTCATAAAGAACTCATATACTTATTGCAAAAATCTACAAGTCATCAAAAACCAAGCACTACACGCATGCTCCTAGGGGGATAGATTGGTAGGAAAAGACCATCGCTCGTCCCCGACCGCCACTCATAAGGATGCACAATCTAAGAACACCTCATGTTTCAAATTTGTTACACAACTTTTACCATACGTGCATGCTACGGGACTTGCCAACTTCAACACAAGCATTCTTTAAATTCATAATCACCCAACTAGCATGACTCTAATATCACCACCTCCATGTCTCAAAACAATTATCAAGTATCAAATTGATCATAGCATCCAATTCACTTCCTATGATAGTTTTATTATACCCAACTTGGATGCCCATCATTCTAGGACCAATTTTATAACCATAGCAAATACCATGCTGTTCTAAGAGACTCTCAAAATAATATAAGTGAAGCATGAGAGATTAACAATTTCTACAGAATCAAGCCACCGCCGTGCTCTAAAAGATTTAAGTGAAGCACTAGAGCAAAAACTATCTAGCTCAAAAGATATAAGTGAAGCACATAGAGTATTCTAATAAATTCCAATCAGGTGGGTTTCTCCCAAAAGGTGTGTATAGCAAGGATGATTGTGGTAAACTAAAAAGCAAGTACTAATATCATACAAGACGCTCCAAGCAAAACACATATCATGTGGCGAATAAAAATATAGCTCCAAGTAAAGTTACCGATGAACGAAGACGAAAGAGGGGATGCCTTCCAGGGCATCCCCAAGCTTAGGCTTTTGGTTATCCTTAAATATCTTGGGGTGCCATGGGCATCCCCAAGCTTAGGCTCTTGCCACTCCTTATTCCATAGTCCATCAAATCTCTATCCAAAACTTGAAAACTTCACAACACAAAACTCAACAGGAAATCTCATAAGCTCTGTTAGTGCAAGAAAGAAAAACCACCACATAAGGTACTGTAATGAACTCATTATTTATTTATATTGGTGTGAAACCTGCTGTATTCCAACTTCTCTATGGTTCATACCACTTAATACTAGACATAGATGCATCAAAATAAGCAAACAACACAAGAAAAGCAGAATCTGTCAAAAACAGAACAGTCTGTAGCAATCTGTAACTCTCTAATACTTATGGAACTCTAAAAATCCTACCAAAATAGGAAGTCCTGGGCAATTTTTATGCTGATCTACATCAAAATGAATCAACGCAAAAGCACATTTAGGTGAATTACTAAAATTATTCTCGTGCGTGCAAAGTTTCTGTTTTTCAGCAGAATCAAATTAACTATCACCGTAGGTTATCCTATAGGTAATACTTGGCACAAGCACTAATTAAAACATGAAAACACATCTAAACAGAAGGTAGATGAAATATTTATTACTAAACATAAGCAAAAATAAAAAACTAAAATAAAATTGGGCTGCCTCCCAACTAGCGCTATCGTTTAACGCCCCTAACTAGGCATAAAAGCGATGATAGATCTAAGTAGTGCCATCTTTGGCACTCAATTCATAAGTAGCTCGCATGATAGATTCATAAGGTAATTTGACTTTCTTTCTTGGAAAGTGCTCCATGCCTTTCCTTAATGGAAATTGGAATCTAATATTCCCTTCATATCAATAATTGCGCCAATCGGTCTAAGGAAAGGTCTACCAAGAATAATAAGACATGAAAGATTGCAATCTATGTCAGTAACGATAAAATCTACGGGCACATAATTCCTATTTGCAACAATAAGAACATCATTGATCCTTCCCATAGGTTTCTTAATGGTGGAATCCGCAAGGTGCAAATTTAAAGAGCAATCATCAAGATCATGGAAATCTAGAATATCACATAAAGTTTTCGGAATCATGGAAACACTAGCACCCAAATCACATAAAGCATAACACTCATGATCTTTAATTTTAATCTTTATAGTAGGTTCCCACTCATCATTAAGTTTTCTAGGTATAGAAACTTCCAAATTAAGTTTTTCATCATAAGATTGCATCAAGGCATCAACAATATGTTTGGTAAAAGCTTTATTTTGACTATAAGCATGAGGAGAATTCAAAACGGATTGCAACAAGGAAATATAATCTACTAAAGAACAATTATCATAATTAAATTCCTTGAAATCCAAGATAGTGGGTTCTATGCTATTTAAAGTCTTGACCTCTCCAATCCCACTTTTACCAAATTTAGCATCAAGATCTAAAAACTCCGAATCATTGGGACGCCTTTTAACTAATTAAAGTTGACTCATCTCCAGTCACATCATTATTAAGATTCATATGGCAAAACAAAGATTTAATAGGGGACACATAAATAACTTCTAGATCTTCAACATTATTTTCATGGAAACTAGAAGAACACGCTTTTACAAAGCAATCCTTCTTAGCACGCAATCTAGCGGTTCTTTCTTTGCACTCATCAATGGAAATTCTCATAGCTTTGAGAGACTCATTGATATCATGCTTAGGAGGAGTAGATCTAAGTTTCAAAGAAACAACATCAAGCGAAAGTCTATCAACGTTCCTAGCCAAATCATCAACTTTAAGCAATTTTTCTTCAAGCAAGGCATTAAAATTCTTTTGAGAGATCAAAAATTGTTTAATGCTATTCTGAAAATCAGAGGGAATATTATTAAAATTACCATAAGAATTATTGTAGGAATTTCCATAATTATTAGAGGAATTACTAGGGAACGGTCTAGGATTAAAGTTTCCTCTATAAGCATTGTTACCAAAATTATTCCTACCAACAAAATTCACATCCATAGATTCATTTTATTCTCAATCAAAGTAGACAAGGGCATATCATTGGGATCAATAGAAGTACTCTTAGTAGCAAACAATTTCATAAGTTCATCCATCTTTCCACTCAAAACATTAATTTCTTCTATAGCATGCACTTTTTTACTAGTAGATCTTTTGGTGTGCCATTGAGAATAATTAGCCACAATGTTATCAAGGAGTTGAGTAGCTTCTCCTAAGGTGATTTCCATAAACGTGCCTCCCACGGCCGAATCTAAAAGATTTCTAGAAGCAAAATTCAATCCGGCATATAATTTTTGTATGATCATCCATAAATTCAAACCATGAGTAGGGCAACTGCGAATCATTAATTTCATTCTTTCCCAAGATTGGGAAACATGCACTACAAAAAAAAGACACATCCATGACATTTTGGGCCGAACAAATTTCTTTTCTGTCATACTTATGGCAGTTCTATGACGATAATTGTGACAAAACCCGGTATCATCATAGATGTGGTGGGCTCCTACTTCTATGACAAAAAATCATGACAGAAAATGGGCTTTTCGTCCTGGGCGGGCCGGAGACGCAGCTGCATGACATTCTTTGGACCGTCCATGAAGGAAAAAACCGTGGTACAAGCGAGGGCGAGGAAAATTTCGGGGAGTTCCCGGTTACGATGGGTGGTCGGGGGCCGAGCGATGCGCGTTTCTCTTGTACACGTACGCGCGTGTGTGCGAGGCGTTGGCTCTAGCTGAACCCGAGCAAGGCGTTGTGCTCTAACTGAACCCGAGCGATTGCACTGCAGGCTACGCGTTATTGAACCCGAGCGATCGATCGATGGTTGTTAATCGAACCCGATCGGCGATTCGCTATCTGCTGCTAATCTGAAGCCGATCGATGCTGCCTCTTGATGAACATTGAGCGTTTGGGGGGGTTGGATGAGCGGTGGCGGTGGAGGTGGATGAAAGGATCCCGTGGCGTTGCCTCTGGATGAACAGGACCCCGATCGTTCGAGTCGGTTGGGGCTGGATGAACAGGACCCCGTGGAGGGATGGATGAACAGGACGACCCCGTGGAGGGCTGGATGAATAGTAGACGATGGAGGGGTGCCCGTGGAGGGGTGGTTGAGCGATGGCGGTGGAGTACCGCGCGGTGGAGGCTGGATGAACAGGAGCCCGTGGAGGCTGGAGGAGGTCGACGGTAGCCCGTGGAGGCTGGAGGAGGTCGACGGTGGAGATGAACAGTATTGAGTGGAGTCCTGTTTTGCGGTACCCCACACCCCTCCTGATGAACAGGACCCCCGTTCCGACCGTAGCGCTCCAACACAAGTCCGTTTCGTCCGTTTTGCGGTACGCCACACCCCTCTCGATCAATAGGACCCCCGTTTCGACCGTAGGAGGTCCGTTTCCTCCGTTCTTGATGCGCGGACCCCTCCCGATGAACAGGATCCCGTTTCGAATGTGGCCGGTCGAACACAAGGCTGTTTCCTCCATTCTGCGGTACGCCAGGCCTCGTTTCCATCTCCTGTTCTGTGCAAGTCCTCTCGATGAACACGCCGACGCATTCCGTTCCGACCCAGCCGGTTGGCTCCCCATGAACACGACGATGACGCTGTTTCTCCGTTCCGACCCAGCCATGTACACGAGCCCTGGCCGTACGTATGCGGGAGTAGGCGTTCGAGACCCCGCCCGTATGTACACATATGTGGCCATATTTTCTTTCTTGCACACTGGTACGTGTACATGCTACGTGCGAGCCTCTACTACGACACGTGCGTGCCTCTACATCGACCAGTATATATGTACGTAGACGTTCGCGATTAGAATGACAACGCT
Source organism: Aegilops bicornis (assembly GCA_021605145.1). NCBI lineage: Eukaryota > Viridiplantae > Streptophyta > Magnoliopsida > Poales > Poaceae > Aegilops > Aegilops bicornis. The sequence goes on along the minus strand of CM038675.1, from coordinate 47,546,375 downwards.
ACGTACGCTTCAGCTAGGTGGGTCCCGACTGTCAGGCACTTCTTTGAGTGCGAAGATGTAGATGGTGGGTCCCAACAGTCAGGGGGCGAATGGTTTTTTTGCCCGGACGCACTTCCTTGCGTGTGAAGATGTAGCTGCTGGGTCCCAGCAGTCAGGGGGGCGGATCGTTTTTTCCCGGACGCACTTCCTTGCGTGCGAAGATGTAGCTGGTGGGTTCCAGCAGTCAGGGGGCGAATCATTTTTTTCGCGAAATACGGTGGCCTGTCCAGTGGGTCCCCACTGTCAGGTGGAGGAATAATTATTTTGCGCGTAATAAGGAGGCACTTCCTTGCGGCTGCCGTGGACCCAGTTGTCAGCCTCTCCACGTACAGTACTATTCCGATGGAAGTCGGTCGTTGACCACATTGACCAGCCGCGCCGAGAGCACCACGGCGGTGGACGACGGCGAGGCCTAGGAAGGGGACCACACGGAGCCGGGGAAGACGCAACAATGGATGCCCACGCGAGGAGGTTTACGAGGGTTCGCTGGTTTGGCTGCGGTGTGTGGCTGCCGTTGCCGCAGAATAACAGGGGGTGTGGGTGAGTAGAGGGATGTCCTGGCCAGCGGTGGGAGTAGTAGGGGGCGGTGAGGCCTCCGCGGCATCACAGCCGGCCACGGGAGGCAGGAGCATTTGGCACGACCGGCGCTGCTTTGGGCGGCTGGACCACGAAGACCAGAGGTTGAAGAAGCACTACGACCGTTGAATGGTAATCATACGGTCACTGGAGCTAGAATCGTTCATATTGACTAAGTTGACAATGCCCTCCGTCCCCGTCAACTTAGTAGGCCCACAAGTCAGCCTCCCACCAAGGTGAGTCCCAGCTAGCAGGGGGAGTATTCACTTTTTGTGCGTAATAAGGAGGCATTTCCGGTGGGTCTGAGCTGACAATGGGGGGAACGTTTTTTTTTCACGAAATACAGAGGCCCTTCCGGTGGGTCCCAGCTATCAGGTGGAGGAATCATTATTTTGCGCGTAATAAGGAGGCATTTCCCTGTGTGGGCCCCTACTGTCAGCCTCTTCCGATGGCTGTTGTTTGTTGACCATGTTGACCTCACCGCGCCGAGAGCACAAACGCGGTGGACGAGGGTGAGGCCCACGAAGAGAACCACCCGGAGCCGGCGAAGCCACTGCAGCGGATGCCCACGCTGAGGGAAGTACGAGCGCTGACTGGTCGGCTGCGGGGTGAGGTTGACGTCGCTGAAAAATAACAGGATGTGTGGGTGGTTAGAGAGATGGCCTGGTGGCAGCACAACCAGCCACAGGAGGAGGGAGCAGGCAGTCCCGCCGGCGCTGGTTTGGGCGACTAGAGCAAGAAGATCAGAGATTGAAGAAGCACGACGGCCGTTGGATGGACATCCAACAGTCACTGCTGTGTGTTGACTAAGTTGACAAAGCCTTGCGTACGCGTCAAATTTTTTTGTTAGGACAGCGTCATCGTCAACCTAGTAGCCCAGAAGTCAGCCTCCAAATCTGTGGAAAACAGCATACAGCCCATTAGCCATTATTTTCAATAATTTACAACACATTTGATAATTCTTAAGGATATTTGAAGCCCATATTCTTTTTATTAGCATTACAGACCATATATTCTGGGCACTGCTAAAAAATTCAACGAAATTTTGCATACTTTGGTGGGGTCCGAACTCTTTTAATCATGAAATTTCGAGTCACGTTAAAAATAATTTTCAAAAAATTATATCAAAATAAAATTCAAAAAACAATTCTCCGCAAAAAAAAGAATGAAATTTAGAATCTTAACTAGCAAGATGCCCGTTCGTTGCACGGAACATGAAGATGCATTTGTATGAGTAGTTTATCTTGTGGGAGAAAAGATGTTATTTTAATGCAATTGCCAGTTGGCTTTGGTTTTTATAAGAGTAGAGAGTAGAGAAATCCTGAAAAATGATATTTTAATGCAATTGCCGGTTGGCTTTGGTTTAAAAATTTACAGCCCATTTCTTACAACTTATAGCCCATTTTCTGGGGAAGCCCATTTCTTACTACTTACATCCCTCCTCGTCTTGAAAGATTTGCAGCCCAGCAGGGCTGAGAAAAGCAAGTAGGCCTCGGTTTTGGTATTCTCCAAAAAAAGAACTGGGCTAGCCAATTTCAGAAAGAAAAAATATATCAACTGGGCTCGTCATGTGCTTAATAAAAGCGTAAGCGTGGGCTAGACGGGCCACAGCCCCCGCACAACGCGTAGTTGAGCTCCGTCTCTGAAACTGAAAAACAACTGGGCGAGCTGTTGGGTCCCTGGTGTTATCCGCTCGTTGTGCAATTTTCTCGTTTATTGACTACATTGACAATGGCGTGGGACCTAGTTGTCAAACAATTAGGAGGAAGTATTTTTTGGCTTGTAATAACGAGGCACCTACTTGCAAAATGCAATGACCCTGGTGGGTCCCTACTGTCAGCCTCTCCAAGTACAGTCAACTCCTGATTCCTCTTGGTTGTTGACCATGTTGACAATGCCAGACGGCAGCGGGCACAGCGAGTGAACCAAGGCGGAGAACGACGGCGAGGCCTCGGACGGGAACGAACAACACCCGTGGAAGATGCGGCAGTGTAGTGGCAGGTGGAGGGGAGTATGAGGGCAACAACATGCAACTCAAGCATACAAATGGTACAAAAAGCCCAAGGATTAATTGTTCATCAAATTTTTAGACAAAACCCAGATTGAACATGACAGTAACATCTAACCCAACCACTCTTTTTTGCAGTCACAAACAAATGGATCGGTCTGATCCATAAAATCAACATCTTGTGCAAAAAAATTATTCCAGGATGACTACAACTTGTTGTAAATAGAATCCGAGCACATTTAGAAGCCCATTTGTCCATCTGAAACTTCTTTTTTTTGCTGTTCAACATGTTCGTCCGTGAGAAATCTCTTGCTGTAAAAATTAAGCCTCATGGACAATACTAACCTCGCATTCAACAGGAAGAATGTGACAAAGCTTCTGTTTGCCTGGTTGGATGCATATCGTCCCATCGTTATTGTCCTCAAACGAATGTCATGAGAACTGAGAAAATCCTTGTGCTTATTACGCCACCGATTGGTTATATGTTTTTCTCCATGTGGTTGTGCCTATGTAGACATGAAGATTGAAAACAGTTAAGGTCTGAAAAAAGAGTATGTCGAAAGAACAATAGCTGGACAATTAATTCTAGTACAATATATATGAGATTTCAATGTGCATGAAATCATCACCTCTATGTATAAATTCTCCAGAGATCGAAAGCATCACGGCAAGCCAATAATTATGTCCAGATCAAAACTTTACATTCTGATATATATATATGATCTTGACAGAATCCAGCAGCATTGATAGGCTATTAATGGATGAACTCTTCATTGAGCATATAAGATAATATTAGTACCCAAAGTGTACTCCAAGATGATATAAAACTTATGTGCACAAATGAAAAATGCAGCATATGATTACAAATGTGCAGATGATAATATACGGTACCTAAAAAAGTGAGGAGCCAAACACCAACTCCTTGTGATTATTAAACGGGTCACGAATTACACCCAAGGTCTCGGTTTGCGCAGAGAGGCGACATTTATTTGTGAAGGTGTATAACAATTATGAAGGAGCAACCTTTCAAGTGAAGGGGCATCTTCGATGATGAGCTGCTGTCCTTTAAAACAAATTCCAATGCTTTTAAGGTGAGGCGACTTTATTTGGAGACAACTGATACTGATTTCTATTCCCAAAATAATCAACAAGCGCTCCAGGGCAGGGCAATTAGAGTGGATGATGCTGTGCAGTGAGGCCTCCGACAGATAAACCACCACAAGAGAAAGTTTTTTTAGCAGTAGGAGTCGAAGCATTTGTACTAGATCGTCTCGTAGATGGCACCGGGCGAAGGTGGCGGTGTGGAGAGAGGAGGAAAACCGCGAGATGGACAACGGTGGTGTGGGCACGAATTCTTGGTGTGTTCGTGGTATGAAACTTTTGTGGTAATGGTACAACTCAAACTGCTGGAGTTTTCCTAATTCAGGTGATGTTAGCCAAGCGTCCACCTTGTCGGGTATGGACAACAGGTAGCATGTCGGGATGCAGAGGCATTGAACAGGGCCCTCCTGGTGAGAAGTGACGATGGCTCTGAGGAGATCAAATTCAGGAAGGACAGATATCTGACGATAGTCAAGATTGAGGGGCGCGGTGCACCATAGAGGGCGCCACCGAGTTGAGAGGACTTGTGTGCGGCAGCAATCCTTGGTGGGGAGAAGCGAGATGATCTCCTCAAGTATGACGTCCGGGAGATCGCTGATGCGGTCCACCTGAGATTCTACCGGTTCCTCAGATCCGGGTGGGGGGGGGGGCTCGCCGCTTCTCCCAGCTACTGGAGTGCGGGATCTACAACCCGGCGTCGCCCGCTGGCGGGAGCCTCATCTTCTTGGCGCTGGGGCCAGCCGACTCCATTTTCCTTGTGGGCGTCGCGCCGAGCTCACGGGTTTGAGCAGAGTAGCCAGAGACGAGCCTAGTGGCAGTACGAGTGGGGAAGGAGGGCTGGGGATTTCTATAGGAGTGGAAGAAGAGGAGCAGGCGTTTTCTGTACGAGTGAGGAAGAAGGTGAGCGGGGTTTTCTGGACGAGTGAGGAAGATTGGGGAGCGGGGGTAATTGGGGGGGGAGGGAGACGGAAGCGGGAGAGCGAGCTGTTCGTGTTTATAAGGTGCACTAACTACTTGCTTTTTCCCAAGAACCGCTCTCTTCTTTTGCGTTGCTGCATTGGAGCTGGCGCATGGACTTGGCTGACTGGCCATTCATGCAGGATGCATGTGCCTGCCAGCCACTACATGCGCCTGGTTTGTTACTAGGCCTATTTAATAGGGTGGTTATGGAGTAAATTAAGGAGATCTATTTTCTCTGTGTGCATCCACCAAATTAGAGGATGCGGTACTGGATGCAGACACACACATTAAACTAAGCTTCAGAAGATACGCTATGCATACTAACATTCAGATGAACAAAAGTTCAGCATGTCTATGCATCTCAATGATTCACCATACTATAACCAATACAAAGTTGTGAGAAGGTGTGGAAATAAAGAAAATCGGTCGATGCTTCTCTGAGCAAAGGGCTGATAACCCACAAGTGTAGGGGATCGCAACAGCTTTCGAGGGTAAAGTATTCAACCCAAATTTATTGATTCGACACAAGGGGAGCCAAAGAATATTCTCGAGTATTAGCAGTTGAGTTGTCAATTCAACCACACCTGGATAACTTAGTATCTACAGCAAAGTATTTAGTAGCAAAAGTGGTATGATAATAAAGGTAACAATAGCAAAAGTAAAGATAATTGTTTTTGGGTTTCTGTAGTGATTGTAACAGTAGCAACGGAAAAGTAAATAAGCGAAGAACAATATGTGAAAAGCTCGTAGGCAATGGATCAGTGATGGATAATTATGCCGGATGCGATTCCTCATGTAATAGTTATAACATAGGGTGACATAGAACTAGCTCCAGTTCATCAATGTAATGTAGGCATGTATTCCGTAAATAGTCATACGTGCTTATGGAAAAGAACTTGCATGACATCTTTTGTCCTACCCTCCCGTGGCAGCGGGGTCCTAGCGGAAACTAAGGGATATTAAGGCCTCCTTTTAGTTGAGAACCGGAACAAAGCATTAACACATAGTGAATACATGAACTCCTAAAACTACGGTCATCACCGAGAAGTATCCAGATTATTGTCACTTCGGGGTTGTCGGATCAGAACACATAATAGGTGACTATAGACTTACAAGATAGGATCAAGAACACACATATATTCATGAAAACATAATAGGTTCAGATCTGAAATCATGGCACTCGGGCCCTAGTGACAAGCATTAAGCATAGAAAAGTCATAGCAACATCAATCTCAGAACATAGTGGATACTAGGGATCAAACCCTAACAAAACTAACTTGATTACATGGTAAATCTCATCCAACCCATCACCGTCCAGCAAGCCTACGATGGAATTACTCAAGCACGGCGGTGAGCATCATGAAATTAGTGATGGAGGATGGTTGATGATGATGACGGCGATGAATCCCCCTCTCCGGAGCCCGGAACGGACTCCAGATCAGCCCTCCCGAGAGAGATTAGGGCTTGGCGGCGGCTCCGTGTCATAGAATGCAATGAAACTTTCTCTCTGATTTTTTCTCCCCGAACGTGAATATATGGAGTTGGAGTTGAGGTCGGTGGAGGTCCAGGGGGCCCACGAGATAGGGGGGCACACCCTACAGGGGGTGGCACGCCCCCCTGTGTCGTGGACAGGCCCTGGGCCCCCTGGTGTATTTCTTTCGCTCGGAAATTCTTATTAGTTCCAAAAAGTGCCTCTGTGGATTTTCAGGACATTCCGAGAACTTTTCTTTTCTACACATAAAACAACATCATGGCAGTTCTGCTGAAAACAACGTCAGTCCGGGTTAGTTTCATTCAAATCATGCAAGTTAGAGTCCAAAACAAGGGCAAAAGTGTTTGGAAAAGTAGATACGTTGGAGACGTATCAACTCCCCCAAGCTTAAACCTTTGCTTGTCGTCAAGCCATTCAGTTGATAAACTGAAAGTGATAAAGAATTTTTTTTACAAACTCTATTTGCTCTTGTTGTTGTAAACATGAAAAGCCAGCATTCAAGTTTCAGAAAATATTATGAAGTAACCATACTCACAATAACACTTAGGTCTCACAATTACTCATATCAATAACATAATCAGCTAGCGAGCCATAATAATAAAACTCGGATGACAACACTTTCTCAGAACAATCATAACATGAAATAACAAAATGACATCTCGCTAGCCCTTTCTGACACCGCAAAACATAAATGCAGAGCACCTTTAAAGATCAAGGACTGCCTAAATATTGTAATTCATGGTAAAAGAGATCCAGTCAAGTCATACCCAATATAAACCAATAATAATGAATCCAAATTACAGTGTGCTCTCCAGCGGGTGCTTTTTAATAAGAAGGGTGATGACTCAACATAAAAGTAAATATATAGGCCCTTCGTAGAGGGAAGCAGGGATTTGTAGAGGTGCCAGAGCTCGATTTTAAAATAGAGATTGAATAACATTTTGAGCGGCATACTTTCGCTGTCAATGCAACAACTATGAGATGGCTGTATCTTCCATACTACATGCATTATAGGCAGTTCCCAAACAAAATGGTAAAGGTTTATACTCTGCCAACCACCAACAAGCATCAATCCATGGCTTGCTCGAAACAACGAGTGCCTCCAACTAACAACATCCCTGGGGGAGTTTTGTTTAATTATTTTGATTTTATTTGATCTTTTCGGATCATGGGACTGGGCATCCCGGTTACCGGCCCTTTCTCATGAATGAGGAGCGGAGTCCACTCCTCGTGAGAATAACCCCCTAGCATTTAAGATATAGGCAGCCCTAGTTGTAACATGACCTGCTCGAGCATACAAAACAAAATTTCATTTGAAGGTTTGGAGTTTGGCACATACAAATTTACTTGGAACGGCAGGTAAATACCGCATATAGGTAGGTATGGTGGACTCATATGGAATAACTTTGGGGTTTAAGGAGTTTGGATGCACAAGCAGTATTCCCGCTTAGTACAGATGAAGGCTAGCAAAAGACTGGGAAGCGACCAACTGAGAGAGCGACAACAGTCGTAAACATGCATTAAAATTAATATACACCGAATACAAGCATGAGTAGGATATAATCCACCATGAACATAAATATCATGAAGGCTATGTTGTTTTGTTCCAACTACATGCGTGAACATGTGCCAAGTCGAGTCACTCAATTCATTCAAAGGAGGATACCATCCCATCATACCACATCATAATCATTCTAATAGCATGCTGGCACGCAAGGTAAACCATTATAACTCATAGCTAATCAAGCATGGCACAAGCAACTATAATCTCTAAATGTCATTGCAAATATGTTTACTTCATAATAGTTGACTCAGAAACGATGAACTCATCATATTTACAAAAATAAGAGAGGTTGAGTTCATACCAGCTTTTCTCATCTCAATAAGTCCATCATATGTCTTCATTATTGCCTTTCACTTGCACGACCGAACGATGTGTATAATAATAAGAGTGCATGTGCATTGGACTAAGTTGGAGTCTGCAAGCATTCAACTCAAGAGAGAAGACAAGATAATATGGGCTCTAAATTAAATAAACAATCACGCATATAAGAGCCACTAAGCATTTTCAATATGGTCTTCTCGACCCCCAAAGGAAAGAAAAGAAAAGAAAATTATTTACACGGGAAAGCTCCCAACAAGTAAAAAGAAGAACGAGAAATATTTTTGGGTTTTCATTTTAATTTCTACTACAAGCATGGAAATTAAACTAACTAACTTTTTTTGGTTTTTCTTAAGGTTTATCAAACACACAAGAATAAAACTAGAAAAAGAAATTTAAACTAACATGGATAATACAATGAAAGAGTATGAGCACCGACGACTAGTGTGTGAGCATGAATGTAAAGTCGGTGAGAAATACGTACTCCCCCAAGCTTAGACTTTTGGCCTAACTCGGTCTAATACCAAGGACCGCCGCTACTCTCCCCGGTGTAATGGGAGGTGTAATCAGGATACCACTGGCTGGTCATCTCCGGATCCCACTGGACAGATGATGCACGATAAGGGTCCAGTTCAGGTTCTGTCTCAGGTTCAGGTTCTGGAGTAAAAGCTTGGGCTCGATGGTTGTTCACCGCTTCCGGTGTGACAAGAAAATTTTCTGCAAGCAAATCAAACAACAGAGGCGCAGGCAAAATAATAATCTCAAGGTGTTTCTTATTAAATCTAAGTTTATACAAGAGCATCTTTTCCTCGTTGTCAACAATGAAATTGTGTGCTACCATGCTCTTGTAATCTAAAATGTGAGGAGGCAATTTTATCTCCGCTTTCTCATGGTGCCTAATGGGTATCTGAAAATGTTTAGCAAGACGTGCAGCATAGATACCTCCAAATATGTGGCCTTTTGTACGATTCAGGGCTAGCCGTTTAGCAACGACGACGCCCATGCTAAAAGTATTGTCCCCAAGCAAGGCATGCTGAAGAATGATAATATCAGAAACGCTCAAGTTTCCACTATTTCCACGACCAATCAAGCATCTACTAGCAAATATGGCAAAGTAGCGTAAAACAGGAAAGTGTATGCTAGAGACTTTTGCCTCGGAACCCTTCTTTGGCTCCTCTACAGCGATATTTTCACAAAGCCATCCACATCTTCACGATGGGGTTCCTCTAATTCTCCCTCATAAGGTATCCTACACACCGCGCAAAAAATTACGTAAAGACATTTCTTTGAATTCATCATATAAATGAAATGATACTGCAGGCGGTGACTTCTTAGGATAATAATAAAAGTTTTGCACGAAAGTATTGGTGAGTATGAGATACTGATCAATTCGGTCGTTGATGAAACCGTTAAGGCCTGCAGTCTCGATTAAAGAATAAAAATCTTCATGAATTCCAGCTTCTTTCAAGAAATCCTCACATGGCCATTCACACGACCGTACTTCCGCTAAGCAAGGAAGATTATAGTTGGCTTTTTCCTTCTCTTCGGCTTGTTTTTCCTGGGAGCTTTGGCTAGAAGAGCCCCTAAACAATTTCCTTACCATTTTCTGAAATTTTAGTTACTTCAAAATAAAAGTGAATAAAACTAAACAAGATTGGTGGCAACTACTCCTACAAGTGTCTAGAGCCTGTATCATGCATTGGAATTGCTTGGGACCTCAAAAATTTAACATGCAAGCTTAATAACATGGTCACCTATGCAGCAAAAATTTGCAATGAATAAAGCACTAGAACAAAAACTAATTGGACCAATGGAGGAGTCACATACCAAGCAACAATCTCCCAAAGCAGTTTTGTAAATGGAGCTTTGAGCAAGGAGATCGAAAATCGCAGCAAAACGGGCTAGAACTCGTGCTTGAGCTGGATGGGGATTTTTTTGCGTAGAAGATGAAGTGTGTGGGTGCTGGCATAAGTGGTGGGGGGCCACTAGGGGCCCACGAGATAGGGGTGCGCGCCCTACAGGGGGGGGGCGCCCTCCACTCTCGTGGCCTGGTGCGTGCCCCTCCTGCAGTGTTTTCAGTGCCAAAATCCTCAAATATTCCATAAAAAATCATACTAAATTTACATATAATACTATTTTTGCTCTATTTATTCTAAATAAAAGAAAGTAAAAAGTGGGTACAGAAGGTTGTGCCATCTAGTTTCATCCATCTCATGATCATCAAAATGAATCCACTAACAAGGTTGATCAAGTCTTGTTAACAAACTCATTCCGAATAACACGGAACCGGAGAAATTTCGAATAACACTAAGTTACCTCAACAGGGATATGAAAATCCCCAACAATAAGAATATCATACTTTTTCTTGACAGTAGGGAGAGCAAATTCAAAACCTCCAATAATAATAGTTGGAACTTTTCCAATAGAATTGATGCTATGAACTTGAGATTGTTTCCTCGGAAAGTGTACCGTATGCTCATTACCATTAACATGAAAAGTGACATTGCCTTTGTTGCAATCAACAACAGCCCCTGCAGTATTAAGAAAAGAGCTACCAAGGATAATAGACATACTATCGTCCTCAGGAATATCAAGAATAACAAAGTCCGTTAAGATAGTGACATTTGCAACCACAACAGGCACATCCTCACAAACACCGACAGGTATAGCAGTTGATTTATCAGCCATTTGCAAAGATATTTCAGTGGGTGTCAACTTATTCAATTCAAGTGTACGATATAAAGAGAGAGGAATAACACTAACACCGGCTCCAAGATCACATAAAGCAGTTCTAACATAATTTCTTTTAATGGAGCATGGTATAGTTGGTACACCCGGATCTCCAAGTTTCTTTGGTATTCCACCCTTAAAAGTGCAATTAGCAAGCATGGTGGAAATTTCAGCTTCCGGTATCTTTCTTTTGTTTGTGATGATATCCTTCATATACTTAGCATAAGGATTTACTTTCAGCATATCAGTTAAGCGCATATGTAAGAAAATAGGTCTAATCATTTCAGCAAAGCGCTCAAAATCCTCATCATCCTTTGTCTTGGATGGTTTAGGAGGAAAGGGCATGGGTTTCTGAACCCATGGTTCTCTTTCTTTACCGTGCTTCCTAGCAACCAAATCTCTCTTGTCATAAAGTTGATTCTTTGATTGTGGGTTATCAAGATCAACAGCAGGTTCAATCTCTACATCATTGTTTTTGCTAGGTTGAGCATCAATATGAACATTATCATTAACATTATCACTAGGTTCATGTTCATCACCAGATTGTGTTTTAGCATCAGAAATAGAAATATCATTGGGATTCTCAGGTGGGTCTACAGTAGGTTCACTAGAAGCATGCAAAGTTATATTGTTTTTATTTTTCTTCTTTTTATAAGAACTAGGTGCCTCTAAATTATTTCTCTGAGAATCTTGATCAATTCTCTTAGGGTGGCCTTCAGGATACAAAGGTTCCTGAGTCATTCTACCAGTTCTAGTTGCCACTCTAACAGCAAAGTCATTTTTATTATTTAATTCCTCAAGCAAATCATTTTGAGCTTGAAGTACTTGCTCAGTTTGAGTAGCAACCATAGAAGCATATTTGCTAACGAGTTTGAGTTCATCTTTAACTCTAGAAAGATTATCGCTTACACGTCCTATCTCGAAAGCATTATTCTTTAACTCTCTACCAACATAAGCATTAAAACTTTCTTGTCTAGCCATGAAATCATCAAATTCATCTAAGCAAGGGCTATGAAATTTAGTAGAGGGAATTTCAACTTTATCATATCTATAGAGATTTACCTTTACTACCTGTGTCGGGTTATCAAGACAATGTGGTTCTTCAACAGGCGGTATATTAAGACCATGTATTTCTTCAATAAGAGGTAAATACTTAACATCTTCGGCTTTAATAACTTTTTCTTTCATTGACTTCTTTGCCTCTTGCATATCTTCAGGACTGAGAAATAAAAGACCTCTCTTCTTTGGAGTGGGTTTAGGAGTAGGCTCAGGAGTTGGCTCACTTGGTTCAGGAATCACTTCAGGAATTGGCTCAGGAAGAGTCCAATTATTTTCATTAGTCAACATATTATTCAATAATATTTCAGCTTCGTCGACTGTTCTTTCCCTCAAAACACAACCAACACAACTATCCAAGTAGTCCTAAGGAAGCATCGGTTAGTCCATTATAAAAGATATCAAATATTTCATTTTTCTTGAGAGGATGATCAGGCAAAGCATTAAGTAACCGGAGAAGCCTCCCCCAAGCTTGTGGGAGACTCTCTTCTTTGATTTGCATAAAATTATATATTTCCCACAAGGCAGCTTGTTTCTTATGAGCAGGGAAATATTTAGCGAGAAGTAATAAATCATATCACAGGGGACTACGCACACAACCAGGAGCAAGAGAATTATACCAAGTCTTAGCATCACCCTTTAATGAGAACGGAAATATCTTAAGGATATAATAATAGCGAGACTTCTCATCATTAGTAAATAGGGTAGCTATATCATTCAAATTGGTAAGATGTGCCACAACAGTTTCAGATTCAAGGCCATAAAAAGGATCAGATTCAACTAAAGTAATAATTTCAGGATCAACAGAGAATTCATAATCCTTATCAGTAACACAGATAGGTGAAGTAGCAAAAGCAGGGTCAGGTTTCATTCTAGCATTAAGAGACTGCTGCTTCCATTTAGCTAATAAGTTTTTAAGATCATATATATCATTGCAAGCAAAGATTTTCCTAGCAGCTTCTTCATTCATAACATAACCCTTAGGAACAAGAGGAAATACATAATCATTGGGAGAACCTTCATCATCACTATCATCAATAATAGCATCTTCAATAATTTCATTCCCCCTAACTCTAGCAAGTTGTTCATCAAGAAATTCACCTAATGGCAAAGTATTATCATGCATGTAAGTAGTTTCATCATGCATAGCAGAAGTGGCATCATCAATAACATGCGACATATCAGAATTCATAGCAGTAGCAGGTTTAGGTGTCGCAAGTTTACTAATAACGGAAGGAGAACCTAGTGCAGAGCTAGATGGCAGTTCCTTACCTTCCCTCGTAGTTGAGGGATAAATCGTAGTTCTGTCGTCTTTCAAGTTCTTCATAGTGATCAACAGATATAAATCCCAAGTGACTCAGAGAATAGAGCTATGCTCCCCGGCAACGGCGCCAGAAATTAGTCTTGATAACCCACAAGTGTTGGGGATCACAACAGCTTTTGAGGGTAAAGTATTCAACCCAAATTTATTGATTCGACACAAGGGGAGCCAAAGAATATTCTCGAGTATTAGCAGTTGAGTTGTCAATTCAACCACACCTGGATAACTTAGTATCTGCAGCAAAGTATTTAGTAGCAAAAGTGGTATGATAATAAAGGTAACCGTAGCAAAAGTAAAGATAATTGTTTTGGGATTTTTTGTAGTAATTGTAACAGTAGAAACGGAAAAGTAAATAAGCGAAGAACAATATATGAAAAGCTCGTAGGCAATTGATCAGTGATGGATAATTATGCCGGATGCGATTCCTCATGTAATAGTTATAACATAGGGTGACATAGAACTAGCTCCAGTTCATCAATGTAATGTAGGCATGTATTCCGTAAATAGTCATACGTGCTTAAGGAAAAGAACTTGCATGACATCTTTTGTCCTACCCTCCCGTGGCAGCGGGGTCCTAGCGAAAACTAAGGGATATTAAGGCCTCCTTTTAATAGAGAACCAGAACAAAGCATTAACACATAGTGCATACATGAACTCCTCAAACTACGGTCATCACCGAGAAGTATCCAGATTATTGTCATTCCGGGCTTGTCGGATCATAATACATAATAGGTGACTATAGACTTGCAAGATAGGATCAATGTCGGTGTCAAAATCGGCGGATCTCGGGTAGGGGGTCCCGAACTGTGCGTCTAGGCGGATGGTAACAGGAGACAAGGGACACGATGTTTTTACCCAGGTTCGGTCCCTCTCGATGGAGGTAATACCCTACTCCTGCTTGATTAATATTGATGATATGGGTAGTACAAGAGTAGATCTACCACGAGATCAAGGAGGCTAAACCCTAGAAGCTAGCCTATGGTATGATTCTTGTTCGTCCTACGGACTAAAACTCTCCGGTTTATATAGACACCGGATAGGTTAGGGTTACACAGAGTCGGTTACAATGGTAGGAGATCTACATATCCATATCGCAAAGCTTGCCTTCCACGCCAAGGAAAGTCCCATCCGAAGACGGGACGAAGTCTTCAATCTTGTATCTTCATAGTCTTGGAGTCCGGCCGTGATGATAGTTCGGCTATCCGGACACCCCCTAGTCCAGGACTCCCTCAGTAGCCCCTGAACCAGGCTTCAATGACGACGAGTCCCGCGTGCATATTGTCTTCGGCATTGCAAGGCGGGTTCCTCCTCCGAATATTTCATAGAAGGTTTTGAACACAAGGATAGTGTCCGGCTCTGCAAAACAAGTTCCACATACCATCGTAGAAAGAATAACTTTTGCACAGATCTGCTGACGTATTCCGCGGCGTGACATCACACCACGGCCAGGCCTTTATATGAATCATTTTTTACCATTCCACCTCAGCGCGTTTAGCGAGGTGGTTTCCTTGGCATGTCTTATCAAAGCATAGATCGTGCCCCCTTATTCCGGGATTCTCATCAATACGGACGTGGGTAACCCAACCGTGCCCGTTGGCACGCCTTCTCTATCAAAGGCGAGTCCTAATCGACCACGGGGTGGGCTCTTGGTATTCAACCTCTTTATAATGAGACCAAGGCCCTCTTCTTTTTACACCCTCCATCGAGTTCGCCTCGCGCTTCGGACCTTCGACGATGTCCGGCTCCGACCAGCACGGCCGATGGATGTCTTCCTCTATGACAGAAGAAGATGTGCTAAAGCTGCGAGACGATAGGTATCTAACCGGCGAGATCTCGCATAGGCTGCCTGCTCCAGGGCAGGTCATTCCCACTCCTGAGCCCGGCGAGAACGTGGTGTTCGTATCTCACTTCCTTCGGGGTTTGGGCTTCCCGACGGATCCCTTTGTGCGAGGGCTCATGTTTTATTATGGGCTTGATTTCCATGACTTGAATCCGGAGTCCATCCTCCATATCTCGTCATTCATTGTAGTATGTGAGGCCTTCCTCCATATTACCCCCCACTTTGGATTGTGGCTCAAGACCTTCAAGGTGGAGCCAAAGGAGATCGGGGGGCAACAAGTAGAGTGCATAGGGGCGGTCATAAGCAGATGTGCTGATGCTCCATGGCCTGAGGGCTCTTTTCTAGAGGAGCTTGGTTTGTGGCAACGGGACTGGTTTTATATCACCGCTCCCAGGGGCACCAAATGGGCGGCGCTCCCTGCCTTCCGCTCAGGTCCACCATAGCGGCTGGCGTCATGGGTCAACAAGGGGCTCGATTGGGGGCCGTCCAAGGACGTTCCTCTGCTGCAGGGCCGTATTCGAGACCTTCAAGAAAGAGAGATCAATCTAGTTGCAGTGGCGCAAGTTATGTTGATCCGGCGCCTTCAGCCCTGCAAACGTCGCCCCCTTCGCCTGTGGGAATTTAATCCGGAGGGACCACGAGCTATCCAAAATTTTATGGGCACAACGCCCGTGGAGATGTATAAACGGTTCTTCGGATCACGAGAGAAGTGTCCGGACCTGACTTCGGACGCAGGACTAAGCTGCAATCGCCCAGATACTCAAGTAAGTAGTCCTGTAACCGGACAAGCTGTTCATTCATTATATACATGCCCAAAGGAGCCGTTTCTTGAACAGGAGTGGATAGCCAAGGCAAAGTTGATAAGGTGTCCGGCTCCCCTCCCGGAGACCACGCCGGATCCCATGTTGACCAAGATGTTGATGGTCGCGCCTTTTGAAGAAGGCGAAGGGGGGAGCGGGGAAGCAACTGCCTCTACGAAAGAGGCTATCAAGGAAGGAGGGATTAAAGGTCCCATCCTTCGAGGAGAGAAGAGGACCGCTTCAGAAGATCCGGAGGTCAAGGCCTCAAAGAGGGGAAAGGAATCTTCGTCAGAGAGTCCGGCGCTGGGAAGTAACCCAGCCGCACTATTTCCCCAACGGGATCAGCCCTCCAGCGAGCCGTAAGTAAAAAGTAGGGGTCTTGTAAATAAGGAACATCCCTGTATATATTTCTAAAGATAACCGAAATTGTACCTTGTAGTTCGGACCTCAGCCCTTCTCAGCAGAGCTCGTCTTCGGGAGATCTTCTTCCGGAGATGATGGAGAGCGAAACGCCTCCACCTGTCGCACCCTCATGCGAAGCGGACGACCCTGAGGTGTCGTCGCGGAGGGCTCCCCCCAGTCCGGCGGGGCCGGAAGGTCCGGCGCCAAGTGGTGTGCGGTCGGAAGAGCTGAAGGATCTGCTCGGGCGAGCGGCTATCTCAGAAGAACACCGTTCTCTAATGGGTACGATGATTGAAACAATTGCATCCGCGGAGAGCGGATTGCATGACGCCGTCAGGAGCTTATTGACGGGGTTCGAGGTATGCAAAAATGATGTACCTTCTGACAGTTATGCATATAGAATGCGCCTTGTATAGGTAGTAGCCCCTGAGACTCGGTATGTTGTCAAAATTAACAGCATGCCGAGGATCAAAATCTCAGTTATAACATATCGCGGCTCCTAAACAGGTGGCGGGGCGTCCGGTGGCCAGCCGGACTGATGAATATGCCGAACTAAAGCGGCAACTTGACGAAGCGGATGCGGACATCGCGCTGGTCAATAAACGGTTTGACGAGTCGCAAGGTATGCAACTTCTATGCAGACACCTAGTAAGGGAGCTTGACGCCCATATCTTACTATTTGTATGCTTAATGCAGATGGTGCTGCTGCTGTGGAAGAGCTGCGGGCGGAACTCACCCGAGCGAAAGAGCAAGCCAGAAATAGTAATGCGGCCGCTTTAAAGGCGGCCAAAGAGCTAGAAGCCGAACGGGCTACTCACTGCCGAAGCAAGGAGGAAATGGCCGATATGGCCAGAAAGTTGAAGAATACTACCGATCGCTGCGAGGTTCTTGAAAAAGAACGTCAGGCGGAGCAAGAGGGCCTAAAAAAGGCCGCCGCCGAATCCAAGAGTGCCCATTCGGCTTTGAGAGCTGCCAAGGAGGAGCTGAGTCAGGCCGGGGCAATTGCGGCTGGAAAACCGTTTCTGCTGCGGAGGAAATATACGGATCCAAAGTATGCTCAGTTGGATAAGTTGTGGAGTTCGGAGGATGCTTATCTGGACTTGGCGGCGAGCGCTGCGGACGCGGTTGAGCACTTCCGGGGCCAGAAGGGGCACAGAAGGGAAGAGCTATATTGGTCGCAATTCCATAGTCCGGAGCGTCCTCTGCCGTTGACCGATCGGTTGGCCGAATGGGCCGAGCTGAATCGGTTATCCGGATTTGCCATGAAGCATGTCTTGACTCATTTGTGGCCGGGCGGACCCCAGCCGAAGAGCTATTTTGGTTTAGTGCAGCAGTTCCTTGGTGCGGTACCGCGTATCGACGCAATGAAGCGGCCGGCGTGTATTGAGGGAGCGCGGATGGCTCTGGCCCGTGTCAAGACATACTGGGCAAAGATGAAGGCCACCGACGTTGCATCCTAAGATTCGGACAGAAGCCGAGTACCTGCCGAGCACTACTTTGAAGAAGTCCTGCCGAGCGCTCGTTTAATAGAGACGCAGTGCTCGAAGGATATTATGTTTAAATGACATGTATGATTTATGAAAACAATGTTTCAATACAATATAAGAGCTTTTTATACTTGTGCGTTCAAGTAGTAAACTGCCTCAGGCGGCCGTTTATGTATATGTATATATAACCTGAAAGATGGCAGTCCTTGGCTTCAGCCCCCACGCACATAGCGCGGGGATGTTTGCAAAGAAAGCGCTTTTTCACACATAATCCAACGTCTTGGTCCTGTTAAGGAGGTGATAGCGTAACAAACCAGGCAATCGGACTATAATGCTTTATCACTTTCACTTAGCCATAGGAGTTCGAGGGTGGGGCTACTATATACCCACAGGGGCACCGCACTCTCCCGAATTAAAGTGCGTATGTGCCTGATCGAAAACCGGTCCTTCGTTAATGCGGAGGAATCCTAAACATTCCGTGAGTCATCGAGTGGTTGACCAGTCTCTCGCTATATCATGACAGTCAGTTTTGGCTTTCTCTCGAGGTGCTCGCCCGGCGAACCGGGGCAAAATCGCGATAGTTCTCCGGTGCCGCGTTAGCCGATAAAAGCGGAACGTAAGGCAGCAAAACACAGGAGCCGGGCAAACCCAACATTTGACCAAAGACATGATTCGGAGCTGATGCATATAAGGCCTAACTTTCGAGACGCCGAACACTCCCTAAGGTATTCGGTCTTTATAAAACGGGCAGAATAATGCCCTAAGCCCCGGTGTCCGTGCGTGCAAAAATTCAGTGCGGCCAATGCCAAAATGCCAGCCTCCTCCGCGTTATAGTAAGAAACCGGGGATGTATATCAACAAGAGACAGTAAAAAGGTTTACGCATGGTCTTAATCTGAAAAGAATCCTTGCAACGGGTCCCTACTGCACGTCTTTGCATGTGTCTCTGTTGTGCCGTATCCTGGACGGGTGTAGCACGTTGTTCATCTGTAAAAGAGAGGAACTTAGTTTAAAAGAAAAAGGATCGTGCGAAAGATGTACTTTGTATTAAATAAACAGAGTACGATTTGAAGAAGTGGAAAAAATTGAGATTTATTGTCTCTTGAATGCAGCCCCTTGTATGGGGGTAGGCCGCTAGTGGGCGCCGGACTCGTCTTGCCATGTCCGAAGTTGGAATGACCTATTCAGCTTCTTTGACTAGCGGAGCCGGATAGGTGTGGGGCTGTCAAGGCAGTCTCACGTTCTTCCGTGCTCGAGTAACACTTAATACTCCCTTTTAATGAGATGATGCCGCGTGGACCGGGCATTTTAAGTGTTAGAGATGCATAATGCGGTATTGCGTTAAAGCGGGCGAAAGCTTCGCGTCCCAATAGTGCCTGATGGCTACTTTTAAATGGGGCGGCATGGAAGACTAACTTTTCGCGACGGAAGTTGTCGGATGAACCGAACACAACTTCTAGTAGTAGGGATCCCGTACAATGGGCATCTGGGCCTGGCATTACCCCTTTAAAGGAGGTGTTGCTACGGCGAATTTTGGCTGGGTCTATCCCCATCCTGCGGATTGTGTCCTGATATATCAGGTTTATGTCACTGCCGCCATCCATGATGACTTGTGTAAATTGGAATCCGTCGATTATAGGATCCAATATCAAGGCAGTCCATCCTGCGTTCCGGATACTTTCGGAATAGTCCTGATGGTCGAAGGTGATTGGTTTTGACAACCAGTGTGCGGCGCGCGTTTTAGTGGGCGCCGCTCTGTTTTTTCCTTTGATCATGTAAAGTGAGTTTACTGTTTTAACCTCTTGTGGGAAATTCTTTTGTTTTCCGGGGCTCTGCTTGTGGTGCTCGTCATCATCTTCACTTGGTGTGTCGAGCCCCTTGTGTTCGGCGTTGAGTCCACGGACTGTTTGAAGACCCAACAATTTCTGTGGGTATGGTTTGCAGGCCTCCCAGGAGTACTATGGATTTGACATATCTTGTCCAAGATTTTGTTGAAGTTGGATAGCTCATCGCTATCATCTTTAAGGGGCAGTTTTTTGCTGTTCTGCCGTGAGCTTTTGAATCCGGCGTTGACCGCCGCGCTCTTTGGACCGTTCCCTTTAATCCGGCGTTGGTCCTTGTTGCGCCGTGGTTTCCCATTTCCATCCCTGACTTCGGATGTACTTGGGTTGCTGGTGCTCCATCTTGCTGGCCAGCTATCCTCTCCCGCGCAAAAGCGGGTCATGAGGCTTGTTAATGCGGCCATTGTTCTTGGCTTTTCTTGGCCGAGGTGTCTGGCGAGCCATTCGTCTCGGACGTTGTGCTTGAAGGCTGCTAAGGCTTCAGCGTCTGGACAATCGACTATTTGGTTCTTTTTAGTAAGGAACCTGTTCCAGAATTTCCGGGCTGACTCTCCGGGCTGTTCAGTTATGTGACTTAGATCGTCTGCATCCGGAGGGCGGACATAGGTCCCCTGAAAATTTGCCCGAAACGCATCCTCGAGCTCTTCCCAGCTTCCAATGGCATTTTCGGGAAGGCTTTTGAGCCAATGCCGAGCCGACCCTTTGAGTTTGAGGGGTAAGTATTTTATGGCGTGGAGATCATCTCCTCTAGCCATGTGTATGTTTACGGGTTTGAATCCCGCTGGAAATTCATGATCCAGCACCTCATCGGTGAAACATAGGGGATGTGCGGCGCCCCTATATTTGGGTGTGCCGTGATGTTCGGATTTTTGGCGTGTTGCATTGCTTTGAAGAGCCTGCTTTCTTGGCCCATAGATGGACCTAACTGGGCCATCCTGTTGATGTGAATCCTTATGCGGATCGCATATTGGTTTGTGTGCGACGCCATTTTCCGCTCTCTTTTTGCCATGGGGTCGTCCATCTGACCGGGTGGCCTTCTTACTTTTTGATTGTGGGGGCTCTAAGGCCTCCTCGTCGAATTCGGGCAGTAGCTTTCTTTTCGGGTAGCTCTTTGTTCGGCGACTGTCGCCGTACTTGTCTGCGGTGCTGAATACTTTGCTCCATCTGATCCTGAGTGCATCTTCCGCTGTTTTGAGCTTCCGCTTCTGCTTTTTCAGGCTACGCGCAGTGGCGACGAGCCTTTTCTGGAGGTCAGTTTGCTCCAACAGTTTGTCCGGCGTGAGATCGTCCGAACTGTTGTCTTCGCCGGGGACATATTGTTTATCCAAGTTGTCTTGTTCGGACGATTGCTCGATAGCTTGTTCGCCGTCCGCCGGTTCGCCCTGCTCTATGGCTGGGTCTTTGTTGAGGCGGGACTTGGTTCGGCGTTTACGTTGCCGTTTTGTCTGCTTTTCGAGGGATTTATCCTTCGTAGCGTCCCGTTGTTCCTGGTCTTCATTTCCTTTAGGTGTATCCACCATGTATACATCATGGGATGAGGTGGTTGTCCAGCATCCTATAGGTGCTGGCTCATTATTGTCTCCTACATCGTCGTCCATACCGTCGATGTCTTCGGAGTCGAAATCGAGCACGTCGTGTAAGCTCGGCGATTAGCTCTGAAGTGGGTGGTGGGTGGGCGTTGAATTTCTTCGTCGTCCATGTCCCAACCTTCCTGACCGTAGTCCGGCCAGGGCTCTCCGGATAAAGAGAGAGACTTTAGTGAATTCAGGATGTCGCTAAGGGCGAGTGCTGAAAGATGTCCGCGGCCGTGAACTCCATGACCGGCGCCCAATCGGATTCGATTGGTGGGGGCGCGGAGGGTTCAGAGTCCGGAGAAGAGTCCGGCACCCTGGAGTCGAGGTCTTCGCAAAGGACAGGGATGGAGTTAGGCTCAATTGCCGTAGGGATCGTAGCCCCCGAGGCGGTGTCCAACCACTCATCCTCGATCGGGGAATCCGACTCCGGGTCAAGGGCCGGAGCGGATGCTGGTGCAGCCTCCAGGAAACTGTTCGGCTGTAGAGCTAGATCATGCCCATCGAGACAGTGCGGCACGCTTGGCTGCGGCTCGAATCCGTCGAAGATCAAGTCTCCGCGGATGTCGGCCGTATAGTTCAAACTTCCAAATCTGACCTGGTGGCCCGGGGCGTAGCTTTCGATCTGCTTCAGACGACCAAGCGAATTGGCCCGCAGTGCAAAGCCGCGGATTACGAAGATCTGTCCGGGGAGAAAAGTCTCACCCTGGACCGCGTCGTTGTTGATGATCGAAGGAGCCATCGGGCCTATCGGTGACGGCACAGAGGAACTCTCAATGAAAGCACCAATGTCGGTGTCAAAACTGGCGGATCTCGGGTAGGGGGTCCCAAACTGTGCGTCTAGGAGGATGGTAACAGGAGACAAGGGACACGATGTTTTTACCTAGGTTCGGGCCCTCTCGATGGAGGTAATACCCTACTCCTGCTTGATTAATATTGATGATATGGGTAGTACAAGAGTAGATCTACCACGAGATCAAGGAGGCTAAACCCTAGAAGCTAGCCTATGGTATGATTGTTGTTCGTCCTATGGACTAAAACCCTCCGGTTTATATAGACACCGGATAGGTTAGGGTTACACAGAGTCGGTTATAATGGTAGAAGATCTACATATCCGTATCGCCAAGCTTGCCTTCCACGCCAAGGAAAGTCCCATCCGGACACGGGACGAAGTCTTCAATCTTGTATCTTCATAGTCTTGTTGTCCGGCCGTGATGATAGTTCGGCTATCCAGACACCCCCTAGTCCAGGACTCTCTCAATCAAGAACACACATATATTCATGAAAACATAATAGGTTCAGATCTTAAATCATGGCACTCGGGCCCTAGTGACAAGCATTAAGCATAGAAAAGTCATAGCAACATCAATCTCAGAACATAGTGGATACTAGGGATCAAACCCTAACAAAACTAACTTGATTACATGGTAAATCTCTTCCAACCCGTCACCGTCCAGCAAGCCTACGATGGAATTACTCACGCACGGCGGTGAGCATCATGAAATTGGTGATGGAGGATGGTTGATGATGATGACGGCGATGAATCCCCCTCTCCGGAGCCCCAAACGGACTCCAGATCAGCCCTCCCGAGAGAGATTAGGGCTTGCGGTGGCTCCGTGTCGTAAAATGCAATGAAACTTTCTCTCTGATTTTTGCGGTGGCCCCGAACGTGAATATATGGAGTTGGAGTTGAGGTCGGTGGAGGTCCAGGGGGCCCACGAGATAAGGGGCGCGCCCTACAGGGGGTGGCACGCCCCCTGTCTCGTGGACAGGCCCTGGGCCCCCTGGTGTATTTCTTTCGCCCAGAAATTCTTATTAGTTCCAAAAAGTGCCTCCGTGGATTTTCAGGACATTCCGAGAACTTTTCTTTTCTACACATAAAACAACATCATGGCAGTTCTGCTGAAAACAACGTCAGTCCGGGTTAGTTTCATTCAAATCATGCAAGTTAGAGTCCAAAACAAGGGCAAAAGTGTTTGGAAAAGTAGATACGTTGGAGACGTATCATCTCCCCCAAGCTTAAACCTTTGCTTGTCGTCAAGCCGTTCACTTGATAAACTGAAAGTGATAAAGAAAAACTTTTACAAACTCTATTTGCTGTTGTTGTTGTAAACATGAAAAGCCAGCATTCAAGTTTCAAAAAATATTATGAAGTAACCATACTCACAATAACACTTAGGTCTCACAATTACTCATATCAATAACATAATCAGCTAGCGAGCCATAATAATAAAACTCGGATGACAACACTTTGTCAAAACAATCATAACATGATATAACAAAATGACATCTCACTAGCCCTTTCTGAGACCACAAAACATAAATGCAGAGCACCTTTAAAGATCAAGGACTGACTAAACATTGTAATTCATGGTAAAAGAGATCCAGTCAAGTCATACCCAATATAAACCAATAATAATGAATGCAAATGACAGTGCGCTCTCCGGTAGTGCTTTTAATAAGAAGGGTGATGACTCAACATAAAAGTAAATAGATAGGCCCTTCGCAAGGGAAGCAGGGATTTGTAGAGGTGCCAGAGCTCGATTTTAAAATAGAGATTGAATAACATTTTGAGCGGCATACTTTCGCTGTCAACGCAACAACTATGAGATGGTTGTATCTTCCGTACTACATGCATTTGAAGGTTTGGAGTTTGGCACATACAAATTTACTTGGAACGGCAGGTAAATACCGCATATAGGTAGGTATGGTGGACTCATATGGAATAACTTTGGGGTTTAAGGAGTTTGGATGCACAAGCAGTATTCCTCTTAGTACAGATGAAGGCTAGCAAAAGACTGGGAAGCGACCAACTGAGAGAGCGACAACAGTCGTAAACATGCATTAAAATTAATATACACCGAATACAAGCATGAGTAGGATATAATCCACCATGAACATAAATATCATGAAGGCTATGTTGTTTTGTTCCAACTACATGCGTGAACATGTGCCAAGTCGAGTCACTCAATTCATTCAAAGGAGGATACCATCCCATCATACCACATCATAATCATTCTAATAGCATGCTGTACGCATAAGGTAAACCATTATAACTCATAGCTAATCAAGCATGCCACAATCAACTATAATCTCTAAATGTCATTGCAAATATGTTTACTTCATAATAGTTGACTCAGAAACGATGAACTCATCATATTTACAAAAACAAGAGAGGTCGAGTTCATACCAGCTTTTCTCATCTCAATAAGTCCATCATATGTCTTCATTATTGCCTTTCACTTGCACGACCGAACGATGTGTATAATAATAAGAGTGCACGTGCATTGGACTAAGTTGGAATCTGCAAGCATTCAACTCAAGAGAGAAGAAAAGATAATATGGGCTCTAAATTAAATAAACAATCATGCATATAAGAGCCACTAAGCATTTTCAATATTCTCTTCTCGACCCCCAAAGGAAAGAAAAGAAAAGAAAACTATTTACACGGGAAAGCTCCCAACAAGTAAAAAGAAGAACGAGAAATATTTTTGGGTTTTCATTTTAATTTCTACTACAAGCATGGAAATTAAACTAACTAATTTTTTGGTTTTTCTTAAGGTTTATCAAACACACAAGAATAAAACTAGAAAAAGAAATTTAAACTAACATGGATAATACAATGAAAGAGTATGAGCACCGACGACTAGTGTGTGAGCATGAATGTAAAGTTGGTGAGAAATACGTACTCCCCCAAGCTTAGACTTTTGGCCTAAGTCGGTCTAATACCAAGGACCGCCGCTACTCTCCCCGGTGTAATGGGAGGTGTAATCAGGATACCACTGGCTGGTCATCTCCGGATCCCAGACAGATGATGCATGATAAGGGTCCAGTTCAGGTTACGCTCGAGTTCAGGTTCGGAGTAAAAGCTTGGGCTCGATGATTGTTCACCGCTTCGGTGTGACAAGAAAATTTTCTGTAACCAAATCAAACAACAGAGGCGCAGGAAAAATAATAATCTCAAGGTGTTTCTTATTAAATCTAAGTTTATACAAGAGCATCTTTTCCTCGTTGTCAACAATAAACTTGTGTGCTACCATGCTCTTGTAATCTAATATGTGAGGGGCAATTTTATCTCCGCTTTCTCATGGTGCCTAATGGGTATTTGAAAATGTTTAGCAAGACGTGCAGCATAGATACCTCCAAATATGGGGCCTTTTGTATGATTCAGGGCTAGCTGTTTAGCAACGACGGCGCCCATACTAAAAGTATTGTCCCCAAGCAAGGCATGCTGAAGAATGATAATATCAGAAATGCTCAAGAGTCTTCTATTTCCACGACCAATCAAGCATCTACTAGCAAATATGGCAAAGTACCGTAAAACAGGAAAGTGTATGCTAGAGACTTTTGCCTCGGAACACTTCTTTGGCTCCTCTATGGCGATATTTTAACAAAGCCATCCACATCTTCATGATGGGGTTCTTCTAATCTCCCTCATAAGGTATCCTACACACCACGCAAAAATTACGTAAAGACATTTCTTTGAATTCATCATATAAATGAAATGATACTGCAGACGGTGACTTCTTAGGGTAATAATAAAAGTTTTGCACGAAAGTATTGGTGAGTATGAGATACTGATCGATTCGGTCGTTGATGAAACCGTTAAGGCCTGCAGTCTCGATTAAAGAATAAAAATCTTCATGAATTCCAGCTTCTTTCAACAAATCCTCACATGGCCATTCACACGACCTTACTTCCGCTAAGCGAGGAAGATTATAGTTGGCTTTTTCCTTCTCTTTGGCTTGTTTTTCCTGGGAGCTTTGGCTAGAAGAGCCCCTCAATAATTTCCTTAACATTTTCTGAAAATTTCTGAAATTTTAGTTACTTCAAAATAAAAGTGAATAAAACTAAACAAGATTGGTGGCAACTACTCCTACAAGTGTCTAGAGCATGTATCATGCATTGGAATTGCTTGGGACCTCAAAAATTTAACATGCAAGCTTAAGAACATGGTCACCTATGCAGCAAAAATTTGCAATGAATAAAGCACTAGAACAAAAACTAATTGGACCAATGGAGGAGTCACATACCAAGCAACAATCTCCCAAAGCAGTTTTGTAAATGGAGCTTTGAGCAAGGAGATCGAAAATCGCAGCAAAACCGACTAGAACTCGTGCTTGAGCTGGATGGGGATTTTTTTGGGTAGAAGATGAAGTGTGTGGGTGCCGGCTTAAGTGGAGGGGGGCCACCAGGGGCCCACGAGATAAGGGAGAGCGCCCTACAGGGGGGGGGGCGCCCTCCACTCTCGTGGCCTGGTGCTTGCCCCTCCTGCAGTGTTTTCAGTGCCTAAAATCCTCAAATATTCCATAAAAAATCATACTAAATTTACAGATAATACTATTTTTGCTTTATTTATTCTAAATAAAAGAAAGTAAAAAGTGGGTACAGAAGGTTGTGCCTTCTAGTTTCATCCATCTCATGATCATCAAAATGAATCCACTAACAAGGTTGATCAAGTCTTGTTAACAAACTCATTTCGAATAACACAGAACCGGAGAAAATTCAAATAACACTAAGTTACCTCAACAGGGATATGAAAATCCCCAACAATAAGAATATCATACTTTTTCTTGACAGTAGGGAGAGGAAATTGAAAACTTCCAATAATACTAGTTTGAACTTTTCCAATAGAATTGATGCTATGAACTTGAGATTGTTTCCTCGGAAAGTGTACCGTATGCTCATTACCATTAACATGAAAAGTGACATTGCCTTTGTTGCAATCAATAACAGCCACTGCATTATTAAGAAAAGGTCTACCAAGGATAATAGACATACTATCGTCCTCAGGAATATCAAGAATAACAAAGTCCGTTAAGATAGTGACATTTCCAAACACAACAGGCACATCCTCACAAACACCGACATGTATAGCAGTTAATTTATCAGCCATTTGCAAAGATATTTCAGTAGGTGTCAACTTATTCAATTCAAGTCTACGATATAAAGAGAGAGGCATAACACTATCACCGGCTCCAAGATCACATAAAGCATTTCTAACATAATTTCTTTTAATGGAGCATGGTATAGTTGGTACACCCGGATCTCCAAGTTTCTTTGGTATTCCACCCTTAAAAGTGCAATTAGCAAGAATGGTGGAAATTTCAGCTTCCGGTATCTTTCTTTTGTTTGTGATGATATCCTTCATATACTTAGAATAAGGATTTACTTTCAGCATATCAGTTAAGCGCATATGTAAGAAAATAGGTCTAATCATTTCAGCAAAGCGCTCAAAATCCTCATCATCCTTTGTCTTGGATGGTTTAGGAGGAAAGGGCATGGGTTTCTGAACGCATGGTTCTCTTTCTTTACCGTGCTTCCTAGCAACAAAATCTCTCTTGTCATAACGTTGATTCTTTGATTGTGGGTTATCAAGATCAACAACAGGTTCAATCTCTACATCATTGTTTTTGCTAGGTTGAGCATCAACATGAACATTATCACTAGGTTCATGTTCATCACCAGATTGTGTTTTAGCATCAGTGTCTACAGTAGGTTCACTAGAAGCATGCAAAGTTCTATTGTTTTTATTTTTCTTCTTTTTAGAAGAACTAGGTGCCTCTAAATTATTTCTCTGAGAATCTTGCTCAATTCTCTTGGGGTGGCCTTCAGGATAAAAAGGTTCCTGAGTCATTCTACCAGTTCTAGTTGCCACTCTAACAGCAAAGTCATTTTTATTATTTAATTCCTCAAGCAAATCATTTTGAGCTTTAAGTACTTGCTCAGCTTGAGTAGCAACCATAGAAGCATATTTGCTAACGATTTTGAGTTCATATTTAACTCTAGAAAGATTATCGCTTACACGTCCTATCTCGAAAGCATTATTCTTTAACTCTCTACCAACATAAGTATTAAAACTTTCTTGTCTAGCCATGAAATCATCAAATTCATCTAAGCAAGGGCTATGAAATTTAGTAGAGGGAATTTCAACTTTATCATATCTATAGAGATTTACCTTTACTACCTGTGTCGGGTTATCAAGACAATGTGGTTCTTCAACAGGCGGTATATTAAGACCATGTATTTCTTCAATAGGAGGTAAATTCTTAACATCTTCGGCTTTAATACCTTTTTCTTTCATTGACTTCTTTGCCTCTTGCATATCTTCAGGACTGAGAAATAAAAGACCTCTCTTCTTCGGAGTGGGTTTAGGAGTAGGCTCAGGAGTTGGCTCAATTGGTTCAGGAATCGCTTCAGGAATTGGCTCAGGAAGAGTCCAATTATTTTCATTAGTCAACACTAGTCATCAACCCGTGCATCTGCACGGGCTAGCACATTTATGTAGTACAACCATGTAATATTGTTTGTTTCTATAGTATATTGTAAACATGATGTGATGGACTACTCATTACAGAGGATATTGATGTGCTGCCCCTCTGCTATCTATACTGACAAAACTCGCCAATGAAAACTGAACCATGATTTACGTGGCCCAATGTGGCTAAACCAAAAAAATCAAAATTTAGTCTCATTCCTCAAATAAATAAATAGAAAATGACACCGAACCTACTTCTAATATGATTACATATGTTCTTTGTCTCCTTGACAATAACCATTAGTCTTAAGTCTTGACTCGGTCCAAGTCAATCTCGAGCAACTCCACTTCCGTGGTATGCACACTTCTGCTTAAATCTCCCTTGTAAAAACTATACTGAATCCACAAACATGATATATTTATTTTCTGAGCTGGCTTATAGAAAAAATAAGTTAGATGTATGATGGATTGAATTGTGAAAAAAAAAATATAACTGGAAACCCCATCTCTTACTACACTTGGCTCCATCTACTCAAAGTTCAAACAACTCCTTTTGGTAAATAAACCATTGTGGGATAAAATAAGGAACTGAAATTTTGTTCATACTTTGAAAACTGAGATTGAAAGGTAAAAGAGGAGCACAATTAGCAGATCCCACGTGTTTAAGTTGATCGTATGTTCTAAATCAAAAATCATGTAGTTCAATGTACATGGTGAATTTCTTGATAGGATGTTACATATGTTAAATCATCATCATGGGATAAAATCATGTACGTATACATGATGGGTTGCTTCACTTGAAAAGTGAAATTCAAAGGATAAGGTGGAACACGATTAATATACATGATGTAGTAATTTTGTAGATGTAAAAGTGAGATTAAAAGGATGAAGAGGATCGAACACCATTGGGAGAGTCAGGGCGTACACTTGATTTGACCCTTGATAAAAAATCAAAGCCACCATCCATTGGGAGAGCCTTATTGTATGAGAGATGTAGGCAGCGACCATGTAGAGAAGTTCACGCTGATTTTACTGGTTAGAATATTTAATACATGGAGTCTTTCTGGGAAATCAGCTGGGTCGTCGTGGATTCTTTCCTTTTTCTTGCTCGAGTTTCTAAATGGATGGACACTTTCCTTTTATTTTGAGGTTTTCCTTTTCTTTTGGTGGAACGGATCTAGGCTTTCCTTTTTTCTTTTGACGTGAGGCTTTACTTTTTTCTTCTTCTAACTAAAACTAACGTGAGTCTACCGATCCAGGCTTTCCTTTTTTCTGAAGCGATGCTTTACTTTTTTTCTAAAACTAACTTGATGCTACGGATCCAGTATTTCGTTTTTTTATGTGAGGTTTTAAAAAAGCTAACGTGAGGCTTTTACTTCTTATTTTGAGGGAACAGACCGAGGCTTTTTTTTGTATACCACCAATGTTGGACATGTCAGATGCCTTTTTTTGTTGGAGAGGCTAATCTGTGTTACGCAAGTTTTCCTTTTATCCCGGACGTAAATTCTTCAATCCAACGGTGTAATTAATTTTGATGATGTGGATCAATGAGAGTACTTGAAAGGTGCCTCCAATTAGTAAATATAAGATATTATTCAATAATATTTCAGCTTCGTCGACTGTTCTTTCCCTGAAAACACAACCAACACAACTATCCAAGTAGTCCTTGGAAGCATCGGTTAGTCCATTATAAAAGATATCAAGTATTTCATTTTTCTTGAGAGGATGATCAGGAAAAGCATTAAGTAATCGGAGAAGCCTCCCCCAAGCTTGTGGGAGACTCTCTTCTTTGATTTGCACAAAATTATATATTTCCCGCAAGGCAGCTTGTTTCTTATGAGCAGGGAAATATTTAGCAGAGAAGTAATAAATCATATCCTGGGGACTACGCACACAACCAGGAGCAAGAGAATTATACCAAGTCTTAGCATCACCCTTTAATGAGAACGGAAATATCTTAAGGATATAATAATAGCGAGACTTCTCATCATTAGTAAATAGGGTAGCTATATCATTCAAATTGGTAAAATGTGCCACAACAGTTTCAGATTCAAGGCCATAAAAAGGATCAGATTCAACTAAAGTAATAATTTCAGGATCAACAGAGAATTCATAATCCTTATCAGTAACACAGATAGGTGAAGTAGCAAAAGCAGGGTCAGGTTTCATTCTAGCATTAAGATGCTGCTGCTTCCATTTAGCTAATAATTTTTTAAGATCATATCTATCATTGCAAGCAAAGATTTCCCTAGAAGCTTCTTCATGCATAACATAACCCTTAGGAACAACAGGCAATACATAATCATTGGGAGAACCTTCATCATCACTATCATCAATAATAGCATCTTCAATAATTTCATTCCCCCTAACTCTAGCAAGTTGTTCATCAACAAACTCACCTAATGGCAAAGTATTATCATGCATAGAAGTAGTTTCATCATGCATAGCAGAAGTGGCATCATCAATAACATGCGACATATCAGAATTCATAGCAGTAGCAGGTTTAGGTGTCGCAAGTTTACTAATAACAGAAGGAGAATCTAGTGCAGAGCTAGATGGCAGTTCCTTACCTCCCCTCGTAGTTGAGGGATAGATCGTAGTTCTGTCGTCTTTCAAGTTCTTCATAGTGATCAACAGATATAAATCCCAAGTGACTCAGAGAATAGAGCTATGCTCCCCGGCAACGGCGCCAGAAATTAGTCTTGATAACCCACAAGTGTTGGGGATCACAATAGGTTTCGAGGGTAAAGTATTCAACCCAAATTTATTGATTCGACACAAGGGGAGCCAAAGAATATTCTCGAGTATTAGCAGTTGAGTTGTCAATTCAACCACACCTGGATAACTTAGTATCTGCATCAAAGTATTTAGTAGCAAAAGTGGTATGATAATAAAGGTAACAGTAGCAAAAGTAAAGATAATTGTTTTGGGGTTTTTGTAGTAATTGTAACAGTAGCAACGGAAAAGTAAATAAGCGAAGAACAATATATGAAAAGCTCGTAGGCAATGGATCAGTGATGGATAATTATGCCGGATGCGATTCCTCATGTAATAGTTATAACATAGGGTGACATAGAAAGCTCCAGTTCATCAATGTAATGTAGGCATGTATTCCGTAAATAGTCATACGTGCTTATGGAAAAGAACTTGCATGACATCTTTTGTCCTACCCTCCCGTGGCAGCGGGGTCCTAGCGGAAACTAAGGGATATTAAGGCCTCCTTTTAATAGAGAACCGGAACAAAGCATTAACACATAGTGAATACATGAACACCTTAAACTACGGTCATAACCGAGAAGTATCCAGATTATTGTCACTTCGGGGTTGTCGGATCATAACACATAATAGGTGACTATAGACTTGCAAGATAGGATCAAGAACACACATATATTCATGAAAACATAATAGGTTCAGATCTGAAATCATGTCACTCGGGCCCTAGTGACAAGAATTAAGCATAGAAAAGTCATAGCAACATAAATCTCAGAACATAGTGGATACTAGGGATCAAACCCTAACAAAACTAACTTGATTACATGGTAAATCTCATCCAACCCATCACCGTCCAGCAAGCCTACGATTGAATTACTCACGCACGGCGGTGAGCATCATGTAATTGGTGATGGAGGATGGTTGATGATGATGACGGCGATGAATCCCCCTCTCCAGAGCCCCGAACGGACTCCAGATCAGCCCTCCCGAGAGAGATTAGGGCTTGGCGGCGGCTCCGTGTCGTAAAACGCAATGAAACTTTCTCTCTGATTTTTTCTCCCGGAAGGTGAATATATCGAGTTGGAGTTGAGGTTTGTGGAGGTCCACGGGGCCCACGAGATATGGGCCGCGCCCTACAGGGGGTGGCACGCCCCCCTGTCTCGTGGATAGGCCCTGGGCCCCCTGGTGTATTTCTTTCGCCCAGAAATTCTTATTAATTCCAAAAAGTGCCTCCGTGGATTTTCAGGACATTCCGAGAACTTTTCTTTTCTACACATAAAACAACATCATGGCAGTTCTGCTGAAAACAACGTCAGTCCGGGTTAGTTTCATTCAAATCATGCAAGTTAGAGTCCAAAACAAGGGCAAATGTGTTTGGAAAAGTAGATACGTTGGAGACGTATCAACTCCCCCAAGCTTAAACCTTTGCTTGTCGTCAAGCCATTCAGTTGACAAACTGAAAGTGATAAAGAAAAACTTTTACAAACTCTATTTGCTCTTGTTGTTGTAAACATGAAAAGCCAGCATTCAAGTTTCGGAAAATATTATGAAGTAACCATACTCACAATAACACTTGGGTCTCACAATTACTCATATCAATAACATAATCAGCTAGTGAGCCATAATAATAAAACTCGGATGACAACACTTTGTCAAAACAATCATAACATGATATAAC
Source organism: Aegilops bicornis (assembly GCA_021605145.1). Taxonomy (NCBI): domain Eukaryota; kingdom Viridiplantae; phylum Streptophyta; class Magnoliopsida; order Poales; family Poaceae; genus Aegilops; species Aegilops bicornis. The sequence goes on along the minus strand of CM038675.1, from coordinate 47,513,622 downwards.
AAAATGACATCTCGCTAGCCCTTTCTGAGACTGCAAAACATAAATGCAGAGCACCTTTAAAGATCAAGGACTGACTAAATATTGTAATTCATGGTAAAAGAGATCAAGTCAAGTCATACCCAATATAAACCAATAATAATGAATGCAAATGACAGTGTGCTCTCCAGCGGGTGCTTTTTAATAAGAAGGGTGATGACTCAACATAAAAGTAAATAGATAGGCCCTTCGCAGAGGGAAGCAGGGATTTGTAGAGGTGCCAGAGCTCGATTTTAAAATAGAGATTGAATAACATTTTGAGCGGCATACTTTTGCTGTCAACGCAACAACTATGAGATGGTTGTATCTTCCGTACTACATGCATTATAGGAAGTTCCCAAATAGAATGGTAAAGGTTTATACTCCCCCAACCACCAACAAGCATCAATCCATGGCTTGCTCGAAACAACGAGTTCCTCCAACTAACAACAGCCCTAGGGGAGTTTTGTTTAATTATTTTGATTTGCTTTGATCTTTTTGGATGATGGGACTGGGCATCCCGATTACGGGCCCTTTCTCGTGAATGAGGAGCGGAGTCCACTCCTCGTGAGAATAACCCACCTAGCATGGAAGATATAGGCAGCCCTAGTTGTAACATGAGCTGCTCGAGCATACAAAACAGAATTTCATTTGAAGGTTTGGAGTTTGGCACATACAAATTTACTTGGAACGGCAGGTAAATACCGCATATAGGTAGGTATGGTGGACTCATATGGAATAACTTTGGGCTTTAAGGAGTTTGGATGCACAAGCAGTATTCCCGCTTAGTACAGATGAAGGCTAGCAAAAGACTGGGAAGCGACCAACTGAGAGAGCGACAACAGTCGTAAACTTGCATTAAAATTAATTCACACCGAATACAAGCATGAGTAGGATATAATCCACCATGAACATAAATATCATGAAGGCTATGCTGTTTTGTTCCAACTACATGCGTGAACATGTGCCAAGTCGAGTCACTCAATTCATTCGAAGGAGGATACCATCCCATCATACCACATCATAATCATTCTAATAGCATGCTGGCACGCAAGGTAAACCATTATAACTCATAGCTAATCAAGCATGCCACAAGCAACTATAATCTCTAAATGTCATTGCAAATATGTTTACTTCATAATAGTTGACTCAGAAACGATGAACTCATCATATTTACAAAAACAAGAGAGGTCGAGTTCATACCAGCTTTTCTCATCTCAATAAGTCCATCATATGTCTTCATTATTGCCTTTCACTTGCACGACCGAGCGATGTGTATAATAATAAGAGTGCACGTGCATTGGACTAAGTTGGAATCTGCAAGCATTCAACTCAAGAGAGAAGAAAAGATAATATGGGCTCTAAATTAAATAAACAATCATGCATATAAGAGCCACTAAGCATTTTCAATATTCTCTTCTCAACCCCCAAAGGAAAGAAAAGAAAAGAAAACTATTTACACGGGAAAGCTCCCAACAAGTAAAAAGAAGAACGAGAAATATTTTTGGGTTTTCATTTTAATTTCTACTACAAGCATGGAAATTAAACTAACTAACTTTTTTTGGTTTTTCTTAAGGTTTATCAAACACACAAGAATAAAACTAGAAAAGAAATTTAAACTAACATGGATAATACAATGAAAGAGTATGAGCACTGACGACTAGTGTGTGAGCATGAATGTAAAGTCGGTGAGAAATACGTACTCCCCCAAGCTTAGACTTTTGGCCTAAGTCGGTCTAATACCAAGGACCGCCGCTACTCTCCCCGGTGTAATGGGAGGTGTAATCAGGATACCACTGGCTGGTCATCTCCGGATCCCACTGGACAGATGATGCATGATAAGGGTCCAGTTCAGGTTCTGGCTCAGGTTCAGGTTCTGGAGTAAAAGCTTGGGCTCGATGATTGTTCACCGCTTCCGGTGTGACAAGAAAATTTTCTGTAACCAAATCAAACAACAGAGGCGCAGGAAAAATAATAATCTCAAGGTGTTTCTTATTAAATCTAAGTTTATACAAGAGCATCTTTTCCTCGTTGTCAACAATAAACTTGTGTGCTACCATGCTCTTGTAATCTAATATGTGAGGGGCAATTTTATCTGCGCTTTCTCATGGTGCCTAATGGGTATCTGAAAATTTTTAGCAAGACGTGCAGCATAGATACCTCAAAATATGGGGCCTTTTGTATGATTCAGGGCTAGCTGTTTAGCAACGACGGCGCCCATACTAAAAGTATTGTCCCCAAGCAAGGCATGCTGAAGAATGATAACGTCAGAAACGCTCAAGTTTCCACTATTTCCACGACCAATCAAGCATCTACTAGCAAATATGGCAAAGTCGCGTAAAACAGGAAAGTGTATGCTAGAGACTTTTTCCTCGGAACCCTTCTTTGGCTCCTCTACAGCGATATTTTAACAAAGCTATCCACATCTTCATGATGGGGTTTCTCTAATTCTCCCTCATAAGGTATCCTACACACCGCGCAAAAATTACGTAAAGACATTTCTTTGAATTCATCATATAAATGAAATGATACTGCAGGCGGTGACTTCTTAGGATAATAATAAAAGTTTTGCACGAAAGTATTGGTGAGTATGAGATACTGATCGATTCGGTCGTTGATGAAACCGTTAAGGCCTGCAGTCTCGATTAAAGAATAAAAATCTTCATGAATTCCAGCTTCTTTCAAGAAATCCTCACATGGCCATTCACACGACCGTACTTCCGCTAAGCGAGGAAGATTATAGTTGGCTTTTTCCTTCTCTTTGGCTTGTTTTTCCTGGGAGCTTTGGCTAGAAGAGCCCCTCAATAATTTCCTTAACATTTTCTGAAAATTTCTGAAATTTTAGTTACTTCAAAATAAAAGTGAATAAAACTAAACAAGATTGGTGGCAACTACTCCTACAAGTGTCTAGAGCCTGTATCATGCATTGGAATTGCTTGGGACCTAAAAAATTTAACATGCAAGCTTAAGAACATGGTCACCTATGCAGCAAAAATTTGCAATGAATAAAGCACTAGATGAAAAACTAATTGGACCAATGGAGGAGTCACATACCAAGCTACAATCTCCCAAAGCAGTTTTGTAAATGGAGCTTTGAGCAAGGAGATCGAAAATCGCAGCAAAACGGGCTAGAACTCGTGCTTGAGCTGGATGGGGATTTTTTTGGGTAGAAGATGAAGTGTGTGGGTGCTGGCTTAAGTGGAGGGGGGCCACCAGGGGCCCATGAGATAAGGGAGCGCGCCCTCTGAGGGCTCCACTCTCGTGGCCTGGTGCTTGCCCCTCCTGCAGTGTTTTCAGTGCCTAAAATCCTCAAATATTCCATAAAAAATCATACTAAATTTACAGATAATACTATTTTTGCTTTATTTATTCTAAATAACAAAGAGTAAAAAGTGGGTACAGAAGGTTGTGCCTTCTAGTTTCATCCATCTCATGATCATCAAAACGAATCCACTAACAAGGTTGATCATGTCTTGTTAACAAACTCATTCCGAATAACACAGAACCGGAGAAATTTTGAATAACACTAAGTTACCTCAACAGGGATATGAAAATCCCCAACAATAAGAATATCATACTTTTTCTTGACAGTAGGGAGAGGAAATTCAAAACCTCCAATAATAATAGTTGGAACTTTTCCAATAGAATTGTTGCTATGAACTTGAGATTGTTTCCTCGGAAAGTGTACCGTATGCTCATTACCATTAACATGAAAAGTGACATTGCCTTTGTTGCAATCAATAACAGCCCCTGCAGTATTAAGAAAAGGTCTATCAAGGATAATAGACATACTATCGTTCTCAGGAATATCAAGAATAACAAAGTCCGTTAAGATAGTGACATTTGCAACCACAACAGGCACATCCTCACAAACACCGTCAGGTATAGCAGTTGATTTATCAGCCATTTGCAAAGATATTTCAGTAGGTGTTAACTTATTCAATTCAAGTCTACGATATAAAGAGAGAGGCATAACACTAACACCGGCTCCAAGATCACATAAAGCAGTTCTAACATAATTTCTTTTAATGGAGCATGGTATAGTTGGTACACCCGGATCTCCAAGTTTCTTTGGTATTCCACCCTTAAAAGTGCAATTAGCAAGAATGGTGGAAATTTCAGCTTCCGGTATCTTTCTTGTGTTTGTGATGATATCCTTCATATACTTAGCTTAAGGATTTACTTTCAGCATATCAGTTGAGCGCATATGTAAGAAAATAGGTCTAATCATTTCAGCAAAGCGCTCAAAATCCTCATCATCCTTTGTCTTGGATGGTTTAGGAGGATAGGGCATGGTTTCTGAACGCATGGTTCTCTTTCTTTACCGTGCTTCCTAGCAACAAAATCTCTCTTGTCATAACGTTGATTCTTTGATTGTGGGTTATCAAGATCAACAGCAAAGTCATTTTTATTATTTAAGTACTTGCTCAGCTTAGGGTGGCCTTCAGGATACAAAGGTTCCTGAGTCATTCTACCAGTTCTAGTTGCCACTCTAACAGCGAAGTCATTTTTATTATTTAATTCCTCAAGCAAATCATTTTGAGCTTTAAGTACTTGCTCAGCTTGAGTAGCAACCATAGAAGCATATTTGCTAACGAGTTTGAGTTCATCTTTAACTCTAGAAAGATTATCGCTTACACGTCCTATCTCGAAAGCATTATTCTTTAACTCTCTACCAACATAAGCATTAAAACTTTCTTGTCTAGCCATGAAATCATCAAATTCATCTAAGCAAGGGCTATGAAATTTAGTAGAGGGAATTTCGACTTTATCATATCTATAGATATTTACCTTTACTACCTGTGTCGGGTTATCAAGACAATGTGGTTCTTCAAAAGGTGGTGTATTAAGACCATGTATTTATTCAATAGGAGGTAAATTCTTAACGTCTTCGGCTTTAATACCTTTTTCTTTCATTGACTTCTTTGCCTCTTGCATATATTCAGGACTGAGAAATAAAATACCTCTCTTCTTCGGAGTGGGTTTAGGAGTAGGCTCAGGAGTTGGCTCAATTGGTTCAGGAATCGCTTCAGGAATTGGCTCAGGAAGAGTCCAATTATTTTCATTAGTCAACATATTATTCAATAATATTTCAGCTTTGTCGACTGTTCTTTCCCTGAAAACACAACCAACACAACTATCCAAGTAGTCCTTGGAAGCATCGATTAGTCCATTATAAAAGATATCAAGTATTTCATTTTTTTTTGAGAGGATAATCAGGCAAAGCATTAAGTAACCGGAGAAGCCTCCCCCAAGCTTGTGGGAGACTCTCTTCTTTGATTTGCACAAAATTATATATTTCCCGCAAGGCAGCTTGTTTCTTATGAACAGAGAAATATTTAGCAGAGAAGTAATAAATCATATCCTGGGGACTACGCACACAACCAGGAGCAAGAGAATTATACCAAGTCTTAGCATCACCCTTTAATGAGAACGGAAATATCTTAAGGATATAATAATAGCAAGACTTCTCATCATTAGTAAATAGGGTAGCTATATCATTCAAATTGGTAAGATGTGCCACAACAGTTTCAGATTCAAGGCCATAAAAGGATCAGATTCAACTAAAGTAATAATTTCAGGATCAACAGAGAATTCATAATCCTTATCAGTAACACAGATAGGTGAAGTAGCAAAAGCAGGGTCAGGTTTCATTCTAGCATTAAGACACTGCTGCTTCCATTTACCTAATAATTTTTTAAGATCATATCTATCATTGCAAGCAAAGATTTCCCTAGAAGCTTCTTCATTCACAACATAACCCTTAGGAACAACAGGCAATACATAATCATTGGGAGAACCTTCATCATCACTATCATCAATAATAGCATCTTCAATAATTTCATTCCCCCTAACTCTAGCAAGTTGTTCATCAAGAAATTCACCTAATGGCAAAGTATTATCATGCACAGAAGTAGTTTCATCATGCATAACAGAAGTGGCATCATCAATAACATGCGACATATCAGAATTCATAGCAGTAGCAGGATTAGGTGTCGCAAGTTTACTAATAACGGAAGGAGAATCTAGTGCAGAGCTAGATGGCAGTTCCTTACCTCCCCTCGTAGTTGAGGGATAGATCGTAGTTCTGTCGTCTTTCAAGTTCTTCATAGTGATCAACAGATATAAATCCCAAGTGACTCAGAGAATAGAGCTATGCTCCCCGGCAACGGTGCCATAAATTAGTCTTCATAACCCACAAGTGTTGGGGATCACAACAGCTTTCGAGGGTAAAATATTCAACCCAAATTTATTGATTCGACACAAGGGGAGCCAAAGAATATTCTCGAGTATTAGCAGTTGAGTTGTCAATTCAACCACACCTGGATAACTTAGTATCTGCAGCAAAGTATTTAGTAGCAAAAGTGGTATGATAATAAAGGTAACAGTAGCAAAAGTAAAGATAATTGTTTTTGGGTTTTTGTAGTAATTGTAGCAGTAGCAACAGAAAAGTAAATAAGCGAAGAACAATATATGAAAAGCTCGTAGGCAATGGATCAGTGATGGATAATTACGCCGGATGCGATTCCTCTTGTAATAGTTATAACATAGGGTGACATAGAACTAGCTCCAGTTCATCAATGTAATGTAGGCATGTATTCCGTAAATATTCATACGTGCTTGTGGAAAAGAACTTGCATGACATCTTTTGTCCTACCCTCCCGTGGCAGCGGGGTCCTAGTGGAAACTAAGGGATATTAAGGCCTCCTTTTAATAGAGAACGAAACAAAGCATTAACACATAGTGAATACATGAACTCCTCAAACTACGGTCATCACCGAGAAGTATCCGATTATTGTCACTTCGGGGTTGTTGGATCATAACACATAATAGGTGACTATAGACTTGCAAGATAGGATCAAGAACACACATATATTCATGAAAACATAATAGGTTCAGATCTGAAATCATGGCACTCGGGCCCTAATGATAAGCATTAAGCATAGCAAAGTCATAGCAACATCAATCTCAGAACATAGTGGATACTAGGGATCAAACCCTAACAAAACTAACTTGATTACATGGTAAATCTCATCCAACCCATCACCGTCCAGCAAGCCTCACGATGGAATTACTCACGCACGGTGGTGAGCATCATGAAATTGGTGATGGAGGATGGTTGATGATGACGACGGCGATGAATCCCCCTCTCCGAAGCCCCGAACGGACTCCAGATCAGCCCTCCCGAGAGAGATTAGGGCTTGGCGGCGGCACCGTGTCGTAAAACGCAATGAAACTTTCTCTTTGATTTTTTCTCCCCGAACGTGAATATATGGAGTTGGAGTGGAGGTCGGTGGAGGTCCAAGGGGCCCACGAGATAGGGGGGCGTGCCCCCCTGTCTCATGGACAGGCCTTGGGCCCCCTGGTGTATTTCTTTCGCCCAGAAATTCTTATTAATTCCAAAAAGTGCCTCCGTGGATTTTCAGGACATTCCGAGAACTTTTCTTTTCTACACATAAAACAACATCATGGCAGTTCTGCTGAAAACAGCGTCAGTCCGGGTTAGTTTCATTCAAATCATGCAAGTTAGAGTCCAAAACAAGGCCAAAAGTGTTTGGAAAAGTAGATACGTTGGAGACGTATCAAGGGCCTCCCTGCGGACACATTAATTTCCTGGGCATGCTTGTTTGTTCTCAATGTTGCGAGCACTTTGAGCATGTTGGCAACTCCACAGCTAGCTAGATGTCTCATCTTGCAATTGATGCTGACACATTTGCAGCAAACACATGAGGCAATAGAGATGACTCAACATGAGTCCATATTGTGATGTTCCCCTGAAATCATATTCATTGTCCCGAATCTGAAAAGATAGGAAAAGAATAGCTATACTTAAACGGTGTTGCAAAATAGTAGCACATATCAATAGCTCGGCATGACAAAACGCGATCATCTGGACGAAGGGGATACTGACTTGCCTGTGGAAGATTATATATAATTTCATCAGTCCTTGGTTGATTTCCACCTTCGGCTGCACTGCTTGTTTGCTCCTCCACACATGACAGGATCGTTCTGCACTGCATTCAGCAAGTCAACGTACAAATAAGCTAATTTCATCTTGCGGTGGTCATTATACCTAGTTACCAATGTAGGAATACCTGGTGAAAGGATCGATATATTTGACTAGAGGGGGGGGTGAATAGGCAACTAACAATTTTTAGCTTTCCTTTACCAAATTAAACTTTGCATCAAAGTAGGTTGTCTAGATATGCAACTAGGCAAACAACCTATATGATGCAACAACAACAAGAACACGAGCAAGCAAGGGATACAACACAAGTAAGCTTGCAAAAGTAAAGCCGCGAGATAATCAAGAGTGGAGCCGGTGGAGACGAGGATGTGTTACCGAAGTTCCTTCCTTTTGAGGGTAAGTACGTCTCCGTTGGAGTGGTGTGGAGGCACAATGCTCCCCAAGAAGCCACTAGGGCCACCGCATTCTCCTCACGCCCTCACACAATGCGAGATACTGTGTTTCCACTATTGGTGCCCTTGAAGGCGGCGACCGAACCTTTACAAACAAGGTTGGGGCAATCTCCACAACTTAATTGGAGGCTCCCAACAACACCATGAAGCTTCACCACAATGGACTATGGCTCCGCGGTGACCTCAACCGTCTAGGGTGCTCAAACACCCAAGAGTAACAAGATCCGCTAGGGATAAGTGGGGGGAATCAAATCTCTCTTGGTGGAAGTGTAGATCGAGGCCTTCTCAACTAATCCCGAGCAAATCAACAAGTTTGATTGGCTAGGGAGAGAGATCGGGCGAAAATGGAGCTTGGAGCAACAATGGAGCTTAGAGGTGGAAGAGGTGGTAAACTAGAGGTAGGAGACACCCCTTTTATAGTCATGGAAAAGATCCAACCGTTATCCACATGTCCTTCCTGCAACATGCGGTACTACCGCTCCAGGAACGCGGTACTACCGCAAGGCCACGCGGTACTACCGTGAGGGACCATGGTACTTCCGCGGTAGCAGCACAGATTAGGACATGCGTGACTAGAGAGCAGTACTTCCGCGAGCGCGATACTACCGCTCCCCCTTGCGGTACTACCGCAAGGCAGGAAGGTCCTAGCTCACGAAGGGCGCGGATGAATAAAACTACATCCGTGCCTACTCACCGGAAACGAACAAAGTGCAAATATCCGACGCGGTACTACCGCTTAGGAGCGGTACTACCGTATGCCACCGAACCAGGCACAAGGGTACTACAGCGCAAGACGAAGTTGGTACTATCAGGAGGCGCGGATGTAAAAAATTACATCCGCTCCTACTACCGTGACACAGTGGTACAAGGCATGAGGGCCACGGTACTACGACTCCAGGGGAGCAGTACTACCGTTGGCACCCGCGGTACTACCGCGCGCGACGTGCGGTACTACCTTGGGGGAGCGGATGTAAAAAATTACATCCGCCCCTACTACCGCACCGGAGCGGCACTAGGCCTGGGAGCCACGGTACTAAGACTCCAGAAGAGCGGTGCTACCGTGGGCTCCAGCGGTACTATCAAGGTGCTTATGGTACTACCGCCCAGAGAGCAAGATTACCGCAAGTTCAGCAATAGCCGCCAGAAAAGCACAAAGAGGATAACCGAGGGAAGCTCCCAAGTACAAGGGAAAGGTGGAGACAAGGAGGGAAACGTGTACGTGATGATTCCACCCGAACCTTTCCGACGCGGACCCCCTCTTAATAGAATGGCTCTCCTACGAATCAAATCCACCAAAAAGAAACGTAGAACAACGCCGTCTTCAATAGTCTTCGAGGGGCACCGAATCGTCTCGTGCCTAGCGATGAAGTGTCTGAGAAACTCAAGGCACACGATTAGTCCGCAAAAGCATTGTCATCAATCACCAAAACACCTTAGGGATAAATATGCCCTTACAATCTCCTCCTTTTTGGTGGATTGATGACAATACGGGATTTGCACAAAAAGGTGATAATTTGAGCAAAGGCAAACCCCTCCTCTCTAGAATATAGACGGGCTCCCCCTAGATGTGTGCAATCTAGATGGATGCTTTGGACTGCATAGCACACAAACTAGGATCAACACTCCCCCTATATTTTAGAGACAAAGGCATGAATACTAACATCTAAGCAAGAACATAGCACAAAGGTGGCACAATATATCACAAGCTCGCTAAGATAGATAGAGTGCATATGTCTTACACAATATGAAGTAAAGCAACCCAAAGCAACTGAAACGAGGTTCAAACGAGGAAGCAAACACACCGAACACGAATGACGACACACGACTCGCAAATCCCTACACTCTCTCCCGCTTTGGCATCGAGACGCCAAAAAGACAGAGAGGACACCTACACACAAGGGGTGGCTCAAGCAGGGAACTCATCCCAACGATCCTCGTCAGACACGATGGTAGGAATGGTCTCCTCGACGTCCTCCTCAGAGTCAGTCCACCTGTAGCCTTGCTTCTCCATCCAGGCCTCTCGAGTGATGTGATCCTCAGAACCGCCAGACACGTCCTCGCCATACAGCTGCAAGATCTTGTTGTCTCGGCTGCGACTCTCCTTGGATGCCACGTGAGTCCTGTACTGCCCCTTAGCTTGCATGCAGAAAAGAGTCTTCATCTTGTCCTTCAGCTTCTTGGCCCACGAGGGCATAGAGGAACTATGGGAAGACCTGGCAGCACGGTCCTTAGCAACATCCTCTGCGCCAGCCTCCTCCTCGTCAACAGCCCTCCTAGCAGCAGACGCCTCAGCACGAGTAGTAGTGTTGGCCTAGTTGGGCTTGACACGGAGACAGATGGAATCATGTCGAAGTCTAGAGCAAGGAACTCATCACCAGGGAACATCTTCTCCCAAGTCTTTGAGATCAGCAGAAACAGATATGGTCCATAGATAGGCACCTTTACTGTTGAACACCGCAAACCGAAGCTCACACCACATGATGTGTGAGACATCAAGTGGCTGAGTCTGAGACACACGAGCCTCCTCGCATAGGAGCATCATATCCACCATATAGGCATGAACCTTGTCCTTGTCACCAATGCGAGGGAACAAAGAGTTGCGGAAGATGCTATACATGATATCCAGAAAAGAGTTGAGCACGCACGCCGACTTGCCATTGGGAAGCGCCTTCTCAACATAGAATGGCTGAAGCTTGTCCTTGTTAGCAGACTCAGAATTAGCATGGGGGCGAACACCCACGGGAGTGTCAAGCCCGTCATCAGGAACCTGGAGCAGATCCATGAACTCCTTCCAGGTAGCAGTCAGCTTACGGCCATTGGTCATCCAGGTCATCCTCCGCTCCTCATCAGGGTGAAAGTACACTGAGGCAAAGAACTGACAGATAAGCTCAGGGTCATAGTCAAGGTGAAAAGAGATCACATGTTCAATGCCAAACTGCTCCACCAAATCCAGAGCTTCTCCAAAGTACTCACGAAACTTGTCCTTCCTCAGGTGATGCATTTCTATCCATTTGACATCCACGTATGTATTTTGCTTGTTCTTGATGACATCCAGATAAGTGAGAGTCTGTTGCTTGTTCCAAAACAGTTCACAACCTCTGACAGTAGCACGAGGATTCACATATGGGTTGAGCTGCCTGAGACGGACGAACTCAGATTGGGATATCTCGTCCATGCCCTTAGTGGGTTCCTTGTGCTTACTAGCGGATGTCTTGACATGGCGCTTGGGGGTAGTGGAGCCCTCTGGTGCTTCACCTGGATTGCTTGGCGCTTGGAGCCGATGTCACGACTGGGATTGGAACGGCGAGAGCCACCACCTGAGACACAAAACACAAAACACCCACGACGAGCAAAAAGGATCAATGCAAAGACCACGACAAAGCACTAGAAACACATAGAAAGTATACGTGAAAGTTGCCATGAGGTTGATTGGATCCACGGTAGTACTGCCGGATGCTGCGGTACTAAAATTTTAGTACTGCTCCAAGACACGGTAGTACCGTGCGAGGTCACGGTAGTACCGGGGTGAGAGCGGTAGTAAAATTTTAGTGCCGCAGCGAGTGAGGTAGTACCGCGCCTGACGGGCGGTAGTACCGCACATGCGGCACGGTAGTACCGCACCGCGTCAGATCCGAACCAAGGTTTGAATCTGAGAAGAACCGAGAAACCACGGCGGTACTACGGTTGATCAAATCTAGCAGAGGACAAAAACACAAGTATAATCCCTATGCAATACTACTCTCCTACATGCTACTCTTGCATAGATTTAGCCTAACAATCTCAAGAACACACAAGTCTTCCCCAAAAACCAAGAGGCAAAGAAAACAACAACAATGAGAGGGAGTTGGGGAAAGACCTTGGTCCATGGCAAGAGCACGTGGTGGGGAACGATCTCACCGGACGGAATCGCAGGAGAGCAGCCGGAGGCGGAGATCCGGCGAAGGACGTCGGCCCCATTCTTGAGCGAGGGAGAGAGAGAGACGAAGTGGGGAAACTGACGAATGGGTATGGGGGATTTAGAACTCCCCCTGCCCGTCCTTAACCCCACGCGTCTACGACGGCGCGGTAGTACCGCACCTCATGGCGATAGTACCGCTTGGGCGGAAGTACCGCACCAAAGCGGTAGTACTGCTCTCCCAAGCGGCAGTAAAAAAATTACTGCCGCGTGGGGGCGGTAGTACCGTGCTCTCCACACGAGGTAGTACCGTAGCAGGCTGCGGTAGTACCGTGAGCTCAAGAAAAAGCAGGTTTCAACACACAAAAGAGGTCTTCGCAAGGAAACTTTTAGCACAAGAGACACCACAAGAACACGCACAACCCAAAGGCAGAAAGACAACAAGATGCAACCACGCGACACAACCTCTCAAAGGAGAGGGCGGTGGCGGAGCCACCTATGTTTGAGTCAGTTGGTATGGCACATGAAGAATTATCCTTGGGCCCATGAACAAAACTCGTCTTTGAAACACAAGTACCATCAAAAATGGCTAATGTGAAAGAGTTGATCGATTTATGCATAATGGGGGGAGGGAGAGTCCATTGAGAGAACAACACTCCCCATATGTCCATGCCTACACCTAATATAGACAACAAGTTGAGTGTGGTGGGAGGTGCAAGGGTTCAAGTCACATTGCTCGAATCAATGATATTTAGCTCATGCCTTAACTCGCGAAATCTTGCTTCATCCAAGGGCTTCGTGAAAATATATGCAAGGTTATCATGAGTGTTGACATACTTGAGCTCTATCTCCCTTCGCCTAATGTGATCCGGGATGAAGTGATACCGAATCTCAATATGCTTCGTCTTGAAGTGTTGCACCGGGTTGAGAGAAATCTTGATGGCACTTTCTTATCACACCAAAGAGGCACTTTGTCACAAATGACACCGTACTCCTTTAAAGTTCGCCTCATCCATAATAGTTGTGCACAACAACTACCGGCCGCCACATACTCCGCTTCGGTGGACGAGAGAGACACACAACTTTGCTTCTTGGAAGACCAACTCACCAAAGAGCAACCAAGAAATTGGCACCCTCCGGAAGTGGACTTCCTATCCACTTTGTCTCCCGCCCAATCAGAATCCGTATATCCTTCAAGCTTGAAGTTTGCCCCTCTTGGGTACCATAAGCCAAAGTTTGGGGTATGAGCCAAATATCAAAAGATTCGCTTGACCGCCACATAGTGGCTTTCCTTTCGTGCGGCTTGAAACCATGCACATATTCCCACACTCAACATGATATCCGGTCTAGATGCACAAAGGTAAAGCAAGGAGCCAATCATGGAACAATATACCTTTTAATCCACCGCTTTACCATTGGGATCAATGTCAAGTTGGCACTTGGTAGGCATTGGGGTAGAAGCCGGCTTGACATCACTTAGCTTGAATATTTTTAGCATGTCTTGAGTGTATTTGTCTTGGTTGATGAAGGTACCTTCTCTTCGTTGTTTGATATCAAAACCAAGGAAGAACTTCAACTCTCCCATCGAAGACATTTTGAACTTGGAGGTCATGAGAGCGGCAAATTCCTCATTGAAAGCTTTGTTAGGGGAACCAAAGATAATATCATCAACATATAGTTGGCATACAAACAACTCCCCCTTGACCTTCTTAGTAAAAAGAGTGGGATCGATTTGCCCAACCTCAAATCCACGATCTTGTAACAACTCGGTAAGGTGGTCATACCATGCACGTGGGGCTTGTTTAAGGCCATAGAGCGCCTTATCGAGTTGATACACATGATTCGGGAAGTAGGGATCCTCGAACCCAGGGGGTTGCTTGACATAAACCAACTCATTAATAGGACCATTAAGAAAAGCACTTTTCACATCCATTTGTTGTAACCTAAAGTTGTGATGGGAAGCATAAGCAATCAACAAACGAATGGATTCAAGGCGAGCAACGGGAGCAAAGGTTTCACTGTAGTCGATACCCTCGACTTGGGAGTAGCCTTGTGCTACCAATCTTGCCTTGTTGCGAATGATGTTCCCATGAGCATCTTGCTTGTTCTTGAAAATCCACTTGATTCCAATGACGTTGTGGTTCCCCGATGGCCTTGGCACCAATCTCCACACCTTGTTGTACTCGAAGTTGGTGAGTTCTTCGTGCATGGCATTGAGCCAATCCGAGTCTTCAAGCGCCTCATAGACCTTTTGGGGTTCAACACAAGAGAAAAACGTGTGATGTTCACAATAGTTTGCTAATTGTCTATGAGTGCTTACCCCCTTTCTTAGGCTTCCAACCACATTCTCCATGAGATGGCCTTTGGTGGTGAGCTTGGAAGCAATCTTCGCGGCACGGCGCTCTAATTCCTCCTCGGATGTGGAAGGAGGAGGGTTAACTTGATTATCTTGAGCGCCGTCTTGAGATTGTTCTTGATCTTGAGCTTGCTCATGATCTCGAACTTGCTCGAGGGGGAGAACTTGACCTTGGGCATCATTTGGAGGTTCACCACCATATTGAGATTGATCTTGCCCTTGGTCTTGTTCACGAGGTTGAGGGCCTTCACTTTGTTCTTGAGCGTGTGGGTCTTGGGAGGTGATGGCTCCACTTGAGTGGAGCATTGTCCTTCTCCTTCGCCACAAGGGGTTCCTCAATGGGTAGAATATGACCAATACCCATTCTTCTTATGGCTTGGGGAGGAATTGCATCACCTACATCACAAGTACCACTTTGCTCCACTTGGGAGCCGTTATTTTCGTCAAACTCCACGTTACGTCTCCTCAATGAGTCCGGTGGACTTGTTGAGAACACGGTAAGCATGAGAGTTTGTAGCATAACCAACAAATATGCCCTCATAAGCTCTAGCCTCAAATTTAGAGAAACGAACGCCTTTCTTGAGAATGAAACACTTACACCCGAACACCCGGAAGTACTTGAGATTGGGCTTGTTACCGGTGAGTATCTCATAAGGAGTCTTGTTCAAGCCTTTGCGGAGATAGAGCCGATTCGATGCATGACACGCTGTGTTGATGGCTTCGGCCCAAAAGTTGTATGGAGACTTGAACTCCGCCATCATGGTCCTTGCCGCATCCATCAACGTCCGGTTCTTCCTCTCCACTACACCATTTTGTTGAGCGGTATATGGTGCAGCATATTGATGCTTGATCCCCTCATCGCTAAGAAACTCATCCAAGGTGTAGTTCTTGAACTCGGTGCCGTTGTCACTTCTTATTGTCAAGATCTTTGCATCATGTTGATGTTGAGCTTCATTTGCAAAGTCGATGACGGTTTGTTGAGTCTCACTCTTCCTGTTGAAGAAGTACACCCAAAAGTATCTTGAATAATCATCCAGAATCACCAAGCAATACTTTCTACCTCCAAGACTATCAAAAGATGGGGGCCCAAAGAGATCCATGTGAAGGAGCTCCAAGGATCTCTTTGAGTAGATGATGGTCGTGGGAGGGTGAGCCTTCTCATGAAGCTTTCCTTCAATACAAGCACTGCAAGCACAATCTTTGGCCAAACTAACATTTGTTAGTCCACGGACATGGTCCCCCTTGAGAAGACTTTGCAAAGATCTCATATTGACGTGGGCTAAATGGCGATGCCAAAGCCATCCCGCGTCAACCTTAGCCATTAGGCATGTCGCGGTCTTAGTGGGTCGCTCCGAAAAGTTTATCACATAGAGACCATTCTCGACATGCCCAACAAAGGCTACTTTAAGAGTCTTGCTCCACAAGAGGGCCACGGTATCAATGTCAAAGAAAGTGGCAAAGCCCATGAGTGCAAGTTGACGAACGAAAAGTAAATTGTATGCAAGGGACTCAACAAGCATGACCTTCTCGATCATTAGATCATGAGAAATGACAACCTTGCCAAGACCCAATACCTTAGAATGTGAGGCATCACCCCACTCGACATTGGTGGGCATAGATGGAATCTTTTGCACATCCACCACCAAGTCCTTCCTCCCAGTCATATGATTTGTTGCTCCACTATCGAGCAACCATGATCCCCCACCGGAAGCAAACAGCTACAAGAGATCAATGCTTGGTTTTAGGTACCCATTTAGTAATGGGTCCTTTGATGTTAGTAACAAGGGTCTTAGGAACCTAAATAGACCATTCAATGTACTCATAAGGAGAACCAACAAATTTAGCATAAACATGTCCATCACTAGCATGGAACAACACATATGACGGGTTAAAGTCACCGGCTTTGTTGGAGGAGATGTGAGGGAGTCCAAGACTAGGGGGTGTCCGGATAGCCGAACTATCATCACGGCCGGACTCCAAGATTATGAAGATACAAGATTGAAGACTTCGTCCCGTGTCCGGATGGGACTTTCCTTGGTGTGGAAGGCAAGCTTGGCTATACGGATATATAGATCTCCTACCATTGTAACCGACTCTGTGTAACCCTAACCTATCCGGTGTCTATATAAACCGGAGGGTTTTAGTCCGTAGGACGAACAACAATCATACCATAGGCTAGCTTCTAGGGTTTAGCCTCTATGATCTCATGGTAGATCTACTCTTGTACTACCCATATCATCAATATTAATCAAGCAGGAGTAGGGTATTACCTCCATCGAGAGGGCCCGAACCTGGGTAAAAACATCGTGTCCCTTGTCTCCTGTTACCATCCGCCTAGACGCACAGTTCGGGACCCCCTACCCGAGACCCGCCGGTTTTGACACCGACAAGATGGTTTTGCCCTTTTTGACATCAACGCCCTTCACATTTTCCTTCTTCTCCTTAGGAGCACCCTCTCCCTCTTTCACAAAAGTTTGCTTGAGAGGAGGAGGTCGTTTGGTCTTGTCATTCTTCTTCTTATTCTTGGACTTGGGTGCAAACCCAATTCCCTTGTTGGCCACAACTTCCTTTCGATTGCTCAAAAGGTCGTTGAGGTTCTTCGCACCTTGAATGCATGACACAAGGCCTTTCTCAAGTTGATCCTTCAACTTGGCATTCTCCTCCACAAGATGCACATGCTCACAACACGGGTTAGTAGCATATGCATTATTAATTAATACATATGAGGAAAGATGGCCTTTTCCTTGGTTAGCTTAACTTGGAGTTGAGCATGAGACTCCTTGAGGTTAGCGTGAGCACCCTTCAAGACCTTTTCGGCCTTGTCAAGTACATCAAACTCCTCCTTGAGTCTAGCATGATCAACCCCAAGTTTAGCCTTCTCGGAAGTTAGCACACGAGACACGACAAGAGCATGATCAAGATCTTTCTTTAACTTAGCATGGTCATCGTTGTATGACTCCTCATGAGTCAAACAATGCACACGCTCTTCTTCAAGAGCATTAGAGAGATCCGATATCTTATCGGCATAGTCACGACTATGACCTTCCATCTTAGAGATGGTTTCTTCGTGAGCCTCGATCATGTCATTGGCTTCACCAAGTTGTTCCAAGAGAGCAACAAAGTGCTTCTTGGATTTTCCCTTGAGCTTACTCATAAATGACTCAAATTCATTCACATCCTCATTTGACCCCTCATGTTCATCCATGCAACCCACCAAGGAGGGATTAGTAATGATGGTGGTTTCGATGTTGGGTGTTACCTTGTTGGAGGCTTTAGCCATGAGGCACTTGGCGGTGATGTTCTCGTTGGGTGAATCAAAGAGAGACGCCCGGGGAGTGGTAACAATGGCAACGAGGCCATGGCCATTGCTTCTCCATTTTCATCCTTGTCATAATCATCGTCATCCTCATGGTATTCTTCTTGAACCACCAACCCACGAGTAGGAGTCTTCTTGGTGAAGTTGTTCTTGTTGGGGAAGGACTTGGCTTTGTCTTTTCGGATGAACTTGCCACCATTGTCTTCCCGCTTCTCGTAAGGACAATCCGCAACGAAATGGATCACATTGCCATAGTTGAAACAAGTTCTAACTCGTTGCTTGCCCTTGAAGCCACTAGATTTGTTCTTGTTGAAGTTGGGTCTTGAATTCTTCTTGCTCCAAAATTGTCTTGAAGCAAGAGCCATGTGCTCATGATAATCATATTTTGTGTCTTCGGGGTTGCTCTCCTCATCTTCCTCTTCTTCCATAATAACCTTGGCCTTCAAGGCAAGGTTGGGTTTCTTTGCCCTTTGAGAACGGAGCACCGCATTGTCGGCGGTCTTGTCCAAGATGATCATTGCAACGAACTCATCCAACACTTCACTTGAGGTCATGGAGTGGAAGTCCGGTCTTTGACGAATGACGGGGGACATGGCCTTGTTGTAGGGCATCATGGCCTTGAGGAACTTGCGCTTGATCCAATTGTCATCTGTGTCCTTGCTCCCATGATCTCAGAGTGAAACCGCGAGTTTGGTCACTCTTCGAAAGAGCTCACGAGGTTCTTCATCTTCTTTCATTGCAAACTCATCGGCTTCATCTTGCACCACTTCATAGTTGGAGCGTTGAATGCTAGCACTTCCTTGATAGAGAGACACAACGCATTGCCATGCATCTTTGGCCATGGCATGGGGTCAAAGATCAGGGAGATCTTCGGGAAGGATTGCATCTTGGATGATGAAGAGAGCACTCTCATTGAATTGATTATCCACCACTTCTCTCTGGGTGAAGTTGCTTCGGTCATGTGGATAGAAACCTTCTTCAATGATTCTCCAAAGATTAGTATTCACATTATTTAAATGACGCTTGAAGCGATACACCCAAGAATCAAAATCCTCATTTTTCACAATCTTAGTAGGAGGACCGGCATGATTTAAATGAGTAGAGGGAATCGGTCCTCCATAAATTGGAGGTTCCACATGGGCAAAGATGCCGGTGCCATTTCTACCACTAGTAGAAGGACCCTTCTCACTATTAGCTTCCCCCTTGTCGGAGTTAGCATCCGTCACCTTGTTAGTGGGATCACCCACTTTCAACGGCGAGGTAGGTAGTTTAAGTCCTTCTAAGAATTTATTAAGCATGCTTTCTACCGTGGTTGTCATGGAGGTTTTCAATGTGTCCAAGGCCACATTGAATTCCTCATGGGACACCATGGTTTCCCCATCACCCGTAGACGAGATCAGATTCACACCGGAGTGTTCCTCCTCCCCATGGTCTACGGTGTCAACCATACTCTTTGGACGGCAAAGTCCTTAATAAAGAGACGAGGCTCTGATACCAATTTAAAGGGTCGATATAGTTGACTAGAGGGGGGGTGTGAATAGGCAACTAACAATTTTTAGCTTTTCTTTACCAAATTAAACTTTGCATCAAAGTAGGTTGTAAAGATATGCAACTAGGTGAACAACCTATATGATGCAACAACAACAAGCACACGAGCAAGCAAGGGATACAACACAAGTAAGCTTGCAAAAGTAAAGGCGCGAGATAACCAAGAGTGGAGCCGGTGGAGACGAGGATGTGTTACCGAAGTTCCTTCCTTTTGAGGGGAAGTACGTCTCCGTTGGAGCGGTGTGGAGGCACAATGCTCGCCAAGAAGCCACTAGGGCCACCGTATTCTCCTCACGCCCTCACACAATGCGAGATGTCGTGATTCCAGTATTGGTGCCCTTGAATGTGACGACCGAACCTTTACAAACAAGGTTGGGGCAATCTCCACAACTTAATTGGAGGCTCCCAACGACACCACGAAGCTTCACCACAATGGACTATGGCTCCGAGGTGACCTCAACCGTCTAGGGTGCTCAAACACCCAAGAGTAACAAGATCCGCTAGGGATAAGTGGGGGGAATCAAATCTCTCTCGGTGGAAGTGTAGATCGAGGCCTTCTCAACTAATCCCGAGAAAATCAACAAGTTTGATTGGCTAGGGAGAGAGATCGGGCGAAAATGGAGCTTGGAGCAACAATGGAGCTTAGAGGTGGAAGAGGTGGTAAACTAGAGGTAGGAGACACCCCTTTTATAGTCATGGAAAAGATCCAACCGTTATCCACATGTCCTGCCTGCAACATGCGGTACTACCGCTCCAGGAACGCGGTACTACCGCAAGGCCACGCGGTACTACCGTGAGGGACAACGGTACTTCCGCGGCAGCAGCAGAGACTAGGACATGCCTGACTAGAGAGCAGTACTTCCGCGAGCGCGGTTCTACCGCTCCCCCTTGCGGTACTACCGCAAGGCAGGAAGGTCCTAGCCCACGAAAGGCGCGGATGAATAAAACTACATCCGTGCCTACTTCCGCTGGAAACGAAACAGTGCAAATATCCGACGCGGTACTACCGCGAGGGAGCAGTACTACCGTATGCCAGCTGAACCAGGCCGCGCGCGGTACTACCACGCACGAAGCGCGGTACTACCGTGGAGGCGCGGATGTATAAATTACATCCGCTCCTACTACCATGACGCAGCGGTACAAGGCATGAGGGCTACGGTA
The DNA here is from genome assembly GCA_021605145.1 of Aegilops bicornis. Classification (NCBI taxonomy): domain Eukaryota; kingdom Viridiplantae; phylum Streptophyta; class Magnoliopsida; order Poales; family Poaceae; genus Aegilops; species Aegilops bicornis. The sequence goes on along the minus strand of CM038675.1, from coordinate 47,492,910 downwards.
CTACGACTCCAGGGGAGCAGTACTACCGTTGGCACCCGCGGTACTACCGCGCGCGACGTGCGGTACTACCATGGGGGCGCGGATGTAAAAAAATACATCCGCCCCTACAACCGCACCGGAGCGGCACTAGGCCTGGGAGCCACGGTACTAAGACTCCAGAGGAGCGGTACTACCGTGGGCTCCAGCGGTACTACCGCAGGTGCTTGCGGTACTACCGCTCCAGAGAGCAGTACTACCGCAAGTTCAGCAATAGCCGCCAGGAAAAGCACAAAGAGGATAACCGAGGGAAGCTCCAAAGTACAAGGGAAAGGTGGAGACAAGGAGGGAAACGTGTACGTGATGATTCCACCCGAACCTTTCCGACGCGGACCCCCTCTTAATAGTCTGGCTCTCCTCTGAATTGAATCCACCAAAAAGAAACGTAGAACAACATCGTCTTCAATAGTCTTCGAGGGGCACCGAATCGTCTCATGCCTAGTGATGAAGCGTCTAAGAAACTCAAGGCACAAGATTAGTCCTCAAAAGCATTGTCATCAATCACCAAAACACCTTAGGGATAAATATGCCCTTACACCTGGAGCACCATAAGGTTAGCTGACAGCAGGTAGATGCATCCATATAAATTTTGTGCGGTGCTACCAAAATTGAGGTTTGTATCCCTTCCCATTGTGAGAATTCTTCTTGAAGTTGATAGAATGTGACGGCTTGTTCTTTGCATCAAACTTGCCTTTCCCCTGAGATTTGTTCTTGTTGTTTTGGGGCTGGTTGGGCTGGAAGTTCTTCTCGTGTACCATGTGGGCACTAGAAGCTCCCTCAGCGACCTGAGCACGTGTGTCTTTTGCTCTCGCCTTCTCCTCAAAATCAAGAGTGCTAATGAGATCCAAAACAGAAAACTCATGTCTCTTGTTTTTCAGAGAAGTAGCAAAATCGTTCCACGAAGGTGGAAGCTTGGCAATGATTGTCCCAGCAACAAATTTGTCCGGCAACACACACTTCAAGTACTCAAGTTCCTTAGAGAGTGACTGTATCTCATGAGTCTGCTGAACAACAGAGCGATCATCAGTCATCTTGTAGTCACAGAATTGCTCCATGACGTACAACTTCGTTGCCAGCGCCGAGGGGCCCAAACGTGGCCTCGAGCGCAACCCACATGTCTTTGCCGCTGTCAAACGACATATATGAATCCACAATGGAATCGTCAAGAACACTCAGAAGGGCGGCTTTGAAGAGGGCATCCATGTTCTGAAAAGCTTCCTGCTGTGTAGGATTAAGATCCCTTAGGCTTACCCTTAGTGGCGTCATAGCAGTACATGATCTGAAACCAATATACTGCTCTTGTGCGCCACCTTTTATATTGCACCCCTTAAAAGTAGGCGACTTCAAAAGCGTAGCAAAACCACTCAGAGTAAATTGCCTGTAATCAGGTTTTTGGATTGGATTGTTGAATATATAAGCAATTTAGTATGAGATTTAATCCGAATCAGCAGTAAATAGATCATGACGACAATTGCAAACATCAAAGTAATGATGCGGACTAAACCAGGAGGACAGAATCACATACTGTATAGCCGGAGCAGAACCGATGTGGTTGATGTTGTCGCTCATGTCGTTGATGAAGAGGTTACCAAGGTCGGGGAAGAAGGCTGTCGTTGAGGAAGTCATCGCTGGCAGCAGTAACAGGAGTGTGCTCCCCAAAAACCCGATCGCCCCTCTCCCGTACAGGATCACGAAAGCCGGGGTTCGAAGGACTGTTGTCCCTTCTCGTGGTGCACGCCGGAAGGAGGGCTGGAGAAGACTTGTGTGGCGGCGCTAAGATCTGGAATGGTGCGAAACCATATGATACAGCGGCGGCTAGGATAGAGCATGTCAGGTTGGTCGTGCGAGTATAATAGTAGGCCTTTGGCCCCCAAACCCCACGTCCAAGTCAATAATAGCTCAAAAAAAGTCAATAATAGCCCCACCAAGGTTTGTCTCAAAAAACGGAGTAATTAAGGTGTCCGTTAGTCCCTTTAGTATAAGTACTATATCATTAATAGTGACCCCACCTTTTGTCTCACAAAGTATGTTGGAGTACAACCGGCTACACGTTTACAATCCGCTTCTCTTCTCCCTCCTTCAACTAAGCACAAATACTATATTTAAATCCTTATAGCCTGCTTATGTCATCTAATTGTAGTACTTGCTCTAAAGTTACTCTCCACTGTGTAGTCTGAAATGACGGGCGTGCAGCGGGCGGTGCCCTCGGTCGGCGCGCCGCTTCAACGACGGAAGCAGTGAGAGGCCGCGTCGCCCTGACTTGCCATCAATGTGGAGCGGCCGGCTCAGCTGGCGCCGGGAGGGAAGCGCGCGCGGGAGGGGGGAGGGGTTTTTGTTGGGCCAAGAAGGTGAGAAGCCAAGTTGGGATCGGTCCGGACGGGGAAATATCATGTGCTACCATACTCTGCATATGACACTAGTCTATGTTACTACTCCCTCCTTTCCGGTTTATAGAGATGTTTAGAGTAACATAGTAATATGTTACAGTATAAGTTACTCCCCACTATGACCAGCCTTGGCCTCTCCCAGTGCTCCACCATGTATAGCTGCTAAGCCTGCCCTGTAGGCATAAAATATGATGTGGAACCAATAAACTAAGCACCTATGCATTGAAGAATTGAGTTACTAATCCCTTTAATGCACTTAGCACCTCATCTAAGAGCATGGTTAATAGTACAGCTAGCTGCTGGCTATAAGCCAGTGCCATGTCATCTATAGCCCATCTTATAGTCAACATTTACGATAGTAGATCAAAAGAGTGTACTACTTTTTTAATTATGTGGCTCACCTTTCATTCTCACAAAGTGCCTAGGAGCTCGTGCTAGAGCTGGCTCTTCACGAAGAGCCCGCTTACCTTCTCTCTCCTCTTCTCTTTCCTCTAACTAAGCAGAAATATACTAGTTTATTCCTTATAGCCCGCTGACTCAACTCTATTGTACTTGCTCTAAGCACATCTAAGCACTTACTAGCACCCCCTTGACCGTGGACCTTGACGGTGTACGTCACCTTGTGTCTCATAATTTTCCTCGTCATCATCTAAGTCCTAGAAGATCTCACCCACATCATCATTAGCATGCAGCCGCCTTGATAGACAACGTGCGCAGAAGGAGTAGAGGCGACTGGGGACGCACCACCACCACGTCGTGGGCACTCCGTACGTGCTCGTGTTCGTGCAGCGTGCGTGTTTTTCCATCGGTGCTAGCTCTAAGGCCGAGGCTGCGGTCGTATTCGTCTCCGACTAGTAGTTGAGCAATGACGGCAAAGAGGTGCTGCAAGAGATGCGTATGCGCCGTTGCGTGCGAGCTTCACCATAGCACGACGAACCGGACGTTGCCGCGGACGGCGCACGCCTCCATGCAGCCGAGTGTGTGCGCATGCATGTGTTATTCACGTGCATTCTGCGGCCGAGCGTGTGTGCATGCACATGTTGTGTACGTGTGTTGTGTGCTCCATGATGTGCGTGTATGTGCATGAGTTGGATCGGATGGAGTTAGTGCGTTGGCTTGTGTACATGCGGTGGCTGCATGCGTCCTGTACATGCGTGGCTTGTTGCGTGGTTATCAATAATTCAATATAAACTACTCCCTCTGTTCCTAAATATAAGTCTTCCTAGCCATTTCAAATAGACTACAACATACGGATGTATGTAGACATATTTTAGAGTGTAGATTCACTCATTTTGTTTCGTATGTAGTCCCTTATTGAAACCTCTAAAAAGACTTATATTTGGGAATGGAGGGAGTATAAAACATCTTCAACTTAGCATCATGATGTACCGTTTCTAGTGGTTAGCGAAAAGTTCATGTTCTTTTATTTGTTTATAGGTCGGCAGGCGGCAAAAACAGGGGAAAGCGCGCAAGGTTCCTTCTTGCGGCTCCACCATGAGGTTCCTTGCTCCTTCTCGGTCGTCGGGAATCTATGCTCTTCAACTCTTTTCTTTTACGTGAGCTTTGTTCACACGCGAGACATCTAGCATCAAGGTGCACATGTCATGCAAGAAAATGGAGATAATCAGATAAGCAGTGCGTAAGTGAGTCGTGCACTTCGATGGCACCTACGCAATATTTTTTCTCCTCGATTTTTCTCCTCGATGGCACGTGAATAGTGCACGTACTCAACGACGGAGCACAGGATGGTAGCAATGACATGGTCAACCCTTTTTTGGAAAGAGTATGTACTAAATAACTTTGATGTGTCCCGTCAACTCACAGAACGACGAGAAGCTTGATTACGGCTTCTCCCTCGCCAACGCATGCGCGGTAGCTCGCAGCACGAGGAGAAACTTTTACTTACAACTGGTGGACGTGCAACAGTTCATTTGGTGTCAGATTGCCAGAAGTACTACTGTAGAACCATCGACTTCCGGAAGAGGCGAAGAGCCAAGCGCAAGGTCACCTACTAACCTTAGGCTAGGCGTAGTGGGAGTAACATAAGTAGGGGTACCTCCTTTTTTTTATTCTAGAAACAACCACACGCGAATATAAAGGTGCTGGTTACGTAGAACAAATATCCTGGAGTCCGTGCTCAGCCCTCCTCTATCTCTCTTCTCAGCCAGCCAGCGGACGTGCGGAGCCCATCGTCTGTTTGCTCACATGCGGTCCCACATGTCAGTGAAAACGCAAGAGGACCCACTGAACCTGCACATCTTTCACCTCGACATGCTGGTGATGAAAAACAAATCCAATAAAGATCTTCGGTGGCCGCTTTTGGAGTTACTCAAGAGTAGTAAGATTCTATTTACAGTTTAACCCAAGATGCACATCACGTGGCTTCAACTACCACTCTATTTTCTTGCATGACATGACCTGGATGCTGGATGTCCCACGTGTCAGAAAAAGGAGGAAGAACCCAACCATATCTTCTGTTGTGCTCTCGGATTAGACTAGTTGTGCTAACTTAAATTTTTTATTGTGTACTCCCTCTGTTCCAAAATACTTGTCTTCCATTTGTCCAAAAATGGATGTACCTATATACTAAAACATGTATAGATACATCTATATTTTGACAAATAGAAGGCATGTATTGTGGAACGGAGGGTTTAGAATGGATGCAAGTTTTGGTATTGGGAAGAAGAGTACATCGATATATTGATAGAGCGCAATTTAGTAGATATTCTAGCACTTTTAGCTAGCATAGAGGCTAGAGATGAGGCTAGTTGATACTCCTACTAAAATAGAGGCTAGACATGAGACCAGATGCGAGGAAGCAACATCTACTTCTTTACACTCGAAGAAGAAAGAAGCACGCAAGATCGAGCCTCCGCAGATCAACAATGAATGCATTGAGAAGGCACTAATCCAACTTACAGGAGCATTTATGGAAGTTGGATATCTTCTAGTAAAATGTATTCTTGTGGTTCTTGTTTTCTTTGGTCTTGCTTTTCTAGTCAAAATTATCATTGGAGTTCGTGCAAAACGGAGGTCCGTTTGGGGTCGTGCGTTGGAGTTGGCCTTACAAGTGGGACCGCAGTTGAGGAAACCGACTATCGGCAAACCCCCACCTCACCCGTTGCGCGATGGCTGAAGTTAGAAAAACGACGAGGTTGAAGAGATTGCTCTAGCACGGACTCCAAGAAATATGGTGTCAGATGGATGTCGTGGTGGTGGCGTGTGCCGTACTCGTGGACGTGAATGCTTTTTCTGGCCCATGCCACCCTACTACTCCTACTACTTATATAGTACTAGTATCGAGGATTCGAGGTGCTGGTTACGTACAACGAACACATTAACATATGGCTACAGTAAAAACACCCGCCCGACGCGCGAAGCATGTGAAGCTAGTACAAATACTGCACTACTATTGTTGATTGGCCTCATCCCATAACCTATTGGAATGCACGTACAATTATGTATTCAGAAAATATGTTTTTGCCTCGTTGCACCACTCACTCGGAGAAGCGACTCGAAAGCCATCCATAAATTTAGTAAGTTTATCACATGCATATCAATTTTTTTGAAACAAGACATATCATTTTATTACATACAAAGGTCATCAACCCACATCGACAACGAGGATACATTATAAATACTAAAGTTTTCATCACACAACAAATGACAAGCAATGAAATGAACTTCAACTCAACCAATCCTCGACGTTGGAAACGCTTGCTTTGAACCACAAGTGATTCTCTAGGACGGGCCATCTATTGTTGATCTCGAAACCAACGCAGGACTGATCATCCAGGCTGAAGCGGCCTACTATATCAGTACCAGGGTAGGGAACCACCCAAATGTCCGAGGTATAGACACAGTTGCTTCTCATAAATGGTACTAGTAACGTTGTGTCAACAGTAGTTGGATCGCCTTTCACCATCATCGGATAGTTTTGTCCAAGGAAGAGCGAGTTTTCTCCAAGACTATCAATTCTGTACCAGGGAGAAGGTGTTGGCGCTAGCACACTAGTATCCATCCTGAATACCATGCAACGGGTGTTGGAATAGGTCCGGAGAGTGCGACCATGGGAGACAACACGTGCTCCCTCAGTAGTAACAAACTCAGTGCGCTGTATACAGACAAGAAAAGGTGATCCATCGAAATTAGTTTCCAGGCGCCACTGAGTATATACGTTCTGCTCGTCCTCATGCTCGTGATCATCACCATCGTCATCTCCCCCTTGGTTATAAATTTTTTCAAGTATAGGTGGTGGAATGTTCATAGGACCTTGGAAACACAAGAAGAAGGTTAATTAGTAAAGGGAAACTTGCTAACCCGCATGCATGTGGATGAAACAATTATAATTACGGTGGAAGACAAACGTAACGAAACTACGAGGATCCCATGCAAAAACAGTGCCATGAGTGGTGGAAGCAAACACAAGACCCTCGTATTGAATTGCATCATAGTACACATCCGTGTATAGAAACTGATTTTTGAGCAATATCTATCGAGTCGAACCACAAAGGACAGCAACAAACTTGTCGAAGATAGCAACAACTTCATAGTTCTTGTAATTCCAAGAGCGGTTAGGAACTCGACAAATTGCTATCTTTCATAGAAGACAGTCACCATGATCGTATTTGAACGTGCGTAAAATACCAGTGTGCTCAACCTATGGGCAGTCTGCTGAGATTTTTCTAAGTGGAACCCGGTGACGAGTGTACACATTCACAAGTTCCCACTCGCAGTTGTACCCAATATAAACAACCCAATCTCCATTTGCGCCTGCCCAATCCTTTCCCTCAAGCGATGGCATCTTAACATCATACGTATCATTATCAAGCGGTATCAACTTGCACAAGGCGAGGCCTCCGTCATCCCCGCGCCAGTAGTCATCAGGGTCACGACGAAGAAGATAGGGGAGATCAAACCGCTCCTTGAGCCTTGGGTTCCTTGTAATGATGTTATTAGTTGAGTCGAGAATGGTCTTGAACGAACCTGCCATGCTAGCCGAGGTGATGACGTCGCACCGATCAATGAGTTCCTCCACCATGTCATCTTTCAGATCGGGGCAAGAATAACGGGGTCGTTTCCGGCCTGTTCCCTCCAAATCGGTCTTGGAGAAGACGATCGAACAATGGCATAAGGAAGGGTGAAGGGCTGAAGGAAAATGGAGGAGCAATAGGAAGAGCGTGCGACAGCAGTTCCAAATCGAGTGGGAAAGGCGAAGAGTCGGTGGACGATTGCCAGTTTGCCACGGTACACAAAGAGGCGCCCTGGCCTACACGTCCGTTCGGAAATACTAGTAGAAAAGGACTCGCCGTCGTCTCACTGATATGTCGGAACGGGACCACATGTCAACGAAACATGGTGTGTAATTTCTCATGCAAAATGCGATCTGACCGCGTTGGCCCGAGGTGCTGCATTAGTTTTTTTTGAAAGTGTGCTGCATTAGTTATCGACCTTTATTTTTTTAACATGCAATCTGAATGGATAGCTCCTGTGGTCATCACACGTGAGCGGATATAGTGTTGGTTGATTCGCCCGAGAAACTTATTACTGTGGGAATATGGGAGTACCAGCCGATTCAAGGAACAGAGAAATGATGGTTGTTTCGTCCGAGCAACTTATTGTGGCGAAGGTGGGGCTCTGTGATTTGACTGCTCACTAGTCATTACTACTGCGGCGCAACGACCGGGGTGAATCTTTCCATTAAGTTGTTTTGTGCACTCAATATTGCTGCATGGCAGGTGGAGCCGGATGAAGGATGTCCAACCTGTTGGTGAAACGAAGTTGAATTGTTTCTGGCATTGCTATCAATCCTTCAGGATTTGTTTATATGTACGCATAATTTTAATGAAACTGTACTGTGATGCTATGAAGGTTTCAACTTTGGTTCCCAAAGGAAAAAAAGGTTTCAACTTAGGATTCACCCATACCGTTACCCCTGGCTTCAGAAGGATGAGATTGAACGACAATGTGAGGATATGCTCCAGCAAGGTCTCATCCGGGAAAGTAACTCTGAATTTTCTTCCCCGGTGATTCTTGTCAAGAAACAGGATGGCACATGGAGGTTTTACGTGGACTACCGCCAACTTAATGACGGTACTGTCAAGGATAAATACCCGATTCTGGTTGTCGACGAGCTCCTGGATGAGCTCAATGGTGCTTCGTTCTTCATCAAGCTTGATCTCCGCAGTGGGTATCATCAGGTTCTCATGCACGAGCCAGATGCCAAGATGACTGCCTTCCGTCGCATCCACGGCCATTATGAGTTTTTGGTGATGCCTTTTGGCCTCACCAACGCACCAGCTACGTTCCAAGCCTTGATGAATGTTGTTCTTCATCCTTTTCTTCGGAAATTTATACTTGTTTTCTTTGATGATATTTTGATCTAGAGCAAGTCTTGGACAGAACACCTTTGTCATGTTCGTGTTGTCTTGCTTCTCCTCCAGCAGCATCAGCTATTCCTGAAGCGTTCCAAGTGCTTCCTTGGTGAACGCAAAGTGGCCTATTTGGGCCATATCATCTCAGCAGACGGCGTCGCCATGGACCCAGCCAAGGTGGAAGCGGTGGAGGCATGGCCAAAACCACGAAGTGTCCGCGCCCTTCGAGGGTTCCTTGGGCTTGCACTACTAGGGAAAACCTTATACACAGAAATTTAGCAACAGCGCGGGTCAAAAAAGGGCGCTAGTGCTAGATAGCAGTAGCGGTTGAGAAAAAACCGCGCTGCAGATACAATTGTAGCAGTAGCGCGTGTGGCCATAAAAGCGCTACTACTAATATTCCCATTGGTGGAACGATAGGCTACGCATAGCAGTAGCGGGCTTGGAGGAAGCGCGCTACCGCTAGGGCATGAGTAGCAGCGTGTTTCCCAAGAAGAGCGCTACTACTAATGGAAATAAAATAAAATGAAAAACAAATAGAAAATTAAATACAAATGAAAGAAACAGAAAAAGGAGAAAGAAAAAAAATAAAATGTAAAGCAAAATAAATGAAAAAGCGAAAAAAAAAGAAAGACGTAGCTGCAGCGCGTTTCCTAGACCCCCGCTATAGAAACAGAAAAGGAAATAAAAAAGGGAGAAAATTACATAGCTATAGCAGTAGCGCGTTTTGTAAAAAGCGCTATAGCTATATTAGCTATAGCGCGTTTTGCGAAATGCGCTACCGCTAATTTTGACTTAACCAAAAAACCGTTTCCCCCCGGCCACCACTTGCCCCCAAATCTGTCGACCCACCCCGCAGCCATCTCCCCGATTCGTCGTCGCCCCACTTCGTCGCCGTCTCCTTCCGACATCGACACCCCTGGAGCCACCAGAGTCGTGCGCCGTCAACGCCACCGGAGCCGCCCCCAACACCACGGAGCCGCGCGGCCTCATCAACGCCACCGGAGCCGCCGTCGACGCCAGCGGATCCTCCCTCGCCACAACTGCCTCCCTCGCCGTCACCGGAGATGCCCCTGCCTCCCTCGCCACCAACGGAGCCATCCTCTGTAAGCCCCCACCCCTCCTCTCTCTCTCATGCATGGGTTAATTATCTAGGTTATTTAGGCAAAAAATTAGTTAGGGCTTTGACAGAGAACTAGTCAGGTTAACTAGTTTAATTTGGTTAATTATCTAGGTTTGTAGGCAAGTTTTATTGTAAAGATGATCCCTTCCTAGACTTTTATTGTTGATTATATCTTTTCATTGAAGTGGTCATGTTATATCTTTTCATTGAAGTGGTTTGATTGTGCCCAAGTGGCTTTGTTGTTTAAATGAAGCTGAGTGGCCTATATATGTTTTGCCGGAATGTTGATTCATTTACGTTCCGGCAAATTTCAGGTTCTCGATTTGTCCACTTTTTAGCAAAGGTCATGCCGAAATTTTCCCTGAATTTCGGCATGACTTGTGCTAAAAACTAGGACATATCGAGTGCCCGGGATTTGCCGCACCAGGAAGGATTCAACGTTCCTGCAAAACAATAGGCCTTTTTTATGTCATTATTCATTTTATAGGTCTAGAATTAATTGACTAGATTTAATCATAGGAAACATGGCTAGCAACGATGAAGGGCAGGGTTCTGGTGATTGCGACGACGTCTACCGGGCGGCAGACGAATTTTTTAGCCTTACCGACGATCAACCGATGTTGTTGCTGGGCCCACCGGTGGCATCGGGACTGAGACCGACACGCAGACCGGTGCTGAGACTGAGACCAGCACTGAGACTCAGACCAGCGTCGAGACCAGCGCTGAGACTGAGACCGGTGCTGCCTCGGGGAGCGGAGCCGGTACTGTAGAACCGAAACCAAAGAGGTAGCGGCTTCCTAACAAACTCAGGACTACTAGACTGGTGGTCACGGAGGTGGACGATGGCAATTTTGAGCCAAAGGCGCCCGAGGAAGCGCATTGATGCTACGGCAATTAAATAGGCTGCATCGTACGGACAACCGTGACCATCAACGATGAGAAACTACAGAAGATAGAAAATATGAGGAGCTCCCTCCTAAAGAAGTTTCACCAGATACTCTTGTTCCCGGGCCGGAATGAGAAGGAATATGAAGATCCAGACGAGGACCCGACAATGAAGAAGATAATCAAACACGCCATGACCAAGTTTAGCGACGCGTTGGCCGCCTGGAAAACTCGAGTGAAAGCAAAGATCATCGACAAGAAGGAACCCTACTCCGAGATTGTAATGGATAATCCGACAATCACGGAAGAGCAGTTTCAAACATTCAAGGAGGCTTGCGAGGCCGAAGCTGCCAAAAAAAGTCTAAGTACATGCACTACTAGAAAAACCACTACTAATAACGCACCTAATTTGGCTATTAATGGCGCATCTGTGGTGCGCCATTAATAGCACGCCATTAGTAATATTTACTAATGGCGCACTGTGGTGCGCCATTAGTATCTGGTATACTAATGGCGCACCACCTGGTGCGCCATTAGTATATGCGAGGGTGCGCCATTAGTATACCTCGAGGCATGTATACCAGGTGCTTTGGCATACTAATGGTGCACCACCTCTGGATGCGCCATTAGTAATCACAGATACTAATGGCGCACTACCCAGTGATGCGCCATTAGTAACCATGGCATACTAATGGCGCAGTGAAAAGTGATGCGCCATTAGTATGCTTTGTCATACTAATGGCGCACTGTCATGTGATGCGCCATTAGTATGAATATTAGGGTTTTTTTTATTTTTTTATTTTCTGTTTTTTGCACAGGTTACAAAATGTATAATTTGACAAAATATAGACAGCACACATCAACAATAGATTCATCAGATACAATAGAAGATTAGTCTTTGAATACAATTCATCATATTAGTCTCGAATACAATTCATCATATTAGTCTCAGAATTGAAAAGACCGAACAAAGATAGAACATTATATTACAAGTCTCGAGACCGTGAGTAGCGAGTTTGTCTTCACATTACAAGTCGATATCGATCATCTAAACTACCATCACATAGAAGAGAGTTGCGGTCATCACGATGAGCATCATCACGATGAAACTCGTCTTCATCCGGTTCCTCCAACGCTCCCTCCCCTCTCCCGCTAGATAGCGGGCGTATCTAGATTCGCCTCGGCCCTAGTGGTGTACCCTTTGTAACTGTTACCGCTGAATCGGTGAACCTGTCTCCGACACTCCTCCCAGTCATCGTAGACTCCGGAACCTTACCCTTGTACACGACATACGTCGGCATCGCTATGCACTAGCCAAAGCGAAAAGTTAGTACCAATTCACAGACAATACATAAGCAATATATAAGTATGCAACAGAGCGATCGGAAGAGAAAAGCAAGACATTAATAGCATCGATTACATCTAAGTTGAGCGACTCTAAAACCAAAGAGACATACTACAAGTTCATTAAAGTTTAATTACAACATGAGCCAATCGATGTTTCAGAACTAGACAACTAGACTCAAGGGACCGGAGCGTGGTTGAAGACGCCGCCTATCGTGGGATTCATGAAAGAACGGGTGTTGTCATCCTGCATTTTTATCATTGTGTCGATGTCAATGTTGGACGGTTGATTTCTGAGGTAGAACTGCCCCGAGGTACGAAGCGACATCTTGATGGATGATTTCCGCAAACTCCATCGGATGCGAAAGAATTCTTGTCGGAGGTCCGCGTCTGGATTGCCGACACGCCGCGGCCCAATCTTGGAGTTTACTCGGTAGCGAAGTTGATGATGGTCCCGCATTTATCGCCCGCATGTGATGGATGGCGTAGTAGGCACCCTTCTCGACCGCCAAGGTTGCTTGACGCAGCAGAACGTCAGATTGTGGGAGAACACGTGCTTGCCGTGATTTCATTTAATAGGCCTGGTGAAGGTGCCTCCAGATTTGGCGTAGCCGGGGAGAACATCATCAAGAACCTTCTTGACATTTGTGTAGTCTATGTTCGACTGACGGTCCGGGTCGAAATACGTGGCCATGGAATATTTGGGGCTTAGGAGGATGAGCGTGCAACGTGTGTCACTGCAGAAAACACGGAATGTTAAAAAACGATCGAAATGTAAGAATTCATATGTTACGGGCCGGTTGAGGGGAGGACTTACTCGGGAAAGTAAGGCACGAGGAAGTTATCCTTATCTTGGTTTGCCAGAATGATGCCTTCGAGGTAAGAACTTCGCGACTTGCGGTCCCAGCGCTGCCCAAGAACTTGGCACGCATGTAGAAGGGTCGACTATCGCGATGTCCGGGGTCTTGTCGCGAATGATCCGCATCTCCATACTCAGCGAAAATAGCCGAACGAAGGTGTAGTGCAGCGGATGAAGGTTCAACATAGCGTGGATGTCATCAAACCGCAGGACGATCGTACGCCCGATGGAGTTATCCACAAAGCCCTTGCCCTCTGGCACCTTGGCCGCGAAAACCGGGTATGCCACATCCTTCTCCCTGAGACACAGCTTCTCCAAAGAAAGAACATTGTCATGCAGACTCCGCATAGCACCGGTTGCAGCATTGAGCATATTTGTCGGTAGCATCGCCCTACCCGCCACATGCACCCTCCTCGAGATATCCTGCGGTGAAGGTGGCCCGTCCTGAGCACGGATCGTACTCGGTGCGGCTGGCTCGCACCCTTCTTACTCTTTCTTTTGCGTGCCTTCTTCTTCTCCTGTAATGGGACCGAGTTCTTCTCACAGACCGCCTTCTTGAGTGTGTTGGGGCTGATAATATTTCGCACCTCGCCTATCTGAGGCTCGGTGAAGTCGGCAGCTGGAGGCGTCTCCTGAGAGCTGAACGCCAGACGGCGCTTGTTGCAACTTGGCTTCTCCGCGGTACGAGCTAGATCGCACGCGTCTTTTGTTGGGTTTGGTTCTTGAGAAGGAGGCCCCATGAAGTCGCCATCGTACCCATGCTCGGCAAAGTACTGATCGACGTTGCCAAATGTATCATAGTCGTCGTCGTCGTCGTTCTGATCCTGTGCCATATGCATGTTTGGATCCAGTGGCATACGGATGTCCGGCACCGTTACGGCGGTCTTGCCATGGAGCCGACTTGGCGCCGGCACGATCGGGCGGTGTTGTCTTTGGGTGGTGTCCCCGCCTCAAACGAATCTGGCTCTTCGCCAAAGCGAGGGCCAGCTCAGGCGGCCGAGGGTCATCACGTCATCATCGCCGGCCCCGACGGGTCGATTCGGAGGTAACAAGTCGTCGCAGCCTGGCAGCACCGAACCAGTTGAACCCTAAACAAGTTGGGTGGCATCCGGGTACCGTGGAACAAGGGGTTGCCCGGTTGAACGATTTTGCCCTTGGCGACATCGACCAACTCGTTGTTCACGTAGTGGAGGAGAGTGCACGGAACGTCGGCGGCGCCCTGCGAAAACATGTAGGGCGTCAGGGATGCCTAGTCAAAGGCAAGGAGATGAAGTCCTCGGCGAGAGAGGCTTAATTAGTTACCGTGATGATGGCGTCGAGCTCGGCTAATGTAGAGGCACCGCCAGCAATGGCGTGCGATTGACGGAGGGGCGCTTGCTGCGAAGGTGCCTGGGCGTACACCGGGTGCATTAAGCTCCCGTGCGGCGTCGGAGACACCAATGCCGCCTCGCCGGGCACCAATGGCCCGCCATCGCATTATGCGAGTTGCTGGCCGTGAAGCTAGGAATCGGGCGGCCCTGTTGGCCGCCCGCAATCCACACACTCAACCCCGAGATCAAGGTAGGCACAAGGGCGGTGATCGTCGCTCCGAGTCGTTGTTCCACTTGCTCTTGGAAAATCTTCGGAATCCGCGCCACCTGTGCCTTGAGTTCTTGAACCTCTCGTGCCTGGCTTTCCGAGCTGGTTTTTTTCTCCTTCCGCACACCAGCGGTATAGTATGACCCCCATTTTGTCGACTAGCCTTTGCCGGCCACACGACCAGCTGACGTCAGCTTACTGAGCTTATCCTTGTTCTTCATTACATTCAACCCCCTATTTAGAGTGGTGTCCCAAGGGTTGCTCTGAGTCGACCCCGCTCTACTGCTTTTCGATGCGCTGCGGAAGGAATGTGAACCATTTATAAATTCGGCTTCATTAATTAGAATGCAACCATATGGAGCTAATTACGCGGGGTGTATTCCTTACCAGAACAAGCTGAAGCTGCCTGGTCTTCGGATCCGTGGTAAGCTCCTTTGTTTTCGGGTCCTTCTTGTACCGGGCCCTGACAAAGTTCCTGGTCTGCTTGTCACCGTATGTATCGAAGAGGGGCGGTAGGCCTTGCTCGGCACGCTCCGCCTCCTCCTTGTCCCATATAGGCTCCTCCTTGCCGCCCGAACCCCTGGCCTCATCGTTGTGGGCCATGTTTCTCTCTAAATAGAAACAAAGTTTGGTCAAAAAGTTGGTTATTGTCAAGGAACAAGATCATGGTCTCATCATTTAGGGTTTGTCGACACCGAGGCATCCTAAAATCTAAGCTTTTATCATTGAGGGTTTTTCGACGCCGAGGCACCCTAAAAGCCTAAGCTTTCATCATTTCGGTTTTTATCGACACCGAGGCACCCTAAAAGCCATGCATTAGTCACAAGTACGCCGAGGCAGTTGATCCTACTTAATTAACTACTAAGATACCCCGGCCCATGCATTAGTCACAAGTACCCCATATGTCCTATTTTTAGCAAAGTCATGCTAAAATTCACGGAAAATTTCAGCATCACCTTTGCTGAAAATAGGACATATGGAGTACCCGAATTTGCCAGAACGGAAGTTAATCGACATTCCGGCAAACTCAAGGGCCTCTCGGGGTACCTGCAATATCATTATCCAGCTGTAATGAAGTCGCCAATGGGTCATTTCAGAAGATCACAATGAGACTACCCCTTAACAATTGTCTTGAACCCAACTCAAGACTTTTGTCATGGGATTCCACAAGCCCACATTGGTAACAATTGTACTTCAAACATGCTGTTATCGGCCAACAACAACTCGAACGGAGTTAGCAGAGAAGAAAAAGCACTATAGACATTCATCTAAAAACTCTTAAACGGCACAGTGCAGAATCGTAAGCAAGATAGCAGGTGAAGCAACTACATCATACATTAGCAGCAGTTCATAGCAAAACTAGATGAATGTTTGGCCTCTTGATAAAAAACCATACATCAGCAGCATCACATACATCATACAGGATACAGCAGCAATTGATCAGCGGCATGTTGATGACTTCTAATTTAACAAAGTATCCTATTATTTTACCCTAATGAGACTAACCAACTGTTGAGGAGTTTGGCATATCTTCATTTTGCACCACAAATATATTTGAAAAAAAAACTTTTACACGTGTGAAAATCTTCTCTACAAATATGAGAAAATAGATATAACTTGGGTCGCCATGTATCTCTGCCATTGATCATCAAAACTAAATCAATATAAGAAAATACGGTGAAAACTAAATCAGACAAGATATTTGAAAACATTGCATTGTTTCAAGATGAACAAAAAGAGTCAATGCAGTGTTTAGTATTAGCAAATGACTAAGCCAACATTTTCCCCCAAACAAATGTATGGTAAGTTGTCAGCATTCCTCTACATCACATTGTGTCCATTTGATGTTCAAATATTGTTAGAATGCACGTTTCTGTACTGGCGTAGTCAAATATACTCTTTTTTACCGCAGTTTAATCATTGAACAGCAGAGGGGTAGTGCAGTATTAGATGATAGACCTGTAATCGATGACCTTCCCCTTGCGCTGACCTTTCGAATTTAACCTGTTACGCAGGTCCAAGTGATTTCTTGGTTTCTCCTGCATTAAGAGAAATTCAGGACAGTGGACAATCAATGAATGGCCCTGGTTACAAGAAACTGGAAGAAACACATAACCATCAAATAATACTAGCAGAAATCAAGCACCTAAACAATGGCAACTGAAAGACAAGATTTTTTACTCACACTTGATATTCCAATCTCTAGCTCAGCCTGCAAAAACAAGATTGAACGACACATCAGATCTTCTGCTACTGCAATGTGCCTCTGAAACACAGACCGCTGAATCTACTACGTCTGCACTAAATCCATGTGATGTAGAGGAATGCTGACAACTTACCATACATTTGTTTGGGGGAAAATGTTGGCTTAGTCATTGCTAATACTAAACACTGCATTGACAAGATACTAAACACTGCATTTGAAAATATGGTTCACGTAAGTCTGAATCTAGTCAGAACTACCCCTCTGCAAGCTTCAGCATAGTCTCCAAGGTTTATCTCAGTTCTCATATCACAAGTGTGACAAAAAGTGGATACAAATTGCACAACAATCGCAAAATAAAATTCAGCTACAATCCCCACATCTGAAACACTTCTTGCTCTTACCACAGAACTCAGTGAACTTCGATGCTATCTTCCTCCTAGCAATGAAACTGGTAGTAAGCGCACCAGCATATCTCCCAGGCTTTGAAAATGGGCTTAGATTAAGTGGGGAAAAAAGAGAGCATAATCTATGCATCATTTATACCAGTCAATTCGATCACTGAAACATGGGACACATTTGACCATCTAGGACAGTAATAACTCCATAAACTTACTAATCAACCATAAGTCTGTCTACAAACTAACCAACCAGAAAATTTACGAATCAACAAGAACGTCTTGCCAGGCCTGTGACAGGCCACACGATTTAACTCAAAAGAGCAGCCTACACTTTGGAACAATAGGATTTATTTATTCAAAGGAAATCACCTTGGAGGCAAAGAATGGCAGCTACATTACGGTTGATTGGACAAAAGAGCACTCTACAATGTCAGGAACACCGTTGAGCCCTTCAAGCATGCATCTCCAAAAACTGCACCAGCATATCTGGAAAAACAAAAGATAAAGTACTTATCAGCCAAAACCAAATAATGCAAAAGAGTCCAGTCTAAAACCACTTGATATCTTCTCTGTTTTTCTAAATAGCTGGCAGTCTGTATGGTTTTTGCTTTCAATTTTAGTGAGTTGGTTTCATCAATGAAATCAAGATTCAACTTCATTTCATCAAAAAAGAAAAGAAAATCTTCACGAAAGCATCTTGACACAATAAAGTTATGCACACTACATTGCTCTGAACTTAAATTGATGCCATCATTGCTTAAGACCATGATCTTTTGGTACCATTTTTGGGAACACAGGCATGGATAATATCCTTCAACTAGGTTGGTAGTATGGACATTCTGTCTAAAACTGACTTTTGGAGATCATGCTTGCTTTATCGGTCACATTTTCGCACAAGACTAGACTTAAGATGTTGTAGTAACTAGGAATACTAATTCTTATACGATGAAAAACCCCTTACATTTCTGTCCAATATAAGAAAAAAGGAAGCTTCGCTCTGTTAACAAGAAAATGAGAGGAGGGGAGGGGAGGAGGGGAGGAGGAGGGGAGGAGGAGGGAGCTCACGGGGTGGTGGTGCTCGGCGACGTGGTCGGGCGGAGGTCGAGGTGGGGCAGCGTCGGCTGGGCGGGTAGAGGCGGCGTCCGGGCGGGCGGGCAGCGCCGAGGCGGAGTCGGGCGGCTGGGGCGGCGGGTCGCCGAGGCGGCGCTGGGCGGCGGGGTCAATGAGGCGGCGGCTGGGCAAGGCCGAGGTGGCGGGACGGTGGCGTCGAGGGAGGCGGGCGAGGGAGAGGGAAGGCGAGGAGAGGGCGAGGGAGGGAGAGGGCGAGGGCGAGGGCGAGGGTCAGGTAGCGGCGCGGGCGGGCGGTGGATCGAGAGGAGAGGGAACTGGCGAGGGAGAGGGAAGGGGATCGGGCGAAGGGGGAGAGGGCAGGGGATCGGCACAATACTAATGGCACACCTCACCGTGGTGCGCCATTAGCATATCCAAGACTAATGGCGCACCTCACCGTGGTGCGCCATTAGTATTTTTTTTTTTATTTCAACTCGAGCCGAAAGGTTATGTAGTACAGTAACCTATCCATGTCAAGCCCACTCTACTAGCTCGATTGGTCAGCCGCCAGTTCTCACACCAGGAGGTCCCGGGTTCGACTCCTGTGCTCCACAAATTTTTTTAGCATTTAAAAGCTGTTTGATACTTATTTATGTTTAAATATGTTCAAACTTGTTTAAATAATAACAGTAATATTTTTTATAAGACAGTAGCATTTAAAAAGCTGTTTCATACTTATTTTTTTTATTAGACGGTGCGCGGGGTGCGGGGGGTCGGCGACGGCGGTTGAGTAGGGGAATCGAGGGTGCGGGGGTGTGGCGGCGTGGCCGGTGGACTGGGGGTGCTTGGCGAGGGGACCGGATCTGGCGAGGTGGGATAGCGATCGAGATGGAGGGGGATCGAGGTGGGCTCCACAAATTTTTTAGCATTTAAAAAGCTGTTTGATACTTATTTGTGTTTAAATATGTTCAAACTTGTTTAAATAATAACAGTAATATTTTTTATAAGACAGTAGCATTGAAAAAGCTGTTTGATACTTATTTTTTATAAGACGGTGCGGGGTGCGGGGTGTGACGGCGGTTGAGTAGGGGAATCGAGGGTGCGGGGGTCGGCGGCGGCCGGTGGACTGGGGTGCTCAAGTAGGGGGACGGATCTGGCGAGGTGGGATAGCGATCGAGATGGAGGGGGATCGAGATCGAGTGTCCATGAAATTTAAAAATATTCATGATAGTTCAAAAGTACCCATGAAATACAATCGAGAAATGAAGGCTACGATTTAAATACAATCGATCTTAGCAAGCTATCTGTTCACAATCTTCTTGCCCTTCTTTTTCGCAAATGGAGTTCTTCCGTGGAGCAGACGTCCTTTAGGTAGGGTGGTCCTGCTTCTTCTTGTGGTGTATGCTGCTACTTCATCATCGTCGTCATGTTCGATCCTCGGTCGCCCGTGCTTGTCAAGTCTTGCTCATTGGCTACTCCATCCATTCCGATGATCTTCCTTTTGCCTCTCCTCACGACAACACGACTGGGCTTTGGCGGGTCGGTAATGAAGAAGCATTGGTCCACTTGGGAAGCCAGTACCCATGGCTCATTTTTCGCGGTGACGTTTGCGCCCGCGGTCTTGGATTTGGCTTTGGGTATAACCATGGTGGTGAAATACCGGTCTTCTTTTATGACGTTCTTGGCCCATCTGACACGGAACATCGGGACCTTCTCTCCAGCGTAGCTCAGCTCCCAGATCTCCTCGATCCTTCCGTAGTATCTGTCCTTGTCGTTACCGGTGTAGGATTCCATCGTTACCCAGAGTTCTGATAACCATCGCTCTTCATGTCCTTGTCCTCAGTGTAGAATGTGTAGCCGTTGATATCGTACACCTCATAGGTCATCAGGTTGTGCTCGGCGCCCTGTGACAAGGCGAATATGAGTTGTTCTTCCGCGGAAGAATCCTCATGTAAAGGGTACGAAAGAAGCTTCTGCTTGAACCAACGCGTGAAACATGAGTTGTGCTCTTTGAGTGTATCTCCGTCCGTCCTCTGTTGGCCTCGGTCATTGTATGTCTTTTTAATAAAGGTTTTGTGCTCTACCACCCAAGGATCGACCACGTCTATGTGTTGTAGCGCGACTAGGTTTGCTCTTTCAAAGGGGCGAGTCGACCCTCGAAGTCGACATGCATTTCGCAGCGACCCTCACGGTGACCCCATCCAGCGAGCCTGCCGAGGTGCCTGTTGACGGGCAGACCAACGGGTTCTCGATGCCTAGATAATTCGTGCAGTAGGAGATGCACTCTTGGTCGAAAAGCCCTGGCTATGCTTCCTTACGACGTGACATGTTGCGAACGTATCCTTTGATGACACCATTCATCCTTTCGACCGGCATCATGTTGTGCAGGAACGTCGGCCCGAGTTGGATGATATCCTCCACTATATGGACCAGCAGATGCACCATAACGTCGAAGAATGCGGGCGGGAAGTACATCTCAAGCTCGCATAGTATCACCACGATCTCTTCCTGTAGCCTTCTGAGTTGCCTCACGCCAATCGACTTCCGAGAGATGACGTCGAAAAAGTTGCATAGGCCAAATAGCGTTTCACGGACGTGCGCGTCCATGATCCCACGGATTGCAGCTGGAAGTATCTGCGTCATCAGCACGTGACAGTCGTGAGACTTCATCCCGCTGAACTTCTGCTTCGCTGGGTCTAGGTATCTGCTTATCTTCCCCGCGTAACCGTAAGGAAGTTTTACTCCTAGGAGGCAGGTGAAAACTGCTCGATTTCCTCGACTTAGAGTGAAGCACGGGAGGGTAGTCATTTCCGGTCTTCTTGGCCTTTTGCCTTTGCGACGACTTTCTGTGTCCTGCTTCGCCTCATCATCATCATCATCATCATCATCATCATCATCATCATCATCATCATCATCATATATAGCGTGAAGCTCCTGCCTGATGCCCATTGATTTCAAGTCTGCCCTTGCTTTCGGCCCATCTTTGGTCCTCTACGGCATGTTGAGGAGGGTACCAAGCAGACTCTCACACACGTTCTTCGTGATATGCATGACATCAAGGCTGTGAGGCACACGGTGGATCTTCCAAGACGGCAAGTCCCGTAAAACAGACCTCGCTTTTCCATACCTTCAGCAGCGGCTCTGGCGCCTTTCGCTTCTTTCCGGCTCTGGCGCCTTTTGCTTCTTTCGGCAAGGCGGTCTATCCAATTTTTCAACAGCTTGTCTATTTCCTCGCCGCTCCTCGTGCAGGCGTTTTGAGTTCGGTTTCACCATCGAACAGATCCTTGCGTTTCCTCCACGGGTCATCGTCGCGAAGCCACCTTCGATGTCCCATGAACATGGTTTTCAAAGACCCGGGATCTCTATCTAGCTGGCGATACGTTGTGTCATCCATGCACCTTACGCATCCAGAAAATCCGTGGACTACCTGCCCCGCGAGATATCCGTAACCGAGATAGTCGTGCACCATCGTGAGCAGTGCGGCTCTCATAGGGAAATATTCTTTCTCTGTGGCGTCCCACGTATTGGCTGGCGTTTTCCACAGCGTGTCAAGCTCCTCTTTCAGCAGCCCCAGACATGATTGATGTCGTTCCTGGTTGTTTCGCCCTTCAATTAGCATACTCATGTGAATGTACTTCCTCTTCATGCACAACCAGGGGAAGGTTGTACATCCACACAAACACAGGCCAGGTGCTATGTGTGCTTCTCTGGCTGCCAAACGGATTGACTCCATCGGTGCTCGCGCCACCAAAGACGATGTTCCTTGGATCGTTCCCAAATTCCGAGTCTTCGAAGTTCAACGCTTGCCACTGGCTCGCATCCTTAGGGTGACTCAGCATCTTGTCTTTTTATCTATCTCCGGATCATTTGCGTCATCTTCCCACTTCTTCTCCTCCCTATCCGGCGTGCAACGCAGGAGCTTTGCTACCTTAGGGTCCGCGAAATAGCGCTGCAGACGAGGAGTGATCGGAAAGTACCACACCACTTTTCGAGGAGGTTTCTTCCTCTTCTTGTTTCGAGTGACGCCAAGACACGGACATATGGTAGACTCCGCGTGCTCGTCCCGATAAATGATGCAATTGTTCATGCACACATGGTATTTCACGCGGCGGTAAATCGAGAGGACACACGATTTTCTTCGCCTCCTCCAAACTGGTCGGGCACTTGTTCCCCTTGGGAAGACGTCGTGCCAGAATGACATGTTCTCGTCGAAGCACGCGTCGGTCATTTTGTGTTTTACCTTCATCTCGAGCCATGAGCGTTACTTTCGGGAGGGTATCCTCGGGCCTGCATCCTTCATACAATGGAGTAACCGCGTCTAACTCAAGTTGATCCATCTTGGCTTTCTCTCGGGCGGCAGCTCTTGCGTTATCCGTCTGCTTGAGAAGCAGCTCTTGAATATGAGGGTCCTGCACCGAGCCCATTGATGGTCCAGCGTCGTCTGCTCCGCCGGCATCATCATCTTCATGATCATGCCCGTCGCCTGCTCCGGCATCTTCCTCATCATCATGTCCTGCATCTTCTACATGATGACTGTATGCAACATCACGATCGTGATCATCTCCCGGGATTCTTCGTCTTCTCGCCCGCCCGAGCCGCGGTGGTTCTCTTGCTGCCCTTCCTCATTTCTTGCCCGCCCGCATGGACGACTTCGTAGTCATCTTCATCACCTTGCCACCGATAGCCATCCATGAAACCACGCAACAGCAGGTGGTCCCGCACCTGCCGGAATCCGGGTCCGCAATAAGGCTCTTCAGCTTGCATCTTCGACACGGACATCTTATCTCCGTCTCGTTCTTTTGAAGCATCTCGCCTTCGCGGACCTCAAAAACCTATTCACGATGCCTTCGGTCATCGTGCGGACCATATGGTCGCTGCGAGGTAGAGCAAAACGATATTTTAGAACCAAACAAAAATTTGGCATGACTTTCCCTAAAAATAGGACCAAAAGAATGCTTAATGCCAAAATTCTACTTGAAACGGAAATGAATCAACATTCCGCAAAATATTGGCAACTATCGCATTTCAAATACCGGTACACCTCCAAACACAAACACATATGCAACACCACAAACATATGCAACACCAGAATATACATAGATCTAGCTAGGCCGTAAAAAGTGCATGTGCACATTGTTGTAGGGAGAACAACCTAAATATAGCTTCCCCTTACTTACCTATTAAAACAAGGTAATTTAACCACTTAATTTGAATGAATCTATGGTGGAAATGAGGTGAAAAGAGGAGGCACCGAGACAAGGAGGAGGTGGAGAGAATGAAGTGGGGAGAAAGTGAGTGTGTGGGTAGGAGAGGCTGCCCCAAATATCTTGTTGATGCCCACTTACTAATGGCGCACCTCTTGCATGGTGCGCCATTAGTAGTTACAACTACTAATGGCGCACCTAAGCAGGATGCGCCATTAGTATGTTTAGATAGGCGCACTAGTTCAAAAAAAGAATTTCTATACTAATGGCGCACCCACAGTTGGTGCGCCATTAGTAGTTACAACTACTAATGGCGCACTTGGGCAGGATGCGCCATTAGTAAGTTTGGATAGGCGCACTAGTTCAAAAAAAAATTCTATACTAATGGCGCACCAACTGCCTGGTGCGCCATTAGTAGTTACAACTACTAATGGCGCACTCTGGCAGGATGCGCCATTAGTATGTTTGGATAGGCGCACTAGTTCAAAAAAAAATTCTATACTAATGGCGCACCCACAGCCTGGTGCGCCATTAGTAGTTACAACTACTAATGGCGCACTTGGGCAGGATGCGCCATTAGTATGTTTGGACAGGCGCGCTAGTTAAAAAAAAATTTGATACTAATGGCGCACCCTTTGCCAGGTGCGCCATTAGTAGTTTAAACTCTAATGGCGCATCAGATTGTGGTGCGCCATTAGTATATTCTAATGGCGCATCAGCTTTCTGGTGCGCCATTAGTGTCAATCCCATCTATAGCCCTTTTTCTAGTAGTGATGAAGGGGCTTCAAGAGAGGAACATTGGGAGCCACCACCTCGGAAGCCGTGGTTACGGCGGAAAGAGGTCCAAATGGGCCAAGGAGGACGCGGAGGCCGCGAGTCTGGGCATCCCAGACCCCTTGGCGAATTTCACCGTCCCGCAGGAGGCGTGGCGCCCCGAGGGCCCTGCACCGTTGGGACCTAGTGAAGAAGGTTTACGAGACAACACCGGTCATTACGGAGTTCATGAGACTGCTGGTAATTTTAGTTTCTGATCAATTCGACTGCACACGTTAGTCATATTTGTAAACGATCCTTGTGCCTTTTGCAGAGAGAGCAGCACCAGATTGTGGCCGAAAGCGACTCGCCGTTCGAGGCATTGGCGAGGCCCAAGTGGGACACTCCATTCAACCGGCGTTGAACATATTGAAACGACAACCGGTGGATACTCGACCGTCGTATGGGCCGCGTGCGGTGTCGGAGACGGCGCCACGTGGAAGAAGTACTACCGTGAGACCACGGAGGAGAGAAAGGAAAGACGGAGGTTAACTGAAGAAAATATCGACAAGAAGGTTGAGATTGCGGTTGAGAAGAAATCATCTCAGACAGTCGCAACAACGGTAGCTGCTGCAAAACAGGTGGTTGCAGATTTGTCTACTTCCTTGGTGACGGGCGTTTTCACTTGGACAAGGCAAAATCCAGAAGCAAATGCAGAGGACTTTCCCCTGGCTGACTTCTTGGGAGGACCTGCTCCTGCACCTGCTCCCGCACCGGCTCCCGCACCTGCTCCCGCACCGGACGTGCTCGGCGGTGCTTCATCTTTGGCTGAGCTCGACGCCCTCACGGTATCTGTCACACCGGCCCCCTTCAATATAAATGTATAATCTCCCGTTTTCGTTGCCTTTCGGATGTCTCACATCGCAGACATTTCTTTGTAGGCCGACGAAACCCCGTGCACCATATTGTACACCATCGGCGACCAGAGGGTGGACGTGGGGAAGGCGACGATAATGGAGCCGAAGGAACCATTGTTCCACAGCCGCCGATCCCCGAACGTCTTCAAGGTTTCCGTGGCCAGTGTCGAACCGGGCCACGAGAATTTGCCTCCTCCAATACTACTGGTGGATGACGAGGAGACACCGCGGTGGCTTGGTGATTGTTGCAATGGGTGGGTCCTGTTGTGGCCAAAGAGTCTGCTTCGTCTGGAGGCAGTCGGGAGCACACCCACGAGCATGCAGCCTCAGCAAGGTATGAACATCAACACCCCACCTACCCAATTAGCGTCGGGTGTCGGGTTGGGTGATAGCGGACGGGGTAAGGAGGAGGCTCCATTAGTTGCTGATGACGTCGCGCTGAACAATATGTCTATACTGGCGCCTCCTCAGGGTTTAATCGTCATGAGTTGGTGCCTGAATTGCCGTCTCAACGTATTATGGACGACCTTCCGGTAGTAAAGAAGTCTAGGAAGAGAGCGAGGAAAGGCAAAAAAGTTGATTCTATGATCCAGCCACCTCAGCAGCCTCGGCTTCAGGACCGTATAGATATCCCCGATGCGGATAAATGGCATATCCTCGGTCAACCAATCCTACCTGCAAGAGCGCTAGGGGCCAGATTCGGCGATCTAAGGAGACTTCATGACGATGTGCTGCGGGTAGAGAAAGGCCTCATCGCCTCGACAGATCCAGGATACCCACTCTACGTGGTTAACGTTCCGCGGCAAATGTCGTACGTCGACAGCTTCCCCGCGGATAAGTTTTTCCTCCGATTCGATTACATATTCGACATGTTTCACGTGAAGAAGCTGGATTTTACGTTTGTCCGCCTTTATGCCTTGCACATGAACTACATCATCGGGTTTGAGCAGATATCTCATATCTGTGTCGTTGACCCGTACTACATGCACGAGGGCTTCTTGGGAGTCTGCGCAGAGCACCGTGTGTACGCGAGGGAATACATTGTCAATTTCATGCTCGCCAATAAGGACAAGGAGGCGATTCTCGTGCCTTATCATCCCGTGTAAGTCATCCGCGATGCTATCCTTCCTTCGATTTCAATCATTCATTTGCACGGTGGAGGCTAAGTAATTTGAGGTGTACTTATTTTGCGCAGCGGCGGGCGCGACGTCCTCATCATCCTATACCCCCAATTCTCCCACGCTCTTTACTTGGACTCGTCGAAGAACATTCACAAAAAGGATTACACCCACATCACGGATGTTCTCGACAGTGCTATGTTTTACTACGAAGCAAGGGGTGGAGAGGTTAGGGACAAGAAGAGAAGGGGCGGCAGGCTCACCTTCGGCCATAAGACCGACTTCTGGTGCATCCAGCAACCGAACGATTCTCTTAATGATGGATTCTATGTCCTACACCACATGCTGGAGTACAGACGGGATCACCAGAACCTTTGCATGTCACCTACATCCGGCGATGCCCATATTATGCAATGGGCAAAGAATGTAGGAGATATCGAGGATCATCGACTTCGAGCCGAGTTCTATCACATCCAGCGCGAACTTGCCCAAATCATCATGAAGGAGGTCATCGGAAAAACAGGGATGTTCTACGAAGAAGGACAAATGTCGCGGGAAGACATCCGAACATGGGTAGCCGCTCAGCTTCTCAACCTGAAGCCTTTCACTAGGCTCGGGGACTATCTCCCTGACATGGATGGATGGAACGACATGTTGGAGTGGTTGTCGATATATGACAATGTGTCCGTTTAGTCCATACTTTCTGTATGATAAAACTTTGAGTTATGCATGGTGAAACTTTATTTGTGATGTAATTAAACCGTCCTCATTCTCGACTAGCGAAAATCACTCTATTAGGGCATTTTGGGGTACGATGAAGTTTGTTATTTATGCTTATGATATGTTGTTTCTATTTTTGCCAAGTCTGTCTCTTTCCGTTGCTCAACTATATATATATATATATATATGTTGCATATCATCGACTCATGTGACGATGCAGGTGCATAGATCATCGATGGTGAATAAGTGCTACTCCAGGAGTATATATATGACAAGTGGCCGGAGTGTCAGGCCTAGGTGTACCGGTTTCCGGTTTCCGAGCGATATGCAGTAGTTAGTTTAGGTTCACGCTAATGCGAGAGAGGGATACGAACTCATGTACTCAAAGTGATAGCTCTTCTCGCGTATATCATTGTTTAGATGGATGACGATGTATTTGCAAGTAATCGAGACTTGTATCGCTATTTTCGAGATGATGACGAGAGACCACTTTGTGTTGGATGATGATTATGATGAGACTATTTGTATGTATATGCTATGATTACATTTGTGGTCTCGCAGACATTTGTATGTGTATCATGATGACATTTGTATGTGCTAAAGATTCTTCTATAAAGCCTGTTCAAATACAAAACAAATATGCCGAAAAAAACAAAAAACTACTAAAATTAGCAGTAGCGAGTGTATGAAACTTAGCAGCAGCGCCGCGATAGCAGCAGCGCGTCCAGCCAGAGCGCGCTAGAGCTACTAGCAGTAGCGTGCTTCCACTAAGCGCGCTGCTGCTACACTTGTGTAGCAGTAGCGCTGGTGGGCACGCGCTACTGCTATGTGTTAGCTGTAGCGCCTTATTAGTAGCGCTACTCTCCGCACTACTGATACACCTAAAACCCGCGCTGCTGCTAGCCTTTTCCCTAGTAGTGTTGCTGGGTATTATCGCAAGTTCATCTAGGACTACGGAGTGCTCTCAGCTCCACTCACCAAGCTTGTCAAGAAAGAAGGCTTTGTGTGGTCCTCGGAGGCTGACGCGGCCTTTCGCACACTCAAGCAGGCACTCGCAGCAGCACCTGCCTTGCAGCTACCGGACTTCAACTCTCCATTTTTGGTGGACTGTGATGCCTCTGGCACGGGCTTTGGAGCCGTGCTACACCAAGGGGGCAGACCTCTTGCTTTCTTCAGCAGGGCGGTGGCACCATGGCATGCCAAGCTAGCAGCGTACGAGCGTGAGTTAATTCGATTGGTGAAAGTTGTTCGACATTGGAGGCCGTATTTGTGGGGCCGAAGCTTTAAAATAAGAACAGATCACTATAGCCTGAAATATTTGCTTGACCAGCGCCTCTCCACCATTCCGCAACATCAATGGGTAAGCAAGATGCTGGGATATGACTTCACTGTGGAGTATCGACCAGGCCGTCAAAATACAGTGGCAGATGCTCTCTCTAGGCGACACGAGGAGGAGCTAGGGGCTGTCTTCGCTCTCTCATGCCCTCAATTTCAACTTTTTGATGATTTCCGCCAGGAAATTTCCACTAGTGCAGACCTCTAGCGCTGCGTGACTCCATTGAAGCAAGGGTGGCTGCAGGGCCTTGGAGTGTCACTGACGGCCTAATTCTCCATAAAGGTCGGGTCTACATCACAACAGCCTTAGTTTGCCTCCCTGTAATCTTGGCAGATGCCCATGACTCCGTTCATGAGGGTGTTCAGAAGACACTTCACCGATTGCGTGCCAATTTTTACATTCTTTGCATGCGAGCAGTGGTGGAGGAGTTTGTGCGGTGTTGTGTCGTGTGCTAGCGCAACATGACTGAGCATCTG
Organism: Aegilops bicornis; assembly: GCA_021605145.1. NCBI lineage: Eukaryota > Viridiplantae > Streptophyta > Magnoliopsida > Poales > Poaceae > Aegilops > Aegilops bicornis. The sequence continues at coordinate 47,464,146 of CM038675.1, read as the reverse complement.
CATCCTGGTGGCCTTCTCCAACCCCTTCCAGTCCCTCAGCATGTTTGGACAAACATTGCCGAAAGTGGGTGGTAAGTCAGTCATTTTAACTTTTGTTGACCGTTTCTCGAAATATAGCCACTTGATTGCTTTGGGGCATCCATACTCTGCTAGCTCTGTTCCCAAGGCCTTCTTTGATAAAATAGGCCATCTACATGGATTTCCCATGTCCATTGTGAGCGACCGTGACCCAGTATTTACCAGCAATTTCTGGACCAAACTTTTCCACCTCCGGTGTCAAACTACAACTCAGTTCTTCATTTCATCCCCAAACTGACGGACAAATAGAAGTGGTGAACCGCATCATTGGCATGTACTTGCGGTGTTTAGTGGGCGATCATCCTAAACAGTGGCTTCACTGGCTTCCTTGGGCTGAGTTCTGCTACAACTCATCTTTTCAGTTTGCCCTGAAAGCTACTCCTTTCGAGGTGGTATATGGGCGTCCACCTCCGACGCTTGTGTCTTATGAGCCAGGCCTTGCAAAAGTAGCATATGTGGACCGTTCCCTCTTAGACCATGACGAGTTCCTCGCTGACATACGGGATCGCCTTCTCCAAGCTCAGAATACCATGAAGATCGAGCATGATGAGAAGCACCGTGACATTTCTTTCACCATTAGCGACTGGGTCTGGCTTCGCCTTCAGCATCGGCCCGCGACATCCTTGAGTGCGCACAACAATGCCAAGCTTGCTCCATGATACTTTGGACCATATAAAATTCTTGAGCGCATTGGTGAGGTGGCATACCAGTTGCAGCTTCCACCTCATGCACGGATTCATGATGTATTCCATGTGGTGTTCCTCAAAAAATATCATGGTCCGCCCCCAGATACCCCTCCTGCATTACCGGACATCTTACATGGCAGGGTGGTTCCAACTCCGGCTGCTGTACTTCGTTCACGTTTGTTCAAGGGAGTCCCTGAAGTATTGGTGCAGTTGCAGGGTGCTGACTCGACAGCTACTTCATGGCTGCCCGTGGAAGACTTCAAGCATCGTTATCCAGATTTCCAGCTCGGGGACGAGCTGTTTCTCCAGGTGGGCTGAAGTGTTACAGACAGGTATTGGGGGCAACACTATAGCCGCAGGCCCAGGCCTATAACACAGTCTGTAACCATAAATACCAACAGGTGGGCCTTAGGCAGGCACATGGCTAATCCTTGGCGGCCAAGAAGTCCAAGTTTATCCCTACGAATATATTTCTATTAGGAAGTTGTCTTTACTTCCCAAACGGTTAAGATCTGGTTTGCTTTTCAAGTTTTGTGATCTCTCTGGTCTATATGAAGAGAGGATAGTTAGTATTAGGATTATCAATCAATAAATAGAGAAAATTGCCCCAAACTGAGAGTTCAGAGCCTCCAGCGCCACGGCAGGGGACCAGCCCCTACGTGCGCCTAAGGGCGAACCTCGCTATCCCTTCTATGATCGGTTCTACAAGAAATAATATTTTTATATATATGTGTAATGTGTATAATATGTAGTATCGTAAAATACCAGCAAATGAAAAAAATGAAATGGAAAACACAAAACTAAAGGAGAAAATAAATAATAAATCCAGAACCCCTAAACCTTTTAGTACCGGTTGGTGTTACCAACCGGTACTAATGGTCTTCCCGCCCCCGGCGCTGGCTCGTGCCATGTGGTGGCCCTTTAGTGGTGGTTCGTATTGAACCGGTACTAAAGGGGGGGCCTTTAGTCCCCACCTGAGGGAGTCCTGGACTAGGGGGTGTCCAGATAGCCGAACTATCATCACGGCCGGACTCCAAGATTATGAAGATACAAGATTGAAGACTTCGTCCCGTGTCCGGATGGGACTTTCCTTGGCGTGGAAGGCAAGCTTGGCGATACGGATATGTAGATCTCCTACCATTGTAACCGACTCTGTGTAACCCTAACCTATCCGGTGTCTATATAAACCGGAGGGTTTTAGTCCGTAGGACGGACAACAATCATACCATAGGCTAGCTTCTAGGGTTTAGCCTCCTTGATCTTGTGGTAGATCCACTCTTGTACTACCCATATCATCAATATTAATCAAGCAGGAGTAGTGTATTACCTCCATCGAGAGGGCCCGAACCTGGGTAAAAACATCGTGTCCCTTGTCTCCTGTTACCATCCGCCTAGACGCACAGTTCGGGACCCCCTACCCGAGATCCGCCGGTTTTGACACCGACATTGGTGCTTTCATTGAGAGTTCCTTCCGTGTCGTCACCGATAGGCCCGATGGCTCCTTCGATCATCAACAACGACGCGGTCCAGGGTGAGACTTTTCTCCCGGACAGATCTTCAGATTCGGGCGGCTTTGCACTGCGGGACAATTCGCTTGGCCATCTGGAGAAGATCGAAGCTACGCCCCTGGCCATCAGGTCAGATTTGGAAGTTTGAACTATACGGCCGATGTCTGCGGAGACTTGATCTTCGACGGATTTGAGCCGCAGCCGGCGTGCCGACCGCTGTCTCGATGGGTATGATCTAGCTCTGCCACGAACAGTGCCTCGAGGCCGCACCAGATCCGCTCCGACCCTCAATCCGGAGCCGATTCCCGATCGAGGACGAGTGGTTGGACACCGCCTCGGGGCTACGATCTCACGGGCGATTGAGCGAACTCCATCCCTGTCGCTGCGAAGACCTTGACTCCAGTGGTGCGGACTCCTCTCCGGACTCAACCCTCCAGCGCCCCTGCCAATCGAGTCCGATTGGGCGCCGGTCATGGAGTTCATCGTCATGACATCTTTCAGCACTCGCCCTTTGGCGACATCCTGAATTCACTAAAGTCTCTCTCTTTATCCGGAGAGTCCTGGCCGGACTACGGGCAGGAAGGTTGGGATATGGACGACGAAGAAATTCAACACCCACCCACCACCCACTTTGTAGCCACTGTCAATGATTTAACCGACATGGTCGACTTCGACTCCGAAGACATCGATGGTATGGACGACGATGCCGGAGACGACCAAGACCCAGCACCTACAGGGCACTGGAAGGTCACCTCGTCATACGACATATACATGGTGGACATTCCAAAAGATGGGAGAGGCGATGGAACAACGCAGGATGACCCCTCCAAGAAGCAACCAAAGCGCCGACGTCAGCGGCGCCGCTCTAAATCCCGTCACAGCAAAAACGGTGATTCCGGCACGGGAGATAATAACACCCCGGACAGTGCCAAAGACAACCCCCTCCAGCAGGACTCAGCGCGGGAGGAGGAAGAAGCAAGTCCGCACGACAGTGCGGCAGAAAGAGAGGTCGAGGACGATAATTATGCGCCCCCCTCCGAAGATGAGGCAAGCCTCGACGATGACGAATTTGTCGTGCCTTAGGACCCCGCCGAACAGGAGCGTTTCAAACGCAGGCTTATAGCCACGGCAAATAGCCTCAAGAAAAAGCAGCAACAGCTTAGAGCTGACCAAGACCTGCTAGGCGATGATGGACTGAAGTCCTTGCAGCCGAAGAGTATGAACTTGAACGCCCCTCCAAAAGCTACCCCAAACGCAGGTCATTGCCTCGATCAGAGGAGGAAGCACCCAAGTCACCAGCGTACGACATGGCAGACCGGCCACCCCGTGGCCGCGACAGATAGGCCTCTAGAGCCTCCGTTCAAGCCATACCCCGGCGCCGTTCAAAAAGTACCAAGGCACGGGAAAACTCGGCGGACTTGCGAGATATATTGGAGGATAAGGCAAAACATACAAGATCGATCTACGGATTGTGTGGGCGCCCCACGACACGTGATGATAACCGTCACGCCGGATACAGAAACTCCGGCCGGGCCGAACACAATGCATAAAGCTCATTTGAGTTGCGTCGTGATATAGCCCAATCTGAGGCGCCAAGACACCCACTATGCTTCACAGATGAAGTAATGGAACATCAAATCCCGAGGGCTTCAAACCCGTAAACATCGAATCATACGATGGTACAACAGATCCTGCGGTCTGGATCGAGGACTATCTCCTCCATATCCACATGGCCCGCGGTGATGATCTACATGCCATCAAATACCTCCCATTGAAGCTTAAAGGACCAGCTCGGCATTGGCTCAACAGCTTGCCAGCAGAATCAATTGGTTGTTGGGAGGACCTGGAAGCCGCATTCCTTGATAACTTCCAGGGCACATATGTGCGACCACCAGACGCGGATGACCTTAGCCATATAATTCAGCAGCCAGAAGAATCGGCTAGACAATTCTGGACACGGTTCCTAACAAAGAAAAATCAAATCGTTGACTGTCCGGATGCAGAGGCCCTTGAAGCCTTCAATCATAACATCCGCGACGAATGGCTTGCCCGGCACCTAGGACAGGAAAAGACGAAATCCATGGCAGCCCTCACAACACTCATGACCCAATTTTGTGCAGGAGAGGACAGCTGGCTAGCTCGAAGCAACAACTTGTCCAAACACATTGATAGTTCGGATACCAAGGACAGCAATGGAAGGTCGCGTCGCAACAAGAACAAGCGCCACATTAACGGCGATAATGCTGAAGGCACGGCCGTCAATGCCGGATTCAGAGGCTCTAAACCCGGTCAGCGGAAGAAACCATTCAAAAGAAATACCCAGGGCCCGTCCAACTTGGACCGAATACTCGACCGCTTGTGCCAGATACATGGCACCCCCGAAAAACCAGCCAATCACACCAACAGGGATTGTTGGGTGTTCAAGCAAGCAGGCAAGCTAAGTGCCGAACTCAATGACAAGGGGCTGCATAGCGATGACGAGGGCCGGCCGCCGAACAATAGAGGACAGAAGGGCTTTCCCACACAAGTGCGGACGGTGAACATGATATACGCAACCCACATACCCAAAAGGGAGCGGAAGCGTGCACTAAGAGACGTATATGCGATGGAGCCAGTCGCCCAAAGTTCAACCCATGGTCTTCCTGCCCGATCACCTTCGATCGAAGGGACCACCCCACTAGCATCCGTCACGGCGGTTTCGCCGCATTGGTTCTTGACCCAATTATTGACGGATTTCACCTCACCAGAGTCCTGATGGACGGCGGTAGCAGCCTGAACCTGCTTTATCAGGATACAGTGCACAAAATGGGCATAGACCCCTCAAGGATTAAACCTACAAAGACGACCTTTAAAGGCGTCATACCGGGTGTAGAGGCCAATTGTACAGGCTCAGTTACACTCGAAGTGGTCTTCGGATCCCCGGATAACTTCCGAGCCGAAGAGTTAATCTTCGACATAGTCCCGTTCATGGCGGCTATCACGCGACTGCTTGGACGAACCGCATTTGCAAAGTTCAATGCGGTGCCGCACCACGCATACCTCAAGATCAAAATGCCAGGCCCTCGAGGAGTAATCACGGTCAATGGAACACCGAACGCCTTCTCCGAACGGAGGAGCACACGGCGTTCTTGCGGCGGAGGTGCAAAGCAGCCTCTCACGACAATTCTCGAGTCCGCCACAAAGCGTCCGGACAACATCAGCGCGCCCGGAGTAACCTACAACAAGACCGCCTGGCACGATTCAAGCACGCGTAGCAATCTGGCCCCAACCACAGCCCTCGCGAAATTGCGAAGCCAGTACTACGCTTACATAACTACGCTCTGGAGATACCATGGGCATAAGGGGAGGGGCACAACCACGGCATGCCCGAAATGCGGCTTAACCGCACCAGGGGCTCCCGATTGCGTCATTCTTTTTTCCCTTTTCTTTTTTTTTCTTCTTTTGTTTACTTTTAGGACTCCGTTTTCCAGAAGTCCTTTCCGGCACTAGAATCGCCGAACTTACGATGCAACAGCCAGGGAAGCAGAAAGCTACGTCGAGTGTTCAGGTGGTCTCTATTACGAGCATTATACCTGTTTTACATACCATCCCGCAGCTTACCCATGGAGGGGGACATTTTAGATAGTCCCATCCCTTGCTTATCGCACTATTTGTATCGTTCTTCTTTCATTGCAGTACCTTTTTGAATAAACAATACATAGCTTTTGCTTATTATTGCACTCCTTTCTTATTCTATACATATGTTAATTTTATGACATGTTGCACCCATACACTTTGGTACGGCCAATACACCAGGGGCTTAAGTACCCCAAAATTATGGTGTGATAAGTCCGAACACTTTCACAAGTGCGGCACCCTGAACTTATAGCATTATATGAATCGGCTCTGAATCATGTCTTGGGTCAATAGTTGGGTTTGCCCGGCTCCCGTGTTTTGGTACCTTACGTTCCGTTATATCGGCTAAGGTAGCACCGGGAGAAACACTGCGATTGTGCCCCGGTTGAGCTGGGTTGAGCACCTCAGTGGAGAAAGCTAAAACTGACCGTCATGATAGGGCGAGATCCGGTCGCTGTTCGAGAGGTTTTTTCGGGTCCCTAAAGACTTATGCCGCTTAGAGCGAGGAACCGGAATTGTCCGGCCAAGGCGTGGATAGCGCCCCAAACTCGGTCTTCCGAATACTAGGGGCTTCGCCGAAATTTAAAATTATAGAATTCTATGGCTAAGTGAGAGTGTTCAAGCATTATAAGTCCGGTTGCCTTGTTCGTCGCGTTGAGCGCCTCCCTAGATGGACCCAATAATGGGAACAAGAGTGCTCAAGTTTATCCCGAACACCCCAGCACTCGTGGCATGGGGGCTGAAGCCAACGACTTGCCATCTCTCAAATTTGATAAACGGCCACACAGAAGGTAATATTTTAAATTAACAAGTGTTGCTTAGCGCACATGAACAAGTTTTCAGCGTACAGGATAACAAATGCGAGTCTATTCAAAAATTACATCTTTGGAGCACTCATCCGCTATTCGACGGGCACCCTTCAGGAGGCCCTCATAGTACATGTCGGGCGTGCGATGCTCCTTGCCCTTCGGTGGCCCGTCCGTCACACGCTTCTTCGCATCCAGCTTGCCCCAGTGCACTTTAGCACGGGCAAGGGCCCAACGGACACCTTCAATGCAGACGGAGCGCTTGATGACTTCAATCCGTGGACAGGCGTCCACCAGCCGCTGCACTAAGCCGAAGTAGCTCCCAGGCATGGCTTCCAATGGCCACAGCCGAACTATAAGGCCCTTCATGGCCTGTTCGGCGACCTTGTGGAGCTCGACCAGCTGCTTCAGCTGGTCGCTCAGGGGCACTGGACGTTCGGCCTCAGCATACTGAGACCAGAACACCTTCTCCGTCGAGCTCCCCTCCTTGGCGCGGTAGAATGCGGCAGCATCAGACACACTTCAGGGCAAATCTGCGAATGCTCCTAGAGAGCTCCAAATCCGGGTAAGTAATAGGTAATTCACCTTCACATGCTTGCTTTGCATAAAGAATGCCTTACCCGCTGCTATCTTCTTTAATGATTCAATTTCTTGGAGGGCTTTTTGGGCCTCGGCCTTAGCAGCTTTGGCACTCTCAAGAGCCGAGGCAAGCTCGGACTCTCGGGTCTTCGAGTCACGCTCCAAACTCTCGTGTTTTTCCACGAGAGCCTGGAGCTCTTGCCGCACCTCCGCCAGCTGCGCCTCCCCCTTCTCTCGCTTGGTGCATTCCGTAGCCGCTTTGATTTCGGCCGCGGACACCGCTTCCTTCAGGGCCGCCACCTCATTCGTGGCCCCTGCAGTACCCATGTTATTCCTGTTATTTTTTGCAACCGAAACCTTTCTATAAGGTATTTCTTTAATAAGGTACGACTTACCTTCCTTGTCCTCGAGCTGCTTCTTGGCTTGGCCGAGCTCGTTCTCGGGCCACTCGAGGCTCTGCTTCAACGCATTGACCTCCATGATCGGTCGGGCAGAGGTCAGCGCAGCCTGCATTCCCATATTGACATACTTATGTTAGACTCATGCGTATATCTATTTAGATCCTTAGTCCGGCTTTTCTTTCCGAACACCGAACTAAGCATCAGGGGCTACTGTCTATGCGGTAATATTTTCACATATTCTAAACTTACCTCAAAGCCTACTAGAAGGTTGGTGCAGGCTTCGGTCAGCCCGCTCTTGGCGGACTGAACTGTCCGGATCACCGCACTCATAACAGTGCGGTGCTCCTCCTCGATGGAGGCGCTGTTAAGCGCCTCCAGTAAGCTATCCGGTGCCTCCGGTTGGACGGAGGACACCGGCGTCTTACCCTTCTTACGAAGGGACCGCTTGCCGGACTCCGGAACCGCTGAAGGTTCCGGCATGGAGTCCGGACAAGGGTCGGGCTTAGAGCCCATGGGGGTCTTGCCCCCATCAAACCTGGAGTCCGGGAGGTTGCCTTGCGGCGCCTCCTGCGCCACCTCCTCTTGACCAGGCCCCCCTTGGGGCACCACCTCGGCGCCGTCCGCAGCGTGAGGCGAGGAGGCGGCCGGAAGCGAAGTACTCTCCATTTCCGACGAACCCAGGGACCTGCTCGATGAAGTGGCGAACTCGCCCTTGGGTGGGCTGCATGATTGTTTGACATTAGAGAACACTATGCAATAATAAAAAGCCATGGGTATCCGGACACTTACGATCTCGCCAGGGGCTTGGCCCTTGTTGGCCAATCCTCCTCGTCGTTGTCGACGTTGGTGGAGAAGTCCGGAGGAAGGGTTCTTCCTTCTTGGACCCTCCGCCTCGCCCGATTGGGCGGCCTTCCTTTCCTCTCCTCCCCGCTGGGGAGAGGCTTATTTTCCTCCTCCTCGTCCTCGGGAGAAGATTACGCTTCAGAATCTGACAGCACTGGCGCCGGAGCTCCTTGAGTTCCGTGGCCTCCTTCTTGGCCTTCTTCTACGGCACCACATGGGGTACGGAGCCAGCAGCCCCGTCAATCGGGCGTCCGCTGGGTCTTCCTGCAAAGGAGCCGGACAGTTAATCTGTCCGGACGTCTTCAGCCAGTCCTGTCAAAGATTAGGGAGTTTTAGATCCCACATAGAGTCAATCTATGAAAAAAGAGTCCCGTAAAGGGTAAAATAACTTACCTCGCCGGCTTGACGTTGCGAGCTGTATCCGCGATCTTCAGTAGCGGATGAGGGAGCCTCGGCGCCCTTGAACAGCACCTTCCAGGCATCTTCGTACGTAGTGTCGAAGAGCCTTTTTAGAGTCGAGTGATGTGCTAGATCGAACTCCCACAATTTGAAGGCCCGTTGTTGGCATGGGAGAATCCGGCGGATGAGCATCACCTGGATTACGTTGACAAGCCTGAGATTCTTGTCCACCAGGTTTTGGACGCATGTTTGGAGTCCGGATGTCTCGTCCGAATTCCCCCACGTCATGCCCGTCTCTTTCCATGATGAGAGCCGTGCGGGGAAGCCAGCTCTGAATTCGGGGGCCGCCGCCCATTTGGGGTCGCGCGGCTCGGTGATATAGAACCACCCCGATTGCCACCCCTTTATCGTCTCCACAAAGGAGCCCTCGAGCCATAGGACTTTGGCCATCTTGCCAACCATGGCCCCTCCGCACTCCGCTTGACGGCCGCCCACTACCTTCGGCCGGACATTGAAGATCTTCAGCCATAAGCCGAAGTGAGGCTGGATGCAGAGGAAGGCCTCGCACACAACGATGAACGCCGAGATGTTGAGGATGAAATTCGGGGCCAGATCGTGAAAGTCCAGGCCGTAGTAGAACATGAGCCCCCGGACAAATGGGTGAAGTGGAAAACCTAGTCCGCGGAGGAAGTGGGGGAGAAACACCACCCTCTCATGGGGCCTAGGGGTTGGAATGAGCTGTCCCGCGTCGGGCAGCCGGTGCGCGATGTCGCCGGACAAGTACCCGGCCTCCCGCAGTCTTGTGATGTGCCCCTCCGTGAAGGAGGAGGCCATCCACCTGCCTCCCGCTCTGGACATAGTTGGAGAACGTTGAGGTGGGGTGTGCGGACTTGGGCGCTGGAGCTCGAGTGCGCAGAAATGGATGAGCAAAGGAGGAAGAAGGCGTAGGTGAAAAAGGTGGATCCTCATCCCCTTATATGGACGGACGAAGCTATGCGTCCCCCACCAGCCTGGTAAAACTCGCTTATCTCCCAAGCTCTGTAATCAATGGCGCGGATGGGTTACCCACGTCCGTATTGATGGGAATCCCGGAATAAGGGGGCACGATCTATCCTGTGATAAGACGTGCCAGCGAAACCGCCTCGCTAAACGTGCTGAGGTGGAACAGTAAAAAACGATTCATATAAAGGCCTGGCCGTGGTGTGATGTCACGCCGCGGAATACGTCAGCAGATCTGTGCAAAAAGTTATTCTCTCTACGGTGGTACGTGGAACTTGTTTTGCAGAGCCGGACACTATCCTTGTGTTCAAAACCTTCTATGAAATATTCGGAGGAGGAACCCGCCTCGCAATGCCGAAGACAATTAACGCGCCGGACTCGTCATCATTGAAGCCTGGTTCAGGGGCTACTGAGGGAGTCTTGGACTAGGGGGTGTCCGGATAGCCGAACTATCATCACGGCCGGACTCCAAGATTATGAAGATACAAGATTGAAGACTTCGTCCCATGTCCGGTTGGGACTTTCCTTGGCGTGGAAGGCAAGCTTGGCGATACGGATATGTAGATCTCCTACCATTGTAACTGACTCTGTGTAACCCTAACCTGTCCGGTGTCTATATAAACCGGAGGGTTTTAGTTCGTAGGACGGACAACAATCATACCATAGGCTAGCTTCTAGGGTTTATCCTCCTTGATCTCGTGGTAGATCCACTCTTGTACTACCCATATCATCAATATTAATCAAGCAGGAGTAGGGTATTACCTCCATCGGAGGGCCCGAACCTGGGTAAAAACATCGTGTCCCTTGTCTCCTGTTACCATCCGCCTAGACGCACAGTTCGGGACCCCCTACCCGAGATCCGCCGGTTTTGACACCGACACCACCCTTTAGTTCCAGTTGCTGAACCGGCACTGAATGGCCTTACGAACCGGCACTAAAGCCCGGTTCTGCACTAGTGCATATAGATTTCGTCTAGATCAAAATCAACAAATCTCTTAAGGTTATATTGTGGAATATCCTTAGTTATATGTTTCATTTCCTCATAACCCAAAAGAAAACTAAGTTCATGATGATGGACAAGGGAAATCAAGCCATCACAATTTTTGGACATGATTCGGTCATGAAACAATTTGCATTGGAGATATAAATGACCACGTTCATTGCAAAGGTCACAAGGATGTCGAGAAAAATTAGATCTTTCAGCACAAACATCTGGCCTCTCTTGCAACCATTTACTTTCTAAATACTTATGCCTCTTACAAAATCTATCATCCCTTTTTGGTATGTAACAGCAACCTCTATGCACTCCACAAAAGTTAACGTGCTTATAAGAAACATTTTTGTCATGACTAGTGCAATCATCATTAGTACTATGGTTATTCAAAGAGTTCATACTAGAAACATTGCAATCATGCTCATCATTCAAATATTTGGTGCCAAACAATTTATTGACTTCTTCTTCTAGCAGTTGAGCACAATTTTCCTTTCCATCATTTTCACGAAAGACATTAAAAAGATGAAGCATATGAGACAACCTCAATTCCATTTTTTTGTAGTTTTCTTTTATAGACTAAACTAGTGATAAAACAAGAAACTAAAGATATACCTTCAAGCACTCACCTCCCTAGCAACGACGCCAGAAAAGAGCTTGATGTCTACTACGCAACCTTCTTCTTGTAGACTCGTGTTGGGCCTCCAAGCGTAGAGTTTTGTAGGGCAGTAGCAAATTTCTCTCAAGTGGATGACTTAAGGTTTATCAATCTGTGGGAGACATAGGATGAAGATGGTCTCTCTCAAACAACCATGTAACCAAATAACAAAGAGACTCTTGTGTCCCCAACACACCCAATACAATGGTAAATTGTGTAGGTGCACTAGTTCGGCGAAGAGATGGTGATACAAGTGCAATATGGATGGTAGACATAGATTTTTGTAATCAGAAAATATAAAAACAGCAAGGTAACTAGTAACAAAAGTGAGCAAAAATGGTATTGCAATGCTTTGAAACAAAGCCTAGGGTTCATACTTTCACTAGTGCAAGTTCTCTCAACAATGAAAACATAATTAAATCATATGGCAATCCCTCAACGTGCGACAAAAGTCACTCCAAGGTTCCTATCGCGGAGAACATAAGATGAAATTGCTTTTAGGGTATTAAACCACCTAAAAGTTATTCTTTCCGATCAATCTATTGAGCTATTCATATACGTGTCACAAACAACCCTAGAGTTCGTAGTAAAATAACACCATATGACACACATCAATCAAACCCTAATGTCACCTAGATACTCCAATGTCACACAAGTATCCGTGGGTCAATTATATGATATGCATCAAACAACTTCAGATTCATAATATTCAATCCAACACAAAGAACTTCAAAGACTGCCCCAAGATTTCTACCGAAGAAACAAGGACGCAAACGTGCATCAACCCCTATGCATAGATTACCCCAATGTCACCTCGGGAATCCGCTAGTTGAGTGCCAAAACATACATCAGATGAATCAATAGAACACCCCATTGTTACCACGGGTATCCAACGCAAGACATACATCAAGTGTTCTCAAATCCATAATAGTATTCAATCCGATAATAGTGAAACCTCAAAGGTAAAACTCAATTCATCACAAGAAAAGATAGAGGGGGAGAAACACCATATGATTCAACTATAGTAACAAAGGACATGATACATCGGGATCGTGCCAAATCAATAACAAGAGAGAGAGAGAGAGAGAGAGAGAGAGAGAGAGAGAAAGAGAGAGAGAGAGAGATCAAACACATAGCTACTGGTACATACCCTCAGCCCCGAGGGTGAACTACTCCCTCCTCGTCATGGAGAGTGTCGTGATGATGAAGTTGGCCACCGGTGATGGATTCCCCTTCCGACAGGGTGCCGGAACAGGGTCCCGATTGGGTTTTCGTGGATACAGAGGCTTGCGGCGGCGGAACTCCCGATCTAGGTTTCTTTCTGGGGGTTTCTGGATTTATAGGAATTTTTGGCGTCGGTTTCATGTCAGGGGGGTCCACGAGTCAGTGACAAGGCAGGGGGCGCGCCCTGGGGGGTGGGCACGCCCTCCACCCTAGTCGTTGACTCGGGACTCTCCTGGCCCAACTCTTTGGCTTCGGGGGCTTGTTCTGGTCCATAAAAAATCACCGTAAATTTTCAACTCATTTGGACTCCGTTTGATATTCCTTTTCTGCAAAACTCAAAAACATGGAAAAAACAGAAATTGACACTTGGCTCTAGGTTAATAGGTTAGTCCCAAAAATAATATAAAATAGCATATAAGTGCACATTAAACATCCAATATGGATAATATAATAGCATGGAACAATAAAAAATTATAGATACATTGAAGACGTGTCATTACCTTGCTCTTTTTATATTTTCAGATTAGAAGAACCTATACTTACCATCCATATTACACTTGTATCACCATCTGTTCGCCGAACTAGTGCACATATACAATTTGTCATTGTATTGGGTATGTTGGGGGCACAGGAGACTCTTTGTTATTTGGTTGCAGGCCTATTTGAGATAGACCATCTTCATCCTACACCTCCCATGGATTGATAAACCTTAGGTCATCCACTTGGGGGAAAACTGTTGCTGTCCTACAAACTCTGCGCTTGGAGGCCCAACATGAGTCTACAAGAATAAAGTTGCGTAGTAGACATCAAGTGACCGGACAATGCTCACCTTGATTCCGCGGCGGTGACATGGACGTCGATGCGGGAGGGAGGGACAGGGCGACAGCGATGTGAGAGGGCGTGGGCAGCGGCGAGTGGAGCAAGGAGGTAGGAAGCGAAGGAAGGAGGGAGGAAGGAGGAAAGAGGGACGAGGGAGGAGTGAGGAGGGGGGTGACGGCGGGCGGCTGCGGTGGCGGCAGAGAGCGAGAGTGAGGAGAGGGAGTGAGAGGAAACGGACACGCGGAGGGGGTAAGGCGCTGAGCTTAGTAGTAGCGAGGGGCACCAACCTGCACTACTACTAAGCCCATTAGCTGTAGCGCGGGGCGCTAGGGCCGCGCTGCTACTAAGTGGGGCCCACTAGCTGGCCTCGTGTAACCATAGCAGATGCATCGGGCCTAAGGCCCATGATGCTAGTATCCTATTAGCTGTAGTGCGGGTCCTAGACTGAACGTTGCTGCTATGACCTGTCGCGGGGGGCACTGCGCGGACACCTAGTAGCACGGGGTCATGAAGCAGCCGCAACAGCTATTGCTTACCTACAGCGCGGTTTTTTGGCCCACGCTACTACTACTTACCAGCAGCTCAAGCACTTTACCCAATGCTGCTATTAGGTGGCTACCTATAGGGTTTTTCCTAGTAGTGTTAACTTGTCCCTCTCTTCCACCGACTTGTCCGTCTCTTCCACCAACTTGTCCCTCTCCTGCATCAACTGGCCCTTCTCTTTCTCTGCCTTAGCCCTCAACACCTGATGGATGTTAGTGTCAGATATGTCAGCCATGTTCTTCTTCTCAAGCTATTCTTTATCAGTTAGAGCAAGTTGTGTATTGCTTTACCGGGCAATTGTTTGCTCCTTCTCGGCACCATTTTAGCAAAGTCAACTTAAAAAAAATCTCATGTCATTTTCCATTTTTCTCTTATCTTCCAGGACCTTGTAGTTTTCTTCAACATTAACTACATTTTGTTGAGCCTCACTTCGTTCTTCCATGACCTTCCAGGACCTAGCTGGACCTTGCTTCAAAGGGGTTGGTCACTCAGGGTCAACCCACTCCACATAGCTGCACTTGGACCATCCTACCAATTTAGAAAAAAAATAAGCAAATTAAAGTAAAACCAATGCATAACGACTAAATTGAAACCAATATTTTTGAAAACAAATGCACTTAAACATTGTGTAATTGCTACAATTATACTTAAACAAAAAATTTATAAATAATTGACGCATAGCAAATACAATTTTGTATCAGACACATAGTGATATTGTTATAAATAATTTTCATACTGAAAAAAAGAGAATTCTTATAGTGACACAATAGAGCATACTACAATGACTACTGTTATAACCAGAAACAAAACTTATAATATACTTTAAACTAGTACTTAATTACAGTCAAATTCTCTCATTCACATAAGAACTAACCAAATGATAGATGTTACAAAATCAGTCACATAGCAAAGCAATACAATTTGCATAGTCTCACAACTAATTACACTGCTCACTAACTTTCTTTGCGCAACCTAGGAACCTACTACCGCTATCAACTAACTCAAAAGCAACAAACTTCTCACAGGGGGATCGGTGCTCACAGGGTCGGGCCGGCAAAATCCGAGGCCCCGTGCCAAATTCTAAAATGGGCACTAGCTCACTACGAAAAACTGAATAAATATAACTATAATAATATAAAGATCATAATGCCTTACATGGCAATGGTTGTATAGTCATCACTTAAATAATATCATTCTTTTAGTGTTCTTTAAAATAAAATCTTCAATAATATCCTCATAATCAATTTTCTCCAATACTTCACTCTCAAGTGCTATTGTGGACAAATCAACAACTCTTTATTGTGTCATGGTAGTGCACATATAAGACTTCAATAGTCCAATTTAGAACGGCTCCATTTCAGTTTTTTGTTTCTTCAAACACATTTGATAACTAAATTCATGTTTCTTAAATGAAGACACAACTCAGATCTTGCAATACTAGACGCCTAATAGATGAAAAGAATAAAATTAACTACAAGATTTAAGCAAAACAATATAGGGGACAAAAATCAGAACTCGTAATCAAGGTCAAAGGTCATAGAATCACCGGTTATCGACCAAACAACACTTAAGAACTTGGAGATGGTGTGAACTTCCCTTGCCTTCCTGCCGCGTGCCGGCTGCCATTCCTAGTCCTGCCTTCCTGCCGGGTGCCAGCTGTCGTTCCTAGTCCTGCCTTCCTCCTTACTCCTAAAGACTGAAGTCGAACAGGTCAATCGATCTGCTCTGTGTCGTTGGGCCGCTGGCCCTAGCCGCCACACGAAGAAAGGAAGGGACGCTTGACGTTTCGCTCCCTCGGTCGCGCCTCTCGATGACTCCGATCGCGGGGTTGTTTCTTTCCGAGAGAATCCTGGTCACTGGCTTGGTTGCTGATGAGTAGGCATCCGGAGAGATTGAGGCCTGCTTCATGCCCTGACGCGTAAGGAGATCAACAACCCTTCTATAATAAATAACAAAAGTCTAGCCTAGCAGTGTACTGCTGCATAAAAAAACTGAGGCCCCAAACAGCTGGGGGCCCTGTGCGGGCGCACATGTTGCACCCCCACAAGCCTAGGCATAATTCTTAGCCAGGTCGCTCCATTCCGTGCAGTGCATGGTGGCAGGTGGCTAAAACAAAACCAAATAGGCTTCAATTTGGAACTGACAAAAAACCTCCCTCCGCCCCAACCCTAACCCTAGAAGCGTGAGACAGAGGGGAGACACTAACCTGGCTGCTCACGGAGTCGTCGTCGGACGAGCTAGACAAATCGTCCCAAGAAACCATGGTGTCCACGACGACACAAAGCTTACGGCGGCTGTGACAGCGTCGGCTGCAGCACGAGGGGGCAAGAGCTCAGGGAAGAATGGTTGGAACGAAATGCCCCTCCCGCGCAGCCCAAACCTAAGAGAGACGCCAGTAGCGGTTGTCTGGGTGCGGCCATTTGCCCGAGACATGTGGACCCGACAGTGGGCCAGCCCTGTCAGGTCTTGTGTTAGTTTGCTCGGTATTGGTTTAGTGTGATTTGTTACTCACTTACCATAGAGTTGATGGTTTTTTGTGATTTTTGGCAAAAAAGGTGGTACATCGTTACCCTTACCACAAATGTGGTGGTTTTCAGCCATTTAGTCTAGCCATGATTCTATTTTACAGTGACTGTATCGTTTCACTGAGTGCCGGGCTATATAACAGCCAAGCGTGACCCCTGTGGGGCATCTCTCCGTTATAGCTACAGTAGACAGTAATGGCGAAAGTGAATCCGATCCCCAAATCGCCCTAAACCCTAGCTCCTCCCTCACCCTCGATCCCCTGATCTGAAGCGGGGCATCACAGTCCCGATCCTCACCGGCGGTAAGGGGGTCTTACACAGAAGACGTCCAATTCGTCTCCGCCTGCAACACTATGCGGATTCGAGAGCTCGACCTGTCCCGTGCGGCCGCCGTGGATGAGACGGAGGAGCCCGTGGAATCTGAGGACGAGATGGAGCTGGAGCCCCTCCCCCTCCCCGTGGCTGACTACAAGAGGGTGCGGAAGAGCCCGACCGCCGGCGACGGCTTCCGCTGCGAGGGTCCATGGGTAACCGCCGGCAAGTTCCGCTTCCGCTCAATTTACCCCAAGGTTCCAGTGGAGGAGTATCAGGAATCTGAGGGCGAGATGGAGCCCGTCCCCTTGGACAACCAGGAGAGGGTGCAGGAGCCCCTCCCCGTCCCCGTCGATGACCGCGAGAGGGTGCAGGAGCGCAGCACTCGCCGCCGCCAGCAGCAGCAGGCCGACGCTGCCGATGCAATGGCTCCCGCTGCAAGCGCCCCAGGAGAGTGCAGGAGCGCACGAATGATGCCCAATGCAAGCGCCCCTCGGAGTTCCAGCTCCTGCGTATCTTGTTCACAAAGGAGGAGGAAGAGGTGAGGGCAGCTGTTTTGCAGATGAAGTTTCAGGTTGGCGCTGGTACTTTGACGCATGAACCATTGCTGAAGAAGCTGCAGGAACTGAAGATTCGCCATGAGAGAGAGTTCCACACTTGTGATGTTGCAGGAGCCGTTTGCCAGTTTGCGCAGCCTTTGCTCAGATGTTGGTTTCTTGGGTGGCAAGAGGCAATGGAAGAAAGGAAACCGGGTGTGTACCATGGTTCTGCATCTTGGTTTAAGTCGTCGCGAGAAGCAAATGAAACAAGGGAACCAACTGTTTATCATGAGACTATAGCTTCATGGAAGGAATTGCTTTTGCCTGACCAGAAGTACAGTTGCCCAGATGCAGCACCTTGTCCATACACGGAGCTCGTCACTCAAGTAGTTCTACCCATTATGAGAAGATACATTATCAACTTTGTGACCCGCTTCATACTCCAGATTTTATCTTATCATGGGAACCACTTCTCCCTCAGGTTGTGTATGATGCTCTTCTGATGCAAGCTGTTGCTCCTAAACTCTCAGCCATACTTGATTCATGGGATCCTCAAAGCAATGAAAGAGGCACTTTCCCACTGTGGATAGTAGTGAACCCGTGGTCACATTTGGTAAGAGAAAAGGTAGAGGATTATGTTCGCCGGGCACTCATTCGTACTGGGACATCTCATGCCTTGTGTTCGTTTAAAGAAAAGATTAATCCAGAAGCTTGGGAAGATCTCGCCACGCGTTATGTGATTCCAACTCTTAAAATGGAGCTGCAGAAGATCGAGTTTACCAGAAGCTCACTGCAGTCAGAGCAATTCAGTCAGTTCGGGCTTGTTGTGTCGAGAGCAAGTTCTCTGCTTCCCTTGAATCTTATGGTCCGATTCCTAGAGTCTAACTTCTTCCCAGATTGGTTTAATGAGCTCTATGAGTGGTTGGATTCTGGGGAAGCTGATCTGGAAGAAGTGTTTAACTGGTACAAGAGTTGGAAGTACATATTCAGCAGCGACTTAGCTAAGCATGACCGCCGGATACAGCTGCTTCTAGCGTTTGCTCTTCACATGACGCTGCAAGCTGCCAATGGAGAGCCCGTCCAAGAGGCCTGGTTTTTACGTCACTACAACTCAAACCCAGCCCCAAGGGATAAGACCTGGTATGAGAATCTGACTTTTAAGGAGTTAATCGGGGAGTATGCAGGTGATCAGAATTTGCTCTTGGTACCTAAATTTGGAAAATTCCATGATGGTCTGCCAGTTTATGCTTTCGGCTCGGTGAGTATTTGCTTACACCCTATAAAGAGACTGCTGTATGCACAGATACATCAAGGTGGTGTTACTACATGGAAGTCAGTCTCTCTTACCGAATTGGTTGCTATGAACAAGTAGACAGACTACATGGCGAATCTCCTACAGGTAGGTATTGGCTCGACTGTGCTACGCTTGAGCATCAGTGCCTTCATATTTTCCCTTGCAGTGTGCTGGTATAATAGCATAGCAGCATTTGAACACATTGTTTAATTAACTCAGTATGAACAGAATTTTCAGAACTGCAACTGGCCACCAATTATTTATAGCGATTAATTGAGTCTCCCTTTCTAGATTTGTTGGGAAAACCACTTCCTTAGATATTTTAACCACTGTCTAGAATGGTCATGTTTCCTTAAATGTCTAGCCACTGCATATGACGAGTTTGTTGGCAAAACCACTTCCTTAGATGTTTCATAACCACTTTCTATAATGGCCCTGTTTCCCTAAATGTCTAGCCACTGCGTATGACGAGTTTGTTGGCATCCAAGTGGTTAGGGTAGACGTTTTCTGAATGTATATTTCTGTTTATAAAATTGTAGAGACAGCAACACTTTGGACGAGTTTATTGCTGTGTATGTGCTGCTTATATATTGTCATTGCCATCTCTACGACTGATGTGATGAGTAGTGTTTCGCTTGATAGATTTTACAAAAATCAGTATGGCATATGTATCTCCCTACGTTGTTTGTAGTTAGTTTCTCATTTGTTCAACTTTTCATGTTCCTCTGCAGAATACTCAGGTCAGATTGTGTCAGGTACAAGTGGAGCACTATAGAAGCTAGCTTTTGCACTTTCAGTTTTTTTTTTGCTACAGGTCTTGGAGAATTGGTCGCCATGAAAGCTGATCCTGTTGGATAGTTGGTTGCTGTGAAGCCGTGGGCCTCAACAGAGCTGGAAGTGTCTAGAATGTGCTCCCAGAACTTGTTTTTTTTTGTAGAACTAGTTGCTTGAATACAGTAAATTCTGATGGTGTGCACCTAATTGGTAGGAGGCTTCTTTGCTGATAATCAGCTTGATGGTGTTATGGTAATGAATCTTGGTGTTTTCCTACATCAGTTGTTGAATGAATGTATACTTGGTTTCTGGCAACCTATCTATCTATCCACTTGGGATTTCTTGCTACGTCGGCAAGTTTATTTCTCTTTGTGATCCTGGAAAACAGAAGCGGTTACTGCCTACTGGAGTAACATTCTTCACCTGAACATGATTCTGTTATCGTCAGATCAGCAAGCCTTGGGAGGTCCAGACTGGCAATCATTTGTATTTCTTGCAGTAATAACACCTGCTTCCTCCACAATCGCCAGGTGCTGCCCAAGACGACCCCGCGTGGAGCGGTGTCCTTGTGGGATTTTTCGTATCTAGTCTAGACTCTAGACTACAGAATCTTGTTCTTTAATGTAAAAAGTTTCCTTGAATAGAACCGTTTACTAGCAAACATGCCCGTGCATTGCAATGGAAGAACATCTGAAATGTCGGTGCTTCGCTATGGAGCAAACGCTAGTTGTAACCAGGGTTGATCGGCATGACCTCAATTGGGATGGCTTCATGCCCATCAAGGTCAAGATGTTTGCGTATATTCAACGACATGGCAATACCCGTACGCGGGACTTCCTGCATGGGATTGGCTTCCTCGAACATGGTGACTGCCTTTTTGCCCCGGTCTGTCTGAGACAATCATGCACCTATTCCTCGAGTGCCCTTGTTTACATCCGATGTGGGCACGCGTCCTTGACCGAGGCAGTATGCTCGTCGATTGCTGTGTCGAAGATGTTTGGCGTGCCTTCTCTGCCTGTCACCCCTCCTGGAGGCATCCCCTTCTCAGCACGACGATGTGTTGTGTCCTTTGGATTATCTGGAAGACCAGGAACCAGATGGTGTTCGATAACATTCGAACCTCTAATCCTGACTTGTGGAATTCGATCCAGGAACATCGTGGATTGTGGCTTGTCTGGGCTCCCTCCCGCGCGGACATGTAACTCATTGCTTTGGTGGTGTGGGGTTGTCTGTAGCTAATACCCCCCTCCCCCGCCCCCTTTTTCATCTCTCTCTCTCTCTCTCTCTCTCTCTCTCTCTCTCTGTGTAATAACCGAACCATTGTCATATTATTAATACAAAAATCCCCCTGTTGACTGCTCAAAAAAAGTGTTGATCGGCACTAGACATTGCACCCTGCATCGAGGCGGCCACGTTTTCCTCGACTCCAATCACCGTACATCAAAACATCGAGCAGAACGTTGGTGCATCACCAAGAACACCGAAATGGTGTCGCTCGGCAGCAAGGCCGGATCTTCCTTGACTCTATCTACCAACGCTACCGACCCTACAACAATATGGAAAGCAAGTTAGCGCGCTTGCTTGAAGGCATTAGTACAAGACAATATTTGATAGGAAACTCGGCTGCTTATTTTACAGTCCTTCACGGAATCAGCATGCATGAAGTACAATTTGCTAATGATGGCCACGGATCAAGATTTCTCACTTTTCAGCCTCAAGAACATGTGACTGAGAAACAATGTGTTTTCCCCTTGCTCTCAGGAGACAGGGTAAAACAGTCCTTCTGTTCACCGTTCAGGAAATGTATCAACTGAAAATCCTCAATCCCAAAGGCATACAAAATGCAGCTCCACAAGTACTAGAATGCAACGGAGATCGACGTTCACAGGTTATTGATCCTCCCATCTGCATTTTGACTTTGTAGTAAATAGTACTCCCTCCGTTCCTAAATATTTGTCTTTCTAGAGTTTTCAACAAGTGACTACATACGAAACAAAATGAGTGAATGTACACTCTAAAATATGTCTATATATATACATCCGTATGTGATAGTCGATTTGAATCTTTAAAAGGACAAATATTTAGGAACGGAGGAAGTACATCTTATTCATGTTCTGATAAAGGGTGGAAATACATCTTATTCATATGTGCTGATGTACTCGAAATTTTGGACCATTTGAATGGTAGCTCACCGTCTAGACTCTAAATCGGTTGATTCAGGTGCCTTGTGTTGTTTACCGCCAGTCGCCAGAATGGGGCATCTTCTGTGGCTCATTGCCTCGTTCCACACACAACCGTATGCCTTGCAATGGAGTGCAAATTCATCAGGCAGCCAAATTGCTCTCACCATGGGTTTAACACGTGACCCCTTATTATACACCCGAAATTGGTTAAAAATATGCACGGTAGAAGGTTCCACCTTGGGAACGAAAGAAAATGCATGAGAAGGAAGAAATCATATACAGAAAGCTTCAGAAATCAGGGTAGCTCTTGTAGCAAGTTGCTACACAGGACAGGTGGCTATAAGATAAGCTCATGTATAATAGATCTTGCTCACATCTCATTCATCATGCGGCTGTGTCAGTGTGCTCTAGTGCCCAAATTATCAATCCTCCCAGTGTTTGTTATTAGTCTAGCTAGGCATAGTGTATTTTGCTGTTGAGCTAAGCAATTCTGATTGGTCAAATTTTTGTATCACATGCTGTGCATGTTCGAATATGCCCATGCATATGCATGGCACGACTCCTGGCTAAACTCCCCACGACCGAATCGCTCAGGGCTCAACTACACGCGCACTACGTGCGCTTGCACGTCCTGCACTGCATGCGAGGGATATATAACCCAGGTATGCCCTAGTATTCTCACCTGACTTTGTGTAGTCTCTCCTTGTCACCTGTACTTAAAGCCCCTGAGGCATATCAATTAATACAATGTGGTGAGATTTAGAGGGTGTTCGTTTTCAGAGACTTATTGGTTTAGGGACTTAAAAAAGTCCCTATAAGTCCCATCAAAACCAAACAAGAGGGACTTAAAGTGGGCATTTGAGACTTATGAAATAACACTCTCAAGGAGGGACTTATAGTTGTAATATGGTCTTCTAGTCCATGTTAAGTCCCAGCAACCAAACACATAGGGACTTTTTAGGAACTTGGGACTTATAAGTTGGGACTAAAAAAAGTCCTAGGACTTATGAACCAAACAGGGCCTTACAGTACTCAACTTGGTACCAGATTCCTTCCTCGATCCTTCTACTTCCGCCATGGCTCACATCCTCCGGCGCTCCAGCTCGGCGGACCTCGACTTGCCGACCTCCCCTCGCTGCCACCCCCGTGGCCCGCGTCGCGACGGCCGCTGCCCGCGGCAAGGAGCCTCTCCACGCTCCTGCGCCGACTGGCCCTTCCTCGTCTCAGGCCGGCCCCGTGCGCCCCACCGCCGCGCCCATCGCGGCACCGGCCGCCCCAACTGCCACGCCGGCTGCGTCCATCCTGCGCACCGTCGGCAGCACGTCGGTTCCTCCTCTCCGATTGGAAGGTGGTGGCGGCCCCATGATCCCTCTCCTCGGCGCCGACGCCGGGCCGTCCTCCCCGACTGGGCTGCCTCCTTCCATCGCGCACTACTTCTCCTCAAAGCTCGAGCTCGAATCCGGTTCGTATTCCAAGTGGCGTCAGCTCTTTTATTTCATCTGTTGCAAGTATGACGTCCAGCATCACCTTGACGACGCCGCCGAGCCCCTCCATGAGAGCGCCGTCTGGCGCAATGACGATCTGACGATCGTCTTGTGGATGTACGGCGTGATCTCCGAGGAGCTCCAGGAGGTGGTCGTCTCGCCCACGAGCACGGTCTACGACGTTTGGACGCAACTTCACCTGTTGTTCCACGACAACCAGCTCGGGCGGGCGATCATACTGGGCGCGGAATTCCGTAACACCGTGCAGGGAGATCTCTCCATCGCCGAATACTCACGCTGACTCAAGGGTCTCGCCGATGCCCTCGGCGACATCGGCGAACGCCTCACCGATCAGAGCCTGACCCTGCAGCTCATTCGGGGGCTGAATCGGCGCTTCCAGGTCATGGCAACCCTGCTGCCCATGCAGGAGCCGTTCCCGACCTTTGTCCAATCGCGCTCGCGGCTCCTCCTGGAGGAGATCTCCGCCAACAAGCGCTCCCGCATCGACGGCCGCCCCGAGTCTTCTCCAACCGCTCTCTCCATCGAGCAGCCTGGCGACCGCGGATCCGCGCCGGACCGCGGCAACAGCAGCAACGACAAGGGCAAGAGCCTAGTCGCCTCGCCCACCGGCGACCGCGGCGGACGTAGGCGCGGCCGTGGAATGCTGACCATGGCGCGCCAGCGCGCTTGCCAGCAACTTTCGTCGGGTCACGGTGCTGCTCCACCTCCTACCGCGCCGACCGCCGGCTACTTCGCCCCCTACGGGGCCTTGATCCCCGCGCCTTCCAGCCCTCGCGTGGGCTGGGCCGCTCCCAACGCTGCTGGTGTCCTCGGGCCCAGGCCTCCTCCGCCACAGCAGGCCTTCCATGTTGCCCCGCCTACACCCGGCAGCGCCCCCACCTGGGAACAGTACAACCACCTCTACGCCACCCTGCAGATCCTCTCCATGCAGCAGCAGCAAGCAGGCGGCGACCAGGAGTGGTTCTTGGACACCGGGGCGACCTCGCATGTGGCTGGTAAGACCGACCTTCTCACTAAGTTTTGTTCTCCATCATGGCATCACTCTCGCGGTATCATTGTTGGCAACGGGTCTCGCCTCCCCGTCACTGCTGTCGGCTCTACCTCTCTCCCTTCCTTCTCCCTTAATGATGTCCTCATCTCTCCTACCATCATCAAAAACTTGATCTCCGTTCGACGTTTTACTATAGATAATTCTTGCAGTATTGAATTTGACCCTTTTGGTTTCACCGTGAAGGACCTAGCAACTCGACGGATCATCATGAGGTCCAGTAGCCACGGCCAGCTTTACCCCTTCTTCACCAACTTCATGGTCCAAGCAGCGCTCTCCGTCGCGGCGACTGCACGACTGCACGTGGGTTGTTTCTTTCTGAAGAACAGTACGCGTTGGAGATCCTCGATCACGCAGGGATGCTGAACTGCAAGCCCATCTCCACGCCCGTCGACACGCTCGCCAAGCTCTCCACCGACACAGGACCGCTCTTCCACGACCCGTCGTTGTACCGCAGCTTGGCTGGCGCGCTCCAGTACATCACGCTGACTCGTCCCGGCCTCTCCTACGCTGTTCAGCAGTGTTGTCTCTTCATGCATGCGCCGCGGGATTGCCACTTCCAGCTCGTGAAGCGCATCCTTCGGTATCTGCGTGGGACGACACATCTTGGCCTCCGGATCCATCGGGACGCCTCTACGGAGCTTGTTTCCTACTCCGACGCCGACTGGGTTGGATTCCCCGACACACGCAAGTCCACCTCGGGCTTCTGCGTCTTCCTCGGGGGCAACCTCCTCACGTGGTCGTCCAAGCGACAGACTACCGTCTCACGATCCAGCACCGAGGCGGAGTACAGGGCGGTCGCCAACGCCGTCGCCAAGTCGGTCTGGCTACGCCAACTTCTCGGCGAGCTTCACCAACCCCTCACGCGCGCCACGATGGTCGAGCAACCCCGTGCAGCACCAACGCACGAAGCACATCGAGATTTATCTCCACTTCGTGCGTGCGTGTCGCGCTTGGCGAGATACGGGTGCTTCACGTACCTACGAGCTAGCAATTTGCTGACATATTCACTAAGGGTCTCCCAACGAGTGTCTTCAACGACTTCCGGTCCAGCCTCAACGTCGGGGGACACCACGTTTTGGCTGGGGGTGTTCGAATATGCCCATGCATGGCACGACTCCTGGCTAAACTCCCCACGACCGAATCGCTCGGGGCTCAACTACACGCGCACTACGTGCGCTTGCACGTCCTGGGACAACCCAGCTATGCCGTAGTATTCTCACCTGACTCTGTGTAGTCTCTCTCTTGTAACCTGTACTTAAAGCCCCTGAGGCATATCAATACAATGTGGTGAGATTTACAGTACTCAACTGTGCACAGTATAGTATCACAGCTCATGACGACAGCAGTTCATCTGCGACATTTGCACCTAAACACCTAGCAATTCATATACAAAGAAGAAATTCACCATATTCAGACACAAAGAAGCAATTTAGTAAACTGAAATTAGACCACTTAGAAAAACTATGATCTTTCAACGCTATACAATTTAACCTTGCAATCCATTTAAAATGTGCAAACACATGCATCAACCATGGCATTCCCTTCCTCGTGTAAGAAATCAAATCGAAGCATAACACCTTTAGGGGAAAAAAGCACATAAATGTAATCTCTGCCCCTCTTAAGGCCTTGCATGTTTGGGCTTTTGCTTCTGCTTTTGCAACTTTTCCACTTTGGCAAAGAAGCCATAAAATATCCTAAATAGGTGTTTTTGAGGCTTGTATGGCTTTTGGAGCCAAATATTGTTATACTGATTCATCCAAAGCCATAAAACTCCAAAAGCACCTATTTAGAAGCTTTTATGGCTTTTTGGTCAAAATGGAAAAGCTGCAAAAGCAGAAGCAAAAGTCCAAACAAACAGAGTCTTATTCTCTTGAGATCAGCAGATCGAAAGGAGTTAGAGAAGACACGGTGCCCCATCTTACATTGAACCCTTGAACGACGATGAGCTGAAAAATGTGACACCGACTGCTTGTCTTTTGTACGTGCTCACTGGTTCTGCCGCCAGCCGTGAACAAATGAAACTCACGCACAATTAGCTAGCTCTTGTTGAGCAGTGTTCTGGTCGACTGATTCCTAGCAAAAGCAACACACAGTGGCATGCAGCCAACACAAGACAAAAGAAACCAAAAGAATAAACTGCAATTAACATGTACCATCTCATAGTAAGTGATGTCGAGCGGCCAGGGCAGGAGCGCCGAGACCCGGGCGACATGGGCAGCAACGGCCATGCGCAGGCGTGCACCCCAAAGATGATGGTCCATGCCTCATGGGGGTGGCGGATGAGTGACAGCCAGAGCCAGGTTGAGTTGTGCGTGGTCAGATCGTCAGAGCACTGAGACCTAGAACACTTGCGGGCACAGGAGGAAGGAAGATGAAGAATGGAGGGGGGAGAGTAGAGAGAAAGAAAGAGCTACCTGGCAGGTCGGCGGCGAAGCTCTAGTGCTCTACTCCAGGAGGCGGCTCAAGAGGGACGGCCGGAGCGGCAGAGCTAGGGGAGGCAGGAGGGGCAAAGCTTAAGGGCGGGATGGGGCGCAACCTATCCTTTGTGAGCCTTGCCGGTCCGGCAATAGGAGAATAAGGCGATGTCGTATGCCGGCAACATGTGAATAATGCCACGTTGAGGATAAGTCCAGCTACCTGAAGATATCTGCACTTCTGTGCGAGAGTTTCAGTTAACTGCATACCCGTTCACTAAGGAGCGGCTCCAGAGTGAGGTCGTGGTGCACGTTGTCCATTAGGTCGGCAGCGGCATGCCGGGTGCGAGCTACAGGCTCGTTAGCCAACGTTGGCACCATATCGCTGCCGCAGCTTGGGCAGCTGCCGAGCATGCTGCACCTGGGGAGCAGGGGGGAGGTAAGAGGAAGAATAGAGGATCCTACCGGCACGGGGACACGGGGAAGCGATGCAACAGGCTTGCCGGCGTTGGTGCGATGGCTGGGGTGGCATCGGGCCGCGAGTAATCCAAGTTTGGGTGCGAGCAGAGCAACGCAGTCTAGAGGTAGAGGGCCGCCCCATGGGTGATGCGCAGGGCGTGGAGAAAAACTGGTTTAAACGTTCCTTTTAAATCTCAGTAGTTAATCTTTATTTTAACATAAAAAATAACTGATATAATAGGATGACGGATGGAGAACTAAGAAATCTTCCTCTTTTTATTATTAGTTATAGATATAGAAGCATAGACTCGTTGAATAAAATTGTTGGTTTAAGTGTCCGTAGTGTGAGTCACAGTTGGAGGTCTAGCTGCGATAATGCCCTTATTAAGATCTGAACATTTCGTGTGATGTGAAATACAATGGTCAGATTTGACTATTGTTTTATAAAACTTAGATTTGACTTGTATCTATAGCATAAGTTCGTCGTTGGCATTGGTCTATATCATGGGCCCAAAACTGGGAGTTGATATGTTGCCTAGTCCCAGAGAGGGGAATTTCAGAGTCAGACTAGATGCGTGCCAATATGCAAGATTTTTTTTTTTTGCCGCATGCAAGTTATGACATGAAGATGTCACTACTTCTCACTGATATATTTGCTTGACATGACATCTATATCCAGCTTTAGTTCTCTACCAAGGGCCACAATATGTCGGCTGCTATACTACACTGCCAACAAAGAGGTGAATTGTATGCTCAAATTTAATAGGTGCCAATATGCAAGATATATTCGCATTTCACATACAATATATTTTCTCTTATCGCATGCCAAATATTACATGAAGATATGGCTACTGTTCACTAATATATTGCTTGTCGTCTTGTAAGCCATGACAGTAGTATCCAGCTATTGTTTTCTAGTTCTCTACCTCAAGGATGCCGCTAGCTCTCTACCTTAGGGATGCCATTAGCTAGAAGCAAATTTCTATATAAGAAATAGCCTTTTGTATCTCTCAGTCATCCAATAGTGTCATAGAAACCACCCTGTATCAAAGTGTAGTAACATGGATAACTTGTGCGGTTTGCGTCATGGGCATTGGAAGTCTCCACGTTCTAGTCATGGATGATTCTGGTGCTAACGTCCTAGTTGCAACGAGAGTCGTAAACTATTTCAAGGTTCGAGCTAGTGTCGTTATTATGAGTTGTGAGAATCATTGTGCAATTTGCTATGACTTATTGTTCCTAGAGTTTGATATATACAATTTTCTTACCAATATATGTTACTTGGAAAGAAAGGATTGCATGCATCGGTAATTTACTGATCGTGTGCATTTTTTATGAGTTGTGAGAATCATTGTGCAATTTGCTATGACTTATTGTTCCTAGAGTTTGATATATACAATTTTCTTACCAATATATGTTACTTGGAAAGAAAGGATTGCATGCATCGGTTATTCACTGATCGTGTGCATTTTTTATGAGTTGTGAGAATCATTGTGCAATTTGCTATGACTTATTGTTCCTAGAGTTTGATATATACAATTTTCTTACCAATATATGTTACTTGGAAAGAAAGGATTGCATGCATCGGTAATTCACTGATCGTGTGCATTTTTTATGAGTTGTGAGAATCATTGTGCAATTTGCTATGACTTATTGTTCCTAGAGTTTGATATATACAATTTTCTTACCAATATATGTTACTTGGAAAGAAAGGATTGCATGCGTAGGTAATTCATTGATCGTGTGCATTTTTTTTTAACATCAGTACAGACACAAGCGCTCATATACACGCACATACGCTCATCTCTATGAACACACACACGCACACACTACCCCTATGAGCACCTCTGAAAGACTGAGCCAACATATCATCTTGAGATTTACGAAGTCACCGTAGGCGCCTCGTCGTCGACGGGAACGTCTCCTCCCACTGAATGCGCATCGCCGGAAATCCTGAAATAAATCCAGGAATAAATGCGAGCACCAGGATTTGAACCCTGATGGGTTGGGATACCATAGTCCCTCTAACCATCCAACCATAGGTTGGTTCACACTGATCGTGTGCATGATGCACATATATAGGTACAGGTAGGGATGTAAATGGTACGGATAATTTCCGTTCCGAATCCGTTTCCGCATCCGTTTTTGAGGAGATGGTGTGCACTTGTACAAATCCGGCAGATATGGATGCGGATACGGATTTTGGTCAACCAGATATCCAGCGGATATGGTAGATGATATGGTATTGATAATATCCGGCGGATGTGGATTATCCGGTATTTTTTGCGGATTATCCGAGGCTATCAAATAGGATTATTCGATAAATTTAGCCCATCAACAAGCCCAAATACCAAGTATACTACTAAATAAAATCACCACAAATAAGTA
Organism: Aegilops bicornis; assembly: GCA_021605145.1. Taxonomy (NCBI): domain Eukaryota; kingdom Viridiplantae; phylum Streptophyta; class Magnoliopsida; order Poales; family Poaceae; genus Aegilops; species Aegilops bicornis. Next base: position 47,434,553 of record CM038675.1, on the reverse strand, counting down.
GTGTTTAACCTAATCCTAGTACTAGCACCAAGTAGACTGTATGATCACTAGCAGGCGGCAGCCGTGGTCATCGCATGACGTCGTCTTCTCTAGCGGCCAGTCCGACCAATGGAGATGAGCATTCTGTTTGAACATTTCATGATTTTCTAGGTGCAATGGACCACGTTAGTTTAGGGCATCTCGCCATCTCCAAGGTATGCATCCACGCCATGCTACCAAGCAGCTTGCTCTACGTGCACAGCTGGTCGTGGTGGCAGATCACCATGCGTAATCGGCACTGCTCACAGCCATGATCAATGCCCGTACAAGACAATGGGCAAGTCCAGGTCAAGCTACGGTCCCTGTGTGATGTGCGTCAGGACGGTAGTCTGCGTACATATATCGCCAGCGCTGGCCGGGATGGCGGTCTGAGTACGTATATGCGGCGTCAATACGCTTACTTGCACATATAAGTCAGCCAATATGGGCTTGAGCGATCATGTAGTGGTTGCTTGCATGCACGCACAAGTATAGCTGGTAGACTTGTGAACACATATGTAATAGACTTTTTTTAGAGTACGCCAAGGGCGTAATAGACTTTTTTTTTAAGTTGGGCGTAATAGACTTGAAAACACTAAGTTGTAATAGTAGTTAGAATTAAGTATTATAATAAAATACTAGCCTTTTATAATAAATAAAAACTTCAATAAAACTTAGAACTAAGTACTATTTCTTAAGTACAACCTTCGTCTTGCACTGTGTCTAATGCCATCATAATTTTATCCGTCCTGCTTATTGTTCTCATATTAGTGTGAGTTATGGCTTTAAAATGCTTGGTCACTCTCTAGTGCTACGGGGTTGGATAAAAATGTGTGTTCATATTGTTTTCATAGTAGTAATTAAATCATGTCTTTTTGCACGTATTACCCGATATTTTTTGTCTGTTTCCGGTCCGAGTCCGCTCCGCATCCGCTCCGAATCCGTAGTCCGATATAATCCGTATTCGAATCCGCATTCGGTCATTATCCGCTCCGCTCCGAATCTGACAAAAAAATATGGTAAAGGATATGGTAAAGGCATTATCCGATCCGATCCGATCCGTTTACATCCCTAGGTACAGGCTGGACCGGCCTCTACTTGTCTCCCAAGGTATGCAAATATACAGGAGGGAGAGAGGAGATACAACGGTATAAATACAAGACCCTTGTCCTATACATGTACAATAGACAACATACATTCAACAATATACAATGTTGATACAATTGTACCTCAGAGATGATACCAACACTTATATTCTTATGGTAACCAGGAGCACCGTCGGAAATCCGTTGGTGCTCCCGGGAGCGTGCGCTCCTGCACGTGAAAATATTTTTTTGAAATGTAAAAAAAAATTCCAACAAAAATGCTATGTGTTCTTTGTCACAGAAAAATTTGTAGGCAAAAAGGTTAAACATTTTGGCCTATGCAAAAAAAAAAAACGAATGCTACCCACAGTATGTCACCCTAATTTATTTTTCACCGGCGATACACCGCTGCTCCGTTTCGCATGAAATTTTTCAAGGATGATTGTGACACTAACACGAACATCTCAAAAAATTTCAGAATTTTTTGAAAACATTTACTATATATATTTTTGTTTACTATCCACGTGGGAGCGCGCGCTCCCAGGAGCCAAAACGCCATTCTCGGAGCACCGTGAGCTATATAGTAATAGGAACGTGTTATTAACTAGCTATATATAGAATACATAATTGCATATGAAGTTATGTTATTTTCATATGCTCCAAAATTATTTACATGCCCCTAATTGTGCTGATGCTTTTTCATATTTATTGTCATGACCATTTAAATTTCCCATGCTCTAGTCATGGATGACCCCCGTCTTGATCGTCTTGTTGCAGTGAAGGTCCTAAACTATTTCAATATTTGAGGTATTGTGGTTATTATGAATTTCCAAAAACATTCTGTTGACTTATTGTTCCTAGGATCTATTATATATTTATTTTTTGTCAATGTAGGATGTTTATACGATAGTACCTTGCAAATGATAGAAACAATATGCTCTTATGTATACCTGCAGCACCTTGAACTATCTAGTAAGTAGGAAATATTAAAATGTTATTCAACAAATTTATATAGATGAGATAATCAGACGCATGTCATGTTATTTTTCTATGATCCGAACTTCTTTACATTGCCTAAATATGTACCTTTGTCATCTTTAGTACTAGTGTGGAAGGTCCCATGCAAGCCCTAAAATTATTAGATGAGGTGTGTGAATATCGTTTATTAGAACAGCTGCACTTCATTAAGTTATTGTGCTTGTTTACTATATTTTACATATTTCATATCGTGAACTTTAGTTATAGGGACATGACATCGATTTGATTTTTAACTTTTTACCACATGCTCCATATGATTGTCGATGATTTTCTTAGGGAAGTGAAGATGTATCACTTTGGGGATATTACTTAATTTGTCCTTGCACAATTGTTATTTAATATTTATTGTCATGCCTCTAAGTACTTTGAAACATTAATATTAATAATCTAGGCCTATTTATTTTTATTCTCATGCATTCAAAAATTCCTGGAAGTAGAGGCACAAAGACATAAAACATGTCTACATTGATATCTACCTTAAAGGAAACCATTAGGCAACCACGAATTGCTATATAAACATGTCTACACTGTTGTGAGCCCCTCATGGGCATTTGTCCATACCATGGGCCACAATTTGCGAGTTACTATGTTGCACTGGCCAACAAAGAGGAGATTCTTAAAATCGGGTGTGATACATGAAAAAAAAAATGATAGCTATATTCACTTGTCGCATGCAAGATATGACATGAAGATTTGGATAGCAATCGCTGATATATTTTTCTTGTTCTGTTGTAAGATAGGATTGCCATATCTGGCTATTGCTAATGGCTCTCTTAAGGACATTGCTAGTTCCCTATCTTCGGGATCAAGTTAGTTGGCTAGAAATTGCTATATAAACAAGTCCATTCCGCCTTCAATCATCCAATACATTATCACACAAACCACACTATATCAAAGTTTAGTAACACAAAGACTTGTGTGGTTGGGGTCATGGCCATAAAAAGTCCCCATGTTCTCGTCGTGGATGATTCCCATATTGATCGCCTTATTGCAGCGATGGTCCTAATCTATTTCAACATTCGAGGTATTTTGGTTATTATGAATTTTCGGAATCATTGCGCAATTAGCCATACATTTCCGTACCTATAGTTTAATATATACATTTTTTTGCCCATTGAGGATGTTTGATACAACATTACCTTGGATACGAAAGCATCAATTTTGTTTGGATGTCTATTAGGAGCAGCTTGAACTATGAAGTAAATTGGAAAATTTACATGTTATTGAACAACTTCATATAGAAGAGATAATATCATATGAATGCCATGTTTTTCCTACGCTCCATGTTTGTTTACATGCCTCTAAGTGTGTTGATGTTCTGTCACCTTTAGTGGCTATTTTGGAAGGAGCCATGCATGCCTTGAAATACTTGGATGAGGTACGTCAATATTGTTTACTAGCATATATGCACTTCGTTTAAGTCATTGAGTGTGTGCTTTACTATACCTGACATATTGCATATCATGAACTTCGGGTAAAGGAGCCAGATATGTCAGATATGTCAGGTTATGATTTTGTTAAGGTAGTGAAAGGTACGTCCTTTTTAGGGAATTATAGTCTTTGCCAGATCATAATTTACGGTGTTGTTGTTCTATTTACTATGATGCCTATACTATGTAACATTAATAATAAGTAACCAACTCTATTTTCCGCACTCAGGAATCACCTAGACTTAAGAACATTCCACTGGTCATTACATGCACAGATGTCCAAGTTAGTAAATGAAAACTATCAAGCATCGTGCTAGTTAAATGTTTTTCTATAACAATCCTCAAATTAATATAGGATTTTTTTTGTAGTTAGGTTCTTGGATGGAGGAACAGGGGATTGCATTATAAAGCCTCTCAAGGTTGAAGATGTGCCTCACATTTTAAGCTACACGTAATGAGCTAGAGTGATATACCAAATAAAGATGGAGTGCGACAATACCCACCCCTCACCCAACCCCCAAATTCGTCTTGGGGTTATATGTTTCCCATTAATCCTTCTTAGGGTGTGACCATGTATATGGTCCTTTCCTTATTAAGTCAATTTTAAAATGATCCACTGCAACTAGTATAAGAGTTCATTGGTGCTAGTGGGTCAGTCTATCGATGAAATATGTGTGATTCCACTTCCAACTAGATTAAGATCTCAACCTGTCTCACCAAAGTTTCTTCTAAAAAATGTCAAAAAGCTATACTTTCATGCTCCAAAAAGAAGTATTTGGTTTCATATTTCATGTAATCTTGTTATTCCTAGAAAAAATGTATGATGGTGATACATCACTAATCTATATTTCTACTAACCTTATTGGCCTTGCATTGGCAGAGTAAGGCATCATATTGTAGGGATTTTCTGAACGGAGAGTATCATCGTGTCAACGCCTTTCTATAAAGCTGGTTTTGAGGAAAAAATATTTTCCTAGTTACTGGTCACTATAGGTAACACAAATTTGGGCAGGGCAGTATACCTCTTGCACGCTTGAGTGTATGTACTCTATTCGACGATTATTGGGCAATGCAAATGTGTGTGTGCAACATCTGCTATCTATAAGAGATAACAAGTAAGTATTCATGACGCGTGGCAAAGTAAAACTTGAGAGAGAAAGATGTCGTCTCGTAATTAATAGATGATCTGTAGCATGAGGGACACTTTGCAAACAATATTAATAGAAGATCTGTAAAATATCAATGAAATATATGTACTACATTAATAAAAGTTTGTAACTAATAGACACTAGTCGTAAACCCGTGCGCTTGCACGGGATAGTTTGTGTTTATTTTAAATAATACAATTATTAAATAAATACTATATTAAAATTCATTCATGAGATTTAACCATTTTCATCCATAATTTTCTTCTAAAATCAGCATGGCAATGGAAAAGAATGATGATGTCAACGAATAAATATAGTTAACCACAAATAAATACGTGTATAACATGTTTTTATATGCTACATTTACTTGGTCATTAACCACAAAAAAGAGCAGATAAAAATGATAGTTCACAAAAAACAGTTATGATGACATATACAAAAGATACATTTTTTGGATTTTCTTGAAACTTCAGATTGCACTTTGCAATGCTTTCAAGATAAAGTTTTCACTGAAAGCTTTATGTTTCTGTGCATTTGTAAACAACGAATTGTAACATTGTATATTCTGAGGCTTAGGAAATGAAAATCTTCAATAGGCTCGCTACTAATGAGGCTAATCATTACTATTGAGCAAGGAGGCTAAGCAAACTACATTTCCATATTTTTACATACACTAAATAGTGGAAATAAATATCCTTTTTAGGGTATATCCAAAGGCATGGCTAGACTTCTCCATGAGCAAGAAATTAATAGTCCTAGCATATTATTTGTTAGCATTTTCCTTAATAAAAATTGATCTGAGCTGCTCTTATGTCGCAATGAAAGCAATAACCTTTTTTACTGAGCCATTGTCACTCAGTCTTACCGTATAGTTGTCCTGATATATTTTTTATCTCTTTTGGACCTAAGAATTTCAAGGGAGTATCTAAATATTAATATCAACCAAATTTAAACTTGATCATACCTTAACTTTCCATGCGTCCTTGTCATGAAATTTGTTCCGTAGAAAAAAATATCAGGTTGTTGCCTTTTCTTTTTTACCATCGACTGTGCTAAAGCATTAACCTATAATAAGTCTCAAAAATGATGATGCTATTGCAAACAGACATCAAAGCTTTTAATGTTTTCTTTCCTTGTTGCCCACTGCCAGTATCGATATTTTACCTTACAATGGTTTTTGTGCTCTTTGGTGCCAACTACATAACTAAATTTAAGTAATCTTTACTGATTAAAGTTTAGAAGAGATAGTTAATCTAACCGGCCCTGGTCTGGTTTGACTCCTTGGTATTAAGCATGTGCAAATTGCACCAACGATTTGAACATGGATTGTTGAATAACAGTAGGTGAATTGGGCTATAATACTGTGAAGAAACAGAGTCCAATCAGTCGATCATGAGTGAGCATATAGAGAAAGAAATTCATACAGCACAATAAGGAATAAATATATCAGATGGTTGGTATCATCATCGATGCCTTTCAATTGTATTGTCACATGGCATGGTGTCATAGTTGCTATTGTACTGAGGCAGTAAGGAGATATATCACGTGAAACGATCTGAACGGATTTGTTGCAATAACGTCCATACTTCAATAAGTTTGAAGCAAGGAATAGTTGTCTTGTTGAAAACTTGCACAATATATACTAATTGTAAGTGCAGCAAGCTTAGGTCTATATAGAATGACTTATCTCTGAAACAGGGTAAATTACTACAACGGAAATATTTTTATCTCTAATAACACTTACGAATGCTCCTCTTTTTTCTAGTATACATGCTTGTCTGTCATGCCCCTGCAGTTTACGTCGCTAAATAATAGTCTGCTGCATATGTACATATCAGTTCTTGTTACAAACAAACACGAAGGGTGGTCACTTTAGTTTGCAAAAATATTGCACCCTTATTTTAGTGGATGCGTGAAACGGAATTGAAAGTACCTTAGGACAGGGAAATTCACGTGCAGAAAATACTGGCAAATGAACATGTTAGTACCTTAGAATATGGTTGATCACGCCCTCTGCCATGTCTTTGATGTTGAGATTCAAGTCGTGCTGTTTATGGATTCCTGGACACACTGTTCTTTCTCCGGTGAATCAGGTTTGAGACCACAAAAAGGATGGTCTCTTTAGTTTGCAAAAATATTGCACCCTTATTTTAAAGGATGCAAGGAACAGAATTGTAAGTACCCTAGAATAGGGAAATTCATGTGCAGAAAATACTGGCAAACGAACATGTTACTACCTTAGAATAAGGCTGATGTCATCCTCTGCCATATCTTTGATGATGAGATTCAGATCGTGCTGTTTATGGATGCCTGGACACACGGTTATTTCGCCGGTGAATCAGGTTTGAGACCTCTGCAATATCCACTACAGTCCTGGCATCATCCTTTATTTCTTCACCGTCACACTTTCTCTTTTATGCGTTGGGGTTTGGTTTTACTTATGCTGACTAAGGAGACAATAGTTCATAGTGAGCGATGGTTTGGTAGAAGAGTGTATATTTTATAGATAGAAATAGGACTTTACTTGGAGGTGCAGGAAGTGGCGGCAGCCACCTGATCTACTTCAGACTGAAGTCACCCATCAGTACAGCTCTTCTCCCGCTCCATAGTTTCATCTACAAAACAAAATACAGACCAAAAGCTAGGTAAGAAGAAGATAGAGAGACCTAGATAGGATATAGTGCCACTGTAGTTGGCTAGTTTCTTTAATGAAAATAGGTGAAGAAATCCCTTTGATTGTAAAAACAAACTATCTGCATAGTAAAGTACTCGGTGCATGGATAAAATCTCTTGAGATTGGAAGCCACTTTACAGGCTTATCATCTATGAACTGCATAGGGAAGCAAACTTCTATTACCAGTTGAGATTAAGGCAAATAGCATAGAGGAGCATACCTAGATCGACGTAGACCGAGAGTCATGTTATCATGGTCAATATAATACAGGGTCACAGTGGAAAAGGGGACATCAGCAGCCGCGAGTTGGGCATCGGATGCCGGACTGGAAGAGGTGCCAGCGGTCGCGGTGGTCCTAGATGTTGGGGAGGATCGTCGGACTGAGGAGATGCTGGATGACGGCAGTGCCTTGTTGGCTGGGCGTTGCTGCGCATAGGAGCAGGATTTGGGAGACCTCGAGAGGATTGGAACATACCATATTTTCCAGTTGAATCTTAATCTGCTACGTTTCCTGCGTTGATGCAACAAAGAAGCTGATGGCGACATGGAGAGGCGACACGGAGAGACGGAGGGTGAGGGATAGCTAACGTAATACGGATTGGCATAGGTTATCTTTTTTTTTCTTTGACGGGATTGACATAGTCTATCTCTTATTCAAGGAATGGTATAGGCAGGTTGGTATGCGTACACGTGCATTCACTAATTTCTGTTTCTTTTCAGTTAATTAGATTAAATCCTAAAAAATAGATTAAATCTAGCCATTATAACTCGGTCCCATGAAATTAACGGTTCTGAATTTCTAATTAACATGATAATATCTTGAGAGTCTCTAATTAGTAGATAGAATCGAACACCAATCCTGCTTGTCACAATAGGTTGTACAATACATAGTTGATTGCATCTGAGATCAAATAAGAACCTCAATTGGAACAGATTGTACCTTACTGATGGGATGTGCTTGACGTGTGTTGCTGCGTGCGATAAATTGGTGCATGGACTGTTTACTGTTCATCTATACATATACGATGTAGCCGCAGCAGCGCCGGCGGCGGTGGGACATGGCAAGCAGCTCGTACACTCCTCTATACAATTTCTTTGTGTTGAGAACATATACATATAAAGCAAGCTAACTGGTTTCTATGTTCATGTGAACGCAATTTAGCTGGTCGATTCGGCCGCTGGCTAGACCCGTGGGCTTGACGGTTGACCATGTTATAGACGCCTGTGGTATTTTGTCATTTATACAATTTCTTTGGAAGACCATACGTGACATGGACTTTTTTTGATCATTATTATAATCTGGTCTAGCTGATAAATGACTCTTTATAAGACTGATAGGTGACACGGGATTCTATCCTTAATCTCAGCCGTTGTAATTAGGTCCTGCTAGATTAGCGTCTCCTAATTTATGATTAACGTAGTAATTTCTAGGATTTATCTACACCATAATAATTCGGCCTCACCAGATTAACGACTCTTAATTTCTAATTAATGTAGGAATTTCTTGGAAGTACCTAATTAGTAGAGGTATAGATAGATGGCCGACTAGCATATTTCTTTCTCTTCACCCTTTCATAGCTTTATTTTATTCCCTGTTTATTCTAGGACCGTACTAACAAGCTACTGTTCCCTTTTTTAGAGAAATGTGTGGACACTTCTTTTCCCGCCCCATGTGGACTCTTCCTTCCTTTTCCTCATATATGCACGCATGCTGAAAAGACAAAACTGATGATGTCTGTTTAGATTCTTTTCAGTTTCGAGAAAATAAAATTTGTAGCTCAAATCGTTAGTCAGATTAAAAATTCATTTTCACCCATTAAATCCACCGTGACAAAATCTTTGAAACTAGATCCTATTTTAATATATTCTGACTATTATTTTAGGGTCCAAAGTTATCACGCATGTGCTATGTAAGTTATGACGTGTGCAATAACTTACATTAGTGTCTACGTAGAGGTCACCGGGACATAAAAAATGGTTCTTCTAATCTTCTCCCACATGCACACACATGCATGCATTAGAGGACAAAATCCAATGTTATACTAGATTCTCGCCCATTATGGAAATTCAAAATATTTTTAGTTCAAACCGTTAGTCCGATTCAAAATATGTTTTCATCATTAAATCTATTGCAATGAGATCTTTGAAACTACATCCCATGCTGGTGTGCTCCAATGACTTTTTGGGGTCCAAACTTACTACGTCCGGGCTACGTAAATTACCACGCCTGTGATGCATAAGTTACAATATTGTTTACACAGAAGTTTCCGGGGCATTAAGAAGTGAACTTTTTGCAACTTTTGGATGGTAGTTATCACCCGGTACTACAAGAAGCACGGTAACTTCAGCACTAGCAGTCTGATAACTATAGCATGAGCAGCATGGTAACTTCAGCGTGAGCAGCCTGGTGAATTTGGCATGAGTAGCCTGGTAAGTTCACATTAACAATGTTGGTATAACTATGACACACATTCCTGGTAATTATAACAAAATTTTAAATAAAAAATACTAACCTTTTTGTCATAGTAAAACTAATGGTTAAATAACATGGTGTATATTTTATAGTACAAGATAGGGGTAGATTAGGAGAGTTAGCCACCGAGGCGAGCTCCCTTTTTTCTTAGTAAGAACGGTAACAAAAAGAATCGGCATAGATATATTTAGGAGTTAGCACTCGTCGATACATGCACGACGTGTGAGGTAGGGAAAAAATAATAATTGTTTGTAGCAAGTAACTGAAGGAGATAACTTCAACATAATAGCGGCGAGCATAATCACAACACAGAGCTTGCGTAGTTGTTTGTCGGGGATGGGCCTCATCCTTCGGGTTCATGTGTCTATAAACAGAACATTCACCATTTACTTTTCTTGTTTATTTTATCAGAAGTGCTAGCCGTTGGCTGGACGGGCCAAGCCCCAGATCGGTCACCTCCCTAGCCATTGGTTATGAATTAAGTCTAAATTTGAGACAACCAATTGTCGCAACCAAAAGAAATCATATGCCCAAGAAGCATCTCTGTGTTTGGACCAACATCTGAAGTAGACATTTAGAGTCACCACAACATGTTGCATGTTGTATGCAAGAAAGCACACACAAACTTGATGCGTGTCAAAACACCCTTCACGTGCATTTTTCAAGTCATAAAAATCTGTTCATTGATTTTTGCTATTTTTATCTGCCAAGAAAGCATGCCTGATATTTTGCAAGCAACTATTTTCCATGATTTTCTTACTTGCAAACAACACCTAATCAAGCGAGTTATATTGCCCCATGTGTGAGTGTTTCGCTCGCTATTCAACATTTATATAAGCGACAAATAGGATCTCTCGGTGACGGCCGCGACTAACTCCCACACTTGACTAGTCTTGATCGTAAAAAATGTCCAGGGAAACAAGTTAGTGTTTGCCGAAGATGGAAGAAGCGCAGCCACTGCCGAAATCGACCTGGTTCCCGTTGCCTCCATCCTTTGTTTTGACGTTATGAGGTGAGGAGGGGAATTGTTCGGTTGCTCTCTAAAACATTTTTTGCGGAGTATTCCTGAAATCTTTTATTGCTACTCAAGTTCATATAGTATGATTATCGGTGTTGCTACTCTATCTAATTGCAATGTCTTTGTTGGAGCCTTGGGAGAATTTGGTCTTCACAAAAAATTATCAAAGAAAAGATGCATCGGAGAGATTTTTCACAGTATTTATTAGTTTTACGAGTTATTTTGTGATTTATTTAGATCTTTATCCAAAACATGATGCCTATAGGTTCTCGTGTTGAATAAGATTACATGTATTTAAAATAAAACCTGTAGTGACAGTGTAAAAACTAGGCCTTCGGATATATTTTTGTTTCTATGGGTCGGGCTTTCAATCATTCCTTTCCTCTTTCTTGTTGAAAACCACTAATCAACATATCACATCGACTAGCACAAATTAGAAAGTCATTTACAAGTTAGTCCCACTTAGATGTAATGGCTATTATGCTGAAGCTGGGTTTTTCGGAAAGATGGGTTGGCATTATTATGAACTTGGTGACAACTGTATGATTCTCAGTACAGTTTAATGGAAAGAAACTAGAGGATTTTACACCTTCACGTGGGATAAGACAAGGGGACCCGATATCTCCATACTTGTTCTTGCTAGCAGCAGAGGGCATGTCCTGCCTTTTAAGATCTAGAAGTGAGTCATCGAACCTGAGTGGTCTGCAAGTGGCGCCCTTGGCACCTTCGGTAAATCACTTATTATTTACTGATGACAGCTTGCTGTTTTTGAAGGCAAATGGTGTGGGGTTACCGAGGTGAACTTAGTCCTGGATATGTATTGCCAGGCGACGGAGCAGCGGATAAACTACAACAAGTCTTCTATCTATTTTAGCAAGGGTGTACCTGAGAGCACACACCTAGAAATAAAGACTTTGTTACAAGTACCAAATGAAACACTCAATGAGAAATATTTGGGAATGCCTTCTAACATTGGAAGTTCAAAGAATGGGGCTTTTAAATACCTCAAGGATCGACTCTGGAGCAAAGTGCGGGGATGGATTGAAAATACAATGTCTGCAGCAGGCAAGGAGGTACTGGTAAATGCCGTTGCTCAAGCGGTCCCAGTGTTCTCTATGTCATGTTTCAAACTTCCTCGAGGCCTCTGCGAGCACTTAAATATGTTGATCCGGAAATTCTGGTGGCAACCCAAAGGTATGGGAGGTCTTGGTTTTAAGGATTTTGAACTGTTTAACATGGCAATGCTAGCCAAGCAGGCCTGGCAATTGCTACAGTCTCCGTACTCATTGAGTGCACGACTATTGAAGAGTGTATACTATCCAAATTTTTCAGTACTAGAAACAATGTTAGGGGGGCATCCCAGCCAAGTTTGGCGAGCCATGATCGAAGGGAGGGATACCTTGAAGCTGGGCTTGATCAAGCGGATTGGGAATGGCTCCTCAACAAAAATATGGGACGACAACTAGCTTCCAAGGGAGGAGATGAAGAGGCCTTACGGGAGTGTCAGTCACAATCCCCCGGAGTTTGTGTCCAAACTCATCGACCAGACCGCAGCACGCTGGGACGCACAGAGGATATCAATGGTGTTCATGCCTATAGATGCTCGTGTAATTCTGGGAATCCCTCTCTATACAAGAAATATGTCGGACTTTTGGAGTTGGCATCACGAGAAGAACGGTCTGTTCTCCGTTAGGTCAGCATACAGAATGCTCGTCGCAACGAGATCAAGAAGGAAAGCTTGGCTGGAGAATAGAGTGGGCACATCAAGTGCGGCAGGGGACGAACGTGCCTGGAAGAAGTTATGAAAAACACAAGTACCAGGAAAGGTAAGGACCTTTCTTTGGCGGCTATCAAAACACTTAATCCCAACTAATGATGTCCGAGCTCGTAGACATATGACAGATTCCAGTGCATGTGGATTGTGTGGAGCCCATGATTCTTGGAGACACTCTTTGCTGGAGTGTACAATGTCACCGTGCACATGGACCCTAGTTAACGAGGAGCTAGCCCAAACAATGGCAATAGTCACTGAACCGAGTGCAAAGCAATGGCTCTTCACATTGATGGAACTTCTCTCACATGAGGATTTTGTAAAGCTTTTGGTAACTCTATGGGCTTTGGGCAGCTCGATGCAAAGTGATACATGAAAGGATTTTTCAAAGCCCGCAGACGGTCAATTCTTTTGTCAATAGTTTCATTGCCGAGCTTGATGTTATCAGTGGAAAACAAGAGCGGGTGTCTCATGTTGGAACAGGGGGAAATATACCTACTGGAAGACCAAGAGCTTCTCCTCTGGGAAATGCAAAAATCAACGTAGATGCGGGGACTCGACGTGAAAGGGGAACTGCGGTTGCTGTGTGCAGGGATAACACAGGCGCATACTTGGGTAGCTCTGCACTGGTCATTGACGGATTAGATGATCCAAACGGCTCTTGAAGAATAGCATGTCGTGAAGGTATGGCACTAGCGGCAGATCTTCACATAAACCAGTTTGTCATTGCCTCGGATGCACAAGAAGTGGTGAGAGCAATCACCAAGGGCAGCTTAGGCACCTATGGGGCAATTATCACTAGTAGAAAAACCCCTATTAGTCCTGGTTGGTGAGGACCTTTTGTCAACCGGGACTAAAGGGTCGTTACTAATGCCTCCCCCCTTTAGTCCCGGTTCTAACACGAACCGGGACAGATGAGCCTCCACGTGGCCGGTGCGCCGAGCCCAGGCAGGAGGGTCTTTGGTCCCGGTTGGTGGCACCAACCGGGACCAAAAGGCATCCACGCGTCAGCATTTCAGTGGCTGGGGTTTGTTTTTTTTTTGAAGGGGGAGGAGGGGGGTTGGGGGTTTTGGGGGGTTAATTTAGGTGTTTCATATATTGTGTTAGTTAATTAATAGAGAGAAGAGTCCACTCTTATGTCCGTGCTTGGTCGATGGTACGTACTGTACATAGAGAGGCCCTCGACACGCTAGCTAGTAAGAAAATGAAGGGAACCATTAAGTACAGAAGTTCGTCATGCATACCGAGAGAAGTGATCGATTGACCTCTCCTTCTCCGAGAGATTGGTCGAACAACAAGTTTTCGTATTATCTATCCGACGCTACTGGCTAGCTACATACATATACAATATGTAAGATCTCTTACAATCCGCTAGCAATTGAAATCAACTTCCACATGGTATTCTTCGCCTTATTGATGACGTGGTCAAGAAAGAATCCCGCCAATTTCTCTTGAATTGCTTTCATGCGATCTTGTTCTAGGAGTTCATTCCGCATCTGCCACGTCTAATTTGAAGAAGGGGATTAATTAATACATATATATGAATGAAACTCAGCAGAAATGATGGTGTAATAAAATGAAATGGTGAATACTATTGCTCACGTACTTCATATTATCTTTTAGAGTAGCCCAGCTTATTTTCCAAAGTCGCGTTGTAGATGAACTCGCACATGTAGTATCCACAAAAATTATTCCCTTGTTCCTGCCACAAGCACTTTACGAGAAATAGAGGTCAACCAAACTGATAATGAAGCATTATAAATGACATTGATGAAAGTATAGCTATAGAATCAACGGGAAATGCGTGCAACTAGCTAGCCAGTAGTACTTACTTTCGGGTATGTATATCGCAGCTCCTTCGGCAGTCCCGGAGCTTCTGCGGTGAACTGTTTTCAAACCCTGCAAGACAAAGAAAATAATTATTATTACTTGAGATATCAGGAAATAAACAAAAAGTTGCCGATATGGTGCGATAATGATTGATTGAACTTACTTGTTGAGCATTTTAGTCATGTCCGCATAGGTTTCGGGATCTTTTCGTCTCGAGTCTAAGACGGTTACTAGTCCCCGCTCAAACTTAATCTCCAGAAGAACATAATGAAAGCTGTGCACGCATGCATAACTCATCAATTACATTACTATAAACTCACTCGAGTAATAAGGGAAACCGAATATGCACACGACAGTAACACTCACTCGAAGTTGTAAGGAAAGAGTATGGTATCTTTGTTTTGATTTTTTATCAACTATTGTAGCAAGTTGGCCTCGGCCTCTTCGGGCGTCTTTTTAACCTGAATTTCATCTATGATATTTGTGTTAATGAACCCAATATCATATATTTCTTGTTTTCTGCACTCGACGATCTTCAATCTGCATAATATAGTGAGGATAATTAATTATAAATACATGCAATTAAAAAGCTGAGCTATATATATATATATATATATATATATATATATATATATATATATATATATATATAGGACAAATGTTTCCTACAAGCAGTGGTAGTTACCACCACTTGTGTTTTGTATGTTGTATGTAGTATCTGTCCAAACCGAGAGTATGTACGTGTAGTATGTAGTATATAACAATGATTAGGTAGTATATATACTAATTTTTAGGTAGTATGTATCATTTTTTAAGTATGCTGTTTTTTACGTACAAATATATACGTATTTCACAAATATAATAAAAACTATGGGTTCATATGCAATTTTTTCATGGAACTTGTTTTGAAATATCTTAGATATAGTATACGAACATATTTTAAATAATAAAATAGTATATATAGTACCACATGATAGTATATGAGACATATGGGGTAACTACCACTGGGTGGTAGGATGGATTTTTCCTATATATATATATATATATATATATATATATATATATATATATATATATATATATATAGACACACACACACTATTCTGATCACGTGATCAGAATAATATTCTGATCACAACATGAACTTCCCGAATAACGCGCCTGACCTTCCATGAGTACTAGGTTGAACTTCCGCCAACATTGTCCTAATGGGGCTTGCGATATACCGTTGGAAAGCTATGGACACCAGTATCATGACCCAACTTAAATTTTTGGCAAAATGTAAGCGGTTTAAAAGCAGTTTTGAAAACCGTTTTTTCTTCACATAAAAAACGTGAATAGCATTTTCGATCGCATTTCTAAACCGTTTATTGAAACGGGGCATATAATATGGCGTTGAAAAGCTGCTGCAAAACCGCTACTTTCACATGTTGAAAGTTTTCTCTAATTATCTATGGTTAAAGAGTAATTTGAAAAAACGTAAAATTTCGCAAACAGAACAGCCGAGTTTGTATTTTCAACGTCATTTCTAAACCGCTAGTCCAATTGAGGCATATGATATGGCGTTGGAAAGCTTATGAAAATGCGCTACTCTTTCATTTTGAAAGTTTCTTCTAATTTTGAACGGTTTAAAAGTAATTTAGAAAACGGTACAAGTCCTACCAATTTCGTATTTTCAAGCTAACTTTTTAACCATGCGTCCGAATGCAACAAATTATATGGCGTTGGAAAGCTTGAACAAATGCAAAAATTTTGGTATGTATTATTTCTCCCAATTCTATATGATTTTAAGTCATTTTAGAAAATGGCGAAAAACGTATTTTCGCCGTATTTTCTACAAACTTTATCGGAATGGCGCAAATAATAAACCCCTGAAAAGCTACAGAAAATGTGAAACTTTTTCATGTTGACAGTTTTCTCTAATTCCTAGTCGTTTTCAAGTAATTTGAAAAACGGCGAGATCATTCGTTCTGCCTTTATCATGAAACAGATTCGCCAAAAATGCATCGCGTGAAGTACCTGAACTTCTCGGTATGAAACCTAGAACTTCACTCTGTTTTTCACGTGCTTTTTTTTCCTCGTATATCTCTATCCACTACTTCCAGCTCTACATCCACTCACCCGAATATTAAATTCATTCAGCATAGTAGTTGAACTTAATGTTATTTTCACGTTTAACTTCAGTGACGTATTTTTGTTTGTACACGCGCCTAAACTTCCCTCTGTATGAATCCGACCTTCGGGCTATCTTTGCAACCGTGGCTTCCTTCGTGAATTATTCTGGTTAGTAGTGTTCTATATGATGTTAGTGTAATCCAGAAATGCTTTTTAGCAACTAAATACCGGTTTTAAATAGAAATCTCGCTCGCTGGCGGATTTTGCTCTCGGGTCGTGATGAAATTGCGTTTTTTGCAATTTTACTGCCTGATTTGTTCGACCTGAACTTCCCCTAGTGCTAGGTTGAACTTCCGTCAACATTGCCCAAATGGGGCTTGCGATATACCGTTGGAAAGCTATGGACACCAGTATCATGACCCAACTTAAAATTTTGGCAAAATGGAAGTGGTTTAAGAGCAGTTTTGAAAATCGTTTTTTTCTTCATACAAAAAACGTGAATCGTATTTTCGATCGCATTTCTAAACCGTTTATCGGAATGAGGCAAATAATATGGCATTGGAAAGCTGCTGTAAAACCGCTCCTTCCACATGCTGAAAGTTTTTTCTAATTCCCTATGGTTAAAGAGTAATGTGGAAATCGTAAAATTTCGCAAACCGAACAACCAAGTTCGTATTTTCGTTGCCATTTCTAAACTCCTAATCCAATTGAGACAAATGATACCGCGTTGGAAAGCTTATGAAAATGCGTTTTTTTATCATGTTGGAAGTTTTTTCTAATTTTGAATGGTTTAAGAGTAATTTAGAAAACGGTACAAGTTCTACCAAGTTTGTATTTTCGATATTTTTTTTAATCATACGTCCGAACATAGCAACTGATATGGCGTTGGAAAGCCTGAACAAATGCGAAACTTTTTGGTATATATTGTTTCTCCAAATTCATTATAGTTTTACGTTGATTTTGAAAATGGCTAAAAACGTATTTTCACTATAACTTCTAAAAACTTTATCGGAACGGGGCAAATAATATACTGTTGAAAAGCTACAAAAAATGTGAAACTTTTTCATGTTGATGGTTTTCTCTTAATCCCAGCCATTTTCAAGTAATTTCAGAAACGGCGAGGTCACTCGTTCTGCCTTTATGGCGAAACAGATTCGTCGAAAATGCATTGCGTGAAGTACTTGAACTACCGTGGCAGTTCTGCCTGAACTTCACTCTGTTTATCACGTGCTTTTTTGGCTCGCAGCTCTCCACCCACTCACTGGAATTGAGCAAGTGATATACCGATGGAAAGCTGTTGTAAACACGCAACTTTCCCGTGTTGATCATTTTTTCATACTCGCGACGGTTTTAAAAGTATTTCATCCAAAATTCATTCAGTGTAGTAATTTAACTTCCTGCTGTTTTCACGTTGAACTTCTTGCTGTTTTCACTCTGACGTATTTTTAATAACGATGAAAATCTGAGTTTTCTATAATCATCGAATTTCTTCATCTTTTTAATATGGCCTTATTGGATTTATTTCTTAATCATTTTTTATGAATAAAAATATTTTAAGACACCAAAACAACATTTTTGTGTGTGTTTTTGCATTGGTTTGCACATCAAACCGCGTCATCTTTTGAAATTGAACTTCTCCTTTTTATTTTTATTTTCTTTCAACATTGTTTAGCATGTTGAACCACGTCATCTTTGGAAATTGAACTTCTCCTTTTTTTGTTTTCTTTCAACATTGGGTTGCACGTCGAACCTGCTTCATTTTTAGAAATTGAACTTCTCATTTTCTTTTTGTTTTCTTTCAACATTGGTTTACACGCTGAACCGCGTCATCTTTAGAAATTGAACTTCTACCTTTTTGTATTCTTACATGTTTTACCTTGCATGTTTAAATTTATTTTGAACTTGCTGAGATAACACACTTGACCTTCTCGAACACAACATTTTGACCTTCGCAACATAAATTAAAGCCAAACTTTTGACCTGCAGAGCATGTATAATTTTCTCCACTTTTTCAAGAATAAGCGCTGAATCGCCCTGTTAGTTTGACTTGAACTTCTGCTGCACATGAATAAGCTGTTGAAAACACGCAACTTTCCTACTCCGTTATTTAAATTTGAACTTCTAGTTTTTTCAGAAACGGGATTTTTAAAAAACTTTTTTACTTGTTACTTTTATTCTAATTTGAACTTCTAGATTTTTATAACAGGAGATCATGATTTCTGCATTCATCGCGAATGAAAATGCACTGCATGAATTAGTTGAACTTCTCGGGCATGTCTGTTTGAATTTCACTCTTTTTTTGATGTGTTGTTTTTAGCCCGTAACTCCCAAATCACTTACCGGAATTGAGCAAATGATATACCGATGGGAAGCTATTGAAAACAGCCAACTTTTTCGTGTTGATCAGTTTTTCATACTCGCGACTATTTAAAATATTTTTTAATGCGTAAAAATGTGTTTTTAACGATATACATAAAACTTTTAAACCATTCATCGGAATATAGCATATAATATACCACCGAAAAGCTTGTGAATAGGAGCACCTTTTTCATGTAGATAGACGTTACAATTTTTTGTCGTTTGAGAGCAGTTTTAAAAATGAAAAAACGTCGTTTCCCCTCCTGTTTTTTACATGTATTTGTAGGTCGGACGTCTCGCACTAGAGATCTTGAACTTCACCGAGAGGAGCACATGAACTTCTTGCAGCAAACCATTATAAGCTTTTTGTATTCTATTCTTATATTCCTATCTGAAACGCATTTCGTATAGTAGTTAAACTTCCCGCCGTTCTCAACTTGAACTTCTGTCACATATTTTTGTTCAACCTCTCTCACAAGAATTTTTAAACTTTCTCGGGTCGAGCACTTGAACTTCTAGCAAAAAAAAAATTATCCTTTGCTTTTTCAATTTTTTTCATACAAAATGCTCACCATGTAGTACATGAAATTCTCGCAGTCATTAGTCGGTTACGTGAAAATATCTAAGTTTTTTATAGACATTGGACCGCTCTACCTTTTTTATTCGAACTTCATTGTGTATTTTTTGAAATGTGAAAATTCGAGGTTCTTTGTTATTTGAAATTGAACTCATTGGTTTTATTCTTTAGTAACTAGAAAAATCCATTTTTTTCAAATAAATATCAAACTGCTCCACTTTTTCCAATTGAACTTCTTGGTTTTATTCTCTAGTAACCTGAAAACCTGAGTTTATTTATATACATTAAAGTACTCCATTTTTCAAAACTGAACTTCTTGGTTTTAATCTTTAGCATTGGGAAAAATCTTACTTTTTATAAACATTAAAGAACTTCATTTAAAAAAAATTGGACTTATTAGTGTTATTCATTAGTAAGAGGAAAAGTCCTAGTTATTTAATAAACTCGAAGTACTCAATTATTTAAAATTGAACTTCTAGGTCCTATTTTTAACAAAACAAAATCTGTTTTTATAAACTTTTCGAGCTTCTCGATTTTTTTCAAGTTGACCTTCTTAATATTGTAATAAATATTGAACTTCTCCATTATTTAAATTTGAAACTCTAGTTTGTTTTCTTCAAATGGGGAAAATACTATTTTTTGTATATTTTTTAACTGGTCTGCTTTTTTATTTGAACTTCTTCGTTTATTTTTATTAAAGGTGAAAATCCTTGTTTTATAATTAACAAAGAACTTCTCCGCTATTTCAATTTGAACTTCTATTTTTTTAAACAAGTGTTCAATTTGTGCATGTTCTCATATTTTTTACTGTTCACTTTAGTTACATGATGATGTTTGACAATGGAACATTTTTGGTAAAACCCTGGATTCACAAGGTTCACTTGTCAATTGATATTTTTCATGTGTTGAACTCTCTTTCCGAACTCACAATGGAAAATAACAGAGAAAAATGTTATGTTATCGTAGGCATTACAATGAACACCTATAGAGCATCCAAATCTAAACTGCACACAAGCAGCAGCCCGTGATAGTGAGTACAAGTAGTCCACTGGTAATACTAGTAGCAGCAACTTGTGCTTTGACGCCTGCAACTCGTGCTCTTTTTTGTTTTGCAATTTTTTCTGAAGCATCTCTGAAATTGTAACCAACATATGAAAACCCCACTTTTTAACCCACACTGACACTATTGAACTTCAGAAAAGCAGTGTAGAACTAGAACAAGACAACACAATTTAACTAACTGAATAATGGGGGGAGATAGCAGAAGGACGTATGTTGTTTCCCATGCTAGTGAAACCTTGGTCATTCAGTCAATGCTAAAGTAGATCTGGAAGAACGCACACACAAAAAGACGTACAGTCATACACATATATGTGGAGAGAGAAATTATATGTGCACACACTTAGTAATAGACGAAGCTTCCTGGAAGTACTACATGAACTTCTCTGTACAGATTTTCTTTCTCATGTTCACATGCACATCAGTTTTGCAATACAAAAGTTTAGGAGAATACAGTTGGGGAAACACTCTACAGAATGTGTACTGAAACATCATGCTAGGAAGTAGATTCTTTTGGTGAAGTTTTCGCAACAAATTATAACTCTATGTGCAGGTCTAAAGACCATCACGAGTTCTTTTCCGTCCCAGCAGTGAATCGGCCTAGTCAGCATCCCCACCAATAGGGATTTCGCTGCAGAGTTCCAAATTGCAGAATGACAAAATCAATCAACCTAGAACTTCCTCTGTGTTGTTGTTGCATCTCCTACAGAACAAATCAAAACTGCTCTACTCTCAACCTAATGGAGCCCGATCATCATTTGTGCCCATAATACAGATAAAAAACAAAGCCAGTTAGCCTCATAGTAGCGAGCCATACAGCAGAGTTGAACAGCCTAATGTGGCAGCGCTGACTGGCTTGGACACAGCGGACGTCAAAGCGGTAGTTGGAGAAGGCGGATGGGGAACTACACAAGCTCCATCCAAGAGGCTCTACGATGGCGTCTGTATCGTTCCACTAGCACGGCGGTTTGGAGGTCAAGCACGGCTCTGTGGCTGACCGGGAGCAACCTTTCTCGCGTGATGCGATGGACGGTGGAGACATGGAGGCCGGACGCAGGTGGCAGCGCGGTACAGATTTGGTGGCAACAACAGGTGTGGGTAGAGGTTGCTGGGGAGGATTTGACGAGCCTCGTTGGCAGTTCTACTGTCTCGTGCACTGAAGTTCAATCACCCCGGCATTGTCGCTCCAGTGGGGAGCTGCCGATGCGGAGAAACTACCTCAGCAAGTTCAAGTCGTCCGTCGCGAGAAGAACACCCTGTGCGTGCTGGTGGCCGGAGTGGCGTGATGATGTGGTGGCATGGAGCTTCAATCAAAGGGGGCACAAAAGGAGGGATGGGACACAGAAGGGGGATGGCGCACCTTGCCGGAGATGGAGGGGTTGGAGCAGCTGATCCATGGATGCACCTTCCTCCGGGAAGGTCAAGGTGGCCCTTGGGTGAAGGTCGATGTGGCAGGCCAGGACGGGCGGGGGTGGCGGATCCCGACGGTGTGCGGCGGCGGCCAGCATCAGCTCCAGCAAGGAAGAAGGGCATGCGTGGATCAGAGGCGATGGGGCAGGGGAGATCCACCATGGCGGAGGCTTGGGAGGGTTCTCTCCAGGGAAGTGGCGAGAGGAGGAACACGGGGGGTTGCCGAATAGCTTCGCCGGTGGGATCTGATAGGAAGTGGATGCGCCTGGTGTTTCCAGTGGCGCCCTAGATTTCCGGTGGTCGGCGGAGGCGGATGGAGATGTGTCGGAGCGGTAAGATTCTTTCGGCATCAATGTGCTTTTGGAATCTTCCTATGAAACAAATAACATTCTGGAACAGTTTAGAGAATCCATAAAATACTAGTGTGTTCAATTGGAAGTGGGGGGGGCGGAGGTGCTTCAGGGCCGGGGTAGGTGGCGGCGAGAAGCACGCCGGGGCCGAGGGGCCGGCGGCGGGAGGCCCGCCGGAACCAGGGAGACGGCGACAGGAGGTTCGTTGGGAAGGATCAGGGAGGATGCGGATGGAAGGTGAGCAACGGGAGTGGATTAGGTGGGCTTAGAGGGGAACACAATTTTTTTTCTTTTGGAAGTTCAGGTGGGCTGTTTTTCGACATCCAGGAACACCTCATCGCTCCCTATACAGCGGGTTGTGATCAGAATAACTATTCTGATCCCAGGATTAGAATAGTACTTACAGACAGTAGTAAAAGATCGTTAATTTATCGAGGGCCTTTTGATTGAAGAACTCAAAGAACTCCTCAAATGGAACAGACAACATATCAGTTCCAACGAGGTCGTGCTCCTCTTTAATGTTTAGATACAAAGTATTCGTCCCCCAGACTCTCTGCAGGTTTTCATGTACCAATTATGGAATCTTCGCATCATCGTTGTTAAAGATTTTTCATCTTTGACGAGAGGCTTCCGCATCAGATTCGTGTTCGTCCACCTCCATGAAATCAGGAAGTTGATCGTCATGCAGGTAATCTGCAAGATTGACATAACTGGCCACCGTCCCCGGAGCATTAGCGACGATGTCACCGCTAGACACATTGAGCGGGGGGTTCGCCGAGGTGGGCAATTTTTTCGCAGCTGCTCGTTCTTTTGACATTTGATGTCTGAAAGTACTTCCCGACCGCTCCGCTTCGAGATATGTCTGTTCAGTAATGCACTCATAGTTGGTTCTCGGCGGAGACTTTGGTGGTTTCATCAGGGCATCGATAGTACGCTTTTCTTTCACCGGATCTACCTTCTCCTCCGGAGGTGGATGTCTCTTTGCTTTCAACCCTTCAAAGAAATCGTCCACTTCGGCCTGCACGATCTTCGCGTTTTCCTCCTTGGTCTTCTTGTACGGTAACTTCTCTAGAGGCTTGAGAGAAGGATCGTATTTGTATTGCCTCCCGCCTCTGCTGGCTGTACTGCTAGACGCCGGAGCAGATGGAGCGGCTGCGGCGTCTGTCTTCTTTCGTGCTTGCTTACGGGGCGGAGGAGAAGGACTACGACGCGCCGGAGCAGCCGGGGCGGCGGCGGGTCTCTTCCGCCCTTGCTGGCGAGGAGGAGAAGGAGGAGGTTGCTGGCTGCTCGGGCGCGCCGGCGCAGGCGGAGAAGGAGGCGGAGTGCCGCCACGCGCCGCAGAAGGAGGCTCAGTGCCCTGATCGTCACTCGCCGGAGGAGGAGGTGGTGGAGGAGGCGGAGTGCCCTGACTCACCGGAGGAGGAGGAGGAGGCATCCAGTTCGGAAGCTTGATGAACTCCTTCCGCCATAGGCATGGAGTCTTCAGAGCAGAACCCAGCCGAGTCTCCCCTTCACCGGTAGGGTGGTCAAGCTGGAGGTCCTCAAATCCCTCCGTTATTTCATCCACCGTCACCCTAGCATATCCTTCTGGAATCGGACGACAGTGAAAAGTTGCGCCGGGTTCAGAAGGTCGAACTTGGCCGACAGCCGCCTTGACTATGAAGTTCTGCCATTGCGTCATAAGGTGGCAATTTTGAGCCTCCGTGATAAAATCCACGGGGTAGCTAGCAGGAGCCGTCAAGACATGCTCTGGCTGAAGCAGCTCGGTGGAAGCCACTCTGCTTCTCCGCTGAGATGGCGGGGTAGCTTCGGGGGAAGCTTCGGCAGGTCGTTTGCTGCGATCTGCTTCCCGTTCCTCTAGCCCTTGTACCCTTTCGTGCAGCGCCTGCAGTTGGCTCTGCTCCAGTTTCTTCCTCCTCTCCTGGGTTTTGTAACCCCCTGCGTTCGGAAAACCAACCTTCCACGGAATGGAGCCTGGCGTGCCTCGTGTCCGTCCAGGCTGCTCAGGATTCCCGAGGGCCATTGTGAGCTCGTCCTTCTCCCTGTCTGGAATGAACGTCCCTTGCTGTGCTGCATCGATATAGTGCCGAAGCCTGTTGACTGGTATTTTCAGTTGCTCGTCCGTCCAACGGCACTTCCCTGATACAGGGTCCAAGGTTCCGCCAGCCCCGAAGAACCAAGTCCAGCAATGGTCTGGCCAGTTCATTATCTCTGGTTCGATCCCTTTATCAAGCAGATCATTCTCAGCCTTGGACCACTTAGGTCGGGCTTTGAGGTAGCCACCTGACCCCGTGCGATGGTGAAACTTCTTCTTCGCAGCATTTTGCTTGTTTGTCGCCGACATCTTCTTACTCTTTTTTGATGTCTTGTGGGCCACAAATGCGGGACAGTGATCTCTGATCTTCTCATATTTGCCGATGAATTCTGGTGTCTCTTCTTTGTCAACAAACTTGTTCATCTCTTTCCTCCACCTCCTGAATAGGCCTGCCACATTCTTAAGAGCACAAGACTTGATTAATTGCTCTTTAACTGGCTTCTCCGGATCCTCCTCTGGCGATAGGGTAAAATTTGCCTTCAGCTCAGTCCAAAGATCATCTTTCTGCATATCATTGACATAAGACACCTCAGGGTCTTCCTCCTTAGGCTTATACCATTGGTGGATGCTGGTCGGGATCTTGTCCCTAACAAGAACCCCGCACTGAGCAGCAGATGCGTTCTTTCTCCGGATGGGTTCAATCGGTTCGCCGTCGCGCGCGATTCCTGTGATCTCAAACCTTTCATCCGAGCTCAACTTTTTCTTCGGGCCTCGTCTATTTACCGAAGTTGTGCTTGATCCGAAGGGCTAGAAAAAAGAAGAACGACGAGAGTTAATTAATATGTGTACATATACCAAAACAATGAATGCATCCATTAACTAGTCAGCACGGGCTTAACTAATATATATATCGACACGACATACGTACATGAAAATAATATTATCGGGGAGGGGGTATATCGACCCCCCCACGTCCTTCTTAATATCACTTAGCAACTTTTGCAACGATAGGGAAGCACTACAGGAATCAGCTACTTTGCCGTCTGCCACGGCGGACGGCAAAGGCATGAATGGCGGACGGCAAAGGTCTTTGCCGTCCGCCACGGACGGCAAAAGTAGACGGCAAAGAAAGGTCCGGTAAAGAGCTACTTTGCCGTCTGCTTTTGGTGGCTGACGGCAAAGGGGCCTTTGCCATCAGCAGCGGACGGCAAAGAACACAGACGGCAAAAATTTCGCTGTTAGTCTGTTAGGTGGCTAACGGGAGGCTTTGCCGTCAGCCTCCTACAATCACAGACGGCAAATAAGTTTGTTTGTTTATTAAAAAATAAACAGTCCAAGTGCAGAGGCCATAAATAAACACGACATTATCCATCCACACTTTGTTCCAAGAATCGAAGATGAACGGACAAATTTCACAATACAAAATTACAATATTTACACAGAATACATCATCCACGAATGGACAAATTTCACAATACGAACACGACATTATCCATCCACACTTTGTTCCAAGAACGAACGGACTCCTCTGTGCCCGTGGTCGCCGGAGCAACTAGCAGTCGCGCCCTCTCACTTCTCCTCGAGGCCGGGGCCAGGGTTCGAGGCCGGCGGAGGCCGGCGGGGCTGACGGAGCCGGGGCCGATGGAGGCCGACAGGGGAGACGGGGTGCAGAGGGCCGCCATGGTCGACGAGCGACGAGACGCGGAGGTAGGCGGGGCGACGGGCGATGGGGCCGGGGCAGGCGTAGATGGCGGCCAACGAGGTGGTGGCGGGCGCCCGGGCCGATGGAGGCGGCGGGGCGACGGCGACGTGGCGGGGCCGGCGGTGAAGGGGGAAGTGGACGCGGCCGGTGGAAGAGGTGGTGGCCGGGAGGCTGGATCCGGCGGGCGAGGTGTTGGCCGGCAAGGCCGGGGGTCAAGGCGGTGGCGGGCGCCGGCAGGCCGGTGTGCCGATTTGGATCGAGAAGGAGAGAAAGGAGAGAGAGATGTGGTGGGGTGAGGTTGGGATAAGGGACAGAGAGAGAGACGTGGTGGGGTGAGGTGGGACGTGGTGGGGTGATGCTGCCTCGGGGCATGTGCATCGTGGGTGCGTGCGTGGGTGTGCGTCCGATGGGGTGTGGGTGGGGATGCCAAGTCATCGATCCGCATGATCGATCTGGGTGTTGTGCTTCTTCTTTGCCGTCCGCCCCGGCTTTGCCGTCCGCTTTTTGTTTATCTTTGCCGTCTGCTGCGGACGGCAAAGAGGGGGGACGTTAAGTTTTTTCGTTAGTGGGTGCCACCTCCCTCTTTGCCGCCACCGGTGACGGCAAAGAAATGGCGGATGGCAAAGACCTTCTTTGCCGTCTGCCAGTTTTTTGCCGTCCGCTTCTTGGTAGCTGATGGCAAAGACCTTCTTTGCCGTCCGCTAGCTGACGGCAAAGAACTGGCAGACGGCAAATTCCCTGATTCCAGTAGTGAAGGGGTCCTCCCGTGGTCTAAACTCCGTCTATGCACGATAGAAAATTCTGAAAAAATACATCTATGATTCCTCGACGTTCCCGCCTCTCTCATAAACAAAAAAAAATCTATGTATAAAAAAACATCATGTTCTATGAACAAAAACACATCATATTTCATCCACATCCGTGCATACATCATATATGTGATCATCTATGAAAAAAACATCATATTCTATAAACAAATCATCACATATACATATGAACAAAAACAATTATGATAACAATCATATATATCATCATATATATATATAAACAAGCATATATATGAAAAAAACAAGCATATATATGAAAAAAAATGCTAGGGAGGGCGCCGGCTGGACCAAGGTGAGGAGGACCGTAGGGTCGGCGGCGAGGATGGCGACGGGGCAATGGGCGTGCAATCGGGGCAGGGGGCGACGTCGACGAAGGGCGAGGCAGGGGCGACGGCGACGACGTATGGGGGCAGGCCGGGAGGCCTTGTCGGGGCAGGGCACGGCTGACAGTGATGGCGGTGAAGCGGTATGGCGTCAGCGGCCTTGGCGGCAACGACGACGACGAGGCAGGCGGCCAGCGTCGAAGCGGGCGTGCAGCGGCAATGACGACGGCGACAGCGGCAATGACGACTCGAAGCGGCAACAGCAATGACAATGGGGCAACTGGCGGCATCGGCGGCGTCGGCGGCAAGCGCAAGATGAGAGTGAAAATTTCCCAAGTGTGAACTTATATAGCAAAGTTTTAGTTCCGGTTCGGGGCACCACCCGGGACTAATACACCCTTTAGACCTGGTTGGTGCCACCAACCGGGACCAAAGGCCTCTTTTCAGCAGGCCAAAGGGCGGGAAGCGGCGACCTTTGGTCCCGGTTGGTGGCACGAACCGGGACTAAAGGGGGGGCATTGGTCCCGGTTGGTGCCACGAACAGGGACCAAAGGGTGGCATTAGTCCCGGTTCGTGGCACCAACCGGGACCAATGGCCTTGCACAGCGGCGTGGTGGTGGGAGTTTAGTCCCACCTGGCTAGTTGAGAGCGCCCCGCACCTGTTTATAAGCTTCGTTGCCTCTTCCCACTCAAACTCCTCTGAACTGCAGGCCTATGGGCCTAATCTAACACTGCTTTGCCTATGGGCCCGCTGGGCCTTCTGCGGGCCTGAATCCTGGCCCATGGTAGGGTTTCTAGTCGTATTCAGGCTGTGGGGGCCCAGTAGGAGGCACTTTTTTGTTTTTTTGTTTTCTTTACTTATTGTTGCTATTTTTATTTTTTTCCAGTTTTTTTGTTTTGTTTTCTGCATTATTTATTTTCTTTTGTTTTTTGCTTTATTTTTTAATTATTTTTTCTTTTAGTTTTAGGAAAATTATAAACTTTCTGTTAGTGCCATTAGTTTTCAAATTTGAAAACACTTTTTATGTTTTTTTGTTTTCTTTCTTGCTTCATTTATTTTATTTTGCTTCTACTTACAACAAAATACTTTTTGTTGCTATTTTTAATTTTTTCCAGTTTTTTTGTTTTGTTTTCTGCATTATTTATTTTATTTTGTTTTTTGCTTTATTTTTAATTCTGTTTTGCTTTTAGTTTTAAAAAAAATATAAACTTTCTGTTAGTGCCATTAGTTTATAAATTTGAAAACACTTTTTTTGTTTTTTTGTTTTTTGTTTTCTTTGTTGCTTTATTTATTTTATTTTGTTTCTACTTACAACAAAATACTTATTGTTGCTATTTTTTTTTTTTTCCAGATTTTTGTTTTGTTTTCTGCATTATTTATTTTCTTTTGTTTTTTGCTTTATTTTTAATTCTTTTTGGTTTTAGGTCAGCAAAATTATAAACTTTCTGTTAGTGCCATTAGTTTTCAAATTTGAATAGTTAAAATTTGAGTTCTTTGAAATTTGTGTGAATCACAAGTTTGTGATTAACTTTACTAGAAAAATGAACATAGATGCGCCTATAGATAAAATTCAACCTAAATTCATAATAAATTTTTATGAATTTCAGAGAAATTCACTATGAATTTAGGTCAAATTCCCTGTATAGGGGCATCTATTTTCACTTTGAGAGAAGCTCAACAGGGCAGAGAGGGACGGGCTTATAAACCGGTGTTAGCGCCCTTCGGTTGGCGAGGTGGGACTAAACTCTGATCGCAACGAGGACCAACCCTTTAGTCCCGGTTTGTGGCACAAACCGGGACTAATGGTCATGGGCCAGGGGCGAGGCGCATTGGGCCCGGTTCGTGCGTGGAACCGGAACCAAAAGGTCCAGACGAACCGGGACCAATGGCCCACGTGGCTGCCCTCTTGAGAGTGTTCTTGGTGAGAACATAGTTGACAAGGAGCGAACCGGGATTAATGGTATTACGAGGGCCGAACCATCTTATATTTACTAATTGGAGGCACCTTTTAAGATCTCTCATTAATCCACATCATCAAAATTAATTACACCGTTAGATTGTAGAATTAACGTACAGGATAAAAAGAAAAACTTACGTAACACAAATGTCTCCGTCTCACAAAAAGGACACCTGACACGTCCTAATATACAAAACAAATAAAGCTGATGAAAAAAGGAAAGCCTCCGTCCGTAAAAGGTCCAACGTAGAAAAGGGAAAGAAATCAAGATGACCTGACTGATTACCCGCACCTTTAAAGTTCTCTCCTATTCACTCTAAAAAAAAGGAGAGCCTCACGTCAAACAAAGGAAAGCCTCTATACGTCCAAAAAAGTCAAACGTAAAAAAGGAATAAAATCCACATGACCCGGTTGATTACCCAAGCCTTTCAAATTTTCTTATTTTTTAGATGAAGTTCTCTTATAATCGTATAATGCATATTCCACCCTAAAAAAAGGCATATGCCACGTCCAACATTAATGGTGTAAAGAACAGCACAAAAAAAATTAATGGTGTACAAAACAAATAAAGCATATATTCATTTACGTAGAAAAAAATGATCACGTGTAAAAAGAAAGAGTCCCAAAAGATTGCTATCCACGCATATGGCTCCTCTACTCCCTATCTCTCTCTTCCTGTAAACCATACAAAAAAAAGAAGAAAACCTCTTGGATACTAACGTCCTCCACAATCACGCGGGGATGGACGAGTTCGATCTTGCAGCCATGCCCATGTTCTGCTGAACGCCTCCAGTCGTAGCTGCAAGGCGGAGCCATGTGCCCATGTCTGCCTCTATGCGAGCTCTCTGTATCATCTGCAGATCTGGCACATCAGCGGTGGACGTGTGAATATTTCCACAACCCCCAATGTCTACTGGGGCATGGGACGGTGGTACGCCAGCCTTAACTTTGATCGACAATATTAGTCCAATTTATCACAGGTAGGTTGAGCGATGAGCCAATTATGTTTCAAATCAGATCCGTTTTTCTGTGGTATGCTATTTGCAAGGATCAATTTTTTGGTATTTCCTTCAATGTCAAAGAGAACAGATGTGGGCCTGCAATAATTTGCATGCACAGAGATAGACACACGGAGGATTGATAATGCAAGTACTGGATTGACGTGCTTTGATTGATGATCAGCGTGCCTATATAAATAGAATTCATAGTTGGACAGAACTAAAGCTAATTGCTTCCTTCAAGCATTTTCCTATTCGAGCTAGCCAATGCTACATCAATTCTTATTCACTTTAGATATGTAGATTAACCTTATTTTCGCACGCGTCAATAAATCATTTGCAATTCTGTTTATGTAGAGATGAGGAGCCATGCCGATGGGAGTCAATTTGCAGTAAATGCTGGTGAAGCCGCCAAGTAGGGGCGCTGCAGGGGACGGCCCTCTGGACTTGGACATTGTTTGGGGTCAGTCTGTCAGCACCCATTCTTGACCTAACTCATCAGGCAAGTAATCCTAATTTCGTACTTTGCTATCGTAGTGATTGTTGATAATAGTAGCAGAAGCAATTGAATCTTCAATATAACACGTTCAAGAACATGTGTCATCTATAAAATAGTCTCCTAATCCATCTAAGCTCCAGGAAATGATTTTCCAGGACGCTTATAAAGCGTTAAATAATACAGTGTCATGGAAAGGTTTTCGCCAGCGCTGTTTGACAGTAGGATTTATTATCGTCCATTTCATGCTTCTCGATTGAAGGGGTCTTCTTGATTGTTGACAGAAGGAGTTCAGGGCTGCTTGCGCTTACAACATGGGATGATGGTGGTGTATGTAGCTCCAACCAAACTCCAACCCCTCCAAAACTCAACTTCAGGCGTTTGGGTGACCCTTGGTGATCAGCTGATGCAAACAATTAACGGATTGATTGTGGCACATTTAGAATTGAGCAGAACATGCATATACATCAACTAGCTCAATTGTTTTCTTCATGTAATTAATAACATGCACTAATGAAGCAATAATATAAGATAGTGTGATCAGCGTACTTCTTGGCATCCCCTAATTTTGTTACAAAAGTAAGTGGTTGTTGATGTAAATTGGCACCAAGGCAATTTTGAGATATTAAGGTAGAGCATAAGCCTGTAGCTATTTCTGGATTTTCTTTTGGTAACACTCTGTTTGTGGTTTCTCATGTAGCAATGTCATGGTTGTATTTGATCTTTGGCAAGTTCACGATGTAGGGACTTCCAAGGTCATGTCCAATCTTTTGCATTGCAGGTGATAGAGTAAGCTCACCTAATATTTGGGAAACGGCACCATACACTTTGTTGGCATTTTTTTCCTTTGTACATTATTTTTGTGCGGAACCTTCTGTTGAACTAGAAAAGTTTAATAGGATAACTAACTACAAAATCTTTCCTACCTAATCACAACTTTTTCATGTATCTAACTCGGCAAACGAAGTTACAAATTAATATGTTGGCTTTCAAATACTTCAGTTTAATTCGAGGTTTCCTTAGTTAACCAAAATTTCATGCTTTATTATCAAGATTGTGAAGAAGCACTAGAAAGTGCAGGTTTATATGCAATAGGACTGATATGTTATCCAGAGCAGATCAGGGAGAAGTGAGCTGCTCGAATTCCGTTGATAGTAAGACTCCATAAACTATTTACATATCCATAACAACTGCAGTTCTACCTCCCCATAGTAATTAAAAAGTATAATCTTCATATATGCGTATTGCTATTTTTTTCACAAGTTTAACTAATGGCTTTCATGTACTTTAGGAACATGTAAGATTTACGTGTCATCACTACCTGGGAAAAGGGGAGAAATTAAGGACTAGAAAAGAATACTTGCTAAAGCCCAATATTACATGTTAAATATATGGTACTTCGAGAATTGTAGATCTCATATAGTTAGTTGATCATATATTGGAATTATGCAATACAATCGTCCACGTAAAGTAAATATGTTGGTGTTTAAATGATGTATGAAAAAAATCATGTAAAATTTTAGTATACTGGATCACATATATGTTTTTCAATATCACTTAATTTTAAGCCACTTATAATTAGAATTATCATATAAATATGAAAATTTTGTGAAGTTTATCATGACTACAACTATTTTTTCGGATACATGTCTGATATCACGACAAACTTATGTCAATAAACATCTGGGCTATGAGTGAACACATCATTATTAAAAGAACACAACATATCTTGAAGTTCTTTGCAAGTATTTAATCACCTAATTCTGAACTATCGAACAAGTATTTATTGTGTTGTATATGACGAAAACATTACATGATAAAAAAATTATCAGCACCTACATATTTCGTTACATATTTCCTATCTCAAAAAACTAAGTACAATCAATGTTTAATCACTTTTTACGAAGTATAACTACATATAATTCTAGCCCGTGCAGAAGCACGGGTTGATGACTAGTAAGACATTAAAGCATTTCAAATAAACTCTGAAAAAGTTGAAAGTTGGCATGGTATCATAATTTCACCCACATAGCATGTGCATGTACAAAACGGACAATGGTATCATACTTGTCTGTTACAAAGTTGGCATGGTATCATCATAATAGTTGCGGGAGAAAGTCTTCACTTTTTCTTCGCTTGTGTCATTTGCTTATTGCGCCGTAACCATGGATAATCTTTATCATTTATCAGGATGCTGGGGTCAGCCTTGACTTTGAAAGGAGGAATTTCATGAAACTTTTCATAATCTTCAGACATGTCTGTCTTGCCCTCCACTCCCACGATGTCCCTTTTTCCTGAAAGAACTATGTGGCGCTTTGGATCATCGTATGATGTATTCGCTTCCTTATATTTTCTTTTTCTCGGTCTGGTAGACATGTCCTTCATATAGATAACCTGTGCCACGTCATTGGCTAGGACGAACGGTTCGTCAGTGTACCCAAGATTTTTCAGATCCACTGTTGTCATTCCGTACTGTGGGTCTACACATTCCGCCTCCTGCCAGATTGACCCATTTGCACTTAAACAAAGGGACCTTAAAATCTGTCCGTAGTCAAGTTCCCATATGTCCACTATGTAACCATAATATGTGTCCTTTCCCCTCTCGGTTGTTGCATCAAAGCGGACACCGCTGTTTTGGTTGGTGCTCTTTTGATCTTGGTCAATCGTGTAAAATGTATTCCCATTTATCTCGTATCCTTTCCAAATCATAACAGTCGAAGATGGTCCCCTGGACAACAAGTATAGCTCATCATAAACAGTGTTGTCACCTCTAAGACGTGTTTCCAACCAACTGCTGAAAGTCTTGATGTGTTCACATGTAATCTAGTCGTCGCACTGCTCCGAGTGTTTGGAGCGCAGACTGTTCTTGTGTTCATCGACATACGGGGTCACCAAGGTAGAGTTCTGTAGAACTATGTAGTGTGCTTGAGACCAAGAATATCCATCCCTGCATATTATTGAGTCCCTTCCAAGCGTGCCTTTTCCAGTCAGTCTCCCCTCATACGGCGATTTAAGGAGACCTATCTTCTTAAGGTCAGGAATGAAGTCAACACAAAACCCGATGACATCCTCTCTTTGATGGCCCATGGAGATGCTTCCTTCTGGCCTAGCGCGGTTACGGACATATTTCTTTAGGACTCCCATGAACCTCTCAAAGGGAACATAATGTGTAGAAATACGGGCCCCAGAATGACAATCTCGTCGACTAGATGAACTAGGACGTGCGTCATGATATTGAAGAAGGATGGTGGGAACACTAGCTCGAAACTGACAAGACATTGCACCACATCACTCCTTAGCCTTGGTACGATTTCTGGATTGATCACCTTCTGAGAGATTGCATTGAGGAATGCACATAGCTTCACAATGGCTAATCGGACGTTTTCCGGTAGAAGCCCCCTCAATGCAACCGGAAGCAGTTGCGTCATAATCACGTGGCAGCCATTAGACTTTAGGTTTTGGAACTTTTTCTCTGGCATATTTATTATTCCCTTTATATTCGACGAGAAGCCAGTCGGGACCTTCATACTGAGAAGGCATTCAAAGAAGATTTATTTCTCTTCTTTCGTAAGAGCATAGCTGGCAGGACCTTCATACTGCTTTGGAGGCATGCCGTGTTTTTCGTGCAAACGTTACAGGTCCTCCCGTGCCTCAGGTGTATCTTTTGTCTTTCCATACACGCCCAAGAAGCCTAGCAGGTTCACGCAAAGGTTCTTCATCACGTGCATCACATCGATTGAAGAGCGGACCTCTAGGTCTTTCCAGTAGGGTAGGTCCCAAAATATAGATTTCTTCTTCCACATGGGTGCGTGTCCCTCAGCGTCATTCGGAACAGCTAGTGCACCGGGACCCTTTCCAAAGATTACGTGTAAATCATAGACCATAGCAAGTACGTGATCACCGGTACGCATGGTGGGCTTCTTCCGGTGATCTGCCTCGCCTTTGAAATGCTTGCCTTTCTTTCGACATTGATGGTTGGTCGGAAGAAATCGACGGCGGCCTGTGGTACACATTCTTCCTGCAGCTTCCCAGGTATATACTATCGGTGTCAAGTAAACAGTGCGTGCATGCGTGGTATCCCTTGTTTGTCTGTCCTGAAAGGTTACTGAGAGCGGGCCAATCGTTGATGGTCACGAACAACAACGCCTTTCGGTCAAATTCCTCTTGTTTGTGCTCATCCCATGTACGTACGCCATTTCCATTCCACAGCTGTAAAAGTTCTTCAACTAATGGCCTTAGGTACACATCAATGTCGTTGCCGGGTTGCTTAGGGCCTTGGATGAGAACTGGCATCATAATGAACTTCCGCTTCATGCACATCCAAGGAGGAAGGTTATACATACATAGAGTCACGGGCCAGGTGCTGTGATTGCTACTCTGCTCCCCGAAAGGATTAATGCCATCCGCGCTTAAAGCAAACCATACGTTCCTTGGGTCACTTGCAAACTCATCCCAGTACTTTCTCTCGATTTTTCGCCATTGCGACCCGTCAGCGGGTGCTCTCAACTTCCCGTCTTTCTTACGGTCCTTACTGTGGCATCGCATCAACTTGGCATGCTCTCCGTTTCTGAATAGACGTTTCAACCGTGGTATTATAGGAGCATACCACATCACCTTCCCAGGAACCCTCTTCCTGGGGGGCTCGCCGTCAACATCACCAAGGTCATCTCGTTTGATCTTATACCGTAATGCACCGCATACCGGGCATGCGTTCAGATCCTTGTACGCACCGCGGTAGAGGATGCAGTCATTAAGGCATGCATGTATCTTCTCCACCTCCAATCCTAGAGGACATACGACCTTCTTTACTGCGTATGTACTGTCGGGCAATTCGTTATCCTTTGGAAGCTTCTTCTTCAATATTTTCAGTAGCTTCTCAAATCCTTTGTCAGGCACAACATTCTCTGCCTTTCACTGCAGCAATTCCAGTATGGTACCGAGCTTTGTGTTGCCATCTTCGCAATTGGGGTACAACCCTTTTTTGTGATCCTCTAATAGGCGATCGAACTTCAGCTTCTCCTTTTGACTTTCGCATTGCGTCCTTGCATCGACAATGACCCGGCGGAGATCATCATCATCGGGCACATCGTCTGGTTCCTCTTGATTTTCAGCAGCTTCGCCCGTTGCAGCATCATCATGCACATCGTCTGGTTCCTCGTGATGTTCAGTAGCATCACCGTATTCAGGGGGCACATAGTTATCATCGTACACTTCTTCTTCGCCGCCTTCCATCATAATCCCTATTTCTCCGTGCCTCGTCCAAACATTATAGTGTGGCATGAAACCCTTGTAAAGCAGGTGGGTGTGAAGGATTTTCCGGTCAGAGTAAGACTTCGTATTCCCACATATAGGGCATGGACAACACATAAAACCATTCTGCTTGTTTGCCTCAGCCACTTCGAGAAAATCATGCACGCCCTTAATGTACTCGGAGGTGCGTCTGTCACCGTACATCCATTGTCGGTTCATCTTCGTGCATTATATATAATTAAGTCTGTCAAAAATCATTACAGAACATCATGAATAGATAATTAAGTGACCAAATTAATAGAAGTTCATCATCACATTAAAACCAAAGTACATACATAGTTCTCATCTAACAACATAAAGCTCTGCAGAGCATCTAAATTAATTAAACCATACATTAAAACTATGTAAAACATTTCAATGCGAAAACAAATGCGATCATAATCGCAACCAAGGTAACAACTGATCCAACGGCATAATGATACCAAGCCTCGGTATGAATGACATATTTTCTAATCTTTCTAATCTTCAAGCGCATTGCATCTATCTTGATCTTGTGATCATCGACGGCATCCGCAACATGCAACTCCAATATCGTCTTCTCCTCCTCAATTTTTCTTATTTTTTCCTTCAAGAAATTGTTTTCTTCTTCAACTAAATTTAACCTCTCGACAATTGGGTCGGTTTGAATTTCCGGTTCAACAACCTCCTAGATAAATAAAATCTATGTCACATTGGTCGGCATAATTGTCATAAACAATAAATGAACCAAATAGTTATGAAAAGATAATATATACCACATCCGAATCATAGACAGGACGAGGGCCAACGGGGGCGTATACCAAAACCATCGCACTATATAAGATGCAATAATAAAAGTAAGAAAATAATACAAGTATCTATCTAAACATACAAGTAAGAATATTTTTCCTTTCAGAAAGAAGATAAGAACAAGAGGCTCATCACGGTGGTGTCGGCGATGAGATCGACGCGGGTGATCGACGGCGGTGAAGACGGAGACGGGGCGTGACGGACCGCTAAACCTAGACAAATATTGAGGAAAATGGAGCTTGGAGGTCGAGCTTGGAGAGGAGAAAGCTTAAGTAGTGTGGCTCGGGCATTCCATCAAACACCTTGTGTGCATAGGAGGTGAGCTAGAGCACCACCAAGCCCTCTCCCCTCGGCGGCCAGAAAAAACAGAGCAGTGTGCTCTGCTCTTACGCGAGGGGGTATATATAGGCACCTCATTGGTCCCGGTTGGTGGCATCAACCGGGACTAAAGGGCAGCCTTTGGTCTCGATTCGAGCCACCAACCGGGACCAATGGTGGTGGACCAGGAGCGAGGCCCATTGGTCCCGGTTCATCCCACCAACCGGGACCAAAAGGTTCAGACGAACCGGGACCAATGGCCCACGTGGCCCGGCCGGCCCCCGGGGCTCACGAACCGGGTCCAATGCCCCCATGGGTCCCCGTTCTGGATTGAACCGGGACTAATGGGTTGACCCGGCCTGGACCTTTGCCCCCTTTTCTACTAGTGTATCAATGAAATAAAACTTCAGTCCAAGTTATTTCGATGTAATTTTATTTTCGAAGGTCGTGCCTCCAATCGAGAAGCACATGGTCTAGCCAAACAATCACTTTTTCTATGTCCAGGGCGCCACGTCTGATTTGGCCAACCAAAATAAAATATGGTGTTTGATGAATAAAGTTTGGCTTACCCCTAAAAAAAAGATGTAATGAGTATTCTGTTACTATTTCTTAAACTATCTTTGCATCTCTGTCTAAGAGAAATAGGGAATAGAAATGCACGATCTGTATTGCAACAACCGTCAATAGTGCGTCAGTAGTGAAAAAACAAAATGTTTAGTTAAATGCAACTCCATTTCTCCGAGTATATTGGTGAGACCAACAAACCAATTATTTTGTGATCTCGCAAGAATAAAATGTGAGTGTGTACAAACTAGGCCTCGGCTAATCCATACAAAGACCTCGCAAGAAGAAGCATATGAAGGGCCGAGGGAAGATATTTCCGTTTATATGGGCCGGGCTTTTCATCTTTCCTTTCCTCCCCCTCGTTCCTTCTTAGCCCACCAGAGCAGAAGGCCCATATAGCCCCAACTCTCTCATCCAAACTGCCCCTTCTTGCTCAGCCTCGCACGCAATGGCCGCCGTCGGTCTTCTCGGCGCGCGTCCGGCTCCGGCGAGGCAGGCGGGGGCTTCACCTGCCGCGGTTAGCTGGTGCTGGCGTGCCCGCCCGCGCTCCATTCGCTCCGTTCCGCCGCCCGGAGGAGCGGGGAGGGGCGGGGTAAGGGCGGCGAGGCCCGCGCGCGCCGCGATGGGCGGCGGCGACCTGTACGCCCTCGACTTCGACGGCGTCTTCTGCGACAGCTGCGGGGAGAGCTCCCTCTCCGCCGTCAAGGTCCGCTACTGACTCCCTCCTCCGCCGCCGTGTTTCTTGCGTTGACTAAACGTGGATGTGGTTGAGCCGGTGCGCTGTGGCAGGCCGCCAAGGTGAGGTGGCCGTGGGTGTTCGAGCAGGTCGACGCCGCCATGGAGGAGTGGATCGTGCAGCAGATGCACACCGTGAGCCTCTTTTGTTCCTCACCCTGAACTGTATTTGCTGCTGCCTGTGTACAGTATGTCAGTATGGATGTTCCATCCGGCCAGATTGTTTCTTCACATGGTTTCTAACTACCAAATTAGCTCATAATAGTATGTCAAAATCTCCATTTAGAAATGCTGTGGTTTTGCAAAACTGAATTTGTTGATTAGTTGGAAGCATCTTTTATGGAATGTGGAGACGAATAAATCTTCCCCTAAGTAAATTCTAGTAATGTTGCAATGCACCTTACCACAGCAAATTTTGCATCTTACCGTAGCAGTGTTGGGTGACAAGAATGTGACAAAAAAGAACAGTAAAACGAATAGCTAGCACTTACCCCAAAGATGTGATGGATAATTGAGGTTAGTGGGTTGGAACAGCACTGTGCAGCTTGCTCATGTTGATGGTTTTGTGACGTCTTTTGGTAGCCTGTCCTGAACTACTGAGCCCCTTTGTTCAACTTAGCTTATTGTTGCCTCGAGCTTGCAGATTCAACCAAGAATCTAATTCCCCAATGGTCCTCGTCAATCATCATCACCATCCATCCTTAGTAGTGAAATCACCACTGCAAATCAGCCAGCCGCCATAGTTATTCGGAAGCTTTGCTGCAACTTCGGTGCAGTTCTCTGCTCCTCGGGGTGCAGATACAGATCCTGGACTGGGTTAAATTTAGGTGCATTTTTTTGGTAATTAAGAACCCTGGCATCGAAGGACAGTGTCGGTATCTAAACAAATTTCAAGGTTATTGTAAGCAGGTGGTCACTTGAGAGTTGAGAGGATGATGTTACAGAATAATGGTGTCAAACCTTCCTCACTTAGTTTCTCCAGAACACATGAAACATGATTTTCTTTTACCAAGCAAACAAAGTGAATATTGCCCCCTTCATTGATATATCCACTATATGAAGTTATCCCATATATACTACTACAAATGTATTGTTATGTACTTGTTTGCCCACAGTTGCCTAAGCATATGAGCAATCCACATGCTATAAATATCTGGTACTACTGTGGATAGTAGAACACCAATGATAATTAACCTTTTCATTTATTTCAAATAAGGGTTTTAAAGAATGGTGCTATGAATAAATTGAGCTGCTCGTCCTCATGAAGCATAATAGGACCATGTTCTCATATTGGTTCCATGATGAGTAACATAGTATCCCTCTTATAATTTTACTGTTTACAGTTCATTACATAGCATGTTTTGTTCTATTTCAGCTTCGTCCAGTGATAGAAACAGGATATGAGAACCTGTTGCTTGTAAGGTTGCTTGTTGAGATCCAGATACCCTCTGTTCGAAAATCATCAGTAAGTTCTGTAGTGCTTCATCTGTATTGTATTTATGACCAGATAACATCAGTCCTGTCAAAGGTGGTAAAAGAATAAGCAAATGATTTTAGGCATCTAGCTTGATCGGATTTTTATATCAAGGTGGTATTTGCAAGGTTGCAGATGGGCTTAGCATCCAAGATATATTGGAGAACTGGTCAAAACTGTTGCCCACTCTCATGGATGAGTGGCAAGAAGATAGGGAATCTCTTGTAGATCTCTTTGGCCGTGTAAGGGATGACTGGCTTGAAAATGATTTGTCTGGCTGGATAGGTGCTAACAGGTGACTGATCTATGGAATAATTGGTGTATATTTTCTTGCTGGTCTGACCAATATACTCGGAGAAATGGAGTTGCATTTAACTAAACATTTTGTTTTTTCACTATTGACGGTTGGTGCTTTATCCT
Source organism: Aegilops bicornis (assembly GCA_021605145.1). NCBI lineage: Eukaryota > Viridiplantae > Streptophyta > Magnoliopsida > Poales > Poaceae > Aegilops > Aegilops bicornis. Next base: position 47,394,271 of record CM038675.1, on the reverse strand, counting down.
CAGTTGAGAGGTATACTTCAAAACTTTCCAAAACACTCTCAGGCCCATGACCACATGGATGCAATACAGATCTTGCATTTCTATTCCCTATTTCTCTTAGACAGAGATGCAAAGATAGTTTAAGAAATAGTAGCAGAAGGCTCATTGCATCTAAGTGGGACTAACTTGTAAATGACTTTCTAATTTGTGTTACTCGATGTGATATGTTGATTAGTGGTTTTCAAATACGTTGGAAAGAATATTGATCATTAATAGTTCTTGGTTATTGGCTCCAAGTCTGCACCCTAGCCCTTTATGTGCATGTGTGTCTCCATGAGAACGTATGTGCTTTGTTGTGTGTTAATATTGTGTGTGTCTATGATCCTGTCTTACAATTTTAAGTTGATTTTATTGCTCCACGTAAAAGTTTTGTTTCACTTGACAAATCAGAATTCTGTATGTCACTTCCGAGTGGGCAGTATCTGCAATTTTCCCACTCTCTTTTCAGTTTTATAGCTAGTACATGTCCGAAAAAGTTGAAATGGCGTGGTGTCTCTGAAGTGTCTCATGTTCATTATACATATCGAACAAAGGATATTGTGCAACTCATGGACAAACCAATGTGTGGCTGCAGGTTTTATCCTGGGACGGCTGATGCATTAAAGCTTTCAAGCTCTGAACTTTACATAGTCACAACAAAACAGGTCTATCTCCTACATTTTTCTTCTGTGCAACCTAACTTATCATGATCTTCAATGTCATAGGTTCATGGTTTCAGACTTTCAGTTTCTGTTTTATGAACAACCAAGCATTTTGTTTCAACAAATGGTTCTAACAACCATCTTTAGACTTTTATCATTTTGTTGACGTTTTTTTATAGTGATGGTTTAGCTTTTAGTTAATTCACAGCTGCCCTGTAGGTAACGCGGAATGCTGATCTTCTACTGATCACCTTTTTATTGTTTTCCAGAGTAGATTTACTGGAGCGCTACTTAAAGAATTAGCTGGAGTAGATCTTCCCTCTGAAAGGATATATGGCCTTGGCACTGGGTTAGTAGGGCCCTTTCTTGCCGTTCCTTCACTTATCAAGGATTTTCTTACTGACTCTGATTTCATTATTCAGTCCGAAGGTAAAAGTTCTCCAGCAGTTGCAGGAAATGCCACAGCACCAAGGTCTTACACTTCAGTAAGTCCATCATTTGTATGATTGGATTTAATACCATATACTGCATTGGAAAGCTAAGTTCTGGAGAACAATATATAAATATTCCTCTCCTACCTAATCAATTAGTTTGATCATAATATAGTTTTTCTTTTCTTTCTGTCTACTTGTTAACCGATGTTATAAACTATGCACAGGAATCAAACGAATCAATTCTTTCTACATTATGGGGATCACTTACTATGTCTCTATTTTGATTCCAAGACTTTTTATATCATGGATCAAAAGTTAGCTCATCTGAATCATTGTTCGATATACAAATTATGCAATGGATAATAGTACCTTAATTCAAACTCAAGAAAATCAAGGAGTGAAAATTGTGTATTATTTTTTTTCCTTTGTTGCACCTTAACAGTTTCGTCGAGGACCGACTAGCAACTCTGAAGAACGTGATAAAAGAACCAGCGCTGGACAAATGGAACCTCTACCTGGGTAAGTCATGGTGCTAGCTAAACCCGGTGGTTGATTTGATTGTTCGTCTTTATGTTACTGATGATGTTGAGGGATGCTGTTTGGGCAGTGAAATGGGGATACAACACGCAGAAAGAGAGGGAAGAAGCAGGGGCCATATCGAGGATCCAGCTCATCGACCTCCCAGATTTCAGTAAGCAGCTGAAATAAGAAACCGGCAGACCTCGATGCAGCCTTGGAAACTTTGTTTTTGTTTGACGCGCTCGTAAACAGCAACAGATTTACTACTTGACTTGTTTTTTATTATTGTTTGCGTATTTGTGAAGTGGTTTATTTCGAGAGTTGTCCTAGAGACTGACTTTACCAAGATTTTTTACACTTAGATGTCATACTGTAGTTGACATTGACGATCCCTTTGGTTTGCTGCTGTGCTAACTTGCTGATCTAAAAACAAGAAGTAGCACCTTGCTGCCCGCAGATCCTGTACTTAAACTTTATACAAACTTCAGACAGAACCTTTACTGCAAGCCAAACGCAAACGCAAACGCAAGCAGCGCCCCTGCCAGAGCATGATGGCATCATTTCGCCGTCTGTTTACAAAATAGGGCAGGCTGGTTGCAAGTTAAGAAGAAGCAGACCGAGAACAGGAGAAAGAGTGATTGTTAGAGGACCGTTCCACCGGACAAGATTAGTTGCCCCGGGAGAGATAACAGAAATAAGGACTTGCAAGGGGCGCATCTGCTCCGATGAGGTTTGACCGTTTAGGGGTTGAAACTGTATACTGCCTTCCAACCTGTACATATAAGGTTCTCGCAGATGGATTCTCGGTGCCCCTTAAAAAATTTAAAAAATTTAAGGGACGATCGAACTCTACCGTAGAGATGAAAATGGATGAAAAACAGACAAAAAAAAAAAGAAAAACGGAAACGAAAGTATGCAAAACGGAAATGAAAATGGAATTTTTTATGCGAAAACGGAAACAAAAGCATAACGTTGTTTTCCGGTGGAACGGACATGAAAATGGAACTTTCCGTTTTCATGAATATGATATTTCCGTTTCTATTATAGGCCCATGGTTACTTTGTAGCCCAACTACAATACAACACATAATGACACAGTGAGCACAATGAGCAAAATCGATCATTTGAGGACCAAATTTTACTTCCACACACGTGCTCAACTAGACCCTATACGGAATTATCATGTACTACTACAATACTACCATATGTTGCTAACACGATTATATTAACTAGTCATCAACCCGTGCACCTGCACGACCTAGCTATTATTGGATATTTATTTGTTATTAAAAATCTATTAACATGTAAATTTTGAAGATTTTAAATTGCATATATCATACAACTAAACACATGCAAAGTTATTGAAACAATGATAACAGATACTACCACATGTATTGCCAGCTTAATTATTGGATTCAGTGCATCTGATATACTCCCTCCATCCGAAAAAACTTGTCATCAAAATGGACAAAAAGGGGTGTATCTAGAACTAAAATACATCTAGATACATCCCCTTTTATTCATTTTGATGACAAGTTTTCCGGACGGAGGGAGTACCATTTATGTTCCACAAACCACCATCACTGGTCTGAATGAGGCATCCACGTCATGGTTGCAAGAGACACCTCTTTGTGAATTTTACGCCACCATATGTGATGGAGCGAGTATGAATTAATTTGACGCATATGGCAAACGAAAGAAGTATATATTGTTTAGATAGGATAAGAAAGGAAGATATATGGTAAAATAGTCAAAGCAATGTACCTTCCCTGGACACTATGTCCAACCAAGTGTAGCGACCCGACCCGAATGGATCAAGTCTCTGTGCTTACGTATCATCCCTGGATCGGTATGCTGACACACACAGTACTCGAAGGATTTATAACAGAGGTAAATCACATGTATGAATAACGTAAATACCATTACCTCAATCCAAATATAGCGGAAGCAACAAGGTTGTGGATTCCCATCAACACCAATGGCAAAGTTGAGTGTAGAAATCGTAACCCTAACGTATCACTTACTCGTCGTCTGAAAAGTCTGCAACATGAAACGTTGCAGCCCGAAAACGGGTCAGCACATGGAATATGCTGGCAATGTAACGCATAGAGAGTAATGAAAGAATAAGCTATACTACATGGTGGAAAGCTCTATGGTTACAGTTTTTGCGAAAAAGCCAATTTTTCCCTACATCAAAGGAATACATTTTAATTTAACTATCATGGCGGTTGAAACATCATTGAGAAGGTATAACCCCAACTCAATCCCAATTAAAGTAATTAACAACCCAGCAATATTAATTTAGAATGATGAGATACATGTGAATACTCAAGTACTAGATACTCGAATTGTCCATAACCGGGACACGGCTAACCATGATTAGATTGTACACTCTGCAGAGGTTTGCGCACTTTTCCCCACAAGACTCGATCGCCTCCGTTGATTTCTCGCACTACATGGTGTTTGAGAAACGGATGACTGAGACACAGTCTTTCGGAAACATTAACTCTCTACTCCGGATAGATCATACCAAACCTATAAAACCCACTACCTGCTGATCTACCTCTTCGAGAGCTTCACGTAACTTACTCAACTATGCTACAGCCCATAATAGCTTATGGCTGCACACGGAAGTTTCTTGCATGAATAATCTCAGTTCCCTTTGAGCCTGGGTGGCGGTCCATAGGAAGATCACACGGGTACCCCGGGATTTCCAGAAAATAAAACAGACAACACTGGGTTCCCCAGGTGCCTCAATCCACCCAGATGTGTATTTAAGTTGCCACCTTAAAGTAAACCATTAGTTAACAATCTCACATCTGTCATGAATATCTCTCAAACCCAAACCACGTCTACGAGCATAGCATAGCAATATAAGCAACACGTAGAAATAACTCCCAAGGGTTTGATAGTAACAGGGCAATAGGTTCCTACCTCATCATCTACTTCCCAACCCACAAATTAATGACATCCTAACCATGCAATGTTTGAGGGTTGAACTAATGCATAAAAACTGGGTATGAAAAGAGTATGATCAAGTGTTACTTGCTTGCAAATTTGATGAAGATGATTCGCACTCAAAACTCTTGATAGATCTACTCGTCACACTCCGGTCAATCTATCGTAAGCAAGCAATAGTAACCACACATAAGCAATCACTCAAAAGATCGGAAAGAACGAACAAAACTATTCGAAAAACATCAAAATCAAGCAAATAACTCTTGCAACACAAAACAATTTCTAACAGTACCAAAATTATGTGAATTTGGCCTTATCAGAAAGTTTAGGTCAAGAGCTTCGATTTGCAAAAAGAATCAACTCAAACGGAGTTATAAAACTCAAGTTATGATCAAACGAAGTTCAAATACAAATCAGTTTGAATTAAAATTTTAAAACTTTCAAAAACATGTTTAAGTTGGATTACTGGATAGAGGAGATCATAACGAAGAAGTGGGCGTTGGTTTCGTTGAATTTGGACTAACGAGTAAAAAGTTATGAGGGTTTGAAAATTGGGGACTAATCTGTGAAGAAAATTATCACGAATAGGTCCCTGGCGTATTTAAACAGAAAAGGAAAAATCTAAATAGCGAACGTTCGCTACCGAACACTAACGAACGAAAATTGTTCGCTAATGAACCTAATCTGATGGACGTTCGTTAAATAACTAAACTAAATAAAAAAACCGGGTTTTAAAAGAAAACCAAGAGAGGAAAAAACCGATCTAGGGTTCGGCGGTTTTACCGGTTCAACGGGGTCCGGCCGGCGGCGGTCAACGGCGATACGGGCGGCGGCTCCGGCGAGGCGGGCGGTGTCTCCGGCGATGCGGGGCTTCGTGACGAGAGGCAAGGGCGGCGGCGGGTGAGGGAAGGGGACCGGGCGCGCGGCGCTGGCAAGAGGCAAGACAATGGCGGCGATCTCGAGGTCAGGGCGACCAGCGAGATCTTGGCGGCGGGCGCGAAGAGAGGAGAGAGACGGGGCCGGGGCGGCTTAAATAGGTGGGGAGGCGGCCTCGGGAGGCGTGGAGAAGGGGCCACGGGGAGGCGTGCCCGGCCGGGACTCGGACGGCGGCGGCGGCGGACTCCCGAGCGGAGTCCCGCTCGGGGACGAGGGCGACGGGCGACGTGGGCTGGGCCTGCGGCCTGGCTCGGGTGCTGGGCCGGCCCAGTCGGCGAGGGGAAGGTTTTTTTTTAAATAAACATTTTCCAGACAAATGAAATAATAAAACAAATTAAATGAAAATATTATATGGGCATATAATATATCAAAATTTTCAGAAAAAGATTTCCTACAACATGAACATTATTCTACTTTCAAATAAAATCCACAAAAATTCTAATAATTCAAACAGTGCTACTGGTCCAATAAAATCCAAAAAAAATCATTTTTTAAATACCAAAATTAATTCAAATTTATTTCTCTCCAATTTTCTGATGTAGGGAATCATGTTACCCTATTTTCCATATATTTTATTTTTGGAGAAAAATAATTTGAATAAAACCCAAATAACTCCAAATTGAAAATAAATTCAAAAGGACTTTGAATTTATTTCTTTGAAACTCCCAACTCATATTTCATATGTTTGAAGAAGTCATTTTATCTTCGCTCGTGAAAATCATTGAGTTGCATAAAGTTTCAGAATTGGAAATATTCTCAAATGAAATTCAAATATTTTCAACACCCCTTGTCATTTAAATAAATGGAAGAAGTCATGTCATCTTCTCTCCAGGGTTTTGTGGTAAAAAGAATTTGAATTCACGGAGAGCATAAAAGCAAAAATGAAAGTTTGGGAAAGTCCTTTTATTCCCTCTCATTTGACTTTCAAAAGTTTCAAAATCACTCACTTTCAGTCAATCAATCAAACAATCAATCAAAACTATCTATTTATTTATAACATTCCAAAATTTAGAATTTTGGGATGTTACACCAAGGTACACATGCATGTGTTATTATAATAATCTACATCGCAATATTCATGCTATTGGATGCAAACAATCTAATCACAAAATAGTCGAAGCAATGTAACTTCGCTTACACCCATGTCCAACCAAGGTACACATGCATGTGTTACAATAATAATCCTCACCAACATATTCATATTACTGTTCGTAATTTTGAATATTCACAATTTTTTATAATAAATATTAAATTTCCTAGCCCGTGCAGGTGCACGGGTTGTATTACGTGTCGAGGTTGTTGTATAAATTTACCGCTACTAAAATGCTACTCATATCATTTAAATATTTTGTATTACTTCTGAAAGCATTGGGAAGTTATCCCGCCTTGGCATTCAAAATAACAAAACAATGTTATACTTAATTAAGAATGTATCTATCTAGCATGAAATTAAACAGTAGAGAGCTTTGTGATACTTGGAACGTTATTTTACCAAAAAATTAAAATTTAATGGATGTGATTGTGAAATATCCCTATTTAAAATAACCAAGAGTGTGCCTTGCCAACCTTACATTAGCACAAAAGGCAATGGTATTCCTTCAATTGATATTATTAATAGTTTAGTGTTCCTATATGATTTTTTAATATTCGTGATAATGTATGCATATTTTCTTACTTGTGTTATGGTTAGGTGATTTGAGGTAAATTAATCACATTAGCAGTAGTGATATAAGGAAGCAAAAAGGGATTTTTGTATGTTCATGTCTGAACTATTTTTATCGTGCATGAGCCTTCTTTTTTATGTTGGAATTGAAACTTATTTTCAACCGGCATAGGCTCTATTTTTGGTGTGAGGCTTGAGGAAACCTTATTTGTATGTCATTTTACTTGTTCAGGAGGACGTGCAAGTGGTTTTCGATTTTGTGGAAATTGCGATGCGTGCTCTTTTTTTCATTGTGGGAACTAAAAATGTATCCTAGCATCAAATTAAACTGTGAACAATCCCTGTTTGAAATACACAACAGTGTGCATGCCAACCCCTTTCAGAAGAAAAGAATGGTGTTCCTTAAATTCATTCTAGTAATATGCTTAGGGTCGAAAATGATTTTTGATGTGTGGCAATTTGTGCAAATGTTCCTACTTGTAGTACAATTAGGAGATTTCAAATATTGAATTAGTGACCTTAGTGGTGGTGATACCTGAAAGCCATTAGAGAAACTCTAGCAGACCCCGCATCCCGCCCCGACCCGTAAAATAACCGACAAATTGCGGGTCGGGGCGGAAAAACAAGCCCGATCAGACCCCGCATCCCGCCCCGGCCCGCAAAAAAATTTAGGGGGCGCGGCAAAATCCCGACCCCAACCCGGGAAAACGCGGGTTTCCCCCTCGCGGTTGCGGTGCCCTGCATATAAGTAGAAGCGGTTGGTGGCACTAGTAGAAAACAGGGCTATCGTTCGGGCCTGGCCAGCCCATTAGTCCCGGTTCCTCACGAACCGGGACCCATGGGGGGGGATTAGTCCCGGTTCATGAGCCCAGGGCTGGCAGACCCTCAAGGGCATTGGTCCTGGTTAAATGGATCCATTTGTCCCGGTTTTAGGCACGAACCGGGACCAATGGGCCGCGCTCCTGGCCCACAGCCATTGGTACCGGTTCATGCCTTGAACCAGTGTAGAAGGGGTGGCTTTAGTCCCGGTTCGTGCCACGAACCGGGACAAATAATTTGCCTATATATACCCATCGCCGCGGCAGAGCACTCCACAGTGCTCTGTTTTTTCAAGCCGGCGAGGGGAGGGTATTTGGGTGCTCTAGTTCACCTCTTATGCACATGAGGTGTTCGATGAAATGCCCGAGCCACACTAGTTAATCTTTCTCCTCTCAAAACTCGACCTCCGAGCTCCATTTTCCCCGAGATTTGTCTATGTTTAGCGGTCTGTCACGTCCCATCCCCGTCTTCACCGTCGTCGATCACCCGCGCTGATCTCGTCGCTGGCACCACCATGGTGAGCCTCTTGTTCTTATCTTCTTTCTAAAAGAAAAAAATTCTTACTTCAGATAGATACTTGTCTAATTTTCTTACTCTTATTATTCCTTATTATTATATAGTGCGATGGTTTTGGTATGCGCCCCCGTCGACCCTCGTCATGTCTATGATTCAGATGTGGTATATATTATCTTTTCATAGCTATTTGGTTCATTTATTGTTTATGACAATTATGCCGACCAACGTGACATAGATTTTATTTATCTAGGACGTTGTTGAACCGGAAATTCTAACCGACCCTATTGTCAAGAGGTTAAATTTAGTTGAAGAAGAAAACAATTACTTGAAGGAAAAAATAAGAAAAATTGAGGAGAAGAAGATGATATTGGAGTTGCATGTTGCGGATGTCGTCGATGATCACAAGATCAAGATGGATGCAATGCGGTTGAAGATTAAAAATATTAGAAAATATGCTATTCATACCAAGGCTTGGTATCATTATGCAGTTGGATCAGTTGTTACCTTGGTTGCGATTATGATCACATTTGTTGTTGCATTGAAATGCTTTACATAATTTCAATGTATGGTTTAATTAATTAGATGCTCTGGAGAGCTATATGTTGTTCAATGAGAACTATTTATGTACTTTGGTTTTAATGTGATGATGAACTTCTATTAATGATGATATGTGGGTGAAATGATGATACCATGCCAACTTGGAACCTTTTCAGAGTTCATTTCAAATGTTTTTCAATTTCATGGTCTTATAGCTCAAAATAATGAGTAAATGCATGAAAAATAACAAATGTAGTCAGAAAAGGTTGTAAATTGATGATGTGGCTTTGAATGGTGCATTTTGAACACAGAAAAACTATGGAGTTCAAATAAGTTCAAAAAAAAATACCTTTGTAATGCATTTAGGTTTCCGTATGAAACCCTGATACTTCGAAAGAGATTGTCCGTTTTGTACACGAAGTGCATCCAGTTTTTGACGTAACCCTCTCTACTTTCTCGCACATGCTATGTGGGTGAAATGATGATACCATGTCAACTTGGAACCTTTTCAGAGTTTATTTCAAATGCTTTTCAATTTCATGGTCTTATAGCTCAAAATAATCAGTAAATGCATGAAAAATAACAAATGAAGTCAGAAAGGGTTGAAAATTGATGATGTGGCTTTGAATGGTGCATTTTGAACACAGAAAAATATGGAGTTCAAATAAGGTCAAAAAAATGAAATCCCTTTGTAACAGACGAGTTTCCGTATGAAACCCTGATACTTCGAAAGGAATTGTCCGTTTTGTACACTAAGTGCATCCAGTTTTTGCCGTAACCCTCTCTACTTTCTCGCACATGCTATGTGGGTGAAATGATGATACCATGGCAACTTGGAACCTTTTCAGAGTTCATTCCAAATGATTTTCAATTTCATGGTCTTATAGCTCAAAATAATCAGTAAATGCATGAAAAATAACAAATGTAGTCAGAAAGGGTTGTAAATTGATGATGTGGCTTTGAATGGTGCATTTTGAACACAGAAAAACTATGGAGTTCAAATAAGTTAAAAAATGAAATCCCTTTGTAATGAAGAGTCTTCATATGAAACCCTGATACTTCGAAAGAGATTGTCCGTTTTGTACACGAAGTGCATCCAGTTTTTGACGTAACCCTCTATACTTTCTCGCACATGCTATGTGGGTGAAATGATGATACCATGCCAACTTGGAACCTTTTCAGAGTTCATTTCAAATGCTTTTCAATTTCATGGTCTTATAGCTCAAAATAATCAGTAAATGCATTAAAAATAACAAATGTAGTCAGAAAGGGTTGTAAATTGATGATGTGGCTTTGAATGGTGCATTTTGAACACAGAAAAAATATGGAGTTCAAATAAGTTCAAAAAATGAAATCCCTTTGTAATGCATTTAGTTTCCGTATGAAACCCTGATACTTCGAAAGAGATTGTCCGTTTTGTACACTAAGTGCATCCAGTTTTTGCCGTAACCCTCTCTACTTTCTCGCACATGCTATGTGGGTGAAATGATGATACCATGGCAACTTGGAACCTTTTCAGAGTTCATTTCAAATGATTTTCAATTTCATGGTCTTATAGCTCAAAATAATCAGTAAATGCATGAAAAATAACAAATGTAGTCAGAAAGGGTTGTAAATTGATGATGTAGCTTTGAATGGTGCATTTTGAACACAAAAAAACTATGGAGTTCAAATAAGTTCAAAAAATGAAATCCCTTTATAACAGAAGAGTCTTCATATGAAACCCTGATACTTCGAAAGAGATTGTCCGTTTTGTACACGAAGTGCATCCAGTTTTTGACGTAACCCTCTATACTTTCTCGCACATGCTATGTGGGTGAAATGATGATACCATGCCAACTTGGAACCTTTTCAGAGTTCATTTCAAATGCTTTTCAATTTCATGGTCTTATAGCTCAAAATAATCAGTAAATGCAAGAAAAAATAACAAATGAAGTCAGAAAGGGTTGAAAATTGATTATGTGGCTTTGAATGGTGCATTTTTAACACAGAAAAACTATGGAGTTCAAACAAGTTCAAAAAAATAAAATCCCTTATAAGAGACGAGTTATCATAAAATAAATAAATTTTGTACATGAATTATCATAAAATAAAATAAATAAGTTATTTCAAACAAAATAATATAAACTTTAATAAAATATATAAGTAGAAATAAATAAAGTAAACTTTAATAACATAAATAAAATTTATGAAACTAAAATTATCAAAGTATTTCCTGTTCAAAACATTATAAGCAACCTCTAGTATTATTGAAACTAAAATTATATAAAATTGATGCAACTAAAATTATTAACGTATTTTTTGTTCAAAATCATTAAAAGCAAAAAGAATTTTCATAAAGAACTGTTTTTTGTTAGAAACTTTAATAGCAAAAAGAATTATTATAAAATAAAATAAATAAGTAATTAGAAGCAAAATAAAATAAAAAATAAGTATTTTGTTGTAAGTAGAAACAAAACAAAATAAATAAAGAAAAAAGAAAACAAAAAAACTTGAAAAAAAATTGCCACCTACTGGGCCACCACGGCCTGAATACGAATAGAAACTGATCCATGGGCCAGGATTCAGGCCCGCAGAAGGCCCAGTAGGCCCATCAGGCATAGCAATCACAATTAGGCCCGTAAGCCCTGCAATGGAGAGGAGCTCGAGAGGGGTGCGGCAGTGGGGCTTATAAACCACTATACGCCCCTCTCAGCTAGCGAGGTGGGACTAAACATCCCACCGCACCGCGCCAGCGCAAGTCCTTTAGTCCCGGTTGGTGGCAACATCCGGGACTAAAGGGGTACATTGGTACCGGTTGATGGTACCAACCGGTATAATGACTCTTAGTCGGTTGGTGCCACTAACCGGGACCAAAGCTCTTCGCTTCGCCCTTTGGGCTGCTGAAAAGAGGCCTTTGGTCCCGGTTGGTGGCACCAACTGGGACTAAAGGGTGGCATTGGTACCGGTTGGTGCCACGAACCGGTACCAATGCCCTGGGTATATAAGTACCACCTGTGAAAAATTTCTTTCAGTTCGTCTTCCCGCCGACGCCTAGCGCTGCTCCTCGTCGCCGTCACCGTTGCGTCGTCGCCTCGCCAAGACGAGCCCCTGTCCATGGACCGCCCGCGCCGGGCGCCTCGCCGCCTGCGCCTCGACGCCGCCGCCGTCCCTGCCTCCCCGTCGCCGCCGCCGCCTACCTCGACCACGTCGTCGCGCCGGGCGCCAAGACCGGTCCTGCCTCAAGACCCGAGCCTGCTCGCCCGCCTCACGCACCGACGCCTCGCCACTCTCACTGTCATTGCCGCCACCGCCTGCTAATTTTTATTTGATTAATTCTGTTTTTTTAATTTGTATTATATTTTTTACATGTTTTTTGATTTTCATATATGTATGTATGTATTTTTTAGATATATGTACTTTTTTATGTATGTTCATATATGTATGTATGTATTTTTTACATGTTTTTTGTATATATGTATGTATTTTTTCAATTGTAATGTTGTTTTAAATTATACATATATGCAAGTTAGATTTTTAGAAAAGTTTTATCTATATATGTTTTCTGATTTAGTAAATTTTAGGTTAGTTTAACTTTTAGAAAAATTTTAAATATCTAGCTAGGAAAGGAAGAAGAAGAAAAAGAATGAGAGGGAAAAGGAAAATAAGAACAGGAAGAAAGGAGAAGAAGAGGAGAGGAAGGAGAGGAGAAATAAATAAGAAGAGGAAAAAAGAAGAAAAAGAAGAGGAGAAGAAGAAAGGAATAGAGGAGAAGAAAAAAAAATAGAAGAATAGAGGAGAAGAAGAAAAAAATAGAAGAAAAAAAATAGAAAATCTATTTTTTTCTTCTTCTCCTCTATTCCTTTCTTCTTCTCCTTTTTTTTTCTTTTTTTCTTTGATTGCTTCTCTTCTATTCCTTTCTTCTTATCCTCTTTTTATTTCTTCTTTTGTCTTCTTATTTTTTATCGGGTATGTCGTTGTCGATATACCCCCTCCCGATAACTTCAACACGAGGGGGGGGGGGTCGATATACCCCCTCCTCGATAACATTATTTTCCCATGTATGTATGTCGTCGTTGTCGATATAACTCCCTCCCGGATAACTTCGACATGAGGGGCGGTTGATATATATACCCCCTGATCTCGACCGTGATAACTTATACCACCGGAGCACCCCCTCCGGCCCTCTCGCTCGACCAAAACTCTCGAGGACACCCAAACCCTAGAAAAAAACGATGTTGGTCTCCACCCCCCTCCCGCCGCGCCCCTACTCGACAAACTCTCTCGAGGCCACCCCAAACCCTTGAAGCGTTGCCGAGGCCACCCCAAATCCTTATTGTGATTAGCTAGCTAGTTCTACGTTTGCCACTATTATATCCATCTGTCATGATTGAATAATAATTGCTATGTTGTAAATATTTGCAGAAACTATGGAGAACCCCCGAGACGAAGCACAAGAAGCGATGTTGGGGGACATAATCGCAAAAGGAAGTGATGCCTTCTTGTCGTTTCTCAACGACACCGATGGTCTGGAAGGACAAGGTGAAGAAGAAGACTATGATTATGATGGCTCCGGTGACCCAATGCCGGTACAAGAAGGAGACCATGATGACGGCTCCAGTGACCGAACCGAGTCCGGCCAGGTATATATATTAGTTAAGCCTGTGCTGACTAGCTAATTGATGCATTCATTGTTTTCGTATGTACACATATTAATTAACTCTCGTCTTTTTTCTTTTCTCTAACCCTCCGGATCGAGCACAACTTCGGTAAAGAAACGAGGCTCGAAGAAAAAGTTGCGCTCGGATGAAAGGTTTGAGATCACAACAATCGCGCGTGATGGCAAGCCGATTGAACCCATCCGGACAAGGGATGCATTTCGTGCTCAGTGCGGGGTTCTTGTTAGGGACAAGATCCCGATCAGTATCCACCAATGGTTAAAGCCTAAGAATGAAGACCCTGAGGTGTGTTATGTCTCTGATATGCAGAAAGAAGATCTTTGGACAACGCTTAAGGCAAATTTCACCCTACGGCCAGAGGAGGATCCGGAGAAACCAACTAAAGAGCAATTGATCAAGTCTCATGCTCTTAAGAAGATGGCAGAACTATTCAGGAGGTGGAAGAATGAGCTGAAAACAGAGTTTGTCGACGAAGGAAAGACACCAGAATTCACCGGAAAGTATGAGAAGATTAGAGATCACTGGCCCGCATTTGTGGACCACAAGACATCGGAAAAAAGTAAGAAGATGTCAGCGATAAACAAGAAAAATGCTGCAAAGAAGAAGCATCACCATCGCACGGGGTCAGGTGGCTACCTCAAAGCCCGACCTTTGTGGGACAAGGCTGAGAATGACCTGATTGCTAAAGCGGTCGAACTAGAGACATTGAACAGGCCAGACCGTTGCCGGATTTGGTTCTTCAGGGTTGGCGGAACCTTGGACCCTGTATTAGGTAAGTGCATTTGGACGGAAGAGCAAATGCGAATACCCGCCACGAGGCTTCAGGAGTATATCGAAAAGCGCAGCAAGGGACGTTCATTCCAGATAAAGAGAAGGACAAGCTCACAATGGCCCTCGGGGATCCTGAGCACCCTGGACGGACACGAGGCACGCCAGGCTCCGTTCCATGGAAGGCTGGGTTTCCAGATGCAGGGGGTTACAAAACCCAGGAGAGGAGGAAGAAAGTGGAGCATAGCCAACTACAGGCGCTGCACGAAAGGGTACAAGGGCTAGAGGAACGAGAAGCAGATCGCAGCGAACGACCTGCCGAAGCTTCCCCTGAAGCTACCCCACCATCTCAGCAGAGAAACAGCGTGGCTTCCACCGAGCAGACAGCTGGAGCCTGTCTTCACGGCTCCTGCTAGCTACCCCGTGGATGCTATCACGAACATTGCCATCTTATGACGCGATGGATGACATTGAAAGTCTAGGCGGCTGTTGGCTCTTTTTTACCTAATGAACCTGGCACAACCTACCACGGCCAGTCGATTCCAGAAGGATATGCTAGGGTGATGGTGGATCAAATAACGGACGGATTTGAGGACCTTGAGCTTGACCACCCTACGGGTGAAGGGGAGATTCTGAACTGGACGCCTCCGCCTCCTCCTCCTCCTCCAGCGAGTCAGGGCAATCCGCCTCCTCCTCCGGCGAGTGATCAGGGATCTCAGCCTCCTTCTCCGGCGCGTGGCGGCACTCCACCTCCTTCTCCGCCTGCGCCGGCGCGGCCGAGCAACCAGCCTCCTCCTTCTCCGCCTCGTCAACAAGGGGGGATCAAGAGACCCACCGCCGCTCCGGCTGCTCCGGCGCATCGTAGTCCTTCTCCTCCACCTCGTAAGAAAGGACAGACAGCCGCAGCCGCTCCGTCTGCTCCGATGTCTAGCAGCACAACCAGAGTCGGGAGGCAATACAAATTCGGTCCTTCTCTCAAGACTCCAGAGAAGTTACCATACGAGAGGACCGTGGAGGAAAACACGCAGATCATGCAAGCTGAAGTGAAGAACTTCTTTGAAGGGGTGAAAGCAAAGAAACATCCACCTCCGGAGGAGAAGATAGATCCGGAAAAGCGAAGCGTGCTTTGGCTGCCCTGAAGAAACCACCAAAGTCTCCGGTGAAAGGCAACTATGAGCGCATTCTTACAAAGTCATTTATGGAAGCGTCGCGGTCGGGAAGTACTATCAGTGGTCAACGATAAGCTGGGAAACAAGTTGCCCAGCTCGGCGAACAAGCGAACCAATCATTCCCCCCGCTCCAGGTGTCTAGCGATATCATCGCTAATGTTCCGGGCGGGATGGTGCCCGGTTATAACAATCTTGAAGATTACCTGCCCGACGATGTACATTATGATTTCTTGGAGGTGGACGAACACAAATACGTGTACGGGAAGCCTCTCGTCAAAGATGAAAGATCTCTAGCAACGATGATGTTCAGATTCCATGATTGGTACATGAAAACCTGCAGCGAGTCTGAGGGGACGAATATTTTGATGCTAAGAGTCAGAGAGGAGCATGACCTCGTTGGAATTGAACTGTTGAATGTTCCATTTGAGGAGTTCTTCGCGTTTTTCAATCTAAAGGCCCTCGATAAATTAATGATCACTTGCTACTGCCTGTAAGTAGTACTACTTCTGTCATTAAGTCTCTATATATAGGTCAGCTCTTTCATTGCATGTATTTTTAATTATCCTCACTATATTATGCAGATTGAAGATCGCCGAATTGAAGAAAAGACAAATCAATGATATTGGGTTCATTAACACAAATCTCATAGATGCATATATGGTTAAATTTCAGACCAGAGATACCGAGGCCAAGCTGCTACAATCGTTTGTATTAAATCAAAACAAAGCTATAATACTCTTCCTTACGAATTCAAGTGAGTGTTACTGTCTTGTGCATATTCGGTTTCCCTTATTAGTCAAGGTTATAGTAATGTAATTGATGAGTTATGCATGCGTGCGCAACTTCCACTATATTCTCCTAGAGATTAAGCTTGAGCAGGGACTAGTAACCGTCTTAGACTCGAGACGAAAAGATCCCAAGGAGTATGCGGACATTTCTGAAACTCTAGAAAAGTAAGTTAAATCGATCATTATCGCACCATATCGGCAACTTTTTGTTCGTTTCCTGATATCAAGTAATTGTTTTCTTTGTCTGGCAGGGCTTGGAAAAAATTCACCTCAAAAACTTCAGGACTGCCGAAGAAGCTGCAATTTAGACACCCGAAAGTAAGTACTATAGTAGCATGTTCCACGCATCCCCTAGTGATTCAAGCGCTAGTTTCATCAATACCATTTAACATGCTTGCTAATTATCTGATTGACCTCTATTTCTTGTAAAGTGGTTGTGGCAGGAACAAGGGAATGATTACTGTGGATACTACATTTGCGAGTCCATCCGCCACACGACCTGTGAGCGGGGCTACTCTGACAAACAATATGAAGTGCGTAAATAATAATATTCACAATTTTATTTTATTACCATCATTTGTGTTCAGTTTCATTTATTCATATATATGTATTGACCCCCTTCTTCAAATTAGATATTTTGGATGCGGGATGAACTCCTACCATCAGATCGTATGCGAGGAATTCAAGAGGAATTGGCGGCATTCTTTCTTGACCATGTGATCGCTAAAGACGGAGAATACCATGTGGACCCTCACTACTAGGGAAAAGGCTAGCAGCAGCGCGGGTGTATCAGTAGCGCGGGGATAGGTGCTACTAATAAGGCGCTACAGCTAACATATAGCAGTAGCGCGTGCTCACCGGCGCTACTGCTACACAAGTGTAGCAGCAGCGCTGTTTATGAAGCTTCGCTACTGCTAGTATCTCTAGCGCTTTACCTTGACGCGCTACTGCTATCGCGGCGCTCCTGCTAACTTTTGTACACTCGCTACTGCTAATTTAAGTAGGTTTTTTTGTTATTTTTTTGGCATATTTGGTATTTGAACAGGCTTTATAGAAGAATCTTTAGCACATAGAAATGTCATCATGATACATAGACAAATGTCTGCGAGACCACAAATGTAATCATAGCATGTACATACAAATAGTCTCATCATAATCATCATCCAACACAAAGTGATATCTTGTCATCATCTCAAAACGATACATGCAAGTCTCGAATACTTGCAACTACAAAAATGTCATCCATCTAAACAAAGGTATAAGGAAGAAGTGCTATCACTATGAGTGAGAGCGGAACTATGCAGTACATGAGGTGGCGGTTACGAGTCCTCTCTCGCGCTAGCGTGAACCTCAAGTAACTAGCTTCTCCTTCTTGTCTGCTTTTGAAGCCTTTATGGCTGGCGCCCGTGAACCCATTCACTTGCGCACACTTATGCCACTCGTTGTACACCCCCGGAACCTTCCCTTTGTACACGACATAGCAATTCCATCTCGCCATCAAGAAACTAGGTACCTGTTAGAGATGCATGTTCATGAAGAGGATGTACAATCATATATATGCAACAAAATATACTAGAGCAACACCGAAAAAGAAAGGGTTAGCAACTAGATGCAATATACAGTACACAAATTAATTAACAGAGGTACGCAGGTCATCGTACGCAAACTAACAAAGTAGCGTTACGCAAGTTCGGCACATGGACCATGGACATCACAAAGTTTCATCGCTACAAGAAGTATACAAGTTCAACCGACACATATCATCATCATCGGCATCATAAATCACTAGAAGTTCCATCCTTCCATATCATCGAGGACGAACCGTAGCTTCTTGAACGGCGTGAGGTCTAGGCGTTGCATGCCTATGCGAGTTCGGACGTCAGCTCGCGATATAGGGCCGTGGTGGAACATCCCCTTCTCATCGACGACTTCTTTCATGATGATCGTCGCAATGTCGCTTTGGATGCGAAAGAAGTCATCTCTAAGTTTATAATCCGCTTCTCCATGAGATTTTAGCCACTTGTGGATACGATCATCATTTCTGCTGTTAATGCGAAGCTTTTGGTGATCCGTGTTGAACTGAATCATGAGATGGACGATGTAGAATCCATCCTTCTTGCTTGGTTTTGGGACATGGATGCAGGAGAAGTTAGTTTTATCTTGAAACCCATCTTCTTGTTCCTTTGTTTCCTGATCTGCACGTGGCCACCTCTAAAGCTGAAGCCTTGGAGAGCATCATCTAGAATATTCATTATGTGGGCGTAGTCCTTTTTCTCGCAGTCTCTGGAAGGGTCAAAATACACGGCGTGGGAGACTTGCGGGTAAAGAACGATAAGGACGGCGCGCCCGTTGCTGCGGGAAAAGACACCTCAAATTATTCCCCATATGAGAGAGAAGGAATGATTGAAATGTACGAAAGGGTTGTCCGAACTCACTTACTTTGGATGATAAGGCACGAGGACAATTCCCGGTCCTTATTCTGTACCATGAAGTTTTGGAGGTACTCCCTAGCAGTTTCACGCTCAAAGTCGCCGAGACTCAAGAAAGACTCGTGCATGTAGTACGGATCCGCCACACAGATTTGCGAGACTTCTTCACTCTTCATGACGGAGCTCATATGTAGCGCAAAAAGGCGGACGATAGTAAAATCAAGCCGCGTTGTTAGAAACATCTCAAAGATATGGTCAAACCGCAGGAAGAACACCTCCACGGGCTGTGTGTCGACGTAGCACTTCCCCTCAGGCACACGAGCCGCGTATGTCGGATATCCTGGATCCTTTGAGGCTAGTAGGCTTTTCTCAGTCGACAGCACATGGTCGTGCAGTCTCCTGAGATCCCCTGATAGTGCCTCCAGCGGTTTCGGCGGTAGCATCGGCTCGCCCGTGAGATGGAACATGACCGCACTTTTCATGGGTACACGCTCTTCAGAATGCATCGTCTGGCTGCTATGTGCTCTGGCTTGTTTGGAGGCAGTTACCTTCCCCGATCTCTTCCTCTCCTTTTTCTTGGGCACACCTTCCAGACCCTTCCTTAACCCCTGCCCCAGTGTTCCCGGGCTAAATCAGACGACCCGCGCGCCCGGCAAGATGAGCCTGGGTTGAGGCGGCATCTTCAGGCGTGTCCTGTGAGGATTTCATGAAGAGAGACTTTTTGCAATCCCTGCTACGACCCTGCCTGGGCATATCATCCATATCCTCATTAGCAAGATGATAGCCCGATTCGTCATATGGCTGACTCATCATATCTATGTCACAGTCATACGCGTTTGTATTGAGGAAATCCATAGGGTCGACCTCCGTCTCATCATCCATTCTCTGTTCTCTGAGGAGAAATTACATCAGCCAGTACTATTGCACCCCCTTCATCATGTCGTCCGCCGCTCTCACCCGGCATTACAGGAGCTGGTAATTGCGTAGGCGGGGTGGTGGTCTTCGCACATGCTTGTTGATGTGTGGTAGTTATTGGTGTGGTCTCGCCGGCTCTGCATTTAATAAGATTCTTGACCATAGCAGCACCCAATTCTTGCAGCTTCCAATCCATGGCGGGGGTCTCGTCGTCCGCTCCCACATGCTGTACTGGAGGAGGCAAATCCTCGTGACCCGATTACACACTGGTCAAGCTAACCCTGAAGTGCCCAGCGGGGATCGGCTGGTTGTGGAACGTGCGTTGAGAGGGGTCCATTATCAACCCCTTTCCCACGTCCACCTTCTGGCCTTTGATCAAGTAGAGTATGGTGCACGGGGTTTCTTTCGCCTGCAAACACATATGTACGTGGCGTAAAACAACCGAAAGGCAACAAAATGGAATAGTGTATATATATATATATATATATATATATATATATATATATATATATATATATATATATATATGTTGGTGCGACATGTAATTACCGTGACGGCGTCGAGCTCAGCCAAAGATGAAGGCCCACCTAAGCGCTTTGAGGCCGAGGACGGGCTGCTATGAGCGGGAGCGGCTGCGAGAGGAGGCCCGGTTGCGTGAGCAAGTGATGGTGCGATGGTGTTGTTGTTCATGGAGTTGCTCCCGACGAAACTGGGCATCGGGAAATCATGTACCGTCTTGTCTGGATTTTCCTTCGCCCAGTTGATGATAACTGGAACCAAGTTAGTAGCGAAATCATTTCTGCAGGCAGTTACAGCTGCATTGACTGCCTGCTGTAGCAACTCATATTTGTCCTCGGCCGCTTTTTTCGCGTGCTCAGCTGCTTTTTTCTCGACCGCAAGCTTCACCTTCACGTCGATGTCCGCCTGACTAAACTTCGTTTTCAGCTTCTTGGCCTCCGGGCCCTCGTTGTAAAACACCTTCCACGTGGCGTCGTCTCCAGCGCCGTGCACACGACCATATTGCGGCCGCTGATTCAAAGGGAGTCCCTTAAGTTCGTTCAAGGCCTGGTTGAGAGGGGTGTCCCACTTGGGCCTCATCGGAGAAGTAGGGCTTTCGGCTGCAAGCTGGTGTGTTGGTGCGGGTTAGCAGTAGCGCGGGAGAAGAAACGCGCTGCTGCTAAAGAATTAGCAGCAGCGCGCTTTGGGCAACGGCGCGCCATCGCTAACAAGGACAAATTTTTTTGCCAATTTGAAATGTAGCAGCAGCGATCCCAGTAAAGCGCCGCTGTTACTATATCCGTAGCTTGATGCAGCGGTTCGAACAACGGCGCTACTGCTAAATGGAGCTCGGTGAACACCGCCGGTGGATATTTGTAGCAGCGTGGTTAACACAGAGCGCGCTACTGCTAAAAACTTATCGGCAGCGAGTTTCCCGCACACTCGCTACTACTAATTAGCGGCAGCGCTCCTTTTTGACCCGCGCTGCTGCTAAGATTCTGTGTATAGGCTTTTCCCTAGTAGTGCCTAATCAGCTTGTTTTTAATTAGGAGCTTATATTGTAAGAAATACTTATATTGTATATATGTAGCCAGTACGTAGTGTCAGATAGATATACGAGAACTTGTTGTTCGACCGATCTCTCAGAGAAGGAGAGGTGGTCGATATCACTTCTCTCTGTATGCATATGTTCATGACGATCTTCTGCTTCCTTCATTTGCTTACTAGCTAGCGTGTCTAGTCCTCTCTATACGTATATACGTAGCGTCGACCAAGCACGGAGATAAGAGAGGACACTTCTCTCTATTAATTAGCTAGCTAACAAAATATATGAAACACCTAAATTAACCCTCCAAAACCCCCAAACCCCCCCCCCCCCTTTCAAAAAAACAAACACCCCAGCACCTGAAATGCTGATGCATGGATGCCTATTGGTCCCGGTTGGTGCCACCAACCGGGACCAAAGGGCCTCCTACCTGGGCTCGCCGCACCGGCCACATGGAGGCCCATCTGTCCCAGTTTATGTAAGAACCGGGACTAAAGGTCTAGGGCATTAGTACCGACACTTTAGTCCCGGTTCAAAAACCGGGACAAATGGCCCTTACGAACCGCGACAGTAGGTCCTTTTTCTACTTGTGTGTGTGTGGGGGGGGGGGGGGGGGAAAGTTCATCCCGCGCTTTCTCCCACCAACCACCTCTCCTCTCCCCCCTCGCGCCGCCGCCGGCCGCCGCCCAAGATTCCGGCGACAGCAGCCGGCAGGAGCACGCCGGAAGGCCGCCACGCGCACGAGGCCTCCCCTCCCTTCCCCCTGCGTCGGCGGGCCGCCGGATTTGCAGATCTGCGGCACTTCATTGCGGGCCGCTGGATTTGGCTTTTTCCGCCCGCCGGTTCCTGCCACAGGCGATGGAGTGGTCAGGGAGCCTCTCCCGCAGCCCAGGCAAGGGCGCATCGCCGCATGCAGGCGCGGTTCGTCCGCCCGCTGCCGCCGAAGGTTTCCGGGCATGGACTCGTCCAGCCGTCCACCGTGCTCCCCCCCCCCCTCGCGCAACGTCTTTGTGGCCTGCCGATGCCGCTCATAGAGTGCGACGACTGCCCACGCCAAGTGCTGCGGCTCACTTCGAGCACGCCGAAGCACCCCGGATGGGTGTTCTACAAATGCGAAAACGACAGGGTACGTGTACTTGCGGTAGCTCGTTCCATAGCTCATTCTTTAGTTCAAGTGCGGTAGCTCACTTCGAGCTTGCTCATTCTTTTGTGTAGGACGATGGATGCTCATTTTGATTTGGGAAAGGCCAATACATTGATTTTTTGATAGAAAGAAACTTAATAGATGTTAGTGCACTCCTTAGTACAATCGAAGGCAATGATGCGGCTACTTCTTTGGAACCAAAGATGAAGAATGAAGAAAGTAAGATCAAGAATCTGCAGATCAACAATGAGTGCATGGAGAAGATATTGCTTCAACTAGTGGGAGCAGTTATGGAAGTTGGAAATCTTCTGAAATGCATACTTGTGGTTCTTGTTTTCTTTGGTTTTTCTATTCTAGCCAAGATTTGATGATATCTTTTGTATCTAATGTTGTTGCAAAAGCAAAGAAAAGCATTATGCTAGATCAATTTAAGTTGCAAATCTAAGTTTTACGGGCCGGGAGCAGCTGCGCCAGATCAGAACCCGCAGAAGCCAATCCGTATATAAAGTATATTCCGTGAATATGCTTTTTTACGGGTCCATTATACGGGGTCTGCATTTGTGCCAGCCCGCGCCGGCCCGCAGAAGCGGTTTTGCGCGAACTGCAAACGCGTTTTGCGGGCCGGCGGGATGCGGGGTCTGCTACAGTTGCTCTTAGGGAGAGACTTTCGTATGTTCATGTCCTTTTAACTAAATCAGGCATAGACTCATTTTTTGACGTCAAGGTCCATGACTCCTTATTTGTATGGATCATCTTATTTTCTTTGAGACGCCATGTACGTGTTTTCTGTTTTCGCCCGGAATGGTGACATGTGGTTTCTCTTATATGTTATGTACGAAGATTATTTGGTTGTACGTGACTGTCATATTTTTTTCTAAAGAAAAATCCTTTTTCTTCATTTGAAATCTTGGACGTGGGTTTTCCTGACTATTTCTTAATGCATGTGCCGAAGACTGTTTTTTCACTCATTCTTTAACGTGACGCTTTAGGACTCCTTTTTACATTTGAGGGTACGCTTTAGGACTCCATATAACTTTCTTTTCTTTGAGCAGACATGCACGTATTTTTTGTTTTCTTGGGAATTGGGACATGGGGTGTGTTACTTACGTGGTGTATTGCGGCTCCTAATGCTCCACCCTGGACAAGTGCTAAGCTTGCCATGTAAGCAAAAAGATGATGTGGCAAGTTAATTAATGAGGAGAGAGTCTCGTTTGGTAACCCCGCGAGGAAATGGTGCCAGGCGCGAGTACCTACGCAAAAGCCGGAGTTAATGGATCCTGTGCGCCTGGGTACCGAGCCGTCTCCTCAATTGCATGTCAATGCACTATCCATTGCATGTCCCGCCTCCTCAACAAGAGCAACATGAGAATCTCCATTTTGTCGGTGTCCCCTCACATGTTGCATTCTCAACACCGCCGCCGCAACCACCGCCACCAGTTCATAGTAAAAGGAAAAAAAACATTTAAGTCTGCTTCAGGTAGAGGTTCTTTACAAAAAAAGCACATGTTGTAGAACTTGAAGATGATCCAGAGCCTTCAAGGTCTGCGCAACGTCTGAATTGGACACAACAGGAAGAGAAGAGATTGGTATGTGCTCTTGTCAGTGTGAAATATCGATTACTTCCATATAAATTTTGGTTGCATGTTAGATTATATGTTCCTTATGTAGGCAAGCGCTTGGTTGGAACTTTCAACTGATCCCATTGAAGGGAATGACAAGAAGAGAGATAAGTATTGGGATGACATAGCTGTTCAATATAACAGTCTCACCCCCGCAGATCGTCATAGAGATGCCGTGCAATTGAAGAGCCATTTTCAAAAGGTGAAGAGAAAGATCAACATTTTCCATGGTGCATATAATGCTATGTGTAAGCTATACACTAGTGGTTATGGTGAGGAGCAGCTATAGGCCTTCGCCTTGGAGAAATATGAAGCCAACCAACAATCAGCTTTCTAACATTTGACAATGTGGAGAGAACTTAAGGACAATGGAAAGTGGCTTGCAGCAATGAAAAAAATGAATGGGGAGCAAGATAAAATAGATTTAACATCTGGTGCTATTGATGTGGAAGATGAGGAGCACCTTCCGGGTCGTGATACATCTAAGGATGAGCGTGATGGTAAACGCAAACCAAAAGAGTCGGTTACTTTGCTTGGAGAAGAACTTGACACTTTTATTGAGACCCAGAAAACGTCTAGGCTAGAGCGGTAGAAGGTTATAGATAGCCAACATCAACTCTCAAGTCAGCAGCTTGAAACCGCTAAACTTGCCAAGGAGACAAAATTGATTGAGCTCTACCAGAAGTTATTGTTTGCTGATACAAGTGTCATGGATGACGACGCGAAAGTTGAGCGTGCCAGGGAAATGGCAAGTCTGAGGTCTATACTATTTCCAGAAGAAATGTGAGGTTTATGCTATTTCCTTATTCGTGTTAACTCTGTAGGGTGACAAAACTATTTGATCGAATCTATCAGATGAACTATATGCACTGGTGTAAGCATGTCTCTACCTTGTGCTGGATATATCAAGTGAGATGTAAACCTATGTTATTTCTATTTCCTCAAGGGAAGTCAGATCTATGCTATTTCCTCATTCCTGTGAAAATATTATTTATTTGAGTACATGCCACAAATAGGCCACAAAGAGGCCATACTACTTCAGATCCTACAATGAATTAAATGAAAGAAGCTTAGCATCAAGAAGCTAAGCACCCATGCATTGGGAAGTTTAGTTGCTAAGCCATTTAATACACTTAGCACCTCATGTTAGCACCGATGCATTGGCAGCAGCATGAGAGTATTGGTTGTACGTGTCTCCGTTTTTTTGTCAAAAAAGCGTGTCTATTTATTTCCCTTTGCAGCTTGTTTCTTTAAATCTTAGATTAGACGTGGGTGCTCCGGGCTCTATTCACTAGTAGAAAAAGGGCCTATTGTCCCGGTTTTCGAACCGGGACTAAAGAGTCGGTACTAATGCCCTTGACCTTTAGTCCCGGTTCTTACACAAACCGGGACAGATGGGCCTCCACGTGGCCGGTGCGGCGAGCCCAGGCAGGAGGCCCTTTGGTCTCGGTTGGTGGCACCAACCGGGACCAATAGGCATCCACGTGTCAGCATTTCAGAGGCTGGGGTTTTTGTTTTTTTTGGAGGGGGTTAGGGGTTTTCAAGGGGGTTAATTTAGGTGTTTCATATATTGTGTTAGCTAGCTAATTAATAGAGAGAAGTGTCCTCTCTTATCTCCGTGCTTGGTCGACGCTACGTACTATACGTATAGAGATGACTAGACACGCTAACTAGTAAGCAAATGAAGGAAACAGAAGATCGTCATGAACATATGAATACAAAGAGAAGTGATATCGACCACCTCTCCTTCTCTGAGAGATTGGTCGAACAATAAGTTCCCGTATATCTATCCGACGCTACTGGCTATATATATACAATATAAGTATCTCTTACAATATAATCTCCTAATTAAAAACAAACTGATCATGGTCCACATGGTATTCTCCGTCTTTAGCGATCACGTGGTCAAGAAAGAATGCCGCCAATTCCTCTTGAATTCCTCGCATACGATCTGGTGGTAGGAGTTCATCCCGCATCCGAAATATCTAATTTGAAGAAGGGGATCAATACATATATATGAATAAATTAAACTGAACACAAATGATGGTAATAAAATAAAATTGTGAATATTATTATTTACGCACTTCATATTGTTTGTCAGAGTAGTCCCGCTCACCGGTCGTGTGGCGGATGGACTCGCAATTGTAGTATCCACAGTAATCATTCCCTTGTTCCTGCCACAACCACTTTACAAGAAATAGAGGTAAATCAAACTGATAATTAGCAAGCATGCTAAATGGTATTGATGAAACTAGCGCTTGAATCACTAGGAGATGCGTGGAACATGCTACTATAGTACTTACTTTCGGGTGTCTAAATTGCAGCTTCTTCGGCAGTCCCGGAGTTTTTGAGGTGATTTTTTTCCAAACCCTGCCAGTAAAAAGAAACAATTACTTGATATCAGGAAATGAACAAAGTTGCCGATATGGTGCGATAATGATCGATTTAACTTACTTCTCTAGAATTTCAGTCATGCTCGCATACTCCTTGGGATCTTTTCGTCTCGAGTCCAAGACGGATACTAGTCCGTGCTCAAGCTTAATCTCTAGGAGAATATAGTGGAACCTGCGCACGCATGCATAAATCATCAATTACATTAACCTCGACTAATAAGGGAAACCAAATATGCACAAGACAGTAACACTCACTTGTATTCGTAAGGGAAGAGTATTATTGCATTGTTTTGATTTAATACAAACGATTGTAGCAGCTTGGCCTCGGTTTCTCTGGCCTGAAATTCAACCATATATGCATCTATGAGATTTGTGTTAATGAACACAATATCACCGATTTGTCTTTTCTTCAATTCGGCGATCTTCAATCTGCATAATATATATAGTGAGGATAATTAAAAATACATGCAATGAAAGATATATAGACTTAATGACAGAAGTAGTACTACTTACAGGCAGTAGCAAGTGATCATTAATTTATCGAGGGCCTTTAGATTGAAAAACGCGAAGAACTCCTCAAATGGAACATTCAACAGTTCAATTCCAACGAGGTCATGCTCCTCTCTAACTCTCAGCGTCAAAATATTCCTTCCCTCAGACTCTCTGCAGGTTTTCATGTACCAATCATGGAATCTTCGCATCATCGTTGTTAGAGATCTTTCATCTTTGACGAGAGGCTTCCCATACACGTATTTGTGCTCGTCCGCCTCCAAGAAATCATAATGTACATCGTCGTGCAGGTAATCTTCAAGATTGTTATAACCGGGCACCATTCCGGCCGGATCATTAGCGACGATATCGCTAGACACCTGGAGCGGGGGCAATGATTGGTTCGCTTGTTCGCCGAGCTGGGCAACTTTTTTCCCAGCTCATCGTTGACCACTGATAGTACTTCCCGACCGTGACGCTTCCATAAATGACTTTGTAAGAATGCGCTCATAGTTGCCTTTCACCGGAGACTTCGGTGGTTTCTTCAGGGCAGCCAGAATACACTTCGCTTATACCGGATCTATCTTCTCCTTCGGAGGTGGATGTTTCTTTTCTTTCACCCCTTCAAAGAAGTTCTTCACTTCGGCTTGCACGATCTGCGTGTTTTCCTCCACGGTCCTCTCGTATGGTAACTTCTATGGAGTCTTGAGAGAAGGACCGAATTTGTATTGCCTCTCGGCTCTGGCTGTGCTGCTAGACGCCGGAGCAGACGGAGCGGCTGCGGCTGTCTTTCCTTTCTTATGAGGCGGAGGAGAAGGACTACGACGCACCGGAGCAGCCGGAGTGGCGGCGGGTCTCTTGATCCGCCCTTGTTGACGAGGCGGAGAAGGAGGAGGCTGGCTGCTCGGGCGTGCCGGTGCAGGCAGAGTGCCGCCACGCGCCGGAGAAGGAGGCTGAGTGCCCTGATCACTCGCCGGAGGAGGAAGCGGAGGAGGAGGCTGATTGCCCTGACTCGCCGGAGGTTGAGGAGGAGGCGGAGGCGTCCAGTCCGGAAGGTTGATGAGCTCCTTCCGCCATAGGCATGGAGTCTTCAGGGAAGAACCCAGCCGTATCTCCCCTTCACTCGTAGGGTGGTCAAGCTCAAGGTCCTCAAATCTGTCTGTTATTTGATCCACTATCACCCTAGCATATCCTTCTGGAACCGACTGGCCGTGGTAGGTTGTGCAAGGTTCAGTAGGTAAAACAGAGCCAACAGCCGCCTTGACTTTCAATGCCATCCATCGCGTCATAAGGTGGCAATGTTGATACTCCGTGATAGCATCCATGGGTAGCTAGCAGGAGCCGTGAAGACATGATCTAGCTGCTGAATCTACACGGTGGAAGCCACGCTGCTTCTCCGCTGAGATGGCGGGGTAGCTTCAGGGGAAGCTTCGGCAGGTCGTTTGCTGCGATCAGCTTCTCGTTCCTCTAGCCCTTGTACCCTTTCGTGCAACACCTGCAGTTGGCTATGCTCCACTTTCTTCCTCCTCTCCTGGGTTTTGTAACCCCCTGCGTCCGAAAACCCAGCCTTCCACGGAACGGAGCCTGGCGTGCCTCGTGTCCGTCCAGGGTGCTCAGGATTCCCGAGGGCCATTGTGAGCTCGTCCTTCTCTCTGTCTGGGACGAACGTCCCTTGCTGCGCTTTCTCGATATACTCCTGAAGCCTCATGACGGGTATTCGCAGTTGCTCTTCCGTCCAAACGCACTTCCCTGTTACAGGTTCCAAGGTTCCGCCAACCCCGAAGAACCAAGTCCGGCAACGGTCTGGCCAGTTCAATGTCTCTGGTTCGATCCCTTAAGCAATCAGGTCATTCTCAGCCTTGTCCCACAAAGGTCGGGCTTTGAGGTAGCCACCTGACCCCATGCGATGGTGATGATTCTTCTTCGCAAAAATTTTCTTGTTTGTCGCTGACATCTTCTTACTCTTTTCCGATGTCTTGTGGGCCACAAATGCGGGCCAGTGATCTCTGATCTTCTCATACTTTCCGATGAATTCTGGTGTCAAATCTTCGTCGATAAACTCTGTTTTCAGCTCATTCTTCCACCTCCTGGATAGTTCTGCCATCTTCTTAAGATCATGAGACTTGATCAATTGCTCTTTAGCTGGTTTCTCCGGATCCTCCTCTGGCGATAGGGTGAAATTTGCCTTAAGCGTTGTCCAAAGATCTTCTTTCTGCATATCGGAGACATAAGACACCTCAGGGTCTTCATTCTTAGGCTTTAACCATTGGTGGATACTGATCGGGATCTTGTCCCTAACAAGAACCCCTTGACTGAGCACCTAAATGCATCCCTTGTCCGGATGGGTTCAATCGGCTTGCCATCCCGCGCGATTGCTGTGATCTCAAACCTTTCATCCGAGCGCAACTTTTTCTTTGGGCCTCGATTCTTTACCGAAGTTGTGCTCGATCCGGAGGGCTAGAGAAAAGAAGAAAGACTAGAGTTAATTAATATGTGTACATACGAAAACAATGAATGCATCAATTAGCTAGTCAGCACAGGTTTAACTAATATATATACCTGGCCGGACTCGGTTCGGTCACCGGAGCCGTCATCACGGT
Source organism: Aegilops bicornis (assembly GCA_021605145.1). NCBI lineage: Eukaryota > Viridiplantae > Streptophyta > Magnoliopsida > Poales > Poaceae > Aegilops > Aegilops bicornis. The sequence continues at coordinate 47,364,695 of CM038675.1, read as the reverse complement.
CTACTTTTTGTACCGGCATTGGGCCACCGGAGCCATCATAATCATAGCCTTCTTCTTCACTATCATGTCCTTCCAGACCATCGGTGTCATTGAGAAACGACGCAACGACATCACTTCCTTTTGCGATTATGTCCCCCAACATCGCTTCTGTTGCTTCGTCTCGGGGTGCTCCATAGTTTCTGCAAATATTTACAACATGGCAATTATTATTCAAACATGACAGATGGATATATTAGTGGCAATCGTAGAACTAGCTAGCTAATATAATCACAATAAGGAATCATATTAGTGGCCTCAACGCTGCTTCTCTAGGGTTTGGGGTGGCCTCGGCAACGCTTCAAGGGTTTGGGGTGGCCTCGACAACGCTTCAAGGGTTTGGGGTGGCCTCGACGACAACTCTCTTTTAACTTGGTAAATTTGGGTGGCCTCGAAAGAGTTTGTCAGGTAGGGGCGCGGCGGGAGGGGGTAGGAGACCAACATCGTTTTTTTCTAGGTTTTGGGTGTCCTCGAGAGTTTTGGTCGAGAGGGGGTATATATATCACGGTCGAGAGGGGGTATATATATCAACCGCCCCTCATGTCGAAGTTATCCTGGAGGGGGTTATATCGACAACGACGACATACATACATGGGAAAATAATGTTATCGGGGAGGGGGTATATTGACCCCCCTCCCTCGTGTTGAAGTTATCGGGAGGGGGTATATCGACAACGACATACCCGATAAAAAATAAGAAGACAAAAGAAGAAATAAAAAGAGGAGAAGAAGAAAGGAATAGAAGAGAAGCGATCGAAGAAAAAAAGAAGAAAAAAAAGGAGAAGAAGAAAAAAATAGAATTCTATTTTTTTCTTCTTCTCTTCTTCTTTTTCTTCTTTTTTCCTCTTCTTATTTATTTCTCCTCTTCTTCCTCTCCTCTTCTTCTCCTTTCTTCCTCTTCTAATTTTCCTTTTTCCTCTCATTCTTTTTCTTCTTCTTCCTTTCCTAGCTAGCTAGATATTTAAAAAATTTCTAATAATTAAACTAACCTAAAATGTACTAAATCAGAGAACATATATAGATAAAACTTTTATAAAAATCTGACTTGCATATATGTATACTTTAAAACATCATTTCAATTGAAAAAATACATACTTACATACAAAAAACATGTAGAAAATACATACATACATATATGAACATACATAAAAAGTACATATATCTAAAAATACATACATACATATATGAAAATCTAAAAACATGTAAAAAATCTAATAAAAATTTTAAAAACAGAATTAATCTAATAAAAATTAACCAGGGGCGGTAATTTGGCGGCGACGACCAAGGGTGGCGAGGGCACTTGAGGGACGGGCCAGGCGGGGGGCTTCAAGGCGTGAGGCGGGACAGTCTTGGCGCCAGCGGCAACAGCGTGGTCGAGGCCGGGCGGCACGGGCGATGGCGTCGGAGGCAGGGACGGAGCAGCGATGGCGTCGGAGGCAAGGGCGGCGAGGCGCCGGGCGCTGGGACGGTCAGTGGGCGGGGGCTCAAGGCAGAGGCGACAACGGCGTCAGCGACGAGGAGCAGCGCTGGGGCGTCGGGCGGCGAAGATGAACTGGAAGCAAATTTTCACAAGAGTTTGTTTTATACCCAACCCTTTAGTCCCGGTTGGTGGCACCAACCGGGACCAATGCCCCCCTTTAGTCCCGGTTGGTGCCACCAACCGAGACCAAAGTTCTCTTTTCAGCAGCCCAAAGGGCGGGAAGCAGAGGCCTTTGGTCCCGGTTGGTGGCACCAACCGGGACTAAAGGGGGGGCACTGGTCCCGGTTGGCACCACGAACCGGTACCAATGCACCCCTTTAGTCTCGGTTGTTGCCACAAACCGGGACTAAAGGCCTTGCGCTGGCGCGGTGCGGTGGGATGTTTAGTCCCACCTCGCTAGCTGAGGAGCGGCCGCACCTGTTTATAAGTGCGACTCTGCCCACCCATTTGAACTCCTCACTATTGCAGGCCTACTGGCCTAAACTTGTGTCTCTGCCTGTGGGCCTGCTGGGACGCGGGCCTGAATCCTGGCCCAATAGGGTTTCTAGTCGTATTCAGGTTGTGGTGGCCCAGTAGGTGGCAATTTTTTTATTTTCCCCAGTTTTTTTTCTTCTTTGATTTATTTATTTTGTTTTATTTTATTTTGTTTTATTTATAATTACTTATTTTTTTATGATAATTCTTTTTCCTATTAAAGTTTCTAACAAAAAAAGTTCTTTATGAAAATTCTTTTTGCTTTTACTGATTTTGAACAGATAATACTTTGATAATTTTAGTTTCATAAATTTATTTATGTTTTTAAAGTTTATTGTATTTTATTTCAATTTATTTTATGAAAATTATGCTTCTATATTTTATTATAGTTTATATTATTTTGTTTCAACTTACTTATTTATTTTAATTTATGATAATTCTTTTTGCTATTATAGTTTTTCTGTTCAAAATGCACCATTCAAAGCCACATCAGCAATTTACAACCCTTTCTGACTTCATTTGTTATTTTTCATGCATTTACTGATTATTTTGAGCTATAATACCATGAAATTGAAAAGCATTTCAAATGAACTCTGAAAAAGTTCCAAGTTGGCATGGTATCATCATTTCATCCACATAGCATGTGCGAGAACGTAGCGAGGGTTACGGCAAAAACTGGATGCAGTTCGTGTACAAAACGGACAATCTCTTTCGAAGTATCAGGGTTTCATACGAAAACTCGTCTGTTACAAACGGATTTCATTTTTTTGAACTTATTTGAACTTCATAGTTTTTCTGTGTTCAAAATGCACCATTCAAAGCCACATCATAAAATTACAAACGTTTCTGACTTCATTTGTTATTTTTCATGCATTTACTGATTATTTTGAGCTATAAGACCATGAAATTGAAAAGCATTTGAAATAAACTCTGAAAAGGTTCCAAGTTGGCATGGTATCATCATTTCACCCACATATCATCATTAATAGAAGTTCATCATCACATTAAAACCAAAGTACATGCGTAGTTCTCATTGAACAACATATAGCTCTCCAGATCATCTAATTAAACCATACATTGAAATTATGTAATACATTTCAAAGCAACAACAAATGCGATCATAATCGCAACCAAGGTAACAGCTGATCCAACTGCATAATTATACCAAGCCTCGGTATGAATGGCATATTTTCTAATCTTTTTAATCTTCAACCGCATTGCATCTATCTTGATCTTGTGATCATCGACGACATCCGCAACATGCAACTCCAATATCATCTTCTCCTCCTCAATTTTTCTTATTTTTTCCTTCAAGTAATTGTTTTCTTCTTCAACTAAATTTAACCTCTCGACAATAGTCGGTTGGAATTTCCGGTTCAACAACCTCCTAGAAAAACAAAATCTATGTCACGTTGGTCGGCATAATTGTCATAAACAATAAATGAACCAAATAGTTATGAAAAGATAATATATACCACATCTGAAGCATAGACAGGACGAGGGCCGACGGGGGCGGATACCAAAACCATGGCACTATATAATAACAAGGAATAATAAAAGTAAGAAAAATAGACAAGTATCTATCTGAAGTAAGAATTTTTTTATTTCAGAAAGAAGATAAGAACAAGAGGCTCACCACGGTGGTGCCGGCGACGAGATCGGCGCGGGCAATCGACGGCGATGAAGACGGGGACGGGATGTGATGGACCGCTAAACCTAGACAAATCTCGGGGAAAATGGAGCTCGGAGGTCGAGTTTCGAGAGGAGAAAGATTAACTAGTGTGGCTCGGACATTTCATCGAACACCTCATGTGCATAGGAGGTGAGCTAGAGCACTCGAAGTTGTGCTCGATCCGGATGGCTAGAGAAAAGAAGAAAGACGAGAGTTAATTAATATGTGTACATACAAAAACAATGAATGCATCAATTATCTAGTCAGCACATGCTTAAATAATATATATACCTGGCCGGACTCGGTTCGGTCACCGGAGCCGTCATCACGGTCTACTTCTTGTACCGGCATTGGGTCACCGGAGCCATCATAATCATAGCCTTCTTCTTCAATACCCTGTCCTTCTAGACCATCGGTGTCGTTGAGAAACGATGCAACGACATCACTTCCTTTTGCGATTATGTCCGCCAACATCACTTCTGTTGCTTCGTCTCAGGGGTGCTCCATATTTTCTGCAAATATTTACAACATGGCAATTATTATTCAAACATGACAGATGGATATATTAGTGTCAAACGCAGAACTAGCTAGCTAATATAATTACAATAAGAAATCATATTAGTAGCCTCGACGCTGCTTCTCTAGGGTTTGGGGTGGCCTCGGCAACGCTTCAAGGGTTTGGGTTGGCCTCGACAAAGCTTCAAGGGTTTGGGGTGGCCTCGACAAAGCTTCAAGGGTTTGGGGAGGCCTCGACGGCAACGCTCTTTTAACTTGGTAAATTTGGGTGGCCTCGAGAGAGTTTGTCGGGTAGGGGCGCGGCGGGAGGGGGTAGGAGACCAACATCGTTTTTTTCTAGGGTTTGGGTGTCCTCTAGAGTTTTGGTCGAGAGGGGGTATATATATCACGGTCGAGAGGGGGTATATATATCGACCGCCCCTCATGTCGAAGTTATCCGGGAGGGGGTTATATCGACAACAACGACATACATACATGGGAAAATAATGTTATCGGGGAGGGGGTATATCGACCCCCCCTCCCTCGTGTTGAAGTTATCGGGCGGGGGTATATCGACAACGACATACCCGATAAAAAATAAGAAGACAAAAGAAGAAATAAAAAGAGGAGAAGAAGAAAGGAATAGAAGAGAAGCGGTCGAAGAAAAAAAAAGAAGAAAAAAAAGGAGAAGAAGAAAGGAAAGAGGAGAAAAAAAATAGAATTCTATTTTTTTTCTTCTCCTCTATTCCTTTCTTCTTCTCCTCTTCTTTTTCTTATTTTTCCCCTTCTTATTTATTTCTCCTCTTCTTCCTCTCCTCTTCTTCTCCTTTCTTCCTCTTCTTATTTTCCTTTTTCCTCTCATTCTTTTTATTCTTCTTCCTTTCCTAGCTAGCTAGATATTTAAAAAAAATCTAAAAAATTAAACTAACCTAAAATGTACTAAATCAGAGAACATATATAGATATAACTTTTCTAAAAATCTAACTTGCATATATGTATACTTAAAAACATCATTACAATTGAAAAAATACATACATACATACAAAAAACATGTAAAAGATACATACATACATATATGAACATACATAAAAAAATACATATATCTAAAAAATACATACATACATATATGAAAATCTAAAAACATGTAAAAAAATCTAATAAAAATTAAAAAAACAGAATTAATCTAATAAAAATTAACCGGGGGCGGCTGACGACGGCGACGGCGGGGGCGGCGAGGGCGCCGGCACGTAGGGGCGGACGGGGCAGGGCTCGGGCGCTGGGCAGGGACCGGTCGTGGCGGACGACGTGGTCGAGGGCAGGGGCGGGCAACGCAACGGCGTCGGAGGCAGGGGGCGCGACGACAGCGTCGAAGGCAGTGGGCGGCGAGGGCACCGCGCTGGGACGGTCCATGGCAGGGGCTCGGTCGCGGGGCAGAGGCGACGACGGCGCCAGCGACGAGGAGCAGTGCTGGGGCGTCGGGCGGCGAAGATGAACTGAAAGAAAATTTTCACAAGTGTTTGTTTTATACCCAACCCTTTAGTCCCGGTTGGTGGCACCAATCAGGACCAATGCCCCCCTTTAGTCCCGGTTTGTGCCACCAACCAGGACCAAAGGTCTCTTTTCAGCAGCCCAAAGGGCGGGAAGCAGAGGCCTTTGGTCCCGGTTGGTGGCACCCACCCTTTAGTCTCGGTTGTTGCCATCAACTGGGACTAAAGGCCTTGCGCTGGCGCGGTGCAGTGGGATGTTTAGTCCCACCTCGCTAGCTGAGGAGCGGTCGCACCTGTTTATAAGTGCGACTCTGCCCATCCATTTGAACTCCTCACTATTGCAGACCTATTGGCCTAAACTTGGGTCTCTGCCTGTGGGCCTGCTGGGCCTGAATCCTGGCCCAATAGGGTTTCTAGTCGTATTCAGGCCGTGGTGGCCCAGTAGGTGGCAATTTTTTTATTTTTTCCCAGTTTTTTGTTTTCTTTTTTGCTTTTTTTTATTTTGTTTTATTTCATTTCATTTTATATTTTTTGTTTATAATTATTTATTTATTTTATTTTATGATAATTGATTTTCCTATTAAAGTTTCTAACAAAAAAAGTTCTTTATGAAAATTCTTTTTGCTTTTACTGATTTTGAACAGAAAATACTTTGATAATTTTAGTTTCATAAATTTATTTATGTTATTAAAGTTTATTGTATTGTATTTTATTTTATTTTATGAAAAATCTGCTTATATATTTTATTATAGTTTACATTATTTTGTTTCAAATTACTTATTTATTTTATTTTATGATAATTCTTTTTGCTATTATAGTTTTTCTATGTTCAAAATGCACCATTCAAAGCCACATCATCAATTTATAACCCTTTCTGACTTCATTTGTTATTTTTCATGCATTTACTTATTATTTTGAGCTATAAGACCATGAAACTGAAAAGCATTTGAAATGAACTCTGAAAAGGTTCCAAGTTGGCATGGTATCATCATTTCACCCACATAGCATGTGCAAGAAAGTAGAGAGGGTTACGGCAAAAACTGGATGCACTTCGTGTACAAAACGGACAATCTCTTTTCAAGTATCGGGGTTTCATATGGAAACTAAATGCATTACAAAGGGATTTCATTTTTTTGAACTTATTTGAACTTCATAGTTTTTCTGTGTTCAAAATGCACCATTCAAAGCCACATCATAAATTTACAACCCTTTCTGACTTAATTTGTTATTTTTCATGCATTTACTGATTATTTTGAGCTATAAGACCATGAAATTGAAAAGCATTTTGAAATGAACTCTTAAAAGGTTCCAAGTTGGCATGGTATCATCATTTCACCCACGTAGCATGTGCGAGAAAGTAGAGAGGGCTACGGCAAAAATTGGATGCACTTAGTGTACGAAACGGACAATCTCTTTCGAAGTATCAGGGTTTCATACGGAAACTCGTCGGTTACAAAGGGATTTCATTTTTTGAACTTCATAGTTTTTCTGTGTTCAAAATGCACCATTCAAAGCCTCATCATCAATTTACAACCCTTTCTGACTTCATTTGTTATTTTTCATGCATTTACTGATTATTTTGAGCTATAAGACCATGAAATTGAAAATCATTTTGAAATGAACTCTGAAAAGGTTCCAAGTTGGCATGGTATCATCATTTCACCCACATAGCATGTGCGAGAAAGTAGAGAGGGTTACGGAAAAAACTGGATGCACTTCGTGTACAAAACGGACAATCTCTTTCGAAGTATCAGGGTTTCATACGGGAACTCGTCTGTTACAAAGGGATTACATTTTTTTGAACTTATTTGAACTCCATAGTTTTTCTGTGTTCAAAATGAAGGAAATATGCCCTAGAGGCAATAATGAAGTTATTATTTATTTCCTTATTTCATGATAAATGTTTATTATTCATGCTAGAATTGTATTAACCGGAAACTTGATACATGTGTGAATACATAGACAAACATAGTGTCACCAGTATGCCTCTACTTGACTAGCTCGTGAATCAAGGATGGTTAAGTTTCCTAGCCATGGACATGAGTTGTCATTTGATTAACAGGGTCACATCATTAGGAGAATGATGTGATTGACTTGAACCATTCCATTAGCTTAGCACTTGATCGTTTAGTATGTTGCTATTGCTTTCTTCATGACTTATACATGTTCCTATGACTATGAGATTATGCAACTCCCGTTTACCGGAGGAACTCTTTGTGTGCTACCAAATGTCACAACGTAACTAGGTGATTATAAAGGAGCTCTACAGGTGTCTCCAAAGGTACATGTTGGGTTGGCGTATTTCGAGATTAGGATTTGTCACTCCGATTGTCGGAGAGGTATCTCTGGGCCCTCTCGGTAATGCACATCACTTAAGCCTTGCAAGCATTGCAACTAATGAGTTAGTTGCAGGATGATGTATTACGGAACGAGTAAAGAGACTTGTCGGTAACGAGATTGAGCTAGGTATTGAGATACCGACGATCGAATCTCGGGCAAGTAACATACCAATGACAAAGGGAACAACGTATGTTGTTATGCGGTCTGACCGATAAAGATCTTCATAGAATATGTGGGAGCCAATATGAGCATACAGGTTCCGTTATTGGTTATTGACCGGAGACGTGTCTCGGTCATGTCTACATAGTTCTCGCACCCGTAGTGTCTGCACGCTTAAAGTTTCGATGACAGTTATATTATGAGTTTATGAGTTTTGATGTACCGAAGGAGTTCGGAGTCCTGGATGAGATCTGGGACATGACGAGGAGTCTCGAAATGGTCGAGACATAAAGATCGATATATTGGACGACTATATTCGGACATCGGAAAGGTTCCGAGTGATTCGGGTATTTTTCAGAGTACCGGAGAGTTATGGGAATACGTATTGGGCCTTATTGGGCCATACAGGAAAGAAGGAAAAGGGCCTCAAGGGTGGCCGCACCCCTCCCCTTGGTCTGGTCCGATTGGACTAGGGAAGGCGCCCCTTCCTTCCTTCTCCTTTTCCTTTCCTCTTTTCCTATTCCATATGGGAGGTGGAATCCTACTAGGACTAGGGAGTTCTAGTAGGAGTCCACACTTGGCGCCCTCCTAGGGCCGGCCTCCTCCTCCCTTGCTCCTTTATATATGGGGGCAAGGGGGCACCCCAGAGATACAACAATTGATCCTTGAGATCTCTTAGCCGTGTGCGGTGCCCCCCTCCATCATAGTTCTTCTCGATAATATTGTAGCGGCGCTTAGGCGAAGCCATGTGACGGTAGAACATCAAGATCGTCACCACGCCGTCGTGCTGACGGAACTCTTCCCCGACACTTTGCTGGATCGGAGTCCGGGGATCGTCATCGAGCTGAACGTGTGCAAGAACTCGGAGGTGTCGTAGTTTCGGTGCTTGATCGGTCGGGCCGTGAAGACGTACGACTACATCAACCGCGTTATGCTAACGCTTCGCTTTGGTCTCACGAGTGCGTGAACAACACTCTCCCCTCTAGTTGCTATGCATCACCATGATCTTGCGTGTGCGTAGGGATATTTTTGAAATTACTACGTTCCCTAGTCAGTGGTATCCGAGCCTGGTTTTATGCGTAGATGTTATATGCACGAGTAGAACACAAGTGAGTTGTGGGCGATACAAGTCATACTGCTTACCAGCATGTCATACTTTGGTTCGGCGGTATTGTTGGATGAAGCGACCCGGACCGACATTACGCGTACGCTTACGCGAGACCGGTTCTCCCGACGTGCTTTGCACAGAGGTGGCTAGCGGGTGTCAGTTTCTCCAACTTTAGTTGAACCAAGTGTGGCTACGCCCGGTCCTTGCAAAGGTTAAAACAGCACTAACTTGACGAACTATCGTTGTGGTTTAGATGCGTAGGTAAAAACGGTTCTTGCTAAGCCCGTAGCAGCCACGTAAAACTTGCAACGACAAAGTAGAGGACGTCTAACTTATTTTTGCAGGGCATGTTGTGATGTGATATGGTCAAGTCGTGATCCTATATTTTATTGTATGAGATGATCGTGTTTTGTAACCGAGTTATCGGCAACTGGAAGGAGCCATATGGTTGTCGCTTTATTGTATGCAATGCAATCGCCCTGTAATGCTTTACTTTATCACTAAGCGGTAGCGATAGTCGTAGAAGCATAAGATTGGTGAGGCGACAACGATGCTACGATGGAGATCAAGGTGTCGCGCCGGTGGCGATGGTGATCACGATGGTGCTTCGAGATGGAGATCACAAGCACAAGATGATGATGGCCATATCATATCACTTATATTGATTGCATGTGATGTTTATCCTTTATGCATCTTATCTTGCTTTGATTGACGGTAGCATTTTAAGATGATCTCTCACTAATTATCAAGAAGTGTTCTCCCTGAGTATGCACCATTGCGAAAGTTCTTCGTGCTGAGACACCACGTGATGATCGGGTGTGATAGGCTCTACGTTCAAATACAATGGGTGCAAAACAGTTGCACACGCGGAATACTCAGGTTAAACTTGACGAGCCTAGCATATACAGATATGGCCTCGGAACACGGAGACCGAAAGGTCGAACGTGAATCATATAGTAGATATGATCAACATAGTGATGTTCACCATTGAAACTACTCCATCTCACGTGATGATCGGACATGGTTTAGTTGATTTGGACCACGTGATCACTTAGATGACTAGAGAGATGTCTATGTAAGTGGGAGTTCTTAAGTAATATGATTAATTGAACCTGAATTTATCATGAACTTAGTCCTGGTAGTATTTTGCAAATTATGTTGTAGATCAATAGCTCGCGTTGTTGCTTTCATATGTTTATTTTGATATGTTCCTAGAGAAAATTGTGTTGAAAGATGTTAGTAGCAATGATGCGGATTGGATCCGTGATCTAAGGTTTATCCTCATTGCTGCACAGAAGAATTATGTCCTTAATGCACCGCTAGGTGACAGACCTATTGCAGGAGCAGATGCAGAGGTTATGAATGTTTGGCTAGCTCAATATGATGACTACTTGATATTTTAGTGCACCATGCTTAACGGCTTAGAATAGGGACTTCAAAGACGTTTTGAACGTCATGGACCATATGAGATGTTCCAGGAATTGAAGTTAATATTTCAAGCAAATACCCGAGTTGAGAGATAGGAAATCTCCAACAAGTTCTATAGCTAAAGGATGGAGGAGAATCGCTCAACTAGTGAGAATGTGCTCAGATTGTCTGGGTACTACAATCGCTTGAATCAAGTGGGAGTTAATCTTCCAGATAAGATAGTGATTGACAGAGTTCTCTAGTCACCATCACCAAGTTACTAGAACTTCGTGATGAACTATAGTATGCAAGGGATGACGAAAAACGATTCCCGAGCTCTTCATGATGTTGAAATCGTGAAGGTAGAAATCAAGAAAGAGCATCAAGTGTTGATGATTGACAAGACCACTAGTTTCAAGAAAAGGGCAAAAGGAAAGAAAGGGAACTTCAAGTAGAATGACAAGCAAGTTGTCACTCCCGTGAAGAAGCCCAAAGCTGGACCAAAGCCTGAAACTGAGTACTTACACTGCAAAGGAAATGGTCACTGAAAGCGGAAATACCCTGAATATTTGGTGGATAAGAAGGATGGCAAAGTGAACAAGGGTATATTTGATATACATGTTATTGATGTGTGCCTTACTAGTGTTTATAGTAGCCCCTGAGTATTTGATACTTGTTCGGTTGCTAAGATTAGTAACTCGAAACAGGAGTTACAGAATAAACATGTTTAGTTGAAGGGGAAGTGACGATGAGTGTTGGAAGTAGTTCCAAGATTGATATGATCATCATCACACACTCCCTATATTTTCGAGATTAGTGTTAAACCTAAATAAATGTTATTTGGTGTTTGCGTTGAGCATAAATATGATAAGATCATGTTTATTGCGATACGATTATTCATCTAAGATAGAGAATAAATTGTTATTCTGTTTACATGAATAAAACCTTCTATGGTCATACACCCAATGGTGATGGTTTATTGAATCTTGATCATAGTGATACACATATTCATAATGTTGATGCCAAAAGATGCAAAGTTAATAATGATAGTGCAATTTATTTGTGGCACTGCCGTTTGGGTCATATCGGTGTAAAGCGCATGAAGAAACTCCATAAAGATGGATTTTCGGAATCACTTGGTTATGAATCATTTGATGCTTGTGAACCGTGCCTTTTGGGCAAGATGACTAAAACTCCGTTCTCCGGAACAATGGAACGAGCTACTAACTTGTTGGAAATAATACATACCGATGTATGCGGTCCAATGAGTGTTGATGCTCGTGGCGAGTATCGTTATTTTCTGACCTTCACAAATGATTTGAGCAGATATGCGTATATCTACTTAATGAAGCACAAGTCTGAAACATTTGAAAAGTTCAAAGAATTTCAGAGTGAAGTGGAGAATCATCGTAACAGGAAAATAAAGTTTCTACAATCTGATCGTAGAAAAGAACATTTGAGTTACGAGTTTGGCCTTCATTTTTAAACAATGTGGAATAGTTTCACAGCTCACGCCACATGGAACACCACAGCATAATGGTGTGTCCGAACGTCGTAACCGCACTTTATTGGATATGGTGCGATCTATGCTGCATTCACTTTAATAGGGCACCATCTAAATCCGTTGAGATGACACCGTATGAACTATGGTTTAGCAGTAAACCTAAGTTGTTGTTTCTTAAAGTTTGGAGTTGCGATTCTTATGTGAAAAAGTTTTTCAACCTGATAAGCTCGAACCCAAATCAGAGAAGTGCGTCTTCATAGAATACCCAAAGGAAACTGTTGGGTACACCTTCTATCACAGATCCGAAGGCAAAAACATTTGTTGCTAAGAATGGATCCTTTCTAGAGAAGGAGTTTCTCTCAAAAGAAGTGAGTGGGAGGAAAGTAGAGCTTGATAAGGTAACTTGTACCTTCTCCCGAATTGGAAAGTAGTTCATCACATAAATCAGTTCCAGTGATTCCTACACCAATTAGTGAGGAAGCTGATGATGATGATCATGTAACTTCAGATCAAGTTACTACCGAACCTCGTAGGTAAAGCAGAGTAAGATCCGCACCAAAGTGGTACGGTAATCCTGTTCTGGAAGTCATGTTACTAGACCATGATGAACCTACGAACTATGAGGAAGCGATGATGAGCCCAGATTCATGAAATGGCTTAAGGCCATGAAATTTGAGATGGGATCCATGTATGAGAACAAAGTATGGACTTTGGTGGAGTTGCCCAATGATCGGCAAGCCATATTGTATAAATGGATCTTCAAGAGGAAGACAGACGCTGATAGTAGTGTTACTATCTACAAAGCTCGACTTGTCACAAAAAGGTTTTCGACAAATTCAAGGTGTTGACTATAATGAGATTTTCTCAACTGTAGCGATGCTTAAGTCTGTCTGAATCATGTTAGCAATTGCCACATTTTATGAAATCTGGCAAATGGATGTCAAAACTGCATTCCTTAATGGTTTTCTTAAAGAAGAGTTGTATATGATGCAACCAGAAGGTTTTGTCAATCCTAAAGGTGCTAACAAAATGTGCAAGCTCCAGCGATCCATCTATGGACTGGTGCAAGCATCTCAGAGTTGGAATATACACTTTGATAAGTTGATCAAAGCATATAGTTTTATACAGACTTGCGGTGAAGCCTGTATTTACAATAAAGTGAGTGGGAGCACTACCGCCTTTCTGATAAATATATGTGAGTAACATATTATTGATCGGAAATGATGTAGAATTTTTCTGGAAAGCATAAAGGAGTATTTGAAAGGAGTTCTTTAAAAGAAAGACCTCAGTAAAGCTACTTACATATTGAGCATCAAGATCTATTGAGATAGATCAAGACGCTTGATATGTTTTTCAAAAAGTACATACCTTGTCACAATTTTGAAGTAGTTCAAAATGGAACAGTCAAAGAAAGAGTTCTTGCCTGTGTTGTAAAGGTGAAATTGAGTAAGACTCAAATCCCGACCGCGGCAGAAAATAGAAAAAAGAATGAAAGTCATTCCCTATGCCTCAGTTATAGGTTCTATAAAGTATGATATGCTATGTACCAGACCTATTGTATACCTTGCTCTGAATTTGGCAAGGGAGTACAATAGTGATCTAGGAGTAGATCACTGGACATTGGTCAAGAATATCCTTAGTGAGGACTAAGGAAATATTTCTCGATTATGGAGGTGATAAAAGATCCCGTCATAAAGAGTTACATAGGTGCAAGCTTTTACACCGATCCAGATGACTCTAAGTCTCAATCTGGATACATATTGAAAGTGGGAGCAATTAGCTAGAGTAGCTCCGTGCAGAGCATTGTAGACATAGAATATTTGCAAAATTACATACGGCTCTGAATGTGACAGACCCGTTGACTAAGCTGCTCTCACGAGCAAAACATGATCACACCTTAGTACTCTTTGGGTGTTAATTACATTGCAATGTGAACTAGATTATTGACTCTAGTAAACCCTTTGGGTGTTGGTCACATGACGATGTGAACTATGGGTGTTAATCATATCTGAGATATGAATATTGGTGTTAAATCACATGGCGATGTGAACTAGATTATTGACTCTAGTGCAAGTGGGAGACTGAAGGAAATATGCCCTAGAGGCAATAATGAAGTTATTATTTATTTCCTTATTTCATGATAAATGTTTATTATTCATGCTAGAATTGTATTAACCGGAAACTTGATACATGTGTGAATACATAGACAAACATAGTGTCACTAGTATGCCTCTACTTGACTAGCTCGTGAATCAAGGATGGTTAAGTTTCCTAGCCATGGACATGAGTTGTCATTTGATTAACGGGGTCACATCATTAGGAGAATGATGTGATTGACTTGACCTATTCCGTTAGCTTAGCACTTGATCGTTTAGTATGTTGCTATTGCTTTCTTCATGACTTATACATGTTCCTATGACTATGAGATTATGCAACTCCGTTTACGGAGGAACACTTTGTGTGCTACCAAACGTCACAACGTAACTAGGTGATTATAAAGGAGCTCTACAGGTGTCTCCAAAGGTACATGTTGGGTTGGCGTATTTCGAGATTAGGATTTGTCTCTCCGATTGTCGGAGAGGTATCTCTGGGCCCTCTCGGTAATGCACGTCACTTAAGCCTTGCAAGCATTGCAACTAATGAGTTAGTTGCAGGATGATGTATTACGGAACGAGTAAAGAGACTTGTCGGTAACGAGATTGAGCTAGGTATTGAGATACCGACGATCGAATCTCGGGCAAGTAACATACCAATGCCAAAGGGAACAACGTATGTTGTTATGCGGTCTGACCGATAAAGATCTTCGTAGAATATGTGGGAGCCAATATGAGCATACAGGTTCCGTTATTGGTTATTGACCGGAGACGTGTCTCGGTCATGTCTACATAGTTCTCGAACCCGTAGGGTCCGCTTGCAACAAAGTTTCGATGACAGTTATATTATGAGTTTATGAGTTTTGATGTACCGAAGGAGTTCGGAGTCCTGGATGAGATCTGGGACATGACGAGGAGTCTCGAAATGGTCGAGACGTTAAGATCGATATATTGGACGACTATATTCGGACATCGGAAAGGTTCCGAGTGATTCGGGTATTTTTCAGAGTACCGGAGAGTTACGGGAATACGTATTGGGCCTTATTGGGCCATACAGGAAAGAAAGAAAAGGGCCTCAAGGGTGGCCGCACCCCTCCCCTTGGTCTTGTCCGAATTGGACTAGGGAAGGGGGGCACCCCCTTCCTTCCTTCTCCTTTTCCTTTCCTCTTTTCCTATTCCATATGGGAGGTGGAATCCTACTAGGACTAGGGAGTTCTAGTAGGAGTCCACACTTGGCGCGCCCCCTCCTAGGGCCGGCCTCCTCCTCCCTTGCTCCTTTATATATGGGGGCAAGGGGGCACCCCAGAGATACAACAATTGATCCTTGAGATCTCTTAGCCGTGTGCGGTAGCCCCCTCCACCATAGTTCTCCTCTATAATATTGTAGCGGCGCTTAGGCGAAGCCATGCGACGGTAGAACATCAAGATCGTCACCACTCCATCGTGCTGACGGAACTCTTCCCCGACACTTTGCTGGATCGGAGTCCGGGAATCGCCATCGAGCTGAACGTGTGCAAGAACTCAGAGGTGTCGTAGTTTCGGTGCTTGATCGGTCGGGCCTTGAAGACGTACGAGTACATGAACCGCGTTGTGCTAACGCTTCCGCTTTCGGTCTATGAGGTACGTGGACAACACTCTCCCTCTCGTTGCTATGCATCACCATGATCTTGCGTGTGCGTAGGGATATTTTTGAAATTACTACGTTCCCCATCACAAAATGCACCATTTAAAGCCACATCATCAATTTACGACCCTTTCTGACTTCATTTGTTATTTTTCATGCATTTACTAATTATTTTGAGCTATAAGACCATGAAATTGAAAAGCATTTGAAATAAACTCTGAAAAGGTTGAAAGTTGGCATGGTATCATCATTTCAGCCACATAGCATGTGCGAGAAAGTAGAGAGGGTTACGGCAAAAACTGGATGCACTTCATGTATAAAACGGACAATCTCTTTCGAAGTATCAGGGTTTTGTACGGAAACTCGTCTGTTACAAAGGGATTTCATTTTTTTAACTTATTTGAACTCCATAGTTTTTCTGTGTCCAAAATGCACCATTCAAATCCACATCATCAATTTACAACCCTTTCTGACTTCATTTGTTATTTTTCATGCATTTACTGATTATTTTGAGCTATAAGACCATGAAATTAGAAAGCATTTGAAATGAACTCTGAAAAGGTTGAAAGTAGGCATGGTATCATCATTTCACCCACATAGCATGTGCGAGAAAGTAGAGAGGGTTACGGCAAATATTGGATGCACTTCGTGTACAAAATGGACAATCTCTTTCGAAATATCAGGGTTTAAATGACGAGCTAAATGCATTACAAAGGGATTTCATTTTTTTGAACTTATTTGAACTCCCTTGTTTTTCTGTGTTCAAAATGCACCATTCAAAGCCACATCATCAATTTACAACCCTTTCTGACTTCATTTGTTATTTTTCATGCATTTACTGATTATTTTGAGCTATAAGACCATGAAATTGAAAAGCATTTGAAATGAACTCTGAAAAGGTTGAAAGTTGGCATGGTATCATCATTTCACCCACATAGTAGGTGCGAGAAAGTAGAGAGGGTTATGGCAAAAACTGGATGCACTTCGTGTACAAAACGGACAATCTCTTTCGAAGTATGAGGGTTTCGTACGGAAACTCGTCTGTTACAAAGGGATTTCACTTTTTTTGAACTTATTTGAACTCCATAGTTTTTCTGTGTTCAAAATGCACCATTCAAATCCACATCATCAATTTACAACCCTTTCTGACTTCATTTGTTATTTTTCATGCATTTACTGATTATTTTGAGCTATAAGACCATGAAATTGAAAAGCATTTGAAATGAACTCTGAAAAGGTTGAAAGTTGGCATGGTATCATCATTTCACCCACATAGCAGGTGCGAGAAAGTAGAGAGGGTTACGGCAAATACTGGATGCACTTCGTGTACAAAATGGACAATCTCTTTCGAAATATCAGGGTTTATACGGAAACTCAAATGCATTACAAAGGGATTTCATTTTTTTGAACTTATTTGAACTCCATAGTTTTTCTGTGTTCAAAATGCACCATTCAAAGCCACATCATCAATGTACAATCCTTTCTGACTTCATTTGTTATTTTTCATGCATTTACTGGTTATTTTGAGCTATAAGACCATGAAATTGAAAAGCATTTGAAATGAACTCTGAAAAGGTTGAAAGTTGGCATGGTATCATCATTTCACCCACATAGCATGTGTGAGAAAGTAGAGAGGGTTACGGCAAAAACTGGATGCACTTCGTGTACAAAACAGACAATCTCTTTCGAAGTGTCAGGGTTTCATACGGAAACTTTTCTGTTACAAAGGGATATCATTTTTTTGAAATTATTTGAACTCCATAGTTTTTTGTGTTCAAACTGCACCATTCAAAGCCACATCATCAATTTACAACCCTTTCTGACTGCATTTGTTATTTTTCATGCATTTACTGATTATTTTGAGCTATAAGACCATGAATTTGAAAAGCATTTGAAATGAAATCTAAAAAGGTTCCAATTTGACATGGTATCATCATTTCACCCACATATCATCATTAATAGAAATTCATCATCACATTAAAACCAAAGTACATACATAGTTCTCATTGAACAACATATAGCTCTCCAGAGCATCTAATTAAACCATACATTGAAATTATGTAAAACATTTCAAAGCAACAAAAAATGCAATCATAATCGCAACCAAGGTAACAACTGATCCAACTGCATAATGATATCAGGCCTCGGTATGAATGGCATATTTTCTAATATTTTTAATCTTCAACCGCATTGCATCCATCTTGATCTTGTGATCATCGACGACATCCGCAACATGCAACTCCAATATCATCTTCTCCTCCTCAATTTTTCTTATTTTTTCCTTCAAGTAATTGTTTTCTTCTTCAACTAAATTTAACCTCTTGACAATAGGGTCGGTTGGAATTTCCGGTTCAACAACCTCCTAGATAAATAAATCTATGTCACGTTGGTCGGCATAATTGTCATAAACAATAAATGAACCAAATAGTTATGAAAAGATAATATATACCACATCTGAATCATAGACGGGACGAGGACCGACGGGGGCGGATACCAAAACCATCGCACTATATAATAACAAGGAATAATAAAAGTAAAAAAAATTAGACAAGTATCTATCTGAAGTAAGAATTATTTTTCTTTCAGAAAGAAGATAAGAACAAGAGGCTCACCACGGTGGTGCCGGTGATGAGATCGGCGCGGGCGATCGACGGCGGTGAAGACGGGGACGGGACGTGACGGACCGCTAAACCTAGACAAATCTCGGGGAAAATGGAACTCGGAGGTCGAGTTTCGAGAGGAGAAATATTAACTAGTGTGGCTTGGACATTTCATCGAACACCTCATGTGCATAGGAGGTGAGCTAGAGCACCCAAATACCCTCCCCTCGCCGGCTCGAAAAAACAGAGCACTGTGGAGTGCTCTGCCGCGGCGATGGGTATATATAGGCAATTTTATTTTTCCCGGTTCGTGACATAAACCGGGAGTAAAGCCCCCCCCCCCCCTTCTACACCGGTTCAAGGCATGAACCGGTACCAATGGCTGTGGGCCAGGAGCGAGGACCATTGGTCCTGGTTCGTGCCTAGAACCGGAACAAATGGGTCCAAACGAACCGGGACCAATGCCCACGAGGCCCCGGCCGGCCGCCTGAGCTCATGAACCGGGTCTAATCCCCCTCATGGGTCCCGGTTCTTGAAGAACCGGGACTAATGGGCTGGCCAGGCCCGAACGATAGTCCTATTTTCTACTAGTGATTTGTTTTTTGAACACCGGACTCTGTTTTATGAACGTATTAGGTGTTGCACATTAAGTACTACTACTATTTTGTATGACGTGTGAGTTTCTTTTTTGAACGTTGAGTTTATATTTTACATGTACGTGGTGAAGGGTCTTTTTCCTGTGTGCACGTCATCTTTTTTTTGGTACGTGTGGGTTTAATCCCTTGAAGACGTGGTGTTTTTTTTTCTGTATACGTGTAGGTCCAATCCGTTTACGTACATATAGATTTTTGTTACCTTGCTAATTAGATCATGGCCATCAAATTTAAAATCGAATGGCTCAGTTAATCTTGCATATGTGGATTAACATGGAGGCCTAAAAGGTGCCTCCAATTAGTAAATATATATATAAATATAAATATTAATCATCAATCCGTGCATCTGCACGGGCTAGTCATTTTGGAACACGTAAATACTAAAGTATTTTTTTCAAGAAGCAAGTATGCCTGACTAATACTATTTATCCACGGATAGTCACATATTCAAAATATAAAATATGTAGATACTCACCTAATGAATATCAGTATTGATGGCATGGCATATTTTGTTGTCATGAAGATACTACATGGCAAATCTACTGTCTGAATGCACAGCGTGGAACCATTATAATATAGAATGTGACGTAGATTTCCGGTCCCTCATGAACAAGATAACTAAGTTATATACCCAAATTCAGAAGGAAAACTATATCCAACTCTAAGAATATAGAAAATGACTTCCTATCTGTTAAGATCAGAAAATAGCATAGATACTCCCTCCATTCCGAAATATAATTCTGTTTAGATATTTCAATAAGAACCACATACAGATGTATATATACATATTTTAGAGTGTAGATTCATTCGTTTTGCTCTGTATATAGTCCGCATTGGAATCTGTGAAATACTTATATTTTGGATCGGAGAGAGTAATTCAATGAAAAATTATACTATCTCAGTTATTACGTTAAATCTTGCACCCTAGTGTGCTGCAAGAGCCTCAAATATAGTTGTTAGTTACTTAAGCCCATTAGGCATGCAAAAAACGACAAACTTCTCACACAATGTATATTAGAGCATCTTACAATGGTGTGAAAAGAATCAATATGCAAGATGCAAAACACAGTTAATATACTTTATTTGTAGCGGTTGAATCATAATAAAACTTCACTGGAACATTTAATCTGTTACAAAAATTACACCAATAACTTGATAATATATCATGACATCTCAGTTTTAGAATATACATCTCACTTTATGGTTAAGTGTTTGTGCTACACAAATAAAGATATGTGTTTACATAAGTAGAAAGCAGACATGTGTCTGTTTGAATTTACCCTCCGGGTCGATCACATAAAAAACGATGAATTTGGCTGTAAATTTTAAAAAATAAAACAACAAACTTTGAAAGTCACCGGGATATGCTAACTACACAGTGCATTTAGTTATCCATAGACAAACTCTTTTATATCCCACTATGAAGACCCGAGCTTGATAGAAGTTTCTTGATCCATTTTTGTGTGGCATGCATTCTTTTAGAAGGAATACAAAAGTAGTAAAGTTTGTCTACCCTTGTGTCTGACATTTTCAACATCCACAAAATATCATTTATTTAGTGGAGTGTCTACTTCAATATAGGCCCAAAACAATATGATACATTATATAATACATGTGTCATCTTCCGAATCCCACATGGATCTGGCTATTAAGTCCATGTGACTGTGTAGATTAATTGATAACTTAGTGGCACCAAACTATCTTCATTGGTTATTGGGAGAGCTATCTACGTGGAGTAGGAAATGGCAAACCCACGCCATGGAGCAGGGAGATCAAAGCAGTGTTGCCGCCATAACTGATCTATCAGTTCATTTTCTTAATCATCCTACATGCAACGCATAGCATATTTCTGGTACCACATCATACAGGTCATAGACATGTGGCAAAATTTGACAAAAGAATGGAGAACTCTTGGTGGTGTGCTAGGCGAGGGAAGAAGATGCCTGCAGCTGGGGGACATGCCAAGGAGAGCAGAAGCTGAGACGGGATTTGCAAAGGAAGAAGAGTTGCCGCATTATGTACATGGATCGTCTGGGACTCTGTATAACTAATCTCCAATCTAATGACTTATATTTCTTGGTTGGTAACATCTGATAGATCTCTGTAATTCCCGTCTACGGTTATTGGTGTCGAGGAGGTGAATAACTTTGCGCTAGTCGACTGGCTGCAGTTTTTCACTTAGCTGCAGCATCACCACTCACCAATAGTGGTATCGACCTGATCCACTTCAAATAGCTGTTGCTGCCCCTCGTCCACTACATCAACCATCCTAGAATAAATTCATGAACTGAAGACGTTGGACTACTACGTCTTCAGAATTGGGAAGGCAAGGAGAATCAAAGGATAAAAAGCTACTGCAAAGATTGCGTACTTACACCGGAGAAGATGCAAATCGCCTCCGCTGGTGCCCTTCGTTCCCTGGAGTCACGAACTGTGCTGCTGATTGAACGGGTTGTAGAACAACATATTACAGATTCATGGATAATGGATTTCTTGCCTGGTTTGTGAGGAGAGAAGGAGGAATGGATGCTTTGTGCATTGGTGGGATTTTTTAGGTGGTGCATGGGACGGAGGAAGGAGACTGCGGTAGATGGGTTCTTTCTTTTTTGCTGAGGAAGATGCATTAACGTGGGACAGGATTTTTTTTATAGAACGTGGTACAGGCCTTGAGGACTCCTTGAGGCATGTTTTTTTTTTGAACAAACTCCTTGAGGCATGTTAACGTGGGACAGGATTTTTTCTTTTTTGGATAGAACGTGGGACAGGAGCTGAGGACTCCTTGAGGCAAGCATCCGACGGTGGTAGATAATTAATTGAAAGATCAAACGGCTAATTTTCTTAGTTTCCGAGGATTAACATGAAGCCTCGTATGGTGCCTCCGATTAGTAAATACTAGTCATCAACCCGTGCATCTGCACGGGCTAGCACTTCTAATATTAAATTCTCCTCTGGTCCCTTTTACTCCGCATATAAGATTTGTCAGAAGTAAAACTTCATAAAGTTTGACCAACTTTATTGAAAAAAATTCAAGATACATAATGCAAAATCAATATCATTGGATGTGCAATGAATTTAATTTTCTGGTTGTATAACTTTTGTATTGTAGATGTTGATATCTTTCATATAAATATGGTCAAAGATACGATCTTTGAATTCAGACAAATCTTTTATATACGGTCTAAAAACAATCATTTGTATAGTAGTACAATTCCTAGTATAGTAGAACATGATACTGTAGCAAAAAAAAGATTTCTGCATTTTTAAATTATTTTAAGGACCATTTGTTATTTGTATTTTATGTACTTGTATTATCCAATAAATTCTTAAAGAAAATGTTGTATGATTGACTGGGAACTGTGTGATAGATATTTCAGATTTCAAGATCTTCTTTGTACCAAAAAAAATCTTCGAAGAATTTGTTTTATGATCAATTTTCTTGAACATTTATAGTTCTTTCTATCCCTACTACACATATGTATATCACATACATAATCATTTGTTTATATGAGATCTTTGTGTTGCATGGTACATGAAGATTACTATAGAAATTTATGTGTATTAAAGATAGTTTAATAGCTATATATTTTTCCTTATCATGCTAAAATGGATACATGCATAGACGTACTATATGCACAAATAATAAGCATTAGCAATCTGCACATGTGAAGAAAGATGTGAATCCACATGTAATTCATCATTCACACGTATGGATGCATGTCAGTCAAAGTAGTTTATTTTTCGAGAGAATAGTATTCTGTGCATTTATAATAATAATCACCACCGAGCTTATTTAGCATATAGACTAAACTTGCACGACACCACTACATTGCATCCAGTGACATCGGATGCAACCACCGCCCGACAGTGTACATGGGGAGCTCGTCCAACCTCTCCATCCAATGTAATTTATCTTTCTCACTCAAGAAGTGCTCATCGACTTCCAATGCTGACAATTAATTAGCAAGGATGATCGGCCTTCCCCTGCAGAACTGCATGCTCCCTTGTTCAGATGGTTTATTAGGAGTACAAATTTGGACTTGAGTTAAATCTGAAAAAAGACTTACGGAGGTGCAAGATAGCTCTAATTTTATCTATCACATGGATATCCTTTTCTTTTCAATAAAATGGACAAAACTAATACAATAATACTACAGAGTATATATATCAAAAACATGATGTGATGGGAATACCCATTACTGGTTATATTGATCGGCTGCCTCTACGCTATCTGGACATACAGAACTCCGTCAATGAAAAGTAATTCATAATTTATGTGGCCCAATATGGCCAACCTAAGAAATCAAAACTATAGTTCCATAGTGTGATTCCTCAAAAATAATTCTCTTCCTGAAAATAAAATAACGAAAATAACATATAAGTGAGTTCTAATCTAATTTCCTAGGTTTTCATCTCCTAGATTATATCAATTAGCCTTGAGTCTTGGCGTGATGCAAGTCTTTCCTTGCCGCGCGCAGCCGGTGTCATCTAGCCGCAAGTGTCGACCAGCTCCACATCCGTGGTTGACAAACTTTGGCTTCAATCTCCCTTGAAAAAAAATAGACTGATCCACAAAACATGGGAGTTATTTTAAGCAAGCATCTAGAAAAATAAATTGTATGTATGATAAGGTCAAAACCCAGCCGGTGGTTCACTTTGTGAAGGGAGCTCCTCATCTCTTCCAGCACCTGGCTTTCGGGCTCCTTTGTGGTTCGCCGAGGGCCATGCAGGTGGGAGAGCAGACTCAGTAAGAAAAATCGCCACCGTCGACCATAGGGAGGAGAGCAGGATCGAAGCAGAGGAGGAGACAGCGGCCATACAGAGGGCTCCAGGCAGATTTTAATTGAGGGAATACTTGATTGCGGAGCCATGGATGCTTATTATTATTTCACGGGAAATCAGCTGGATATCGAAATTCCTTATATATGAACGGAAGAAGGCCTTCCGTGTTTTATTAATGGACGTGGGGCTTTCCTTTTTCCAATTGACGTGATGCTTTTTCTTGGCGAGAATTACTTGAGGCTTATCTTGTTTTTTCTTTGTTAGACGTGAGCTTTCCTTTTTTTGTTTGAGAAACGTTGGACGTGTTGCATGTGTTTCTTTTCTTATAGGATGGGATGATCAGCGTTATGCAATTTTCCTTTAGTCCTGAATCATAAATTTTAGAATCTAACGGTTAATTGATTTTGTTTATGTGGATTAATGGAGGCTTATTTTTATTTCACGGGCAATCAACCGGATTGTGGATTCTTTTCTTTTTTATAGTTGGATTTGTTTCGGTATTTTATTATCATTCGAATTTTTAATGGACACTCCCTTCTTTATTTGTGGGAACAGATCAATGCTTTCCTTGTTTTCCTTACGTGAGGATTTTCTTGTTTTTTTTTTAAGTTGAGGATTTTCTTGTTTATCTGTTTTTTTTCAGTGGCAATCAGCCGGATCCTGATATGTTTCCTTTGCATCGTTGGATTTGTTCTGGTACTTTATCGTTAGCGTTTTAAACGGCAACTTTCCTTCTTAATTTGTGGGAACGGTGGAGTTTTTTTTCTTTTACGTGAGGATTTCCTTGTTTGTTTCTTTTTTACGTGAGGTTTTTTTTGCGGGTGCAGTTTTGGACGTGTCAGGTGCGTTTTTTTAACCTTGGTGCGTTTTTCTTAAACGACAGCTTTCCTTCTTAATTTGTGGGAACCGGTGGAGTTTTTTTCTTTTACGTGAGGACTTCCATGTTTGTTTCTTTTGTACGTGAGGATTTTTTTTTGCGGGTGAAGGTTGTTTCGTTTGACTATAACTTGCACGTGTCAGGTGCGTTTTTCATAGGATTGGATCATCTGCGTTACGCAAGTTGTTTTTTCATCCTAGTCGTATATTTTATAATCTAACGGTTTAATTAATCTTAATGATGTGGATTAATGAGAGATCAAGAAAGGTGCCTCCAATTAGTAAATATATAAGATATAAGATATAAGATTTGCAGCCATGTTAACAATTTCTAAAATTTGTTTGTTTTGTGTGTGTATTTCTCTATGATTCAAGGGGGTTTTAAGTTCCGGTCAACACACAGTTTTGTTTCAATGTTCCTTTTATATTTGCTCCGTGTCTGTTTCCGGTAGTATTTGTTTACGTATTCGTTTCCGGGGAAGATGCTTAGTTATAACATTATTTCCAACGTGGATCGGCGACGACGACTTTGCTTGCGCGTGTCGCACGGATCTTGCCGGCCAGTAGGTGCGCCTTGTTTAACTGGAAAATAAATGTCCAATTAGTTAGCTTTTTGGACGGTAGCTTGTTTAGGCTGGTTGTAATGGGGAGTATCATATACTAGTATCATGCATATGATACTAGTGTACAATACTACTCCCTCTGTCTTTTAAAAAATGTACTTTCAACTTTGTTGAAGGGTCAAACTATTTTAAAGTTTGACCGAGTTTCTGCAAAAATATATCATTTTTATTGAAACCAAATAGGTATATGATGAAAATGCATTTTGTAATGAATCTAATGCTACTAATTTGATGGCATAAATGTTGGTGCATTATAATATAAATATGGTCAAATATGAACTTTTTTGGCTTTCCAACAAAATTGGAAGTACA
Organism: Aegilops bicornis; assembly: GCA_021605145.1. Lineage (NCBI taxonomy): Eukaryota > Viridiplantae > Streptophyta > Magnoliopsida > Poales > Poaceae > Aegilops > Aegilops bicornis. The sequence continues at coordinate 47,338,974 of CM038675.1, read as the reverse complement.
TTTTTCAAAGGACGGAGGGAGTATATCCGTAATGCAAAGTATCATTTGTTGGTATCATATAGTACTACATTTATTGTCATGCATGATATAAAATAGCACATCATTTAATATGATACAGTATCATGATATGACTCAAGCATCTCTTTCTTCATTTAATTCTATGACATCTCATTTAAATTGTTTAATTGGCATGCATGATACTATCTATGATGCTACCATTACGGGCAGCCTTAAGAATGCCATCTCCGCCAAACAACGCACCACCAATTTTGTGCACCACACAAGAAGAAACTAACACCCAAGGGGCAACAGTCATGTGGGACCTCATGGTTGGTTTGGCCAACACGGTGGTGGAGGCGGCGCTAACCAGGGCCCAGGCGGCGATCGAGGAGTAGTTGGAGCTGCAGCGGAGATCGCAGCGCAACCTAGTGCTCATCACTCTGGAGCTCGAGATGATCCACTCATTCCTCAGCGTGGCCGGCAATGACCAGCGCCTCAAGAACATGATGGTGAGGACCTGGGTGAGGGGCTCCGTGAAATGGCCTATGATTTTCAGGATTGCATCGAGTTCATTGTCCACCTGGACAACAGGGCAAGGTGGTGGCTCCTGTTGATCCCCTCCTTCATGGGGCCGCCACCGCTGCTGGACCAGGCGGTGTCCGACTTGGAGGAGCTCAAGATCAGGGCGGAGGAGCTGAGCAAGTACTACACGCGCTACAGCCGCATCACCTACTCTGAGTCCATACTCGTCATGATGCAACAGCAAGCCTCCGGCGCGGCCGACCGCATGATAACACGCAACCTGCTCACCGAGGCAAGGGGCACGGCGAAGAAGCACCCGGGCCACGGGGATCTCACCCGGTTGATCACCGAGAGGCAGGACTATGGCCTTTAGGTGGTCTCGGTGTGGGGCGCGGGCGCAGATCATGGGACGACGTCCGTGATCAGGAAGACCTTCAATCATTATGGCTCAGTTCTACGCAAAAGCGTGCAAAGAAGAAGAAGGTGCAACCATTGGCATGCATGTCCTGACGAAGATGGAGGCCGCCCAGGCAGATCTGTTCAGTCAGTTCGAGAAGCTGGTCACACAGGAGAGGTACCTCGTCGTCTTTGAAGGTCTGGCAAGTGTGGTACAATGGGATACTATCAGGACATTCCTTCCACATACGAAGAATGGCAGCTGGATCATCGTGTCAACACAACAATCCGAGATAGCAGCTCTATGCATCGGAAACTCACACCAGATATCGGAGTTGAAAAGGTTCTCCGACGAGCACTCTATTTGTGCCCTCTTCAAGGTAATCTACCCGGAAGTCACTCCCTGTTCGTCAACAGATGGAGTTTAAGATATTACATGGTTTCTACTCCCTCCGTTTCATAATATAAGAGCTTTTCTTACACTACACACTGGTGTCAAAAAAGCTCTTATATTATGGGACAGGAAAAGTATATTTTTTGTATTATAAAAATGTCATTCCTACTTTTTAAAGGGAAATACTAGTATGGAAACATAAATTTTGTATTATGAAAACTAGCATGGTCGTGAAGGCATGAACTTTAACACGTACACAGTGTTAAGCAGACATATTATTTACTCCTATCCACCCTCCTGATTGCACAAATCATAATACAAAACAGCATTTTAGAAATCAATACATTTCTGAAGGTTTAACTTTCACCACTTATTTTATTTATGACTATATAATAATAATAAATAGGGAAAATACTATGAAACATTTTTCTAGTGATATTGGTTATATTTCTCAGTAAGTTGTTTATATTGTCAAGCGCCGAATTGTAAGGACACCAACCAAACTTCCTTGTGGAGCACACTAGATCAGTTGTTTTCTCTGACACGTAGATCTGCAGCTCTCTACGGACCTGTGTCACTTTGCTTGCATATATAATTGGATCCATCTTTATTAAAACAAAAGAGAAACAAATGAATGACCAGCATGATGTGAAGCGCTCCGCTCGGTTCTAATAATCAATGCTATTTTACGTACTCCTTCATCAATTTCTTTTGTTGGTGCCTAATCACTCCTCAACCATTTTCTTTTGCGTATTACACCTAAAAACGTTCTAAAAATAGTACTAATTGTATTAATTGCTTATAATTTTCTATAGGGTTATCGTGTATATGTACGGTGCATTTGATAAGTAAAGGTGCATGTGGTGAAATTTGTCTAAGTGCAACTATCATGATCTATCAATTTTCTTCAGTTAGGTATTTAGGACGAGCAAACAAGAATGTACTAGTACTCAGCCAGTTGCTATACCCGATAGCTATTTTTCCTTTTTAGCTGTTCACGTCAATAATGCATTTTTGTTACCATAACCTATCTCCAAGTCTCAATTTTATAAGTACTAATTGTCTCTCTCCCAACGCACAGGCTTCTCAAGGTGTTGGAAATAAAAACAAGGAACCGAAGGTAAGCTAGCCAACATTTTTTTACAAACCGTCTACATGACTTTCCTGGCTGTTGACTCTCTCTCCACATATATAGAGTTATCAAGGTGATGAAGATAAAGACGGGAGTCAATTGGAGTATGAAAGTCCCTCCCTTGAGAAAAGCATGTCCTTCAAAAAGATAGCAGGCAAGGAATGGATGAAGAGAAATTATCCCCTTGTTGGACGCGAGCGACTCACAAATGAAAGAACTCACTGGTGGAAAAAAGGCCTTTGGTCGCGGTTCGCAACTGCCATTAGTCGCGGTTGCGCAACCGCGACCAAATAAGCGCGACTAAAGCCCCCCACCTTTAGTCGCGGCTGCTTAAGGACCGCGACTAAAGGCCCGTCCACGTGGGCGCCAGGCGGCCGTCGGGGCGGAGGACCTTTAGTCGCGGTTCTTCTGGCCAACCGCGACTAAAGGCCGCCACAGGTTTAGGGGTTTAGCGACCCCCTAAACCGGGTTTCTGTTTAATTTGTATTGTTTTATTTTTTTTGTGCTTTATTTTAATTTTGAAGAAGTTTCATATATTCTACGGTACTACATACATGCATATGAATGTACAATCTCAAATAAATTTGAAATTAGAACCAAAAAGAATTCAAGAGGAATATACAATATATATTCAATATCATCGGATGACCATATACAATTTTGAACAAGTTTCCATACATGATTTAATCCATATAAAGTTCTACGTCCTCGTAATAGTGTTCTCCTTTAGGATGGAGGACTTCCCTGCTGAACCATCCAGCTAGTTCCTCTTGAAGTGGTCGGAAGCGAGCTTCTAGACTAAGCATCATCCGGAGGTTATTCCTCTGAGCATTGGTATCACTCGGAACCCGCTCAGAGGTGTATCTCGGATCCTCTCCTGAACATAGTATCCACATAGATTGGTCTCCGGTGGCTGAATATCCCCAGCATTCTTAGGCTTTAACATTTTGAATTCTAGCTCTTTTTTGAATTCACCGACCTTTGTATCTCTGAACCGTCTCCAAACCCTACGAGGCAAAGAAAATTAAGTGAACAAGAGAGTTATTAGTTACTTGATATTAGGAAATGAGCGAAATAGGCCGATCGATATAGAGCGCAAATGAATGAAAATAATTACTTCTGCAGCATTCTTCTCATGTCGGCCCAAAGCTTTGGATCCATATTCAGAGAGTCGTGGACGAGACATTCTGAGGTGTTAACTTTAATTACTAGCAGAATCCAGTGGAACCTACGGACACGATACATGCACAGTACGTCATGCATAACTCATCGATTAGCCGGCCACATACCATCCATGGAGTAAACAAAAGAGAATTAATGTGCTCAAGACAGAAACACTCACCCAAAATGGTAAGGAAATAGAATATCACTTTTGAGTTCCTGCTTTGTAAGAAACTGCCACAGGTCTGCCTCCACGTCGGCGGGGTGGCGCTCCAACACATGTCCATTAACGATGTGTGGGTCAATGAACCCAACATCATGGATGTTCCTTACTCTGCATTCCTTAATCTTCATTCTGCATGTATAATAGCGGACACAACAATATAGTTAGGACATATATATAGTGCAGGCAATATGAACGAGATGGGGTAGAAATTAATAAATCACTTACAGAACGTAGCAACTGATGATAGATTTGTCGAGCTCGCGCAGATTGAAAAGCTGGAACAATTCACTCGGTGCAATTTGTACATAGTAATGTTTGAAGTGATGCTCATGTCTAACTTCCGCATAAATATATTCTTTGGCGTTTTTATTTTTTATGTAACCCTTGTACCAATTCAGCAGACCTTTCATTTGGTCGGGTAGATCATTTTCTCGCAGGCTCGACGAGAGGCCCATTCTTGACATATGTAATTACTACCTCCTTCACTTTGGCGCCTCATCAAGGCCTAACAGTTCACGAAGAGTAATACCTAAGTTGGCCGCTTGTTCTCGCTTTTCGTTACAGTCAATCCATGTCTTTGTCGCAGCTTGTATGATCTCGGGGCATCCGGGGCTTCCACTATAAGCGGGGCAATCGATTGTTTACTTTGTTCCCGAGCTGGGCAACTTGTTTCCGCTTTTTTACTTCGGCCTTCTCCGCTCTTTGTTCTCCTTGAACATGAGTGCCTGCCTCGCAGTTCACGTGCATAGTCGTCGAGCAGATTCTTGTGACTTGGGACGGTGTGCTCAAAAATGACTTAGCCCACTTCTTTTGCTCATCGAGAATATCTTGGCTTGGGCTCGGGCTCTCTTTTCTTCTTGCAGTCCGCCTTCCATTTCTCATAATGAGCAGCTGCGGCGCGTCGACTTCCTCGGCACTCGTTCCCAAGGCCTTGTGGGGAGAGGCTTGATGATGGCTCCGGTACCTTTGTGGTCTTAGGTACATAAGGGTCCGGGTTAATAATCAGGACTGCTTACGCTTCTTTGTCGGAGGTGGATTGGGGCGGCGTCGATCACCCGCCGGGACGAGGACTGAGGCGGACCGATCACCCGCGGACGTTGTGGACTGGGGCGTCGGTGGCGTGGCGGAGGTGTAGGTGAACCGCCACCACCACCACCACCACCGCCGCCACCGCCACCACCACCACCGTGAGGGGGTGGACTTGTTGTCCTTGGCGCCTCGCTGGAAACTTGATAAACTTCTTTTGCCATAGAATGAAATGGCGCTTGACATCTCCAAGTCTTTTCTCCCCTTGAGGTGTAGCAATGTCAATCTCGAGGTCCTCAAACCCTTGGACTATGTCCTCCACCGTGACACGAGCATAGCCATCTTGAATGGGGTTGTTGTGGTGGAGTGCTCCAGGTAAACATGGTAAAGCACTGCCGATGGCTACCTTCATGGACATGTTCCCGATAGGATAATACAGATGACATTCTTTCATCTCCTTTATATAAATCCCAGGGGTAGCGAGGAGGCTCCGGTGCAGTAATTTCGACCACCAGAGGCTCCGGTGCAGTAATTTCGACCACCGGAGGCTCCGGTGCAGTAATTTCGATCGTCGGTGCATCTGCACCAGCCGGTGGGGCCTCCGTGGAAGCCACGCTGCTTCCTCGCTGCTGGCTTCCGAGATCCGCTGGATGATCTTCATGCTGCACCCGAGCTGCATCTCTTTCGGCTACTAGTACACTCATGGTTTTCTTCATCACATCCATTTCCGATGCCAACCGCGCCACAACATCTGATTCCCGATCCATCTTTCTCTTACGGCTTCTGTAACCGTACGGGTCATCGTCCTGGGGGAACCCTATTTTCCACGGAATGTGCCCCATGCCTCGTACCGTCCTCCGTGTTCAGGATTCCCGAGGGCTTTTGTCGGTAGCGTCGTTCTCTCTGTTGAACTTGATCTTCCCTGTTGAGCATCCTTCATTGCGTCAATAAGGGCTTGGGTGGGTTTAATTAATTTGCCCGGTAAACACACTCCCTGTCTCCGGGTTCAGCGTTCCCCATGCCCGTACCACCAGCTTTTGGCCCTTGGGTCCCATCCCTCCGTACCTGCACGGATTCCTCGCGCCCTCATCTCGTTCTCCATCTTCTCCAACCTAGGCACCAAAATGCGATACCCTCCTGGCCCCATAACATGATTGTACTCCTTCTTAGCCGCATTTTCCTTATTTTTTTCGATATTTCAATGAACTGCTCCGATTTCTTTTGCTTCACAAATTCTGGCCAATCATGTTTCAGTTTCTCATATTGTCCTTTGAAATCCGGAGTCTTGTTCTGCTTGACAAAGTCACGGGCTAGATTTTGCTTGAATTTCCGGAATCGTCGGCCATCTTATGAAGAGCGAACTGTTTGACTAGCCTCCTCCTCTCCTTGTTTTCCTCAATCTTGTTACCCTCCTCATCGAATTTGTTGTATTCCGGAGGTAGAGCGAAATGTTCCATAAGCTTCTTGAAGCAATCTTTTTTTGTTCTCTTATCGACAAAAGTGAAACCATCAATTCGTGCCTTCTTTGGCTCATTCCACTCCTGGACGGTGATCGAGACGTTGTCTCTAACAATGGCTCCGCATTGGCTGACAAACTTGGTGGCGTTCTTGCGGGGCTCCGGCTGACCTGCCGGTTACCTTGTCGACAACCTCGATGGTGCATGTTTCTCCTTGTTTCATCGTCTTGGTTGCGCCACGCTTTGACGGCGTACTCGATTGTTTGACGATCCGGCGAGGGCTAAAATAAGAAAGAGAGTCGGCGGCGTTAGTACACACATATTTATTCAAATCAGTTAGTTTGTATCACCAGAGGCTCAATGTATATATATACCTCGGCGGAGGTGGTTGCTACTTCCATTTGAAGATAAATGCGTTTATCGGCGTTTCTTGACATCTTCTTCTTGTGGCGCCCTTCATCTTCACCGTCAAGGTTCAGATAAGAAGAGATATCATCTTCTTCTTCTCCGGTCGGCACATATTGAATATCGCCGTTTATGATGCCGAACATATGTGCTTCACCGTCCGGATCATAGTTGTCCATAATCGGGTCAGCTCTATAAATCGCCATTATGTCAGTCCTGAAAACATGTAGTAAAAACAAATTAATTAAGTGAAGAAGGGCGGTGGCGGTGGCGGTGGCGAAAAGCGGTGGCAAAAGGAGGCGAGGAAGGGGTGGGAGAGGGTGTCGCGGTAGAGCGCGAGGCAGGCGGCGAACGGCGGCGTCACGGAGAGGGAGGCGAGGACAACACACACGGAGAGGAGGCGAGGACAACAGACAACCACGTCTTCACGGAATGGGCGATATCGGGATGGTCAAAGGGGCTTGCCTGGTTGCTCACAGCAAGGAGAAGTCGTTGTCGGCGTGGTCGATCACAGGCGACATCGGTCTCGGGGTCTACGGAGAGAAGAGGGGGCAATATGATGTGCGGGAGTGACCTAACATATGGCTACACGATAAAGGTGAAGGGGGGATTCAACCGGGAATGTTTTCCCGGTTCCGGACCTGTGTCAGATAGAAGACCGGAGGGGGAGAATTCCATGTTCAGATAGTTAGAGGCATCTGACATGTATGTGGGTAGCGTATTCGGGTTCGTCTAAATCGTTACGAGCAACTTTCATGTATAAAGTTTTTGATCCGACCTACGGTTTGTTTAATATGATTTTTCAAAGTTTTAAACAGTTATTTGGAATTAACAGATTTAAATAAAAGGAAAACAGGGTTATGACATCAGCATTAATTACTTTTAATTATTATCATTTTTAATTTTTATTATCATTATTAGGCCCCACTGGTAAGTGGCCTAGGAGGCCCGACGAGCGGCGGGGGTGACGGCGAGCGGCGGGGGTGACGGCGAAGCGGCGATGGGGCGGCATCGGCCTCGGGCGCCATGGTGTCGAGGAGAGGCGGAGAGGCGACGGTGACGAGGCCGGGCGTTGCCGAGGGCGTGAGAGCGGCGGCAGTGGCGGCACTGAACGATACCGGCGACGGAGCGGACGGAGAGGCGAGGTGAGGTGAGGTGAGGCAGTCCAATGAGCAAAGCATCGAGGCGGGCGGCGAGGGCGAGGGCGACGGGCGGCGGCGCCGAGGGCGACGGGCGACGGCGGGCGCGGGCCGAGGGCGACGGGCGACGGCGGGCGGCGTCGAGGGCGCGGCAGAGACAAAAGGCGAGAAACGGCGGGCGGCGTCGAGGGCTTGTATTTATATCCCCCCCCTTAAGTCGCGGTTGGCGACGAGGCCCGCGACTAAAGGTACCCTTTAGTCGCGGGTCGCCTGCCCAACCGCGACTAAAGGGGTTTTGGCGGGTTTTTTGCGATCCCGCGCCCCCCCCCCCCCTTTAGTCGCGGTCGCGGGTCGCCTGCCCAACCGCGACTAAAGGGGTTATCTGCCAGCCCAAAGTTTAGTCCCACCTCGCTAGTTGGGAGAGCTCGAGTGGTTTATAAGCTGCTGCGCCACCCTCTCGAGCTCCTCTCAACTGCAGGCTTCGGGCCTAATCTGTCACTAGCTATGTGCTGTGGGCCTACTTGGCCTCCTGCGGGCCTGAATCACAGCCCATGTAGGGTTTCTAGTCGTATTCGGGCCGTGGGGGTCCGATGGCGGCACTATTTTTTCCAGTTTTTTGTTTTGTTTTCTGCATTATTATTTATTTTTTGTTGTTTTTTGCTTTATTTTTAATTCTTTTTGCTTTTAGTTTTAGAAAAATTATAAACTTTACATTAGTGCCATTAGTTTTCAAATTTGAAAACACTTTTTTGTTTTCTTTGTTGCTTTATTTATTTTATTTTGTTTCTACTTACAACAAAATACTTATTGTTGCTATTTTAGTTTTCTGCATTATTATTTATTTTTGTTGTTTTTGCTTTATTTTTTAATTCTTTTTGCTTTTAGTTTTAGAAAAATTATAAACTTTACATTAGTGTCATTAGTTTTCAAATTTGAAAACACTTTTTTTGTTTTCTTTGTTGCTTTATTTATTTTATTTTGTTTCTACTTACAACAAAATACTTATTGTTGCTATTTTAGTTTTCTGCATTATTATTTATTTTTTGTTGTTTTTTGCTTTATTTTTAATTCTTTTTGCTTTTAGTTTTAGAAAAATTATAAACTTTCTGTTAGTGCCATTAGTTTTCAAATTTGAAAACACTTTTTGTTTTCTTTGTTGCTTTATTTATTTTATTTTGTTTCTACTTACAACAAAATACTTATTGTTGCTATTTTAGTTTTCTGCATTATTATTTATTTTTGTTGTTTTTTGCTTTATTTTTTAATTCTTTTTGCTTTTAGTTTTAGAAAAAATATAAACTTTCTGTTAGTGCCATTAGTTTTCAAATTCGAAAACACTTTTTTGTTTTCTTTGTTGCTTTATTTATTTTATTTTGTTTCTACTTACAACAAAATACTTATTGTTGCTATTTTAGTTTTCTGCATTATTATTTATTTTTTGTTGTTTTTTGCTTTATTTTTTAATTCTTTTTGCTTTTAGTTTTAGAAAAATTATAAACTTTCTGTTAGTGCCATTAGTTTTCAAATTTGAAAACACTTTTTTGTTTTCTTTGTTGCTTTATTTATTTTATTTTGTTTCTACTTACAACAAAATACTTATTGTTGCTATTTTAGTCATGAATTCGCCTTTTCTCGCTCCCATTTTTCCCGCCATTTCTCACTACATATATGTAGCCCGGCTTGGCCAACATTATCACATCTCTACAATCTCTCATCACTCTCTCATGGCTTCCACCGCACCCACTCTAACCTACCAGCAGGTGGAGGAGCTTTGCGCCTCGAACTACCCTTGACTACCCGATTACAACGGCGTGACTATGAAGACTACGAGTATGCATATTATACGCCTAGGTAGGAGTATGACTAAATCACTCCAAATTTCATGTATCATCAGTGGTATCTCGAATCATTGAAAATGGACACCAAACACATCACGGGTAATATAATTCACATGATCCATTCAACAAAGTTTGGTACAATAAATTATTACACATCATTTTCTTCCCTTGTGTCCCTGCTTGCTTACGATTGTGCGTATCCATGGAGCATCCTCATCATTTAACTTAATGCTTGGGTCGGTGTTCACTTTGAAGGCGGAATTTCAGCAAACATATTATAATCTTGACATGTCATCTTGTCCTCCACTCCCACGATGTTTCTTTTCCCTGAAAGAACAATGTGGCGCTTTGTATCATCGCATGATGTACTGATCGTTTTCTTATCTTTCCGTTTCCTCGGTTTGCTACTCATGTCCTTCACATAGAAAACCTGAGCGACATCTTTCGCTAGGACGAATGGTTAGTCAAGGTAACCAAGATTGTTGAAATCCACCATTGTCATTCCGTATTGCTGGTCCACCTTTACCCCACCTCCTGTTAGCTTGAACCATTTGCACCGGAACAAAGGGACCTTAAAGGAGGGTCCATAGTCAAGTTCCCATATCTCCTCTATGTAACCATAATATGTGACCTCTTGCCCATTCTCGGTTGCTGCATCAAAGCGGACACCACTGTTTTGGTTGGTGCTCTTTTTATCTTGGGCGATCGTGTAAAATGTATTCCCATTTATCTCGTACCCTTGGAAAGTCGTTATAGTCGAAGATGGTGTCTTGGCCAACATGTACAGCTGATCTACAACATCATTGTCATTCATTAAATGTTTTCTCAACCAACTGCCGAAAGTCTCCATGTGGGCCTTCCTAATCCAGGATTCAGGCTTCCCGGGTTGTCGAGCGTAAAATATTCTTGTGTTTCTCAAAGTACGGAGCCACCAAGCTGGAATTGGTCAAGACAAAGTGTGGTGTGCTTCAGTCGAGAATGGTCATCCATACATATCGTTGATTTCATTCCGATCGTGCCTTTTCCACTTAGTCTCCCCTCGTGCAGCGATCGAGGAAGACCAATCGGCTTAAGGTCAGGAACAAAGTCAACACAAAACTCAATTACCTCCTCATTTCCATAGCCCTTGGCGATGCTTCCTTCTGGCCTAGCACGATTCTGAACATATTTCTTTAATACTCCCATGAACCTCTCGAAGGGGAACATATTGTGTAGAAATACAGGACCGAGCGAAAATCTCTTCGACTAGGTGAACCAGGAGGTGCGTCATAATATTAAAGAAGGATGGCGGGAACACCAACTCGAAACCGACAAGACATTGGATCACATCGTTACGTAACCGTGGTAGAACTTCTGGATTGATTACCTTACGAGAGATTGCATTGAGGAATGCACATAGCTTCACAATGGCTACTCGAACATTTTCCGCAGGAGCCCCTCAAAGCAATCGGAAGCAATTGCGTCATAATCACGTGGCGATCGTGAGACTTGAGTTTTGGAACTTTTCTCCGCCATGTTTATTATTCCCTTTATATTGGGCCGAGAATCCAGACGGGACCTTCATACTGCTCGGGCATTCAAAAAGATGACCTTCTCTTCTTTGGTCGGGCGTAGCTGGCACGACCTTGAAACCATTCCGGATGCGGTCATCGTGGTCTTTCAAGCGTTGCTGGTCTGCCGTGCTTCCTTTGTATCATTTGTCTTCCCATACACGCCCAAGAAGCTTAGGAGGTTCACGCAAATATTCTTCGTAACGTGCATCACGTCGATTGCAGAGCGGACATCTAGGACTTTCCAATATTCTAGCTCCCGAATATAGATTTCTTCTTCCACATGGCTGCGTGCCCGTCAGCTCCCTTCGAACTGATTGTCCGCGGGACCCTTTCCAAAGATGACTTTCAAATCCTTGACCATATCAAATACCTCAGCACCGGTCGTTCCGCGAGCTTGACGGTGATCTGCCTTGCCGTTGTAATGCTTGCCTTTCTTTCTTCTTGGATGAATTTTGGAAGAAATCGGCGATGCCCAAGGTACACGTTCTTCTTACAATTTGGCAAATGTACACTTTCAGTCTCATGTAAGCAGTGCGTGCATGCATTGTATCCCTTATTTGACAGTCCGAAAGGTTACTAAGAGCAGGCCAATCGTTGATGGTTCTGAAAAGCAACGCTCGTAGGTCAAATTCCTCTTGTTTGTGCTCATCCCACACACGGACACCACCCACAGCTGTAAAAGTTCATCAACTAATGGCCTTAGGTACACATCGATGTCGTTGCCGGGTTGCCGGACCTTGGATGAGCACTGGCATCATAATGAACTTCCGCTTCATGCACAACCAAGGAGGAAGGTTGTAGATGCATAGAGTCACGGGCGGTGCTATGGCTGGAGCTCTGCTCGCCAAAAGGATTCATGCCATCCGTGCTTAGAGCAAATCTTATGTTCCTTGCGTCGGCTGCAAAATCTCTGAACCATCATCGATCTTTCTCCATTGCGTTCCATCTGCGGTGTGTCTCAACTCCCCGTCCGACTTACGGTCCTCTTTGTGCCATCGCAACAACTTGGCATGCTCTTTGTTCCTGAACAGACGTTTCAACCGTGGTATTATAGGAGCATACCACATCACCTTGGCGGGAACCCTCTTCACAGGTTTCGGCCCTCAACATCGTCACCGGGGTCATCGCCTCACGATCTTATAACGCAATGCAGTGCATACCGGGCATTCATTCAAATTCTCGTATTCACCGCGGTAGAGGATGCAGTCGTTGATGCATGCATGTATCTTCAGAACCTCTAAACCTAGAGGGCAGACAACCTTCTTTGCTTCGTACGTACTGGCGGGCAACTCGTTATCCTTTGGAAACATATTCTTCAACATTTTCAGCAAGTTTTCAAATGCCGAGTCAGCTACACCTGCCTCTGCCTTCCATTTCAGCAAATCCGATTGTGCAGCCCAGCTTTTTCAGACCATCATCGCATCCGGGTACAGCGCCTTTCTGTGATCCTCTAACATGCGATCCAAATTCTCCCTCTCCTTTTCAGTTTCGCAGCGTCTCCGTGCATCAGCAATGGTCCGACCAAGATCATCAGCAGGATCATCACGTGCCTCTTCTTCACCTTCCCTTCACCTTCAGCATCCTCCATGAAAGTATCACCGAAATGAGAAAGATAGCTTTCATCGATGAAATCATCCAATTCTTCATCTTCTTCCATTATAACCCCTCTTTCTCCATGCTTGGTCCAACAATTATAGCTTGGCATGAAACCCTTCTGAAGCAGATGCATGTGAACAACTCTTGAGGAAGAGTAACCCTTCTCATTCTTACAGATAACACATGGACAGATAACAAAACCCCGGCTTGTTCGCATTAGCCACTACGAGGAAATCTTTCAAACCCGTAGTGAACTACCGGAGAGTCGGTTACCGTACATCCATTGCCGATTCATCTGCATTATTATAATATAAAATATATAATTAACCATCATGCATTTGTTAAACTAACTAGCTACAAACAATATAAATTAAACAATGAACTACACACATGCATATTGACACATCAAAGGTTCATCAAGTTGCTAACCGCGATCGAAGAGTGTGGCTCCAACACTTCATGTCATGTTTCTTTCATGCTCTTGGGGCATTTCATCAAACACCTTATGTGCATAAGAGGAACCAAAAGCAAACCTACACCCACTTGTGAAGAGAATGGCTCCAAATGGCTAAGTGTTGGCTGCTGGATGGGTATATATAGGGAGGGGGCTTTAGTTGCGGTTGGCACTGGCAAACCGTGACTAAAGGTGCCGAAAACCTTTAATCGCGGTTGTCCTGGCCAACCGCGACTAAAGCCCCTCACGTGCACCAGCTGGCCACCGAGCGCCCTGGGCCCAGGCCTTTGGTCGCGGTTCACTTCCAGAACCGCGACTAAAGGTCCCATTAGTCGCGGTTCCTACAGCTTCGCGACTTATGGGGCTGGACGGAAGCCTGTTTTTCCACCAGTGACTTGATAAATATATAGCTAGGGCGCATGACAGCCCTCGCCAAGTGATGTCCGTGTTGGGATAGCTGGCGTCGGGAAATCAGCTCTAGTCAAAGCCTTATACTGTGACAAAATGCTTCACAACATCGATCGATCTGACAAGTACACATATGGAGATTATTATTTTTTCGACAAAGGGTGGATTTTATTGACCCAATATGAAGCATCAAGAGGATACAAACACAATAAGTATACACCCGGCCTCTGCATAGCTAGAATGCACACAGCCAATACCAACACACACACGCAAAAACACGTCGGCTAATAGCAAAGTCGTACAAGACCAAAGCTATGCCTATGTGTGAAAAAAAAACCGAAGCGATCAAATCCGGGATAGACAAACTACGACAATGACCTTATCCACACCAACTATCTCATGATACCACAAGGACGACACGATTCTTCAACAGTAACGCCTTCATAAAGGGAGCGACGATCAAGCGCCGCGGTCACCGGATCCAACCACCAAAGGCTAGATTCTAGGTTTTTACCTTGAAAAACGGTCTCGGCATGTCCGAGCAATGCCTCCAACAAGGTAACGACGTAAGAACATCGCCATAGCCAGGTATAACCAAACGTACCTAGGTTTTCACCTCGGAGCTCGAGACCGGGTGCTCAAGTAGCACCACCATCAAAGTCACCATGCGTTGTCACCACCGCTTTCTCTCTATCCCAACAGCCATGCAATGTGTGACCATCATCTCTGCATAACCATACCCTCTGTGTCAAACCGTTGTTCGTAGATTGCACCTCGCTGTCAGGACAACCACCGGATCTGGAGAAGAAAACTCTCGCAAAGACCTTTTAATGGCCACTGCAATTCGCAGTGAAGAGGCCGGAGGGGTCACCACACGATCCAATACGGTGGCACCACAATCCGGGGTCAAGAGATCGATCGATGCCGGCACCAGACCGGATCGGGGAAAGGAGCCAGCGCGCCCTGGACCTGACGGAGTGCGTCCTTGTGCGAGACGGCAGACCAAACAACCGAGAGCTAGTGGCTGGATCGAATCCACCTATAGCCCAGGGATGTTGCAGTCACCTAGATCGCATCATCACATGTTGGACGGGCAAACCAGCCCAGCTTGGATCCATTATATGATGTGCGTTGCCGCTGGGTATTTTCTATTTTGACCCAAGTAGAGCACGCCGCACCTGCAACCGTTCGAAGATCTGATCCGTCGCCGGTGCTCTGCGGCCTGCTGCTACCCGAGATCTGCACAAGGAACCTCGCCCGAGATCTGCACAAGGAACCTCGATCGCCGTCTAGCCGAAAGAACGGGCCCCGCCGCCGCCACCAACGCACAGGCTTTGCCTGGCGCCGGCCTCCGGCGGCGGCGAGGGGGAAGAGCAGGTGACGGGGGTCGAAGGTCTTATTATTGGTGGACGTATCCCATCCATTCAATATGTGGGACTTGTATCTAACCTTGCTTTCAGATTTTCATTCAGAAAAAGATCCAACCGAAGAATGTCACCATCTTCTGGAAAAAAAGTCGGTGCCTCATTGTTATAGACGGTCTCCGGTCCACAACAGAATGGGACTTGATACAAGCTGCCTTGGTGCCCAAACTATCTTCAAATGTTATCATTGTCACTACAAGTGATGCAAGCGTCGTCACATATTGCGCAAATAACAAAGAACTCATGTTTAATATCAATCCTCAAGAAGGCTCTGCAGCTGTCGAGCTTTTCAAAAAGCAGGTAAGCTTTTGTGACAAGTGTATACTTTTCTGCATGCATGCTGTTGCTTAACATCTAATGTATGAATTGTCTGGTAAATAAACTCCGTATGCCGGCCTTATTGAATCGGCCTTATTGTATAGATGCTCAACTTGATATGATGTGTGCACTGGAGAGAGGTGTTTTGGAGGCCGAGCTCCATGAAGGCCTTTATTTTTGAAATTTTCAAATTCAAACTTTTATGGTCCAAAAAAATCTGAAAAATACATGCGTGTATGTAAGGATGTAACCCACATGTGTGTAAAAATTCATGATGAAATACCTTGAGTTGCGACCTGCACAAAAAAGACAAATTCATGGCCTAGGAGGGTAAATAGTATCATGTGTTAAACAGCCCCGGATTTGTCTTTTTTCCACAGCCCTCATTTCAATGTATTTTGAGCTGAAAATTTACGCATATGTGTGTTATGCCTTCATTTATATCTGTATTTTTTCCAGAATTTTTTAAAATGTAAAAATATGATTTCGATGAGATTTCAAATTTGAATTTGGAGGCGTCACTGGAGGCCTCGACCTCCAAAAGGGATTTTCGGTGTGCACTTGCAAATGAAATGCATTTATACTTTCTCTATTTCAGGATAAAATCTCACATTTTCTGTACTGTTAAGAAATTTTCATATTTTTTTCTTGTAATGCATAAAATGTATTTACAAATTGGGCACAAAGTAGTGAGGCTGTACCGTTTGCAAATTCTTTTCTGGCGAATAGGCCTACAAATGACCCTATTTATCTTAATTGGGAGTTTTTCAAAAAGTTGACATAGAACGTGGCCATGGCATAAAATCCTAAACTAGGTTTATGCAATGAAGATGATCACAACTTAGCTAGTGAGGTCTCTAGTACACCAACAATTCAAAAGCCATCTTTTGCAACGTGCTATAGAATGACAAGCAAGCAAGTCTTTGAAAAACTCTCCCGCGAAAAAAAAAGTCTTCGAAAAACTAGCGAGGAATTTTTTTGCATAAGTATTGAAGAAGATAACTAACAGTAAACAGAGGTGTGCGTACGTGCATGCTCTTTTTACATGGGCCACACTACCCAACTCTCCGTTTTTTGCTCATTCATGCTTGATTCACTAGTGTTGAACTATAACAAAACACCTCATCAGTCGATAAAGACATCTCATACTCATGTAACTCAACGTTAAAATCCAATGTGATCCTTGTTTACAATTAATGCTAACTGCCGGTAGTCTCAACTCTCAAATCGTTTGAATGATAGGTACTCAAGAAGACTGTAATGGGCTATTCAAGGATATTCTGGGAGGAATTTATTGTGAAGTATGGGGGCATTCCTAAAGTAATATCTGTTGTAGCTGGATTATCGACCACAATGATGACCCAAAGCATGGAGGATGCACATTCTTTGCATTCCAGAATAATGTACCATCTGGAGTATGATAGTCTACAAGATCTATTTCACTGGATGCATTCATACTTCAATACTTTTCCAGATTCACTCAAGCCATGTATCTTCTATCTGTCAATTTTCCCGTGCGCCCACATCATTCCCCGGAGGAGAATAGTAAGGCGGTGGATTGCCGAGGGGTACTCTAGGGACAGCCACAACCAATCTATTGAGGAAATGGGGAGAAGCACTTCTCTAAGCTCCTTGAACTGAGCCTAACCCATCAGGTATCATCACAATCACCGTCCTCAGTCACCAGCACTGCATACAATGTTGACTCAGTTAGAATGGTCCAATTCCAGGTGAACGGTTTCATTCGTGAGTACATCATTTCACGGCAAATGGAAGAGAACCTTGTGTTTGAACTGGGCGACAATTATGCCGTAACCACCCAGCGCACAGGGCGTCACCTTGTCATATTGAAGAATGGGACAGAGATGAAATTAAGTACAAGAGGATCGACTTTTCGCGGCTACGGTCGCTTACGGTGTTTGGGAAGTGGAAATCATTCTTCATCTCCAAGAGTATGAAGATGCTTCGGACGCTTGATCTGGAGGATGTATCAGGTAGTGTAGAGTGTAGACTATGAAGATCTTGAGAAGATTGTGAAATGGCTGCATCGTCTCAAGTTCCTCTCACTGCGTGGAAGAAGTGAGATCTATCATCTACCAAGTTCACTGGGTCACCTCAGGCAACTCCAGACTCTGGATATCAGACACACGTCAATTGTCACCTTGCCAAAGAGCATCACCAAGTTACAGAAGATACAGTACATACGTGCCGGCACCACCACTACCAACATTGAGCTATCTGCGTCAGCACCACCTGCTTCACCTAGCAGCCGGTTTTGCAAATCTCGCCGTCATATAGTTGGTGTTAAAGTGCCTAGAGGGGTTGGAGAACTCACAGGGTTGCACACGCTCGGCGTTGTCAATGTGGCTGCCTCGGGGAAGAAGGTCATCCTGGATGTGCTCAACAAGCTCACACAATTGCGCAAGCTTGGAGTGTCCGGCATCAACAGGAATAACACACGGTCCCTCCCTTTAGCGTTCCATGACAATCTGGAATCCTTGTCTATGCAGCTCGACAAGGACAATGAAGATTGCTTGGAAAACGTCATGCTGCCAGCAAACCTGCGGAGTTTTAAACTCTATGGGCTCGGGGACACTTTGCCAAGCATGTGCCGTTGTACAAAGGTCAGGAAGCTGGATCTGGAGATGGACACTTCAAGTAACATGGACGTTTGGATGCTTGCAGACCTTCCAGAACTACGTATTCTACGCCTTCAAGTCAAACAGCAGCATCAGGATAGTAAGCTCAACTTTTATGTCGATGAAGTGCAGTCGCTCGTCTTCATGAAGCTGAACATCCTCGAGATTGCTTGCAGCTCCAGCTGGTTACATGTAACATTTGGATCAGAATCGATGCAAAATCTTGAGCTGCTCAAGATTGACTGCTCCAGTGCTTGTTATCAGCTTACGGGCCTGAATTATCTATCTGAGCTCAAGCAAGTCTGGCTTAAGGGTACCAACGACGAAGAACTCAAGACAGATCTTGAGAACCAGCTCGTCAACCATCCAAAGACACCTACTGTGAAGCTGGAGGCACTACCAGATTCGTCCTGAAGGGTCAAGATTGTCACTGTTTATTTCCCTTCTTCTTTTTTACTTACCACTAACTCGATTGAGTCTTTGCGCAATCTCTGGTTGGTTTGTGTGAAGTCTTTGTATTTGTGGACTGTCCTTGCTAGTTACATGCAGCATGTTCTTTTGTCAGAATATCGTACTTGGGTAGTTGGATCTCTGCTTACCTTCACGGCTTTGTAGTGTGGTTAATGATATATATACTGGCGTAGAAGAGTTGGTTGGAGTTACCACTTGAAACATCTGTAAATTAGATTCGCCATTATCATACACAAATGAAGGTCTTTCATATTTGATTTTATGCACACATCGATCTCGTGTATTCAATTTGTCTGTCTTCTCTTGTAATTAGATGAAGGGGAGCCTGTTTTGATTAAAGGTGTATATCAAATAGGGAAGGAGCCTGTCAAATTAAACAACGTGACTGCATATGTAATCACATCCCGGCTATGCTACGAGAAACTTTATACTCACTGTATACAACCGACATGAAAGAGACAACAGTTTTGCTATACCTCAGGTGCCTGGAATTTTTATTCGCGTCAGTCACCTATTGTAGTTCAACCCAAGCTTGTCGGAAAAGATGGACCTTGCCGAAGAAAGCCATAGCCCACCATCTATCTTAGAGGGAAGCCATGGTCTCACTAGGGGGAGTCACGACCCTATTATCTATCTTAGGGGTGGGGGTGAAGGGGATTGCAGCAGATTTTCTCCGATTGGGCGGGGCTTAGAGGGATGGCCAGGGTGGTGGCCAGCAACGGCGGTGGGGGGAGGTTGATGGGAGGGCGGGGCAAGAGGTGGTGTGCGGTAGAGCCCGCCGGACACGAGGGGTGGAGGCAGGCGGATGAGTCGGGTAGGCTGCGGGGAGGAGGATCTGCAATCGGGAGAAAGAAGATGAACAATCTGCAGGATGATGGAGACCATTGGATCTTGATCCGATGGTCAGGAAATAAAGTGACTGATGGAAACTTTTTTTTCAGGCACCTGTTGAATAGACGGCAGTGTAGTTTCAGTGGAGCAAAGTGCATTAGCTAGTCAGAAAGCTAAGGAGGAAGCTGCAACATACGAACGGTATGGGGAGAATCAATGTTAATCCTGTTTGGGATAAGATCTGGAAATTATCTTGTCCATCAAAGGTCAAAATTTTCATCTGGCGCACTCTGCATGGCACTCTACCTTGTCGGGTTACGCTTGCGAACAGACACCTGAAAGACGCCCATCTGCCCTTCATGTTCTAGTGCGCCAGAGGATACAAAGCATATGTTGTTTCTTTGTCACAAAGCTAAGGAGGTTTGGCGTAAGTTGGGATTGGATGAGGTGATCAACAAAGCTTGTGTTATGGATCGTGCAGGAGAGGCAGTCCTTGAATTTTTACTTCTTATGCCAGATTTTGATGTAGCTATATTGGGATTCCAGAAAGCCCACGAACTAATCGCTATTACCGCTTGGTACTTATAGTGGGATAGACGTAGGCTGGTCCATGAAGGAAAATTTCAAGATGCTCAACAATCTTCTATGGGTATCCGTGCTATAGCGGCAAACTTTGTTAATGCTTTCTCACCAAATGCAGTCAGTAAAAGAGGTGCATGGACTAGACCTCCAATGGGTTTTGTGAAGCTTAATGTGGATGCATCTTTTGATCATGACTTGCTTAGGGGCACGGTTGGTGTTGTTCTCAGAGATGATAAAGGAAAATTCATTGTTGGCGAAAACTGGAAGATTGATTGGTGTGTTGATGCCCTGGCGGCAAAAGCTCTGGCTCTAAGGTTCAGATTATCTCTCGCACATAAGGCGGGTTATAATCGCCTTGTCATTAATTCTGACAATATGGAAGTCATTGATACTATGAAGAATGGAGGACATTCAGCAGGAGCGGCGGCGGCAGTGTTTGATGATTGTTATTCTTAGCTTGTGATTTTCCTCTTACTAGTTTTGAGCATTGTAATAGGGAAGCGAATAAAGTAGCTCATGAACTTGCTAGATTAGCTAAATTTTCTGAGTCAAGGGAATGGTTTGAGGAGCCTTTGGTCGAAATTGTACAACCTCTAATAGACGATGTAACCGTTATTTTTAATTAATAAAGTTCGTTCTTTTCAAAAAAAAAGTGCACTAGCTAGTCGAGAGACAGAACTGTCGCGGCTACAAGCCTACAACACACACGAGCGAGGTGGGATGTGTAAAGGTGAAGGGAGGGAAAGACCTTACCGTTGCCGGGTTTCCGGCGCAGACAAAGTAATCGATCTACCCTAAATATAAAGGGAAACGATTTAAATCGGTTGGCTGGCTGAAACTTTCGGCCAGTTGCCTCGCTCCCGCGCGCGCTGGTGGCCACGCTTTCCACTCTCCTCGTCTCCTCCTTTAGATCCCGCCGACGACTAGCCCGAATCATGCGTGCAGGTTCCCACCTCCAACCCCAACGCCCGCACCCACTTCCTCCGGTATGACATCGCCTGCAGGCCGGGGTTACTTCCACCCCTGCTAGCCGGAATTGGGAAGCCGCCACGGATGCCATAAGCGGACTGCTGCTCACAGTTTTCTGTGTTGGATCTGTCCACCAGAGATGTTGAACCACGGCGGCGCGACCCCTTGGTGCTTCTACGAGTACCTCCTCCCCCACCGTTGCAAGCATCTCCTATCCCCAACAAACCTCAAAGCTGCTCCTTCACTGATGCTGCAATCGACGACCCAAAAAGTGACATCCGATGATGACAAAAGCTTCAACCAGAAGAAGCCCAAAAAGCCATGGTTGGCCACTGCGCAAAACACATAACGCTATAATGATGATTGAGAATGATCCAACCAGCGACGAGAAAAGCTTCAACCGAAGACGAAAAAGTTTCAACCATAGACAACATAAGCTATGGAGACGACGGAAAGCTGCAATCAGCGGCGACAAAAGCTACAACTTGCAATGACAAAAGCTTCAACCTGCAATGAAGTTATTTTTTCAATCATCCAGGTCTCAACTGCGACTCGTGCCGCCAGCGACGGCATTTTGATGCAACCGTCGTTGTTTTTTTCTACTATAGTACTAGATTTTGCTACAACCATTTTTCCATGGCTGCCACGGTGCTACAAGCACGGCGACCAGAATGTAGTGTGTAGCGGGGGTGTCGCGGTGTTGCGCCGGTGGGAGCAGTGTTGCCACCGACAAGGAGCAGAGCAATAGTCAGTGGCGATGGTGCTTGAGGGAGTCCTGGATTAGGGGGTGTCCGGATAGCCGGACTATAACCTTTGGCCGGACTCCTGGACTATGAAGATACAAGATTGAAGACTTCGTCCCGTATGCGGATGGGACTTTCCTTGGCGTGGAAGGCAAGCTTGGCGTCTGGATATGTAGATCTCCTCCCATTGTAACCGACTCTGTGTAACCCTAGCCCTCTCCGGTGTCTATATAAACCGGAGATTTTTTTGAATCCGTGGGGCGAACAACAATCATACCATAGGCTAGCTTCTAGGGTTTAGCCTCTCTGGTCTCGTGGTAGATCTACTCTTGTACTACCCATATCATCAATATTAATCAAGCAGGAGTAGGGTTTTACCTCCATCGAGAGGGCCCGAACCTGGGTAAAAACATCGTGTCCTTTGTCTCTTGTTATCATCCGCCTAGACGCACAGTTCGGGACCCCCTACCCGAGATCCGCCGGTTTTGACACCGACATTGGTGCTTTCATTGAGAGTTCCTCTGTGTTGTCATCTTTAGACCCAATAGCTCCCCGATCATCAACAACGATGCGGTCCAGGGTGAGACTTTTCTCCCCGGACAGATCTCCGTATTCGGCGGCTTTGCACTGCTGGCCAATTCGCTTGGCCATCTGGAGCAGATCGAAAGCTACGCCCCTGACCATCAGATCAGATTTGGAAGTTTGAACTACACGGCTAACGTCCACGGAGACTTAATCTTCGACGGGTTCGAGCCACAGCCGAGCGCGCCGCACTGTTACGATGGGCATGATCTAGCTCTGCCGCCCGAACGAGTGCCACGGAGGCCGCACCCGTGTCCGCTCCGACCCTTACCTTGGAGCCGACTGCGCCAATCAAGGACGGGTGGCTGGACACCGCCTCGGGGGCTGCAATCTCTACGGCGATCGAGCCGAACACCAGCCTTGTCCTCTCCGAAGCTCGTAACTCCAAGGTGCCGAACTCCTCTCCGGACTCCGAACCTTCCGCGCCCCTGCCGATCAAATCTGATTGGGCGCCGATCATGGAGTTCGCCGCCGCGGACATCTTTCAGTACTCGCCCTTCGGCGACATTCTGAATTCACTAAAGTCTCTCTCTTTATCAGGAGAGCCCTGGCCGGACTATGGTCAGCAAGGTTGGGATGCGGACGACGAAGATATTCAAAGCCCACCCACCACCCACTTCGTAGCCACTGTCGATGATTTAACCGACATACTCGACTTCGACTCCGAAAACATCGACGGTATGGACGCCGATGCAGGAGACGACCAAGAACCAGCGCCTATAGGGCACTGGAAGGCCACCTTGTCGTATGACATATACATGGTGGACACTCTAAAAGAAGGGAACGGCGATGGAACAACGGAGGATGACCCCTCCAAGAAGCAGCCTAAGCGCCGGCGTCAGCGGCGCCGCTCTAAATCCCGCCAAAGCAAAAACGGCGATTCCGGCACGGGAGATAATAACACCCCGGACAGTGCCGAAGACAACCCCCTCCAGCAGGATTCAGCACAAGAGGATGGAGAAGCCAGCCCTCATGAGAGAGCGGCGAGCAGAGAGGTAGAGGGCGATAATTACATGCCTCCCTCCGAAGGCGAGGCAAGCCTCACGACGCATTTAATTTGTCGTGCCTGAGGATCCCATCGAACAAGAGCGTTTCAAACGCAGGCTTATGGCCACGGCGAGCAGCCTCAAGAAAAAACAGCAACAGCTTAGAGCTGGCCAAGACTTGCTAGCCGACAGATGGACTGAAGTCCTTGCGGCCGAAGAGTACGATCTCGAACGCCCCTCCAAGAGCTACCCAAAGCACAGGCTGCTACCCCGGTTAGAGGAGGAAGCACCTAAACCTACATCACCAGCGCACGACGCGGCCGACCGGCCACCTCGTGGCCGCAACAGAGAGGCCTCTCGGCCCTCCACTAAAGACGTACCCCGGCGTCGCTCAAAAAATACCAAGGCACGGGGAAATGCGCCAGACCTACGAGATATATTAGAGGACAAGGCAAGGCAAACAAGATCGATCTATGGATCGCGTGGGCGCCCCACAACACGTGACGATAACCGTCATGCCGGATATGGCAAATCCGGCCAGGCCGAACACAGTAGATAAAGCTCATTCGAGCTACGTCGTGATATAGCCCAGTACAGAGGTGCGGCACACCCACTATGCTTCACAGATGAAGTAATGGATCATCAAATTCCCGAGGGTTTCAAACCCGTAAACATCAAATCATACGATGGCACAACAGATCCTGCGGTATGGATCGACGATTATCTCCTTCATATCCACATGGCCCGCGGTGATGATCTACACGCCATCAAATACCTCCCACTCAAGCTTAAAGGACCAGCTCGGCATTGGCTTAACAGCTTGCCGCCAGAGTCAATTGGTTGCTGGGAGGACACTGGAAGCCGCATTCCTCGGCGATTTCTAGGGCACCTATAATGCGACCACCAGACGCGCCGATGACCTAAGCCACATAATTCAGCAGCCGGAGGAATCGGCGGAACAATTCTGGACACGGTTCCTAACCAAGAAAAATCAAATAGACGACTGTCCGGACGCAGAGGCCCTCGCAGCCTTCAAACATAACATCTGTGACGAGTGGCTGGCCCGGCACCTAGGACAGGAAAAGCAGAAATCCATGGCAGCCCTCACAACACTCATGACCCGCTTTTGCGCGGGAGAAGACAGCTGGCTAGCTCGTAGTAACAACATGACCAAGAGCCCTGGTAATTCGGATACTAAGAACAGCAATGGCAGGTCGCGTCGCAACAAGCACAAGCGTCAGCGTTAACGGCGACAATGCTGAGGATATGGCAGTTAATGCCGGATTCAGAGCTCTAAACCAAGTCAGCGGAAAAAGCCATTCAAGAGAAATACTCCGGGCCCGTCCAGCTTGGACCGAACACTCGATCGCTCGTGCCAGATACACGGCACCCGAAAAACCAATAATCACACCAACATGGATTGTTGGGTGTTCAAGCAGGCAAGCAAGTTAAATGCAGAAGACAGAGACAAGGGGCTGCATAGCGATGATGAGGAGGAGCGCCGGCCGCCGTACCATAGGGGACAGTAGGGCTTCCCCCCACAAGTGCGGACGGTGAACATGATATACGCAACCCACATACCCAAAGGGAGGCGAAGCGTGCACTTTCGAGGGGCGTATATGCGTTGGAGCAGTCGCCCCAAAGTTCAACCCGTGGTCCTCCTGCCCGATCACTTTTGATCGAAGGGACCACCCCAGTAGCATCCGCCATGGCGGATTCGCCGCATTGGTTCTAGACCCAATCATAGACGGATTTCACCTCACTAGAGTCCTTATGGACGGCGGCAGCAGCCTAAACCTGCTTTATCAGGATACAGTGTGAAAAATGGGCATAGATCCCCCAAGGATCAAACCCACAAAGACGACCTTTAAAGGTGTCATACCAGGTGTAGAGGCCAACTGTACAAGCTCAGTTACACTTGAGGTGGTCTTCGGATCCCCGGATAATTTCCGAAGCGAGGAGTTAATCTTCGACATAGTCCTGTTCATGATGGCTATCACGCACTGCTCGGACGAACCGCATTTGCAAAGTTCAATGCGGTGCCGCACTACGCATACCTCAAGCTCAAGATGCCAGGCCCTTGAGGAGTCATTACAGTCAATGGAAACACCGAACGCTCTCTCCGAACGGAGGAGCATACGGCGGCCCTCGCGGCGGAAGAACAAAGTAGCCTCTCAAGGCAATTCTCCATTCCGGCTATTAAACGTCCGGACACCGTCAAGCGCGCCCGGAGTAACCTACAACAAGACCGCCTGGCACGTTCCGAGCAAGCGTAGCAATGCGGCCCCAACCCTAACCCTCGCGAAATCGCGAAACCAGTACTACACGTACATAATTACATTATGGAAATACCATGGGCATAAGGGGAGGGGCACAACCACGGCACGCCCAAAATACGGCTCAACCGCACTAGGGGCTCCCGATTTTGTCATTCATTTTTTCTTACTTTCAGGACTCCACTCTCCGGAAGGCATGTCCGGCAGTACAATCGCCGAACACACGATGCAACAGCCAGGGAGGCAGAAAGCTACGACAAATGTCCAGGTGGTCTCTATAACAAGCAGTATACTTGTTTCACATATCATCCCGCGGCTCGCCCCTGGAGGGGGACATGTCAAATAGTCCCATCTTTTGCTTATCGCACTATTTGTATCGTTCTGCTTTTATCGCAGCTTTTTCGAATAAACAATACATAGCTTTTGTCTATTATTGCATTCCTTTTTGTGTAAATATGTTCAGTTATTACATTATGCAACCGTACACTTTGGTACGGCCAATACACCAGGGGCTTAAGTACCCCAGAATATGGTGTGAGAAGTCTGAACACTCTCACGAGTGCGGCACCCCGAACTTATAGCATTATATGCATCGGCTCCGAATCATGTCTTGGGTCAATAGTTGGGTTTGCCCGGCTCCCATGTTTTGGTACCTTAAGTTCCGTTATATCGGCTAAGGTAGCGCTGGGAGAACTACTGCGATTGTGCCCCGGTTGAGCTGGGTTAAGCACCTCGATGAAAGCTAAAACTGACCGTCATGATAGGGTGAGAGCTGGTCGCTGTTCGAGAGGTTTCGAGTCCCTAAAGGCGTATGCCGCTTAGAGCGAGGAGTCGGCTTTGTCCGCCTAGGCGTGGATAAGCGCCCGAACTCGGTCTTCGAATACTAGGGGCTTCGCCGAAATTTAAAATTATAGAATTCTATGGCTAAGTGAGAGTGATAAAGCATTATAGTCCGATTGCCTTGTTCGTTGTGCTGAGCGCCTCCCTCGAAGGACCCAAGAATGGGAACAAGAGCGCTCAGGTTTATCCCGAACACCCCAGCACTCGTGGCATGGGGGCAGAAGCCGACGACTCGCCATCTCTCAGATTTAATAAACGACCGCACAGAAGGTAATATTTTAAATTCAAAAAGCGTTGCTTAGCGCATATGAACAAGTTTTCAGCGCACAGGATAACACGAGCGAGTTTACTCAAAAATTACATCCTTGGAACATTCATCCGCCACAAGGCGGGCACCCTTCAGGACGCCCTCATAATACATCTCGGGCTTGCGATGCTCCTTGCCTTGTGGTGGCCCATCTGTCACCAGCTTCTTAGCATCCATCTTGCCCCAGTGCACTTTAACATGGGCAAGGGCCCTACGGGCACCTTCGATGCATACGGAGCGCTTGATGACTTCAAGGCGTGGACAGGCATCCGCCAGCCGCCTCACCAGCCCAAAGTAGCTCCCAGGCATGACCTCCCCAGGCCATAGCCGGACTATAAGGCCCTTCATGGCCTGTTCGGCCACCTTATGGAGCTCGACCAGCTGCTTCAGCTGGTCGCTCAAGGGCACCGGGTGTCCGGCCTCAGCATACTGAGACCATAACACCTTCTCTGTCGAGCACCCCTCCTCGGCCTGGTAGTATGCGGCAGCGTCGGACACACTGCGGGGCAGATCTGCGAATGCTCCTGGAGAGCTCCAGACTCGGGTAAGTAACAAATAATTCACTTTCACGTGCTTGCTTTGCATAAAGAATTCCTTACCCGCCGCTATCTTCTTCATCGCCTCAATTTCCTGGAGGGCTTTTTGGGCTTCGGTCCTGGCAGATTTGGCGCTCTCAAGGGCCGAGGCAAGCTCGGACTCTCGAGTCTTTGAGTCAAGCTCCAAACTCTCATGTTTTTTCACGAGAGCCTGGAGCTCTTGCTGCACCTCCGCCACCCGCGCCTCCTGCTTTTCTCGCTCGATGCGCTCCACGGCCGCATTGTCTTCGACCTTGGACAACGCTTTCTTCAGGGTTGCCACCTGGGTTGTGGCCCCTGTAATACTCACATTGGTCCTGTCATTTTTTGCAACCACATCTTTTTTATATACTTACATAAGGTATTACCTACCTTCCTTGCCCTCGAGCTGCTTCTTGGCAAGGCCGAGCTCGTTCTCGGACCGCTTGAGGCTATGCTTCAATGCATCGACCTCCGCAGTTAGTGCGGCAGAGGTCAGCAGCGCAGCCTGCATTCCCATATTGACATACTTATGTTAGACTCCTGCGTATATCTTTTAGATCCTCAGTTCGGCTTTTCTTTCCGAACACCAAACTGAGCATCAGGGGCTACTGTCTATGCGGTAATATTTTTACATATCTTAAACACATACCTCAAAGCCTGTTAGAAGGCTGGCACAGGCTTCAGTCAGCCCGCTCTTGGCGGACTGAACCTTCTGGATCACCGCACTCATAATAGTGTGGTGCTCCTCGTCGATGGAGGCGCCGTTAAGCACCTCCAGCAAATTATCCGGTGCCTCCGGTTGGACGGAGGTCACCGGCGTCGTAGGCTTGCCCTTCTTACTAGGGGGCCGCCTGCCGGACTCCGGAACAATTGGAGGTTCCGGTGCGGTGTCCGGCCCGGGGCCGAACTTGGAGCCCTTGGGGGTTTTGTCCCCTTTGCACCTGGAGTCCGGGAGGTCGCCTTGCGGCGCCTCCAGGACCACCTCCTCCTGGCTTGGACCCTTTTGGGACCCCACCTTGGCATCGTCCGTAGGGCGAGGGGAGGTAGCGTTCAGAAGCGAATTCACATCCGACGAATCCAGGGAGCCGCTTGACGAAGCGTCGAGCCGGGCCTTGGGCGGACTGCATGATTATATTCGGCGTCAGAAGATACTGTGCAATAAAGGAATGCCATGAGTCATTCTGGTATCCAAACACTTACGATTTCGCCAAGGGCATAGCCCTATGCGACCACTCCTCTTCGTCGTCGGCGGCGTTGGTGGAGTAGTCCGGAAGGAGGGTCCTTCCTTTCTTGGACCCTCCGGCCTCCCCCGTTGGGGCGACCTTCCTTTTCTTCTCCCCCCCGCTGGGGGAGAGACCTCTCTTTCCTCCTCCTCGTTTTCGTGGGAGGAGTCCGCCTCGGAGTCATCGGACGATGAGTCCGACACCACCAGGCGCCGGGAACTCTTTCGAGTTCCCGTGGCTTTCTTCTTGGCCTTCTTCTCCGGCACCACATAGGGGTCCGTAACCAGCAGCCCCGTCAAGCGGGTGTCCGCTGGGTCTTCGGGCAAGAGAGCCGGACAGTTGATCTGCCCGGACGTCTCTTGCCAATCCTGTCAAAGGTAAGGGAGTTTAGATCCCGCATGAAGTCAAACTATGAAAGACAAATATCCTGTAAGAGGTAAAGACAGCTTACCGCGTTGGCTTGATGCTGCGTGCTGAATCCGTGATCCTCGTTAGCGGATACGGGAGCGTCGGCGCCCTTGAACAGCACCTTCCAGGCATCTACGTACATAGTGCCGAAGAGTCTACTCAGGGTTCGGTGCTGTGCCGGATTAAACTCCAACAAGCTGAAAGCCCGTTGTTGGCACGGGAGTATCCGGCGGATGAGCATGACCTGGACTACGTTAACGAGTTTGAGCTTCTTGCTCGCCAGGCTTTGGATGCATGTTTGGAGTCCGGTCAGCTCTCCTTTTTCGCCCCACAGCAGGCCCTTCTTTTTCCAGGAGGTGAGCCGCGTGGGGATTCCAGATTGGAACTCAGGGGTGGCGACCCATGCAGGGCCGCGCGGCTCGGTGATGTAGAACCATCCCGATTGCCACCCCTTTATGGTCTCCACGAAGGAGCCCTCGAGCCATAGGACGTTGGGCATCTTGCCCACCATGGCACCTCCGCACTTCGCTTGGCGGCCGCCCACTACCTTCGGCTTGACATTGAAGGTCTTCAGCCATAAGCCGAAGTGGGGCTGGATGCAGAGGAAGGCCTCGCACACGACATGAACGCCGAGATGTTGAGGATGAAGTTCGGGGCCAGATCGTGGAAATCCAGGCCGTAGTAGAACATGAGCCCCCGGACAAATGGGTGGAGTGGGAGGCCTAGTCCGCGGAGGAAATGGGTGAGGAACACCACCCTCTCATGGGGCCTGGGGGTGGGGATGAGCTGCCCTTCTTCTGGGAGCCCGTGCGCGATGTTGTTAGACAAGTATTCGGCCTCCCTCAGCTTTTTGATGTGTCCCTCCGTGACGGAGGAGACCATCCACCTGCCTCCCGCTCCGGACATGGTTGGAGAAGGTTGAGGTGGGGTGTGCGGACTTGGGCGCTGGAGCTCGAGTGCGTGAAAATGGATAAGTAAAGGAGGAAGAAGGCGTAGATGAAAAATGTGGGTCCTTATCCCTTTATATGGGCAGACGAAGCTATGTGCCCCCACCAGCCTGGTAAAACTCGCTTATCTCCCAGGCGCCGTAATTAATGGCTCGGTTGGGTTACCCACGCCCGTATTGATGAGAATCTCGAAATAAGGGGACACGATCTCTGCTTCGACAAGACGTGCCAAGGAAACCGCCTCGCTAAGTGCGCTGAGGTGGGACAGTAAAAACGATTCGAATAAAGGCTTGGCCGTGGTGTGATGTCACGCTGCGGAATACGTCAGCAGGTTGGATTTGTGTAAATATTATTCTCTCTACGGTGGTATGTGGAACTTATTTTGCAGAGCCGGACACTATCCTTGTGTTCAAAATCTTCTATGAAGTATTCGGAGGAGGAACCCGCCTTGCAATGCCGAAGAAAATCTGCGCGCCGGACGCATCGTCATTGAAGCCTGGTTCAGTGGCTACTGAGGGAGTCCTGGATTAGGGGGTGTCCGGATAGCGGACTATAACCTTTGGCGGACTCCTGGACTATGAAGATACAAGATTGAAGACTTTGTCCCGTGTCCGGATGGGACTTTCCTTGGCGTCGAAGGCAAGCTTGGCGATATGGATATGTAGATCTTCTCCCATTGTAACCGACTCTGTGTAACCCTAGCCCTCTCCGGTGTCTATATAAACCGGAGAGTTTTAGTCCGTAGGACGAACAACAATCATATCATAGGCTAGCTTGTAGGGTTTAGCCTCTCTGATCTCGTGGTAGATCTACTCTTGTACTACCCATATCATCAATATTAATCAAGCAGGAGTAGGGTTTTACCTTCATCGATAGGGCCCGAACCTGGGTAAAAATATCGTGTCCCTTGTCTCCTGTTACCATCCGCCTAGACGCACAGTTCGGGACCCCCTACGCGAGATCCGCCGGTTTTGACACCAACAGTGCTACCATGGTTGAACAGCGTGCCGGAAAAAAGCTGCTATCGGCAAAACATGATTTTGCTGCAACTGACCGGTTTGTTACGGGCAGCGACGGCGAGTGTCGACGGCAAGGCAACGACCGTTGACGATGAGACAAGCAGGAGGAGGGTGGCCAGCAAGCTGGCTGATGTCTAGGGGAAAACATGTGTGTACGCGCAAGGGACAACTGCCATGGTTTCCAGAGAACTGAGGGGTTGGAGGAAAGGATAAGGGGGATCGAGCGGCTACAATCACGCGAATCAAATGGTGTGTGGTTCGGCCGGTCGACCAGCGCTTATCACTAGCCAAACAAAAAAGCAACATGTAATAAGGTTGGTGTACCCTTTTTTTAGAGCAAGGTTGATGTACCCTGGTGCACTCGGGTGCCAGTGCACCCTATTTGCATAAAACAATTTGGAAATTCCAAAAAAAGTCAAAACTTCTTCATTTCATATCAAATGTCCGTGGCCTCCTTCATTTGACATGTATATATGGATCAGTAGCAACTTAATCATATGTTTAAATAGTTGCAAACACATGCAAACACAACCAACAGCATCGGATGTTCATTTACATCCAATCGATCCGAAAAATCCCAGCCCGGTTGTCTGCGTAAAAGACCTCACTCTTTAGCTCCTAGTCCGGCTGCCCGTATCAGAGACCTAACTCTTCGGCCAGATTGTCACCGTCCATTTGTGTGAAGCGCTTCAATATGCCCACACGGTACTCCTGGACAATCTTTGCTGCATCAGGATGCAACTCTGATGTCTTCACGAACATCATCTTGGAGTCTTCCGTAGTGGCCTTTGTCTCAAGCTTCCTCTCTTGGAGCTTGAACTTCCTGTCTTGCATGTCCATGAACAAGCGAAACCTCCCCGCCTTCTTTTTCACCTTCACCTAATTGTGTTTGACACTTGCCTACTCATTCTTCACCATGATGTCCTCGAATTTCTCCATCATCATGGCCGTGCCCCTTCTCGCTTCTCCTTCTCCTACCCACACTTCCTCTCCCGGTTCTAGCCACCTTTTTGGTTGGAGCAATCCTTTCGGTTGTTGAAGCAGTTGGATTACCATCTTCATCTTCATTGGCCGTGGTGGTCTTGATGAAACTGACACTGAAGGCATGCCACTTGCTTTGCCCATTCAACTTCATCCGACAACGCATAAAGATGAAGTGATTTTTCTCCATCTTGTAGTACAATGTGCATGTGCTTGTGGGCTAGCAAAGGAAGACAATGGCATGGTCAATAAGTTGCAACACTGAGAAAATCCGGCAAATGACCAACACAGAGGATAACAAGCCACAAAACTTGCAAGCTCTTGGACTTGGAGTGTCGCGCCACTTGGCCACTGGTTTGCACTTGTTTGTAATGGATGCAATACTTATTGACGAGCTATGGAATGTTGTACAATCGATGGCCGAATGACTTGCGATCATGGATCACTTCCGTGTGGGTAGCGATCGTGGCACATTTCCCATGAAATCAATCATGAACACTTTGCCAAAACGCTCTGCCCTTCTATTCTGTAGCATGAAACGTGTAAACGGGAAAGTTTGCAATACAATAGTCGTTGTATTGATGGGGTGCTGGTGCGCGTATATATAATTACAAGGGAAGGTCTTTACCTCAACTATACAAGACTAGGAGGTGGGCCACAACTCCAATATAAATGCCCCCCCCCCCTCCCCCCGCAGTCGAAGCGTCGCCAGAGACACAGAGACTGGACCGAAACTCCTCGAAGACGGAAGTAGGCAATCCCTTTGTCATCACATCAGCAAACTGTTGCGACGCCGGCACGTGAAGAACCCGAACACGGCCAAGGGCAACTTGCTCGTGCACGAAGTAAATATCGAGCTCAATATGCATGCTTCGTACGTCGATGGTGCACCGGGTTGGCGGAAAAGTAGACCGCGCTGACGTTATCGCAGTAGACAATAGTGGCCTTATGAACATCACAAAACAACTCCTGGAGCAGCTGACGGAGCCAAGAGCACTCGGCCATGGCATTAGCCACGGCGCAATACTCTGCCTCGGTGCTGGAGCGGGAGACCGTGGGCTACCGCTTCGAGGACCAAGAGATCAACGAGGGCCCAAGGTAGACGCAGTAGCCTGACGTGGAGCATCGAGTGTCGGGGCAGCCAGCCCAGTCAGCATCCGAGTAGGCCACGAGGTCGGTGGTGGCAGAGGCCGTCAGAGTGAGTCCCAAAGACATGGTGCCGCGTATATAACGGAGAATACGCTTCACCAAGGTCCAGTGGTAGTCACGCGGAGCATGCATGTGGAGGCACACCTACTGAACAGCGTACTGCAGGTCGGGTCGAGTCAGCGTCAGGTACTGTAAAGCACCAACAATGGAGCGATAAAACGCTCCATCGGACGCGAGAGACCCCTCCAGAGCAGAGACCTTCACCTTCGTGTTGACGGGGGTGGGCGCCGGCTTGCAGTTAAGCATACCGGCACGCTCCAGGAGCTCGTGGGCGTGCCTGGCGATGAGAAAGAAGCCGTCGATCCAGCCAGGCCACCTCGATGCCGAGGAAGTAGTGCATGGGCCCCAAGTCCTTGAGGCGAACTCATCACGAAGACGAGCAGTCAGCCGCTGAAGGAGATCGGGGGTGGACGCCGTGAGGATGATGTCGTCGACGTAGAGCAGCAGATATGCAGTGTCAGCTCCCTGATGATACATGAAGAGGGAGGCATCAGAGCGAGTGGACCGAAATCCCAGAGACTGCAGGAAAGTTGCGATACGCTGGTACCAAGCCCAAGGCGCCTGCTTCAACCCGTAAAGAGAAAGGAAGAGCAAGCACACAAAGTCTGGGTGCTCGGCGTCGACGAAGCCAGTGGGCTGCTCACAGTACACCTGCTCGGCAAGATGACCATGCAAGAAGGCGTTGGAGACATCCAACTGGTGCACAGACCAGGCGCGCGAGACCGCCAGCTAGAGCACGGCGTGAATCGTGCCCGGTTTAACAACCGGGGCGAAGGTGTCAGTGAAGTCCACGCCCGCGCGCTGCCGAAATCCATGAACTACCCACCGAGCCTTGTAGCACTCGAGAGAACCGTCCGGGCGAGTCTTGTGGCGAAACACCCACTTGCCAGTGATGATATTGGCACGAGGGGGTCGCGGAACAAGCTGCCACATGCGGTTGCGCTGTAAGGCGTCGAACTCCTCCTGCATCGCAGCTAGCCAATGGGGATCCTGAAGGGCAGCACGAGTCCAAACTCATGGCCAACCATGCTTGACACAACAATTCATCCTTCTTGTTGGAGTAATTTTCTCTCTTCTTATTCTTTGGGTCGGCACTCAACAGCGTGGTCGTCCAGATCCATGTCCGGCTGTTGCATGCATGTTTGCTAGCTGGGTGTTCGACTAGGGTTGTTCCTCTAGCTGAGAGTCATCCACTTGTCCATCTTTGTGACCGCCTCCGTTGTAGATCGCGTTCATCATCTCCTCATCGTTTGTCACTGTCGCGCTTGGTTGAGACATTCCGGCAACACAAGGACTAGGCACCCACGAACGAAAGCTCCACATCCGACATCCGCGGTCGGGCAAGAATCGGCGACTCCGTGTTGATATAGTCGGTGTTGAGGTCGACGATGAACGACACTCGATGGCGAGAGGTGAAGGCGGGAGTTGACTGTCACGGCGGCTGTTGGGCGACGTAGGGCGGGTCCGGCTGGGAGGGCTAGGCATGTGATTGACTAGGAGGCACCGTCCTAGCATTGTGCTTGGGCTTAAGATCAACGTCCTGACCAGCCGCCGCATCCTCCAACCTCTTCCTTACCTTGGTGCACTAGGCGTTGCATTCGGCGGATCGGGCCTTGCGAGGAGCCACCTCCGGGTTTGGTGGGTCCACTAACCATCATCATCGGCTCCACCGGCGACTCATCTGTGGTAACGTACAGTGGAACGGTGTTTGGGGAGGGGGCTACAACTATCGAGTGCGGAGGCAATGGGAAAGGGTGGGCTTTCGTGCGGAAACTGTGATGGGTTTGTCCAAATGCGCAGGCTCCGACTTAGTTTTGCCTAGATAGGTCCTAGTTGTCGGAGTCCGACATGGTCCCTGTCTGGACTCCCTCAAACATTCCCCTTGTTTGGTGTCGATTTGCGGATTTCGGATGTTCGGACCAGTCCAAACAAGTTTGGTGATCACACTTGGATGGCCAAAAAGTGTGCGAACCATCCTGTCAGACAGGGGGCAATTTAGTGATCCGGGTTGGAGTTGCTCTAATTTATAGAGATTTCAATTGCTGCTCCGATTTCAGTTGGAATACAAGACTTTTCAGCGCACCCATGCCGATGATTTTATCCCTTTTTCCTGAATCCTAGTAGGACATGGGTTGGGCAGGATTTCGGGTCCAGCTGAGACCTCCACTCTCCTTCACTTTTAGGTCTTATGTTTGCATCTAGACTTTGGTCAAATCTTTGCTAGGTTTGCGTGACACATAACCAAAAAAAAAAAAATTGGTGCTGCTAAAAATCAGTCAACGCAGCAGCGCAAGAGCTGGCAATCGAACCATCAAACCAAACACTTTCTGGTTAACAGCGCACAGTGGTAACCACCCAGCCACAGTAACTTGGTGCTCACAGTTCCATCACTTGTTTACCTTATCATCTTGTTCTTTCACTTTTTTACTTTTTTGTTTTTCATTATTCTGTTTAATTTTTTTTTCCTTCTTCCTTGTTCGATGATCTTTTTCAAATCCATCCACATCTTTCTAAAATTGACGAACTTTTTTCTAATTCAGGGAAATTTTTTCAAATTTGACTATTGTTTTCTCAAATTTGGTGAACTTTTTCCAAATCCGATGAACTAATTTTGATGAACTTTTTTCAAGATTGACGAATTTTTCATTCAAATTTTGTGAACTTTTTTCAAAATCGATGAACTATTTTCTCAAAATCGATGAACTTTTTTTAAAATCGATGAACTTTTTTCAAACCCGATGAACTTTTTTTCGAAAATAATGAACTTTTTAAACTGTTTCATAAAGTTTTTTTCCGAAATCGGTGAACTTTTTAAGTTTGTGAACTGTTCTTAAAAAATGATGAACTATTTCTCAAAATCGATGAACTTTTTTTAAGTTTGTGAACTTTTGTCTCAAAATAATTGAACATTTTTAAATTCACGATTTTATAGAAATAGATGCAAAATCTAAATGATAAATAAATAGCGCGCTCATACTAGTTCACGTACCATATAGCGCTAGTAAATCACAAGTAACCAATTACCCTGGTGGTCAGCTAAGATCAAAAAAGGGTTTGCCCACACGAGCGATGTGAGTTCAATACCTGAAGCAACCACCCATTTTGCGTTTTTTTTTTGGCAATTTGTGGTCGCTGCCTTTCCCATCGCGGGCCGGTCCAAGAAGGCGCTGCAGCGGGCGCCAAGAACCTGTTCCGGCGCATAAGGCGTCGAACAGGAGCTCCCCCTGGGCGGCATGTAGAAGATCTTTTTTTGGGGGGAGATAGAATAGGAGACCGTTCTTTCTTTTTGTTTGCTTGTTTTTGGTCTGCAAGTTTCACGGCAGCCCATATATTTTGTCATGAGATACACGCTGATTATGTTTTACTCAAAAAAATACACTGATCATGTTTATTTCGAAAGTAGGTGTGTATATTATATGCAACATTTTTTTATTTTTTGTACATCTTTTCTTCATATTCTTTTTATTTTGCTTTGTTCATGTCGTTTGACATGGTATTTTTAAAATAGAGTATTTCAGATTTATTTATTTTTTGCCCGTGTTCCTTGTCGCGTTGATTATTTGTCTCAACTGTATTTTAATTTTAATTTTAATTCTCTATTTTATTAAAAAATTAAATATGTTTGTATTGTTTTAAATATTATTTATTAAAAATAGTTTTTATTTTGAAATTTGTGGTTGCTCAATTGCACCCTACTACAGTTGCATGTCTTCAATGCAACTGCAATTTAGTGGTGTTTTATCAGGGGTGAGGGGCATAGTTTCATGTCTATCACTAAACATGCAACGACAAGCCTCCTCGATTACAACTGTACGTCTTCAACCCGATTGTAACTATATGGCGTTTCATCAGGAGAGGGGGTATTTGGTACGCAATTGCATGTCTATCACTAGGCATGCAACTATGTAATGTCTCGTCAGGGATAGGGTAGTTACATGTCTGTCAATATCCCTATTTTTTGTTATTTTATGCGCTCAAGAGATGGCGTATGAAATACGCTTGAACCGTTGCAACCATAAGAGTATGTGTAACGGTTTTGGCATCTATGTATGGGAGTTTAAAAACACAACGCTAACTCAGCAAATCTTTTTTTTAATTTTAATTTTTTCTTATTTTAAAGTTATTTGTCATGATATTTTCTTTTTGTTTTTTGTGTATCTTCAACAAAATAGGTTGTAAAATGTAACGAAAGTGGTCGTTCCAACAACGGTAACAGGAGAGAATCTCACATTTTGAGGCCAGTTCATGATCGTACATTGCAAAGTGAGAGCCCTCAAGAAAGTGCAACATATGGAAGATGGTGGAGAAGCTTTGTTACAGACAACAATCTGAGGAAGGGTCACCTGGTGTTCTTTCTTTTCGTTTGTTTGTTTTTAGTCTGCAAGTTTCACGGCAGCCCATATTTTTTGTCATGAGATACACGGTTATTATGTTTTTCTCAAAAAAAAAAAACGCTGATCGTGTTGATTTCGAAAGTAGGTGTGTATATGCAACATTTTTTTATTTTTTGTACATCTTTTCTTCATATTCTTTTTATTTTTCTTTGTTCATGTCGTTTGACATGGTATTTTTAAATTAGAATATTTCAGATTTATTTATTTTCTGCCAGTTTTCCTTGTCGCGTTGATTATTTGTCTCAACTGTATTTTAATTTTATTTTTAATTCTCTATTTTATTAAAAATTAAATATATTTGTACTTTTGTTTTAAATATTATTTATTAAAGATAGTTTTTATTTTGAAATTTGTGGTTGCTCAATTGCACCCTACTGAAGTTGCATGTCTTCAATGCGACTGCAATTTAGTGGTGTTTTATCAGGGGTGAGAGGCATAGTTTCATGTCTATCACCAAACATGCAACGACAAGCCTCCTCGATTACAACTGGTCTTCAACCCGATTGTAACTATATGGCGTTTCATCAGGGGAGGGGGTAGTTGGTACGCAATTGCATGTCTATCACTAGGCATGCAACTATGTAATGTCTCGTCGGGGATGGGGTAGTTACATGTCTGTCAATATCCCTATTTTTGTCATTTTATGTGCTCAAGAGATGGCGTATGAAGTACGCTTGAACCGTCGCAACCATAAGAGTAAGTGTATCGGTTTTGGCATCTATGGATGGGAGTTTAAAAACACAGCGCTAACTCAGCAAATCTATTTTTTAATTTTAATTTTAATCTTATTTTAAAGTTATTTGTCATGATTTTTTTTTTACTTTTTTGTGTATCTTCAACAAAATAGGTTGTAAAATGTAACGAAAATGGTCGTTCCAACAACGGTAACAGGAGAGAATCTCACATTTTGAGGTCAGTTCATGATCGTACAGTGTAAAGTGAGAGTCATCAAGAAAGTGCAACATATGGAAGATGGTGGAGAAGCTTTGTTACAGACAACAATCTGAGGAAGGGTCACCTGGTGTTCTTTGGTGGTGGGCGGCGAGAGATGGTGAAGTTGTCTGTCTGATACTAGGCATGCAACTGCAAGTGTCGCCCTTGACTGCAACTAACTTTGTTTTATCAGAGGATGGCTAGAGAGACAGGCAGTTGCATGTCTAACACTAGGCATGCAACTGCAAGTGTCGCCTTCGAGTGCAATTGCATGTCTACTCAAATGACTGCAACTAACATTTGTTTTAGATGAGCGGCGGGAGAGGGGCAGTTGCATATCTGAGATTAGGCATGCAACTGCAAGTGTCGCGCCTGAACGCAATTGCATGTCCCCCAACATGGTTGCAACTGGACCTTTGTTTTGTCGAAGGGGGCGGGCCAGTTGCATGTCCGACACTAGGAATGCAACAGCAAGTGTCGCACCCGACCGCGACTGCATGTCTTGTAACCCGACCACAACTGGACTTTTTTGTTTTGTCGGAGGGGGCGCCGCTAGAGGGGCGGTCCAGTTGCAAGCCCGACAACAGCCCAAGAATCGCAAGCGCCGCACCATCAAGAATCGCAATGTCCCCAACATGGTTGCAACAGGGCCTTTATTTTGTCAGAGGGGGCGGCGGGAGAGGGGGCGGGCTAGTTGCATGTCCGACACTAGGCATGCAACTACAAGTGTCGCACCCGATTGCAACTGCATGTCTTCTAGCCCTACCGGCAATGAACTTCTTTGTTCTGTCGAAGGGGGCGTCGGTAGAGGGGGAGGGCCAGTTGCAAGCCCGACAACATC
Source organism: Aegilops bicornis (assembly GCA_021605145.1). Lineage (NCBI taxonomy): Eukaryota > Viridiplantae > Streptophyta > Magnoliopsida > Poales > Poaceae > Aegilops > Aegilops bicornis. The sequence continues at coordinate 47,299,787 of CM038675.1, read as the reverse complement.
GCCGTAGCTGCAAGCGCCACACCCGACCGCAACTGCATGTCCCCCAACATGGTTGCCACTGGACCTTTGTTTTGTCGAAGGCGGCGGCGGGAGAGGGGGCGGGCCAGTTGCATGTCCAACATTAGAAATGCAATTGCAAGTGTCGCACCCGGCCGCAACTGCATGTCTTGTAATCCTCTGGACTTTTTTATTCTGTCGGAGGGGGCGGACCAGTTGCAAGTCGACAACAGCCCCGCAACTACAAGCGCCGCACCCGACCGCAATTGCATGTCTCTCAACATGGTTGCAACTGGACCTTTGTTTTGTCAGAGGGGGCGGCGGGAGAGGGGGCGGGCCGGTTGCATGTCTGACACTAGGCATGCAACTGCAAGTGTCGCACCCGAGCCCAACTACATGTCTTGTAACCCGACCGCAACTGAACTTTTTTGTTCTGTCGAGGGGGCGGGCTAGTTGCAAGCCCGACAACAGCCCCGCAACTGCACGGGGCGCACCAGACCGCAATTGCATGTCCTCCAACATTGGTTGCAACTGGACCTTTGTTTTGTCGGAGGGGGCAGCGGGAGAGGGGGCGGGCCAATTGCATGTCAGACACTAGGAATGCAACTTCAAGTGTGGATCCTGGCTGCAACTGCATTTTTTCAACACAGCTGCAACTTAGTGGCGTTCTACCATTTTTTTATGAAAAAACTATTGCACGCCATATCTCAACTGTAACTACATGGTGTAACATGACCCACAACAAGGGATACAAGTACCAGCAACTAGCCGCTCCCTACACCTTCATTATCTTTTCAAATACACATTGACTATTTTAAAAATACATTTTTATATTTTAAAATATATGATGAATATTTTTAAATCTTTTTGAATATTTTTATAATTATACAACTATTTTATCAATACACGATGGACATTTTTGAAATGTACAAACACTTTTTCTGAAGTATAACGACGAATGCAAAAATGTGCTTCCTTTTTTTGGTGAACATGTAACTAAAAATGAAATACAATAAAAACGTTGAACAAACAACAGGAAAAATTAAATCAGAAAACCCAGGACATAGAACGGAAAGCTAGACAACACGGAAAAAAAGAGAACAAAAATGATACACATGTGTACATTAGTCGGACGTATATAACTAAATTGTCTTCTTCTTTTCATTTTGTTTGTTTTTCTATTTATTTTCTTTGTTACATTAAAGATTTCTTTATCATTTAGAATTAAAAGTAATATTTTAAAAATGATAAATAGAGGAAAAAATAACAAGATGAAAAGAAAAGAAGGAACAGAGCATTAGCAACGCTAGCGCAAAAAAAATACGAACTACATCGTGCTGTATATCAATACACCTAATGGGACAATGTTCTAGCGATCCAGTAAAAAGCACAAACAAAAAAGGGGAAAAGACAATACAGTCCAACAACTGCCCACGTGGTGAGGCAACACGGGCCAACGCAGGCCAACAGGGAATGCAAACTCCAGCCGGCGAACGGAAATTAACGTGCGACTAGTTTAGAGATGACGTCAGTTGACTTAGACTTCTAAGTCAACTGAGACCTAGACAGAGCCAAAAAAAAATATGAACGGGGAATGCTCCACACAAGAATGGTGGATGATGATCCTCATAATCGATGGAACAGATTGAAGGCCATCACAGCCCAAGCTTGTCTAACCAAGATGAATGAATGATGAGACAAATTTTTGGCTCATCGACAATAATGGCCATCTGAAAGTAAGTTTAGTACAAAACATTTGTTTTATACTCCAGCCATTAGATCAAGGTTGACACATAACCAAACAAAATATCGTCCCCATTTGAAAAAACCATCATTGTTTGGGAAATCTGTCGATTAGTCAGTAAATTAGCCAATTAATCCCTGCATGGAGATTCAGTAAGTAGCTGATTAACTGATTAACATTCCAACTCACCTATTAAGCCGCGCGGAGGGTTGGTAAGTGAACATTGCCTATCATATCGCAGGGGACTCATAAAGCTAACATGCATACATGATCACAGACAAAGAAATTTCCCCAAAAATGCAATGCTTGCAGAGTAAATTAAATTGGGCACCACGAGCTCGATGGAAATATCAGAGGAACAATTTATAAGTGTCCCATTTGCAACCCGTTTGTACAACTTTTTTAAGTGACCAAAAGACTTGTAAAACTAAGAAAAAAGGGAACACTGCTACGTTTAGACAATATTAATAAAAGTATGTACGATTGGAAAGATACGAGGAAGTGGTTGAAATAGGCGCGCTGATGGTCATTGGCAAATGGTAAGCAAGCACAGTGAACATGCATGGGAAGTTACAATCTACTGACCTAACAGATATGACACATTGATGGTACCAAGACTACATTGTTAGCACTAGGCAGTGACACACATGATTTCCTCAGTTGTTAGTCCTTTGATGAATTAAACTCTACTCATGTACAATCAAATGCAGGCCACAAGGAAACAGATATTTATAACAATTATAGTCTGCTTACAATTAAGGAATGCCTTTTTTGAGTTTAAGGAGTTAACAGAAACCAGAGTCCTTAAAAGAGCTAAGTTTAGGAGTTAACCAGCACCAACACGGAAAACAAGTTAACCAAGGGCAGTAAAACAGCCTGAGCCCAGCCAAGACTCACAGCAAAACCAAAACAAGCTACCTGCAAAAGATCACGCCCACAACTGTGACATTCCAGACAGCTGAGACTAAAGGGACCTATCAGAAGCAGAACACCCACAAAATACACAAAAGAACTAGCTCCATTGCAGCTCATTATAGACAAAAACCACGAAGATCGACCATCTATCCTAGAATGAAGGAGTGATATAGGGATGTTGTTGCATAGTAATGTTTCCAGCAGAAAAACTGGGGTGGTCGGACTCCAGTTTGGCCTGCAGCTCTTGAGCCGTGGTAGTGGGCATAGACTCAATACTGTGGCATCTCCCCGCTCGATCAAAAATCATCAACTTACTGAGCACACATCAAATGGTTGCTGGAGAGGAAGACTTGGGCAGGACACTGCCTCCTCCTGATCTTCCCGAGGATATGGTAGGTATGCTACACACATATAGAAAAGGAGCATTCTTTGGTTAGTAACCGAATAAGGCAAAAAATAAAAATGAAGTTGCATGTATAAGAATTGAGGTGCTTAGCAAAATTTGAGATGCACCGTCATACCTTAGTGCTCAACATCTATCAACTCCTTGTTATATTCAGAAATTTCAATCCCATCCTCGTGCCGCAAACTCATGTCGTTGCTTTCCTCCTTAAAACGGGACAGACGAATAAGGTTTCTAAAAATACGACCAGCTACAACCTTCCCTATCCCACGAGTTATTACTTTTCCATTGCAATCGAAGCGTAAGCAAAATCTGTGCCATGTGTTCAAAAAGAAGAAGTACCACTTTCCTTTCTTCCTGCCAGCTCCAACCAAAAGGATTGAATGAGCACTAATGCGGCTTCTCTTTGCCTTACTGAAATCTCCAAGGCGTGGAGGCTTATACTTGCGTGTTAAACGAGTCTGTAGCCTAACCGTAGGTTGTTAGGATCAGCTCGTGTGCTGTATAGATAATGATCAAGTTAGGTTGTTGTAGATAAAATCCTAACTGAATTGTATCTATCTTGTATCCTGCCTGAGTATAAATGGAAGGCAAGGCTTGACGCATAAGTCACGGCAATTCATTCCTTTTTGACTTGGTATTAGAGCGATAAGATCCTCTCCCATCGATCTCTCCCTCCCCGCCGGCGCCATGTCAGGCCCTGCCGCCATCAACTCCACCTCCGGTGCCCTCACCTCTCCCAATGCCCGTGTCCTCGCCACCGCTGCTAGCTCCTCCGCTCCTGTCTCGATCTCCTCGATCGGCAATCTCATCACGATCCGTCTCACAAGGGACAACTTTCTCCTCTGGAAGACGCAGGTTGTCCCGGCGCTCCACTCCCATGGCCTCTTCGGCTACGTCGATGGCTCGGAGCAGACGCCGTCCTACACCATCACCACCGGCGCCGGCGCCGATGCCAAGGAGGAGGCAAACCCGCTCTTCCTTCAGTGGTACCAGCGAGACCAGTTGGTGCTCATTGCACTGCTGGGCTCCATGACGGAGGATGTGCTCGGTCAGATGACGCTCATGACCATCTCCGCCGCCGTCTGGGCGGCCCTCCATGACATGTTCTCCTCGCAGAACAAGGCGCGTCTCATGCAGATGCGTTTTCAGCTGTCGAACCTGAAGAAGAAGGACCTCACCGCCACTGAATACTTCAACAAGATGAAGGGCTTTGCTGATGCTATGGCGTCCATTGGCAAGCCTCTTGGCGATGACGAGATCCTCGGCTACATGCTGGCCGGTCTTGGGTCTGAATTTGAACCTCTGGTGGCCTCCATCACCGCTCGCGAGGAGCCGATCAGCCTTGGCAGCTTCTACGCGTTCCTCGTCAGCGCCGAGCTCCGCATGGAACAGCAGGCGTCCGTGGGCGAACTCCACTCCTCCGCCAACTCTGCAGCACGCAACTCTGATGGCCAGCGCAATGGCGGGCGCGGCGGCCACGGAGGTCAAGCTGGAGGCCAAGGCGGTCAAGGCGGTCAAGGCCGTGGCCGTGGCCAGGGGCGTGGTCGCGGCAAGTACATCAAGTGTCAGGTGTGCTCCAAGTTTGGCCATGATGCTCTGCACTGCAGGAACCGCTTCAACCATGCCTATCAGCCTGAAGACAACCGTGAGCGTTCCGGCAACGCCGTGCACTCCGGCGGCGTCGAGTATCCGAGCTGGTACATGGACTCGGGCGCCACCGATCATCTGACCGGCGACCTCGACAGGCTCACCATCCAGGAGCGCTACCACGGCAAAGATCAAGTGCAAGTCGCCAATGGTACAGGTTTGTCTATTTCGCATATTGGTCAATCTGCTATTTCTGGCTCGTCACGTCCACTCTATCTTCGCAACATATTGCATGTTCCACATGTTAGCAAAGATCTTTTATCCGTGCACAAGTTAACCTCTGATAATGATGCTATTGCTGAATTTCACCCTGATCGTTTCTATCTTAAGGACCGAACAGCGAGGGCGGTTCTTCTTCAAGGTAGATGTCGTGGCGGTCTCTACCCGGTGCCAAGCCTCAGGTCGTCCGTGTCCAGTCGTCGAGCGCTCTCCAGCATGAAGCTTTCTCATGATCTTTGGCATCGACGCTTAGGTCATCCCAGCAAAAGTGTCGTCGAGTCCGTTCTTAGGTTAAATAAATTTGCTTGTGCACCGTCTGTCGAATCTAGTGTCTGTGATGCGTGTCAACGTGCTAAAGTCCATCAGTTGCCTTTTAGGGATTCTACTCATGTAACCCATGCACCTCTCGAACTTATTCATTCTGATGTATGGGGGCCAGCAACCACTTCGGTTGGGGGTTTTAAATATTATGTGAGTTTTCTTGATGATTATAGTCGCTTCACCTGGATATATCTTCTTAAACGCAAATCTGAAGTAGAGCAAATTTTCTACACTTTTCAGAAGCACGTTGAACGCATGTTAAACACCAAGATTAAAACAGTCCAGACCGATTGGGGTGGCGAGTACCGTCGTCTCTCCAAATATTTCTATCGTGAGGGAATCACCCATCGAGTAACTTGTCCACATACTTCCCAACAAAATGGCATCGCTGAACGGAAGCACCGCCATATCGTGGAAACCGGCATTGCTCTCCTTGCACACTCTTTTCTCCCTGTAAAATTCTGGGACGAAGCATTTGTGACTGCCTGTTACCTTATAAATCGCATGCCCACTCGTACACTGAAAAATTCTTCACCAGTCGAGCGTCTCCTAAATGAACAGCCTGATTACACTTTCCTCCGTGCCTTTGGCTGTGCATGCTGGCCAAACTTGCGCCCATATAACAATCACAAGCTTGCTTTCCGGTCTCGCCAATGTGTATTTCTTGGATATAGCTCCATGCACAAAGGCTACAAATGCTTAGATCGCTCAACGGGTCGTATCTACATTTCTCGTGACGTCGTTTTCGACGAGCAAGTTTTCCCTTTTGCATGCACAACACCCACGCCACCACTCCTCCCCACGCCACCATCTGTTTTTCCTCGTTCCGAGCCAGTTATTGCTAATGACCGCATGCGGAATTATGACTTAACCTTGCTCCCTGATGGTTCGTCTAGCCTTGATTCTTGTGCAGGTTCAGATCCCTCTGTCTCGTCTTCACCCTCTGGTGCAACGCCTGCAGCCAGCCGAGGGACGCCCACCACTGGATCAGCCTCGCCATGCACTCCACTTCGGTCACCTGCAGGCGGGTCGAGTCAGGACGATACGTCACCAGGCGAGCCCTCTGGTCGCTCCCTTGATTTTGGGCCAGCCTCCCTGCGTCTCCGGATGCGGCCGACGAGCGGCACAGGACTCAACTCCCATGGCGTCTCCTGAGCTACAGGTTGTTCCAACGCCTGTGGCCGGCGCCCCTGCAGCTCCACATCGCATGCAGACGCGGCTTCGTGACAACATCGTCAAGAAGCTGGTGCCGACGGACGGCACTATGCGCTACGATCCTCGGCGGCGCGCTTTTCATGTTGAACCACGGTCCTATCGACACGCGCTTGCCGACCACCAGTGGCGCGCCGCCATGGAAGCCGAATACTCTGCTCTCCAGCACAACCACACATGGACATTGGTTCCGCGGCCGCCTGGCAAGAATATCATTGGGTGCAAATGGGTGTTCAAAGTCAAGCATAAATCTGATGGATCTCTTGACAAGTTCAAGGCTCGCCTTGTCGCTCGTGGGTTCACTCAACAGTATGGCATCGATTATTCAGATACTTTCTCTCCTGTTGTGAAGCCTGCTACAGTGCGTTTGGTGCTCTCCCTGGCTGTTTCCGTGGCTGGCATCTTCGTCAAGTGGACATCAGCAACGCATTTTTGCATGGAATTCTTGAGGAGGAGGCATACATGCAACAGCCGCCGGGGTTCCAAGATCCGAGTCGTCCGCACTATGTTTGCAAGCTTCAGAAGGCTTTGTATGGGTTGAAGCAGTCACCGCGTGCTTGGTATGCTCGGCTTCATGATCGTCTTCAACAACTTGGTTTTGTGCCGTCTGCAGCAGACGCCGTTGTTCATCTTTCATGAAAATGGTGTCACTCTTTACATGCTGGTGTATGTTGACGACATGGTCATCATTGGCTCTTCCACGAGTGCGGTTGAATGCCTGCTCCGTCAGCTCTCTGCTACCTTCCCTATTAAGGATCTTGGTCCATTGAATTATTTCTTGGGCATTGAAGTGATCTGCAATTCCGGGTGAATGAACCTTGTTCAGCAGAAGTATGCACTCGATCTACTGGAACGCTCAAACATGGAGAATTGCAGACCAGTTCCAACGCCGATGTGTACACATGAGAAGCTCACCCAGGAGTCTGGCCAAGCACTGAATGAGGATGATGCCTTCAAGTACAGGAGCACGGTAGGCGGCGTTGCAATACTTGACATTGACAAGGCCAGACTTGTCGTTCGCAGTGAACAAAGTGTGCCAGTATTTGTCACGTCCCACTGATGTACATTGGGAAGCAGTGAAAAGAATCCTTCGCTTTGTCAGAGGAACAGTATCCACCGGCTTATCCATTCGGCGCTCGCCTTCAGTCCTCATGAGTGTGTTCACTGACGCGGATTGGGCCGGCTGCAGCGACGATCGTCGTTCCACGGGTGGCTTTGCGGTCTTCCTCGGACCAAATCTTATATCCTGGAGCGCCAGAAAGCAACCAACGGTGTCTCGTTCCTCGACTGAAGCTGAATACAAGGCGCTGGCGAATGGCACCGCTGAAGCTACGTGGTTACAGTCTCTGCTGAAGGAACTGCAGGTAGCTCAGCCTCGACCCCCTGTACTGTGGTGTGACAATCTCGGGCGACGTATCTCACTGCGAACCCAGTTTTTCATGCACGCACAAAGCATATAGAGGTGGACTTCCATTTTATGCGAGAAAAAGGTTGCCATGGGTGCTCTGGACGTTCGGTTCATCTCTTCAGCAGATCAAGTTGCAGACGCCTTCACTAAACCTCTCACCAAGCAGACACTCGAGCGACTCCGTTCCAATCTCAACCTCTGTACCGGTTGAGATTGCGGGGGAATGTTAAACGAGTCTGTAGCCTAACCGTAGGTTGTTAGGATCAGCTCGTGTGCTGTATAGATAATGATCAAGTTAGGTTGTTGTAGATAAAATCCTAACTGAATTGTATCTATTTTGTATCCTGCCTGAGTATAAATGGAAGGCAAGGCTTGACGCATAAGTCACGGCAATTCATTCCTTTTTGACTTTGCGACAAAACTTTAGACCACTGAGCGTTCTCCCAATATAGATTCCAGCATGGAGAGGAAATCCACGAGCCAGATATGCTGCAATCTGTCCATAGTCAGTTCGCCTAACAACTGACACGTTAGAGGCTTTATAAACCACCTTTGAATCCTGCCAAATGAAAAGCAAAACAGAATTGAAGGCACGGAATCATCATACAGAGCACATGAACAAAAGGAAGAACAAGAGTCTACCGTTGATTTGATGCCTTGTTCCTTCAGGATCAGAGCTGTATGTACGACTTCTTTTGCTGAACCACACTTCACTTTGCCAACTCTCTTTTCAAACTTATATTTTAGGTCATGCGAATTCATTTTAGGAACAGAATTCAGATCTTTTTTCTGGAGGATTGCTTTCACCCTCTTCGTTACTTCCATCTGCTTGCCGAATGTATGCTGGATGCAATCTCCTGCAAAAGAATTTATTTAAATACTTCTGTACCAATATATAAGGGGACTCGCAGATGTATTCTAAACATGAAGATCTACGGCTTGAAGAGCCATATTCAAGTACCGTATAGATCAGTTGCTCAATTATGAAAGATAATTTTTGGCATTTCTAAGCTGATCATATCGAAGTATCTTGAGATGCACATGCACGTGGCTTTTATGAGTAATATTATGTATGATTGATCAACATCGACCACCCAAGATATTAGCCTAATAGAATCGATATGGTTTAGCGAAAGTATCTATTAATGGCATATAAAATGTGAAAAAGAAGACAAAATATCAACAAACTTTCCATAAACTTAATAGCGAGAATGCTAAACCCCCTTCTTTGATAATACCTTGAGTATTAAGATGGGAATTTCAGAAAATAATATAACATCCATGTCTTAATTCCTTCCGTGTGTCTCAAGTTTCTATTAATATGATTCAGTACAACTTCCAAATGTAGCCGTAGTATTCTTTATGAGCTTAACAAATTTCCTTATCTCTTTTTTCCAAGTACATAAACTTAAGGAGTGTGTCATTTGCAGAGTGGCGCATTGTAAAGATCTACATTTCACATATTTGCAATATCAATGTTCCTCATACGACATTCTACTTTTGAATTATCGCTTGTTGCAGAATTCATCTTAAAATACACTCCCCGAATGAACTAAAAGTGAACTTTATATTTCCAAACTACTAGTGTTGAGCTCCTAGATATCTCATAGTTCAGTATGGTGGTGGTAGGGAATCTCAGTAAGGCAGATAATAAAACAAGCTCTTATATGCAATGATCTGAACTATCTTTGGAGGTTTTGTTACCTCTTTGTCATGTTCCTTACTATACAGAATACACAATTTTTCCTTGCTTCTTCAGTTACGTCACTTCTTAAGTCATCATCCAACAAAGGGTAATGGTAAGACTACCACGTCTTTCTCTTATCCTTTTTGGCTTTTTCACTCTTGGTGAAATTACAGATCTGGTTTTGACAATCCAGCACGAAGTACCAACTTTTGATAACGCAATTGGTTCTGCAAAAACTATGGCCTCACCCTACCACACCCTGCCGATGCATGTATGATGCCAATTTGGTTGATTCATATCTCACATTTTTTAGTTGCACTTGTCCATTTTCTTTGTAGTTTGTAGTGACATTGTGAAGTTGATTATTCCGGACACATCATGTAAAAGAAAAATCTAGCAGTGCAAATACTATAAGAAAATCAAAGATTCAAATCGCGCGTGAAATGAGCACTATCGCGGCGCAATCGCTGGCTTGAAGCCTCCCCGTGACGCAATGCCTATAAAAACGCAATCTGCCGCTACTCACACTATTGCGGCGCGAAACGGCGCGATTTGCCTTAGCGGTCGCGGCAGTTTCGCTGGGATGGGCTGAAAGTCTGAAATAGAGGCCCAAATTTACTCAATAGAGAGAGCCGCACCCCAGGAAACCTAGAATCGTATCCCTTTCCTTCTCTCCCTCCCACCTGCGGCAGCTGCGGCGGCTGCTCGACTCTTTCCCAGCTACGGTCAGTGGACCGGCTGCTGCATCGCCGGAAGCCGGATGCAGTGACGAGGAGACAAGGCAGCAAGGCCTCCACGACCACAATGACATCCCAATCCCAGTCTAACACAACTGCAACTCCCGGTTCCAGCACATCTCCAGGAGGTACAGATTCCTCTTACATCGTTTATTCGTTTGTGGATTCAGTATAAGCACCATGGCATGCTCTTGGGATTGGAGACTTGTAGTTCAGGTCGTAGCTTGTTGCTTGTAGCTAAGATTTTCAAGATAGCTCTCCAATACACTACAGATCTGCCACTCAATTTTCTTTATATGATGGCTTCTTGATATGATATCTCTTGTGAACTGGGGATTGCTGAACTTTATCTCTGCAGCGTCCTAAAAATGGTACTGTAGGAAGCACCACAACAGTCACAGTGAGCTTCTGGATCGATTTATTTCCGAGATTTCCCTGATTAACATGTGGTGTTCGTTCTTTTATGTTAGAACCAATTGATGGCTGTGCATGACCTGTTTTTCTTTCTTTCTATTATTGGTTGGTGAAGATCTGTATAAAGATGTTGCTATTTGTTGTGCTACTTTCAGAACAAGCATTTGATGTTGCAAATCTTTTGGGCTAATGGTTTTCTTGTTTCATATATATATATATTAGTCACCGTTAATTGTAGAATGCTCTCAGTAAGTCCAGTCATTTCACATTTAATTTGTATATGATTTTTGTAGGCTTGGCTGGGTCAAACACTACACCAGTACTGCCACCAACTCATGCACCTCCATCAGGACCCAGCATGGAAGTATTGCAATATTCCAGATAAGACAAAGAAGGCTGCTGTGCAATGCAACTTCTGCTATGGTATTTACATGGGTGGTATTACTCGGATGAAGTACCACTTTGCAAACATCAAAAAGGAAAGTGTTACTTTGTGCAAACTTGTTCCTGCTGATGTAAAGCAAGAGATGAGGGAGTTGATCTCAGAGAAAGATGAAGCAAAGGAAAAGAAGGCCAGTGAGAAAGCAATGCGCAGAAGTGATGTTACTTTGGATGGAAATGATGATGGGGCTGATGATGGAGATGACATCTTGGGTGGTGGTGGTGGCGGTGGTATTCTTTTATTATCAGGTTCAGGGCAGAGTAAGGGCTCCACATATGGTGCAATGGATAAGTTTTGCATCAAGACACCAGAAGAGGTTTTAGCTGCAAGGAAACAAAAAGGCTTATCCGTGAAGGTGCAATCCAAATTGTCCTCACAAATAAGGGAAGAGAGGAGGGTTCAGGCTTGTGAGTACATTTGTCAGTTCTTCTATGAAGCAGGCATTGCCCACAACACAGTCTTACTTCCAAGCTTTGAACAGATGCTTACAGCTATTGGAACATTTGGGTCAGACATGACGGGCCCCACTCCCTATGAAATGGGTGGCCCTTACTCTAAGAAGAGCAAGAAGAAAGTTGAGGAAGGATTCGCTGGACATAAAGATGCATGGAACCTCACTGAATGTACTATCATGACAGATGCATAGACCGACAAAAGAGGAAGGGGGGTAATGAATTTGGTAGTTCACAGCGCTTATGGTGTTGTTTTTCTTAAATCTGTTGACTGTTCGGATGTGAGAAAAGATGGCAAGATGATATTTGATCTTGTTGATGGCTGCGTAGAAGAAATTGGAGAGAAAAATGTAATTCAAACTGTAACTGACAATGCATCTGTCAATATATCAGCAGCAGCGATGATGAAAGTGAAGCGCCCCTCCTTATTTTGGAATGGCTGTGCAGCTCACACAATTGATTTGATGCTGGAGGACATAGGCAAGCTACCTACAATTGAGCAAACCATTGTCAAAGCAAGGGCTGTGACTGTGTTCCTTTATGCACATACAAGAGTTTTAGCTATGATGAGGAAATTTCTTGGAAAAGATCTTGTTCGTTCTGGTATTACTAGGTTTGCTACAGCATATTTGAACTTGAAGAGCTTGCAGGACAACAAAAAGGAGCTGCAGAAGTTGTTTAGGTCTGATGAACTCAATGATATGGACCACCTTAAAAAGGCAAAGGGGAAGAATGCAGCTAAAACTATTCGCTCTGAAACTTTTTGGAAAGCAGTAGATGTTGCTGTGAATTTCTTTGAGCCGATGGCAAATGTTTTGAGAAGGATGGACAGTGATGTACCGGCAATGGGCTTTCTTTATGGATGTATGTTGGATGCAAAGAAAGAGATTTCAGTGAGGTTTGACAATGAAAAGTCTCGATTTCTAGAAGTATGGGACATTATTGACAAGAGATGGGACAACAAACTCAACACCGCATTGCATAGGGCTGGATACTACTTGAACCCATGCTACTACTATCCAAACAAGCTGGATATTGAGCTTGATGGCACATTTAAGGAAGGACTAATAATTTGTATTTCAAAGATGATTGCAGATCCTATCAAACAAGAAGAAATCACCGATGACATTGATAATTATAACAAGGAGACAGGGTCATTTGGAAGGGACATTGCTGTAAGGCAGCGGAAAAATAAAAAATTTGATCCAGGTAAATGGTTGCCTAACAATTTTTTCTTATGATGTTATTCTGCCCAAAGGTTTCCTAACAATGTAACACTTGTTTTATTTTGAAGCTAAATGGTGGATGAACCATGTGACAAGTGCTCCAAAACTCAGGATCTTGGCTGCAAAAATACTTGGTCTGACATGTAGTTCCTCTGCTTGCGGGAGGAACTGGAGTGTATTTGATCAAGTAAGTTAATGCATATATTTTTCAATAGGCACATGTACCAGTCCTGGTTCATATACTTTGATCAAGTGAGTATACAAATAGTCCTTGTTATATATTTGCTTGATGATATACTTGTCCATTTGTTTCTCTGCTTGTCCTTTTGATTATATATATGGCACTCTTTCTTGCATGAGGATCATTTTGAGAATCTGTTCATTTTGTAGGTTCACACGAAGAGACGTAGCAGGCTCTTGCATGACAAGATGAGTGACCTTGTATTCATCAAGTTCAACACCAAACTGAGGGACAAGAAACTAAAAACAATCCCGGACCCCATTGAGAAGCACGTGGTCGATGTTTTAGAAGATGACAGACAACGAATGGATCACTGGTGTGGTGCCAAATGCCAATGACGAACAATCTGAAGGAGAAGAACAAGAAGAAGAACTACCATATGCAAGTGGTCAAGCTGGACCATCAACTTCGACAATGAATCCAATACTTAAAAGAAAGAGGGGTATCCATTCTAAGAAGAAGAAGATGATGATCCCTGTTACTCCTCATGAAGATTTGCTTTCTGCTTCCTCTGCTTCAGAAAGTGACGACGACAACGGCAACAATGACATGAGCTCTGGTTCTGACTCGTGAGACTGTCAATTTGTCCATGAACTTCTTTATGTTGTCCATTCTGCTACATGTTCTTTTGAAAAACTATTGAATGGTGAACATTTCATGATGCATGTAGTGGACGTAGTATCACGGATTGCTAGCCAGGTGCAGACCTTGACCTTTATTGTTTGTTATGAACCTAAGACTTTGAATTCAAGTGACTGGTGAATTGGTGATACTTTGTTGTGACTACTGAATACTGATGCCTGTTTGATTCCAATGGGTTGTGGACCGATGAATTGATGCATGTTTGATTTAATTTCCCATGTTTGTGAACTGGTAAATAACTGAATATATAGTTAAGTACTCTGTTTTCCTGATGAAAATACCCTGTTTTACTGCTGAATATGCCTAAATATGCACATGTCCTACCTGCTGCTAAATGGCTTAGCTGCCGCTATAGCGGCTGTAGCTGCTGGAAAACGCTGCCGCTAAATCAAATAGCCCGCGGTCAAATACTATAAGAAAATCGACAACACAGAGAACTTGCCTTTGATCCCTTCCTCTGGCATATCACCGAGCACCTTGTGACTATTTACTAAGATATCACCAAGACAGTTCTCGAAATTGTAAGGATACTGTTACAGAAGAATACACAAAATTAGAACATAAGACCACATTAATAATAGCAACAATAATCTGCACCCACCTCCTCTCCACAGCGACAACCACATCTGAATGTTGGGATATCAAAGAACTCGTATCTCTGAGCCGGGTTATGGTAACCACGCTTACACGTCCAACCCACTGCATCACGAATACTACGCGCACCCCTTGTTCTTGGCATAGCTTAAGCCTACAGCAGATATGAAAAAGAAATGATATAAAGCATGCTACCTGAGCATACACTGCTGCATTTATAACTAACTAACTAGAAACAATGCCAGTAAGGATGGATGAGGCAGGAGGATGGAGGAGCCAGGAGATGAGATACCTTGGTTGGACGGAGGGGGGGAAGCTTGGGAGGGAAGAGGCGACGACGAGCTTGACGGGGCGGCGACTAGGGGCAATGGCGATCTTGGACAGGATGCAGATCAGCGGCGACGGCGAGCTTGGACGGGGCGGAGATTGCCAGCTTGGACGGGGCGACGGCCAGGGATGGAGATCGGGCTAGGACTGCTCCCGGTGGAGAATACGGGGAGGAAGAGGACGGGATGGAGGTGGTGGCGGCGGCGGGATGGAGATGGTGGGGAGGGGAGGAGGGACGGCCCCGCCTGAAGGCTAGGGTTTCATAATTGTTGCACATCAAACATCATGGAGTTGATGGTAAACTTTTTTGAGTTACATAATTGAACACAAAAGGTTGCACAATATATATTAGATATAGTTGCGCAGTTGCCTTATTGTAGTTGCACACAAAACAATCTTCTCCTTTTTTTCACTTGGAGTGCATAAAAACACACCTAAAGACAAGTTGCACTTGTACAAGATTTGTAGAAATTATTTTTCTTCCAGAGAGATCCCCTGGTGAGATCGAAGTATTTGGAAAATGATGGTTTGTTGACCAAAAGATGTGTATGATCACGTACAAGGTGCGTTACCTCCCGCTGTCCATCCTTCAACTTTACCAACATTTTTTGCTTTGTAGTTTCACGCTTGCGCTTTTTCTTCTTCTTCTTGGGAACATTCTCTTCTTCACGAAAAA
The DNA here is from genome assembly GCA_021605145.1 of Aegilops bicornis. NCBI lineage: Eukaryota > Viridiplantae > Streptophyta > Magnoliopsida > Poales > Poaceae > Aegilops > Aegilops bicornis. The sequence goes on along the minus strand of CM038675.1, from coordinate 47,284,480 downwards.
TGGCACTTCATCCATCTCATCTTCCTCACAAAAAGTTTTGGGGTCTGGTATAACATCTAGCACAGGTAGCATTTCAGCTCCACCGTCATCAACTTTTGGCTTCCTATATTTTTTGCAAACAAAATGGGTAGACATGCTCGAAGTGTTCATCTTGATAGAGAATCCAATATTAGCGCATAGGATTGTAATGCACCCTAGCACCTTGCAGTCATCAAATCTCATCCCAACATATGGCTCCCTTGGCTAGGACCAGGCCTCATCATCTTCTCCACCATCCTCACCATCACCCATAGCCCCTGCTCTTAGTTCAATTTATGTCGGTCCAGTAGCTGCCCCCGCGGTGTCCGTTTCAGCTAGAGTACGACCCTCTGATGGCAGAGATATCACCACAGGGTTAGTACTGACTGTTGATTGCAACATCATCACCATCCATAGGAACCCGCCTTGGATTTGGTTGCATGCAAAACATTGGCTACACAAACTCAATATCATTGCAAGGCACCTCATCGCGGCCAGGAGACAACTCATTGAGATCAATCATAGTTCCTTCTGAAGTCTTTTTTTCGCTCTTTTACTTCTGACCAACGTGCATTTTGCAACAGAGGAAGAGAGAACAAACACATCAACCAACATTTTTTGGGTACTTTATTGAAACTAATTTCAAGAACAACCTACTAGTTGCAAGAGAGAAAGAGCCAAATCAACCATTGGTTGTGAGACTACAAAACAAACCAAGATTTTTTTTGTTCGCACTATTGTGCAAGAAAAATTGTTATCTATATTTTTTCATCTTTCTTTTGTAGTTGTAAACATGTCAATTCTCATTTGCATAAATAAGTTATTTAAGTTGCACACACAGTCATAAATTTTGCATAGCACCACCCAGTTGGGTGCAATTTTTGTTCACTTAGGTGATTATATATAGTGTTGCACATAACAATCACACAACTTGGAACGCTCAAACAACTAACGACCTCAAGTATTTTATGTTCTTCTGTAGTTGCACAGACTGATGCCAATTGCACAAACATAGTATATAAGTTACACAAAATGTACTATACAAGTTGCACATATTCAACACAGTAATAGGTGCATTTTTCCTCGGGATTTTTTCATGCACCATGCGCAGGCTTTATGGATGGAGGAGCTGCTGTAGAAAACTACACATCCCCATATATCAAGTTAGCTCTACTTCTATTGAAAAGAGAAAAGCAAAAACAGTTATTAACAATTTATCTAGCTATTAGTTATGTTCCATATTTCCCAGAATAGTTTATCTCTTTCTTTCTTTTTCTACTATAAGCATATATACCGCAGTGTGTGAACAAAAGACTTCATATATGATTGATTGCTTCTAGTCCATGCGTGTGGTTTTTTTGTTGCACATAGTGTAGCAAAAGTTGGTTGTTGCATGTGGAGGAGTTGCACGAAAACAACCAAAATTTGCACAATTTTTAGAACTTCTTTTTCTTTGGAATGTCATGTATTTCTCGCCTATTCCTTAGCAAAGAAACAATGCTTTTGTTGAAGATGACAAAACCACGGGTGAACAAGGCAGTGAAAAGAGGAGGAAATTGAATGAATCCTCACCTTTCTCCTCCTCCTTGTGCTACCTAGTATGTTTTCCTACTCTTCTTTTTCTTATTGGCATAAAAACTAGGCATATCCACTTGAACCTTAGCTTGTTTCAGCCGCCATGGCAGGCCCGACGATGAGGGATCGTCTTGGAGGGGAGTTTCTTTCGTGGGCAAGAAGAAGATGCGGTGGGGCAATTGGGGTGGGGGAGAGGGGCGTGGGCTAGTTGTACGGAGGAAGGCACTGGGGAGAGGCACATGATCCCCACGGCCAGCTGACCGCACCATGCAGAGGTGCTTGGGGAGGGCGCGCGCCTCATCGGGGTAGCCGCGGGGTGTACTTTCCTTTTTGGGATGAGGGGACCAGGTGGTTTCCTTATGTCGCCGGCTGCCCGGGAGCGCTAGCGTGCCGGTGCGTGTTCCTAGATGGGTCAAAAAAAAATCTAATGTTAGAATTTTGGCATTTGGGTTTTGGTTATATATTTTTAAATTAACATCACTTTTTAGCTGCATTTGATTTATATGCCATGAGCGCAATGTATTGAGCCGAGAGAGAGAACGAGTGGATAGGAGAAATCGGCAAGCAACAGATAAGGTCTTTATTTAGCTGATATAATTGGCTGCAACAAGGTACATATCGAGTCGGATAATAGCTTCGTGGTGGAAGCGGTTCGAAACCCAAAGGAATATTCGGGAGAGAATGTGCAACAAAATAAAAGCAACTCGGAAGTCCTTTTTTCCAGTCCAAGTCCAAGAAATAAAAGCAAAGATTTCCCCTTTCTTTCTCGACCTAGCGCCGTTCCTCGCCCAATCCGATCGAATCTCCGCCTGGCCGGAGCGGCGATGGCGCTGGTGCCCAACTGCCCCCCGGATCTCCGGATCTACGATTCGGTTTACGACTGCGGGCTGTCGTCGCGCCGGGAGCAGGCTGAGCATAGGTCGCGGCTGCTGGACAAGATCCGCGACTCGTACCGCAAGGCGCTGGAGCGGCTGAACCCCAGGGCGAGGCCCGGCATGGCGGCGCGCTTCCTCCGCGGCGGGGGTTCCTGCCTCGGCTTCGTCGACCCGGTCTCCAACATCCTCGCCAACACGCTCGTCTCCCGCGGGCGCGCGGAACCGGAATCGGCCGGCGAGCGCGACCTCGTCTACGTCCCCGAGGAGAAGCTCAGGGACCTGGAGCGCCGCTCGCTGGACGGCCTGGTCACCTTCCTCACCCGCTTCTTCCCCTACCTCCCCGACTGCCACGCCGTGCGCTTCCTGCTCCTCGCCGACGCCCACCCGATGGTCGCCCTCCGCATCGCCGCGTCGGACCTCGGCATCAGCCGAATCGGGTCCGACAAGCGCGCCTTCAGCGAGGCCCTCGGCATGGCCTTTAAGTGCGCCGCCATGGCCGCCAAGCACCCGGACCCTGACCGACTCTTGTGCGACTGGCTCGCCATCTCCGGCCGACTCCCCAACAGCGTGGGCCTCCTCGCCGAGGTGCGCCGCCGCTCCCCACCATCCAGCCTCGACAAGGTCGCCAAGCTGGTCGACGGATCACCGCTGCCGGTCGACTCATGCCTCTGGCTTTCGTTTTTAGTCGCAGGTTCTCGTCTCCGCAGCGTGCCGTACCTGCACAGCACCGCTCTCAAGGGGACGCTCCAGGACGCGGTCCATGGGTTCTACCTCCAGGCCCTCGCCCGGCTGCCGGCCGGCGAGCTGCGCTCCCGCTTCCACCGCAGTCTGCTCGTTGCAGGCAACTGCTATGGCCCGCTCGACCCTGTCTCCAACATAATCATCAACACCATCTGGTATGATGCAGCGTTCCCACCGACTGCAAAACTCGAGGTGGATGTCATCGGCACAATGATTCTCCACCGGATGGAGAACTGCTCCTTGTTCGGCCTCGTCTCCTTCCTCTGCACGCGGCACCATCACATCGATTTCAATCAAGCTATTCGATGCTTGCTCCAGGCAAATGGCAACCTACTCCAAGCTGATCGTCGCCTTGATGCCGGCTTCCGGCAGGGGCTCACCACCAGCTTGGAGAAATCCTTTTTGGCTGCCGCTACGGCTGCCTATCACCCCAACCCTGATGCTCAAGCAAATCTTCTGCATTCCTGTCCATCTCAGCAGATATCAAGGCTACTGCAGGGTAGTGGCCAACTCTCTTCTGAAGACGTTCAGTGCCTTGCCAGGTTGTTGTGTCCTGAGGCCGCCTGCAGCGAGCAGCCACTTCGGCCCCATCCAGACTACTTGTTTTCGCATACAAGGATCTCCAAGAAGATAAGTGCTGCATTGAGTGCATATGCTGCAATGCTTGCTGGGGTAGGTTTGTTTCAGTCGTTGTTTTGTCGCTTATATTTTTCCACATGCTTGTGCTATGTAAAAGTAGCTCACCATATTAATCTAATTTACCTCCCCTCTCCATTTACAGGAAACCATGTATGAGCTTCATACTATCTGTGGTGTGAACGAATACGTGTCAGGCCCGGTTGGCACTGATGCTAAGTGCTACCACACTCATGCCAATTTCCTGGCAACTCCCAAAGGCGCTCAGTTTCCTACCGGCACAACTCCGTTGCTATTCTTTGCTGAGGTGTGCAATGGTGATGATGAGCACAGAGCTGGAGCACAACCCTTCGTCTGCCCTGTGTCAGTGCCGTTACCATGCGCTGGTATGATCTAGTTAACCCTGTGCAAATTGTTTTCATATCGTATCCTTAAGTAAACACGTGAGAAGCATGACCATTATGTATACTTTGGTTATCTATAGTTGTTGCTAAGTAGTATAGCTAGTTAATTTATTAACAACTGGCTGTTAATAAATTAATCACTTTTGCTAAGTGTGTTGATGGAATCAGATCCTCACGTCAGAGGTACCGTTTTTTAGTTGTTTCCAGCAAAATAGCATAATGGGCCAACTTTCCGATTTTATTTTAACTAAATGACTGTTCGACGTAATCCTATATTGCCTATAAAAAGAACGCCACAGCACTTCGACTTGGTTCTGAAATCTGCAAACTGAATAACGGAAGTTCTGCATCTTGCCATTTGCTTCAAACATTTAGATCCATGTTTTACTGAAGATAATCTGCATTGTACTACCAATAAAGTTCTGAAACTTGTGGATTTTGATTTATTCAAAATTCTGGAATCTATCGATGTTCTTCCGTATGTTCTGAGAAAACCCAAGTTCTGAAATTTCTAGACTGCAGCTGCTGCATCATCCTGTTCAAATATTCCGGTGATCAAGAGGTCATCTTGCGCCTCTAGTTTTTGACAGTAGTATTCTGCAGAGTAGAGATCATTTAAAATCACAAAACATCTAAATCGCAAATGAAGTGTGCCGCCAGCAGATCAGTATAACCCGTAAGGAATCCGTAACCTTGTGAACCATTTGGAACGCTCCCATAATCTTGCCCTTCTATTGAACCAAGTTGTGATGTGCTGCTCTTGTTGTTAAATGTTGAAGTTTCTGCAAATAAACATGAATGTCAATCAAAATAGTATCGGTATTAAAATAAACAAGAAAGTATTTATATATATAAAGAACATACCACAGGCAATCTTGTTTGTCCTTTATTCCCTTTGTAACTTTAGTTGGTACTTTCTTTTTCTTCTTATAGTTTGCTTGATCTCACCTTGTTGCTGGCAATCAAAATTAGCACAAAGCGTTAGGCAGAATAGGCTTTGTTGAACCAACGGCAAAGTAATTATTTCCCATCCTATAGTATATAAAGAACATACTTTAGATATTTTTTTTCTTTCTTCATTTGTTTAAACCATTTCTTGTGTAGCCTTTGCTTTGAACTTTTTTTCTGAGGAGATTTTTTCTTAAGGCGTTCAGTACTTAAAATTGCTTTTGATTCCTCAACTATCTCTTGGGTAGCACTTCCAGCTCGAGGGTTACTCCCACATGGATTTTTTATCCGTCCTTGAACTTCCTTATTAATGAAGCTATCGAGGTATTCTCCACCAAAATACAACATTCTTCAGACCTTGCTGCTTGAGTAGCTAAATTGCGAAATTCTGCAAGAGTAACATATGGCGAAAGATGACGTCCAACATTGGATTTTCAACAACATTCCTTCCACGGCTATCTTTAATAGTTCCATAGTGCTTTCCAGTCCACCACTTTAAAATGCAATGCGCTGGCAATATCATAACATCCATCAAATCAAGAACTCTGAGAGCATGAGCACACGATATTCCCGTTCTCTCAAATTGCCCACAACTGCAGGTAGTTGTATTTCCGACGGATTACCAATACTATGCATTCATCTTCAAAGGTTGGATCTTCATGTTGACTACCAAATGCTACTGCAAATTTCCATTCAGTACTCTAGCATAAGCTGCGATAGATCTCTCTGTACTCTGTTTGGAAACATTCAAATATGGTATGGGTGTAAACCTGGCTTGCTTGGATCAACATGGGCGTTTTGATTTTTATCCTAGGTATTTACCCCCATTGACTCGTGATCTGCATCCAGCTCAATGTCTTGTTTTCCTTGCACGGCCTGTTCAAAATGCTTCAAAAATTGAACAATATCAATCTGATTTCCGTGGTGTTTTTAGTCATCATTTAAGGCCTCACTTAGTTGCGTGCTTTGCATTCCCAAGGTGAAAGCATCCCTCATCTAACATTCAGCCCAATTATCTATTGCCTCATAGATGCTATCAAACCAAGTTTGTTTCTCCACCTTTGATCTCATGATCGTTTCCTCTCACATCCTCATATATCGCTTCCTCTCACATCCTCATATTGTTACATGCAAGCACTAAACTATTTAGGAAAGATCTGCTCCCTTGATCTTGTAGCTAGATAAGTGTCCTATTGCATTTGCGTTATGTAAAAAGTGCGCAAGCCAGAATAAGGGGTACAGTATGCTGGTGACCTGGACGATAGCACGAAGACTGCCTTGGGAATCTCCTCAATTGTTGAAGAGTGCCTCAGGAATTGAATAAAAGCACTGATATCCATATAATCCTACGATTATGCTCTATTCTTTTGAAGAGAAGACACTTGCCGCGCTTCTGGAAATACATGTTCAACAGCCTTTCGAAGTGCAAAATGTTGATATTTTTTCTAGGTTGCTTCCAATTAGGAAAGTGTTACTAAAAGGCCATTAGAAAGACTCAACTGTTTCATCATACAAAAGAGCTGCGCCTAATGGGCTGGCCCAGGCATACATTTTGGGCCTAACTGTCACATAAGGTTGGAATTTGCAGCCATAGGAGGCATAATTTGCTCTCATAAAAGGAGAGGCAGTTTGAACACTTTATAGTCTATGATGGGGCCATTCATGAATATTAATGACCTTTTTTGTTTTGACAGAACGGGTACGGTGCCTTTACTGCGATCACATGGGGATCAGGATTGTGCATCCGGTTTGGGAAGACTTCCATGGGCGCAAGTTGGAGCTTGAGAAGATGGTCCGTGGAGAAGACCCCTGCGACAAAGATTTTGATCCTGCAGTGGACCGGCCATATTACACCAACATGAAGATCATCGACCATAGCCGCGTGACGACGGAGAGGCTTAATGGTAGGGTAGAAGAGGATCGCCTTTACAATGATCCGTTGGAGGACAGTATCGATGGGTATGGTAGCGACCTGACTTTGATGAGCGAAGAGTATGATAGTGATTTACTAGATTTGAATTCCATGACTGACGAGCGTCATGTCTCTCACCCCATGGTAATTACATCGTGTGGTAGCGTTTATTAAGATGTTTGTAGAATTGAGAGCCGCTGTGGGGTGTAGTGTTGAAGATGATGCTCAAGTAATTTAACAAGCAGTGTCGTGACTATGCTACTCAGCCTGAGTTTAACAAGTAATTTAACAAGTGACGACGCTGTATTAGAATGTCATCCTACTGTCCAAATGCTGAAATGCTTTTGTGCGAAGTTTGGTTGTGCGGCCCGGATATTTGGAATTCAAATTTGTTGTGTTGTTTGTTTTGCCATGTACTACTATTTTATATTGCCAGAATTCTAGAACGATTCACCGTCCATTGTTTTCTGTATTCATTACTACTCCCTCTGTAAACAAATATAAGAGTGTTTAGATCACTAAAATAGTGATCTAAACACTCTTATATTTCTTTACGAAGGGAGTAAGTAGGAGTCATGATACGTGCTAGTCTTCTGGTACAAGCCGAGCCGCCAAAATCCAGGACCCTGTGCCAGCCAAACTCAAAAATGGGTGGCAGGGTAGTATACAAAAATAAATCGGCGGACTAAACTATAAATTCCAAACCATAGTAGTATAGAAAAATAAATTTACGGACTAAACTAAAGGAGAGCACAGAAAAATAATAGAAATTCCAAACCATATATGTAACCTTCGGCGACGACGCTGAATAAAGATTCTTTGGATCCTTCCCCGACGAGGCCGTCGGTCCTATGGCCGGGGACAGATTTGGAAACCAGTCTGTTCAAGTAAGGACGGCGTGACGGCGACGACATCTTCGTAGTGGGCCTGTGTCCTCGGCCTCCGCCATTGCGACGGCGTTTGCTCCATCGTTGTCGCGGAGCTTGTGAGGTAGTCCAGTAGAGGATGCTGATTGTGGTCTGCATCGACGACATCTATAAGATGAAACATGTGATGGGTTAATGGTTCGCGGATGATAGGTATAGTTTCCTCCTTCGATGTCTTAGTCGTGGTGGGGTGCCCGATCAGGAGTTCGATGGCGTGTCCGGGGTGTTGCTCATGTCTGATTCGTTCAACAACAAGGGCTTCACTTTTGATGAGCCACCTTCAAGGTCCGCAAAGCTGCATATCAGCGATGGAGCAACGTCGAGCTCGGGTGAGGAGGTGATCCGTCATTATTTTCTTTGGTGTCTGCTGTGGTGGTGCCGGCGGCAGGTGACGAGCGTTTGTGTGAAGCTTAGAGATGTTTTGCTATCTTTTCAGTTTTGTCATGCCTGTCCTTACGTGACTTGTGTTTTAATCTTTATGATATGAATGGGACATGTATTACCACGACGAAAAAGGCCAGCTTGTATGCATTGATATCGCTCGATAAAAAGCAGCAAATCACATAGTACTTATAAATGGCAGGGCAAGTACATTGAAGTTTAATTTGGACAACATATATAAACTGAATTAAGACAGCGCACACACTGAAATTTGGACGGTAAAACACAAGGGAAAAGATTGGGCTCAACCGACTGATCCATTGACGTGCATCGATCACACTGGTCACCGTATGATTTGGTTTTGATCGTACGCTCAATAGCACATAACCATAGGCAGGTTTGCAACTTGGCCCCTGTTGCAATCCCTTTGAACGCAACAAAGGGGCCTGTTGCAGTGCGGCCGAGCACGCCGTCAGGAAGCCAACTTTCGCTGCCTCGCCCTGATCCCCTGCTCAGTTAGCCGCTTTCTCACTGGCTGGCGAGATCCAGTCTCTCTCTCCTTTCTTTGCCATCCATTCCATCCTCTCTCGCACGCCGTCCGGAAGCCCAACCTTCCGTACCTCGCGCCGATCCACGCTCAGCCAGCAGCCGACGCGCCGATGAGATCCGCGTCGCCCTCCCATCTCTCTCCTTGCCTTCCGTCCTCTCCCTTCGCACATGTTTCCCCTGCCCGAGCTCGCCCGTCCGTACACGTACCATGGGAGCCACCGCATCTGGCTCAAGTCGTTCTACAACAACAATGGTGTTGCAAAACGGCTTAGATGAACGACGGTCGGCAACGGCGATGGTGTTTCTACACAAACATCCCCATTGCAAATCTTTCTGCAACATCACCTATGCTGCAAACGTGAAAACGGAAAAATATGTATTTGTGCAACATCATCTATGCTGTAAAGATTTTTCTGCAACAATCCATATGTTGCAAAGGTGAAGATGAAAGTGGCGATGCCGATCCGATGGTTCGTGATCCGGCCAATGTTTTGAACAACAAACACTGAATATTTGAACTACAGTATACTGAACTTTGGACATCATACACACTGAAATTTATGTAGTAAGAAGAATACATTTTGGTCATGAACAAGACTGAATTAGTGCAAGGACGAGCTGGCTGGAAGGAGGGGATCCAAGTGGCCCGTCGTGTTGGCTTCTAGTCCAAGGGCTTAAGCTGCGGAAAGAAGTAAGCTTGGCGATGGACTCCCGATTGGACCAACGCTAGATCGGCCTGCTTCGGCCTAGTGCCAGCAGCCCCTGGAGGCTGAAGCGGCTTAGCCATCAGGCTGACAGATGCAAACCCCATTGCAAGACTCGTCGGTGAGCAACTGATCTCTGGCGAGCCCAACCACTCCAATCACATAGGTCATGACCCCTAGATGGCGCGGCAACTATCATGACCTAGGGGTGGTGCGCGCGACTCGCTAGTAGTCGGAAAAAATGGCTCGCTTCTTCACCAGGTCGTGGTTTTGACGCCAGGGAAAATCTCCTACTTTGGCTACATGGGTTTCATTGCCGACACCGACGGAGACATAATTCTTGGCACCCCTCTGTTCAAAGGGCAGACCTTCCACTTCATAAGAGCATGCCTAGCAGATCCCGCAAACTGGGCCATCCGCTAAAATAACCGCCGGTTTGCGGGATCCATCCCGTATCGCCGGCCCGAGCACATCCGTCAAATCGAGCCGTCCTGGGATTTTTTTCGGGATCCTGCATTCGCGAGCCTATTTCCTCCATATGTGCGGGAATCCCCTTGATTTTGCAGTCTCCCCTTTTCGTTGGCGCGAAGTATTTTCGCCCACTTCAGTTTCCCGCTTCCACTCGTGGCCGCCACAGAGCCCCCCCGCTAGGTGCCGCCTCCGGCTGCCCCGTGTCGCCCGAAAGCTCCGCTGGCCCACGCCGCATCCCCTCCACCAACTCTCGGCAGCGGGGTTGACCTTTTGCACCCACGGCTCGCTGCCACCGCTGGCGCCATGGATCTGTGGGCACTAGTAGAAAACAGGGCTTTGGTCCAGGCCTGAAAAGCCCATGAATCCCGGTTCACTCACGAACCGGGACCCATGGGGGGCCAGGGCGCCGGCCGGGCCTCGTGGGCCATTGGTCCCGGTTCCGAACACGAACCGGGATCAATAGGCCTCGCTCCTGGCCCACAGCCATTGGTCCCGGTTGGTGGCCGGAACCGGGACCAAAGGGAGTCCTTTAGTCTCGGTTCCAGCCACAAACCGGGACCAAAGGGAAGCCTATATATACCCCTTTTCCGCGAGCAAAGCAGTGCACTGCTCTGTTTTTTTGGCCGGTCGTGGGAGAGCTTTGTGGTGTTCTAGCTCACCTCCTATGTACATGAGGTGTTCGATGAAATGCCCGAATCACACTTAAGCTTTCTCCTCTCGAAGCTCCTTGTCCAAACTCCATTTTCCTCAAGATTTGTCTAGGTTTTGCGGTCCGTCCTATCCCGTCCCCATCCTCACCGCTGTCGATCGCCCGCGCCGATTTCGTTGCCGGCACCACCATGGTGAGCCTCTTGTTCTTATTTCTTTCTAAAAGAAAAAAAGTTCTTACTTGTATGATTTTAATAGATACTCGTGTAATTTTCTTACTTTTATTATTGTTTGTTATTATATAGTGCGATGGTTTTGGTATCCGCCTTCGTCGGCCCTCGTTCTGTCTATGATTCGGATGTGGTATATATTATCTTTTATAAACTATTTGGTTTATTTAGTGTTTACGATAATTAAGCCGACCAACGTGACATAGATGTTTTGAGGTATGTGAACAGCAACTTCCAACCGACCCTATTGTCGAGAGATTAAATTTAGTTGAAGAAGAATACAAATACCTAAAGAAAAAATTGAAAAGAATTGAGGAGGAGAAGATGAGATTGAAGTTGCATGTTGCAGATGTCGTCGATGATCACAAGAAAATTTGTGTGGGTGTGAGCGGTTGCGGGTGAATAAGGTGATACCTTGCAATGACTGGCGAGTGTAACGCCCGCCATAGCTAACATCAAGTCACTGGCGATGCCAAGTGACAACCACAGTTAATTTCAAGTGGCGGGCGACACTAAGCACCTGCCACAGCCAAGTTTCTTAACCACAACCTGCCACATTGAAGTCATTTTTTTTAGAATATTTTAACTTCAAACTTTTTCTGTGATTAATATACACCATCCAAGTCCCATGCTCAAATTTGGCCATTTTCAGGTTCGTCTGCTATTTTCGTGGCATTAACTAATTTTTCGAGCACTAAAAAGGGCAAAGCGCTCTACGCTAGGAAATAACATGCAAATGAACTCCGAAAGAGATGCAACTTGACATGGTGTCTTCATTGGATCCATGTATGGTGTGCTAAAAATTTGAGAAAGTTACAGCAGTAACTTGATGCACCTCATGTACGGACCGAACACTCGTCACCGAATTGTCATGGTTTCGAACGTAAAATCACAGCTTGCCACACCAAAGTAAATTGGCCACTTTTTGAGTTGGTCTGTTATTTTTGAAGCATTAACAGATTTTCTGGCCAATAAAATGGGCAAAAGCTTTGAGCGTGTAAACGAGTTCGGAAAGGGACCAAAGCTCGCATGGTATCTTTATTATATCCCTATATGGTGTGGTAAAGTTTGACAAAAATATGCAAAAAAACTTGATACACTTCGCGTACAACATAAGCACTCTCCCGCGAAGTGCCAAGGTTTCGAACGGAAATCACCGCCTCCCACACGCTACTCCATTTATTCAGATCATTTGGATTTCAAAGATCTTCCATTAGTAATACACACCATGCAAAGCCCCATGCACAAATTTGAGACTATTCTAGATTAGTAAATATGATTTTCATAAGATTTTTTGGACCTAAGATATGTGTGGTGGGTGGCTCATACAGCCCGCCACTACTAACTTCTGGATTTTTTTTTCTTTTGCGCTGGTTGCTGAAATATTGTTGTGACGGCATAAGAGCATCTCTAGCCGCGCCCCCAGCAGGTCCTCCCCGGGAGTTTTTTCGTGTCGGCGCTGAAAAAATGCCCCAGTCGCGCCCCCAAGATGCCGAATTCCGCCGGCTCGGCCCGTTTTTGCGCCCTGCGATCGCAGGCCGAACCCGGCGCATTGGGGGGCGCTCGGGGGCTCCGGCGCAAGGGAAAAGCGCACCTGGGGCCACACCGCCGGGCGAAAAGTTAAGCCACCCGTCCAGATTCGCTTCCGACCCCCCGCGCTCGGCCGCCACCCTGCCGATCCCGGCGCCGTCCACCGCCCATTACAACTAGATAGGCTAGTCCCCGCCGAAAAAAGAAGAGGTTTCGCGGAGGCAGCCTCTCCACCACCGTCCGGGCAACTTTTCCGGCGTTCCGTCCACGCACCTGTACACCGGCGGGTTTGCGCCCACACCTCGCCCGCAAGGTGTTCGGTGATTTGCCCGGCCCGGCGACGCCGGGAATGACGTGTGTGATGAAACTTGAGTTTTTATTTGTTGAACTATGTAATTTGTATTGAACTATTTGTAGAACTATTTGATTTATATTGATTTCTGTGATGAACTATGGAGGCAAAAACACGCCGAACCACGCCGAACTATGTGATGAACTAATTGATTTCTATTTGTATGGGAAAATTCACGCCGAAACACGCCGAATATGGGCTGATTCACGCAGATATCGGGCCATTTTTTGACCAAAATGGGCCGAATAATGGGCCGAAATCGGCGCCTGGGGCGACCTGGGAACTAAGGGAACATATGGTTAGATTGAAGAAATGCGATATATCATTTCCGAATAATCATGATCATACAATCAACTTTATTGAAATATATAGCAACCAATTCCTGCGGCAAGGCTCAGGTATCATGTAGTTATATGACATAATGTGATGGCATTATAAAGTGTTTCTAATTCTCCAGTCAAAGTGATGAGGGCATTCCTACTACACCAACTTAAGTTTCAGAGATTTAAGGACCAACTACTAGAGCTCGCATACGTCAATACAAATATCACGTACTCTCTCATTTCTAGGAGTTTTTTCAAATGCCTATGGGAATACGTTGTTGTTAAATCAGGCATATTTATATTACTCGGGAATAAAGGACCTAGCGCAAACAAGCGAGACACGCACTCTAGTATAATCAAACGCGGAGATGACATCAGGCGTGAAGGAACGAAGACTGAGCTTCAAGCAATGATTTCAGGACTTGGACACACGTGGGACATGGACATTTCTCAAAGAAAAAGTGGGACATGGACGCTGATATATATGATGACACTTTATAGCATCGTCCATAGTCATCTATAGGTGCTCACCCACCACAATTTGGGGCCAGTCCCATGCAAATTCGGGCTAAGAGCATCTCCAGCCGCGCCCCCAAAAGGCACCCCCAAGGCCATTTTTTAGCGCCAGCGTCCAAAAATCGGCCCAGTCGCATCCTCAGAAGCCCAATTTTCGCCGGTTAGGGCCAAAACTGGCGCCGGCGGATCCAGGCCAAACCCGACGCGCTGGGGGCGCCCGAGGGCGCCGGGGCAATCGTTTTTGGCGTGAAAGAACGGCGGGCCCGCCGAGTCAGCGACCCCCGCGCCTCGTCGTCCTCATCGCCTCGGTTTCCCGTGGGGAATCAATGCCAAGGCTGCCGCCGGTCAGCCTTCCATTGATTCCTCATGGGCGGCACGATGATGCGACGCGCCCCCTCCCGCCATGTGTACACACGACGCCCCCTCCCCCCCCCCCGGCTGCTATATAAAGCCGCCCCATTGCCGGTGGACGCACCCCGCCTGCAGCCCCCCTCCCCGTGCACGCACAACCGCTCGGCCGGCGCAACCGCGGCGTCGTCATTAACAAGGGCGGCGATGGTTACTCGGGTGCCCCCCGCCTCGTCAGGCCGAAGATGGAGCCGGGGCTCGGCCCCGTGAAGCGCGAGCATGATGACGAGGCCACCTTCGATGACGAGGCCGCCATGAAGTGGGCGCGGGAGGACTGGGCGCGGACGGAGCTGGAGCGCCAGTGCCAGCGCCCTGGAGGAGATCTCCACTTGTCGGTGTGGTCGTGATGAGGGAGGCGTAGTCATTCTTGATGACAACGACGAGGAGGTGCCGCCGCCGGCCAAACCAGCCCGCCAGGGGGACCACGGGCAAGGGTCCAGCAGGGACATCCGTGTGAAGGAAGAGAAGGGGGAGGAGGACGATGACGGTGGCGACTTCGGCGTGTTCAGCGCGTTCTTCGACCTGTAGGCACGGCCGATTTTTCTTCTTCTTTTTAGTAGACTTATTATTATGTTTCTATATGTAAAAAATTGTGAACCGCCTAAATATTGCCGAATGTATGTTGTGTTTGTCGAAATTTGCCCAATTATGTTTTTTTATAAATTAAAAGAGGGCGTCTGGTGCCGACCTGGGGGCGGCGGCTGGGAAGCCGATGGCCCCCACGCCGAAAATATCGCCGGTTCGCCCCCAAGCGGGGCTTTTTTCTAGCCCCTGGGGGGGCGAACAGCTGGAGATGCCCGAAACGACTGCATCCGATAGAACACCACCCCCTCCAACGCAGACCCCTAAATGGTCCGGCCGCGTCCATGTGGGCCCAAACAGACAAACGAGCCGGACCAACGCGCATCCCATCATCAAATTGTGTATGTTTTTTGTCCGGCTTGACCCATTCCAGACGCATAGTTGAGCGAGCTTTGCGGTCACACGGACAGTGAACAGACGGGCACGCAACGTCTCGGCATCCGCCTCGGGCCCGTGTGACGCCCTCGATTCAATCATAAACTAATCATACACGCAAATGTGTACGATCAAGATCAATGACTCACGGGAAGATATCACAACACAACTCTAGACACAAATTAAAATAATACAAGCTTTATATTACAAGCTAGGGGACTCGAGGGCTCGAATACACAAGAGTTAGTGGAAGCAACAATATCTGTGTAGAGACATAAGTTGAACAAGTTTGCCTTAAGAAGGCTGGCAGAAAAGCAACATGATCGAAATGGCAAGGCCTCCTGCCTGGGAGCCTCCTAACTACTCCTGGTTGTCGTCGGCCTCCACGTAGTAGTAGGCACCCTTGGTGTAGTAGTAGTCGTTGTCGAAGGTGGCGTTTGGCTCCTGGGCTCCATCATCTGGTTGCAACGTCTGAGAAGAAAGGAAAAGGGGAAAAATAGGAAGCAAAGCAACCGTGAGTACTCATCCAAAGTACTCGCAAGGAAGGATCTACACTACATATGCATCCACTAGTAGAAAACAGGGCTATGGTTCCGGACCAATATTCACATTAGTCCCGGTTCAATCACAAACCGGGACTTCAGTAGTAGCGCTGGAGAATAGCAAGCGCTACCAGTAACTCTCTAGCAGTAGCGCTGGAAAAGAAAAAAAAACGCTACTACTAACTGGGACCCAACAAGCCCATCGACGCTAGCTGTAGTAGTAGCGCTGTCCAAAATTTAACGCTACTACTACCATTTTAACAGTAGCGCTTTGCCTGGAAAGTGCTACTACTAAGGACAGCACTACTGCTACGGGGCTTATCCACACCCCGGCCTGCGCGCGTCCTCACTCTCCCCCTCACACTCTCACTCGCTCGCTGCCGCGCGCCGTCGCTGTCGTCGCCCGCCGTCACCCACCAACGCCCCCAAAGTATCTGCCTCCCTCCCTCTCTCCTCCTCGCGCCGCCCTCCTCTCTCCTCCCTCCGGCGGCCCTCGTCTCTGTTGGGGAACGTAGTAATTTCAAAAAAATTCCTACGCACACGCAAGGATCATGGTGATGCATAGCAACGAGAGGGGAGAGTATTGTCCACGTACCCTCGTAGACCGTAAGCGGAAGCGTTATGACAACGCGGTTGATGTAGTCGTGCGTCTTCACAATCCGACCGATCCACGTGCGAGCGTCACGGCACCACCGAGTTCAGCACACGTTCAGCTCGATGACGATCCCCGGACTCCGATCCAGCAAAGTGTCGGGGATGAGTTCCGTCAACACGACGGCGTGGTGACGATGATGATGTTCTACTGGCGCAGGGCTTCGCCTAAACTCATGACGATATGACCGAGGTGGAATATGGTGGAGGGGGCACCGACACGGCTAAGGAACGATCACGTAGATCAACTTGTGTGTCCATGGGGTGCCCCTGCCCCGTATATAAAGGAGTGGAGGAGGGAGGGCCGGCCCTCTCTATGGCGCGCCTAGGGGAGTCCTATTCCCACCGGGAGTAGGATTCCCCTTTCCTAGTCCAACTAGGAACCCTTCCATGTAGTAGGAGTAGGAGAGAAGGAAAGGGAAGAGAGAAGGAGAAGGAAGGAAGGGTGCGCCCTTCCCTAGTCCAATTCGGACTAGTCCAAGGGAGGGTGCGGCCACTCTTTTGGCCCTTTCTCTCCTTTCCCGTATGGCCCAAAGAGGCCCAATACGAATTCCCGTAACTCTCCGGTACTCCCAAAAATACCCGAATCACTCGGAACCTTTCCGAACTCCGAATATAGTCGTCCAATATATCGATCTTTACGTCTCGACCATTTCGAGACTCCTCGTCATGTCCCCGATCTCATCCAGGACTCCGAACTCCTTCGGTACATCAAAACTCATAAACTCATAATAAAACTATCATCGTAACGTTAAGCGTGCGGACCCTACGGGTTTGAGAACTATGTAGACATGACCTAGAACTATTCTCGGTCAATAACCAATAGCGGAACCTGGATGCCCATATTGGCTCCTACATATTCTACGAAGATCTTTATCGGTCAAACCGCATAACAACATACGTTGTTCCCTTTGTCATCGGTATGTTACTTGCCCGAGATTTGATCGTCGGTATCCAATACCTAGTTCAATCTCGTTACTGGCAAGTCTCTTTACTCGTTACGTAATGCATCATTCCGTAACTAACTCATTAGCTACATTGCTTGCAAGTCTTATAGTGATGTGCATTACCGAGAGGGCCCAGAGATACCTCTCCGACAATCGGAGTGACAAAACCTAATCTCGAAATACGCAAACCCAACATGTACCTTTGGAGACACCTGTATTACTCCTTTATAATAACCCAGATTACGTTGTGACGTTTGGTAGCACCCAAAGTGTTCCTCCGTAAACGGAGTTGCATAATCTCATAGTTATAGGAACATGTATAAGTCATGAAGAAAGCAATAGCAATATACTAAACGATCAAGTGCTAGGCTAACGGAATGGGTCATGTCAATCACATCATTCTCCTAATGATGTGATCACATTAATCAAATAACAACACATGTCTATGGTTAGGAAACATAACCATCTTTGATTAATGAGCTAGTCAAGTAGAGGCATACTAGTGACTATATGTTTGTCTATGTATTCACACATGTATCATGTTTCCGGTTAATACAATTCTAGCATGAATAATAAACATTTATCATGAAATAAGGAAATAAATAATAACTTTATTATTGCCTCTAGGGCATATTTCCTTCAGTCTCCCACTTGCACTAGAGTCAATAATCTAGTTCACATCATCATGTGATTCAACACTAATATTCACATATGTATGTGATTAACACCCATAGTTCACATCGTCATGTGACCAACATCCAAAGGGTTTACTAGAGTCAATAATCTAGTTCACATCGCTATGTGATTAACACCCAAAGAGTACTAAGGTATGATCATGTTTTGCTCGTGAGAGAAGCTTAGTCAACGGGTCTGTCACATTCAGAGCCGTATGTATTTTGCAAATATTTTATGTCTACAATGCTCTGCACGGAGCTACTCTAGCTAATTGCTCCCACTTTCAATATGTATCCAGATTGAGACTTAGAGTCATCTGGATCGGTGTAAAAGTTTGCATCGACGTAACTCTTTACTGACGAGCTCTTTTATCACCTCCATAATCGAGAAATATTTCCTTAGTCCTCACTAAGGATGTCCTTGACCAATGTCCAGTGATCTACTCCTAGATCACTATTGTACTCCCTTGCCAAATTCAGAGCAAGGTATACAATAGGTCTGGTACATAGCATAGCATACTTTATAGAATCTATGACTGAGGCATAGGGAATGACTTTCATTCTCTTTTCTATTTTCTGCTGTGGTCGGGATTTGGGTCTTACTCAATTTCACACCTTTGCAACACAGGCAAGAACTTTTCTTTGACTGTCCCATTTTGAATTACTTCAAAATCTTGACAAGGTATGTACTTATTGAAAAAACTTATCAAGCGTCTTGATCTATCTCAATAGATCTTGATGCTCAATATGTAAGTAGCTTTACTGAGGTCTTTCTTTTAAAGAACTCCTTTCAAATACTCCTTTATGCTTTCCAGAAAAATTATACATCATTTCTGATCAACAATATGTCATTCACATATACTTATCAGAAATGTTGTAGTGCTCCCACTCGCTTTCTTGTAAATACAGGCTTCTCCAAAAGTCTGTATAAAACCATATGCTTTGATCAAATCATCAAGCATATATTCCAACTCTGAGATGCTTGCACCAGTCCATAGATGGATCATTTGGAGCTTGCACATTTTGATAGCATCTTTAGGATTGACAAAACCTTCTGGTTGCATCATATGCAACTCTTCTTTAATAAATCCATTAAGGAATGCAGTTTTGACATCCATTTGCCAGATTTCATAAAATGTGGCAATTGCTAACATGATCCAGACAAACTTAAGCATCATTACGAGTGAGAAAATCTCATCGTATTCAACACCTTGAACTTGTCGAAAACCTTTTGCAACAAGTCGAGCTTTGTAGATAGTAACACTACTATCAACGTCCGTCTTCCTCTTGAAGATCCATTTATTTAACATGGCTTGCTGATCATCGAGCAAGTCAATCAAAGTCCATACTTTGTTCTCATACATGGATCCTATCTCAGATTTCATGGCCTCAAGCCATTTCGCGCAATCTGGGCTTATCATCGCTTCCTCATAGTTCGTAGGTTAATCATTGTCTCTTAACATGACTTCTAGAATAGGATTACCATACCACTTTGGTGCGGATCTTATTCTAGAAGACCTACGAGGTTCGGTAGTAACTTGATCTGAAGCTTCATGATCATCATCATTAGCTTCCTCACTGATTGGTGTAAGAATCACTGGAACTGATTTCTGTGATGAACTACTTTCCAATAAGGGAGAAGGTACAATTACCTCATCAAGTTCTACTTTCCTCCCACTCACTTCTTTCGAGAGAAACTTCTTCTCTAGAAAGGATCCATCTTAGCAACGAAAAACTTGCCTTCGGATCTGTGATAGAAGGTGTACCCAATAGTTACCTTTGGGTATTCTATGAAGACGCACTTCTCCGAATTGGGTTCGAGCTTATCAGGTGAAAACTTTTTCACATAAGCATCACAACTCCAAACTTTTAAGAAACGATAGCTTAGGTTTACTGTTAAACCATAGTTCATATGGTGTCGTCTCAACGGATTTAGATGGTGCCCTATTAGCGTGAATGCAGCTGTCTCTAATGCATAACCCCAAAGCGATAGTGGTAAACCGATAAGAGACATCATAGATCACACCATATCCAATAAAGTGCGATTCTGACGTTCGGACACACCATAACATTGTGGTGTTGCAGGTGGCGTGAGCTGTGAAACTATTCCACTTCGTTTTAATTGAAGACCAAACTCAGAACTCAAATATTCATCTCCATGATCAGATCGCGAAACTTTATTTTCTTGTTACGATGATTTTCCACTTCACTCTGAAATTCTTTGAACTTTTCAACTATTTCAGACTTATGTTTCATCAAGAAGATATACGCATATCTGCTCAAATCATCTGTGAAGGTCAGAAAATAATGATACTTGCCACGGGCATCAACACTCATTGGATCGCATACATTGGTATGTATTATTTCCAACAAGTCAGTAGCTCGTTCCATTGTTCCGAACAACGGAGTTTCAGTCATCTTGCCAAAAAGGCACGGTTCGCAAGCATCAAATGATTCATAATCAAGTGATTCCAAAAACCCATCATTACGGAGTTTCTTCATGCGCTTTACACCGATATGACCCAAACGGCAGTGCCACAAATAAGTTGCACTATCATTATTAACTTTGCATCTTTTGGCATCAATATTATGAATATGTGTATCACTACGATCGAGATCCAACAAACTATTTTCATTGGGTGTATGACCATTGAAGGTTTTATTCATTTAAACAGAACAACAATTATTCTCTGATTTTAAATGAATAATTGTATTGCAATAAACATGATCAAATCATATTCATGCTCAGCATAAAATGCCAAATAACATTTATTTAGGTTTAACACTAATCCCGAAAGTATAGGGAGTGTGCGATGATGATCATATCAATCTTGGAACTACTTCCAACACTCATCGTCACTTCCCCTTCAACTAGTCTTTGTTTATTCTGTAACTCCTGGTTCGAGTTACTAATCTTAGCAACCGAACAAGTATTAAATACTCAGGGGCTACTATAAACACTAGTAAGGTACACATCAATAACATGTATATCAAATATACCCTTGTTCACTTTGCCATCCTTCTTATCCACCAAATATTCAGGGTATTTCCGTTTCCAGTGACAATTTCCTTTGCAGTGTAAGCACTCAGTTTCAGGCTTTGGTTTAGCTTTGGGCTTCTTCGTGGGAGTGACAACTTGCTTGTCATTCTATTTGAAGTTCCCTTTCTTTCCCTTTGCTCTTTTCTTAAAACTAGTGATCTTGTCAACCATCAACACTTGATGCTCTTTCTTGATTTCTACCTTCGTCGATTTCAACATCACGAAGAGCTCGGGAATCATTTTCGTCATCCCTTGCATACTATAGTTCATCACGAAGTTCTAGTAACTTAGTGATGGTGACTAGAGAATTCTGTCAATCACTATATTATCTGGAAGATTAACTCCCACTTGATTCAAGCGATTGAAGTACCTGGACAATCTGAGCACATGCTCACTAGTTGAGCGATTCTCCTCCATCTTTTAGCTATAGAACTTGTTGGAGACTTCATATCTCTCAACTCGGGTATTTGCTTGAAATATTAACTTCAACTCCTGGAACATCTCATATGGTCCATGACGTTCAAAACGTCTTTGAAGTCCCGATTCTAAGCCGTCAAGTATGGTGCACTAAACTATCAAGTAGTCATCATATTGAGCTAGCCAAATGTTCATAACGTCTGCATTTGCTCCTGCAATAGGTCTGTCACCTAGCGGTGCATTAAGGACATAATTCTTCTGTGCAGCAATGAGGATAAACCTCATATCACGGATCCAATCCGCATCATTGCTACTAACATTTTTCAATACAATTTTCTCTAGGAACACATATAAAAACATAGGGAAGCAACAACGCGAGCTATTGATCTACAACATAATTTACAAAATACTACCAGGACTAAGTTCATGATAAATTAAAGTTCAATTAATCATATTACTTAAGAACTCCCACTTAGATAGACATCCCTCTAATCCTCTAAGTGATTATGTGATCCATATCAACTACACCATGTCCGATCGTCACGTGAGATGGAGTAGTTTCAACAGTGAACATCAATATGTTGATCATATCTACTATATAATTCACGCTTGACCTTTCGGTCTCCGTGTTCCGAGGCCATATCTGTTATATGCTAGGCTCGTCAAGTTTAACCTGAGTATTCCGCGTGCGCAACTATTTTGCACCCGTTGTATTTGAACGTAGAGCCTATCACACCCGATCATCACGTGGTGTCTCAGCACGAAGAACTTTCGCAACGGTGCATACCCAGGGAGAACACTTCTTGATAATTAGTGAGAGATCATCTTATAATGCTACCGTCAAGCCAAACAGAATAAGATGTATAAAAGATAAACATCATATGCAATCAAAATATGTGACATGATATGGCCATCATCATCTTGTGCCTTTGATCTCCATCTCCAAAGCATCGTCATGATTGAAGGAAATATGCCCTAGAGGCAATAATAAAGTTATTATTTATTTCCTTACATCATGATAAATGTTTATTATTCATGCTAGAATTGTATTAACCGGAAACATAATACATGTGTGAATATATAGACAAACAGAGTGTCACTAGTATGCCTCTACTTGACTAGCTCGTTAATCGAAGATGGTTATGTTTCCTAACCATAGACATGAGTTGTCATTTGATTAACGGGATCACATCATTAGGAGAATGATCTGATTGACATGACCCATTCCGTTAGCCTAGCACTTGATCGCTTTAGTATGTTGCTATTGCTTTCTTCATGACTTATACATGTTCCTGTAACTATGAGATTATGCAACTCCGTTTACGGAGGAACACTTTGGTGCTACCAAGCGTCACAACGTAACTGGGTGATTATAAAGGAGTACTACAGGTGTTTCCAAAGGTACATGTTGGGTTGGCGTATTTGAGATTAGGTTTTGTCACTCCGATTGTCGGAGAGGTATCTCTGGGCCCTCTCGGTAATGCACATCATTATAAGCCTTGCAAGCAATGTGACCAATGAGTTGGTTACGGGATGATGCATTACAGAGCGAGTAAAGAGACTTGCCGGTGACGAGATTGAACTAGGTATTGGATACCGACGATCGAATCTCGGGCAAGTAACATACCGATGACAAAGGGAACAACGTATGTTGTTATGCGGTTTGACCGATAAAGATCTTCGTAGAATATGTAGGAGCCAATATGGGCATCCAGGTCCTGCTATTGGTTATTGACCGAGAATAGTTCTAGGTCATGTCTACATAGTTCTCGAACCCGTAGGGTCCGCACGCTTAAGGTTTCGATGACAGTTATATTATGAGTTTATGAGTTTTGATGTACCGAAGGAGTTCGGAGTCCCGGATGAGATCGGGGACATGACGAGGAGTCTCGAAATGGTCGAGACGTAAAGATCGATATATTGGACGACTATATTCGGAGTTTGGAAAGGTTACGAATGATTCGGGTATTTTTCGGAGTACCGGAGAGTTACGGGAATTCGCCGGGAGAAGTATTGAACCTTATTGGGCCCTGCAGAAAGAGAGAGGCTGCCTAGGGCAGGCCGCGCCCCATGGCCTAGTCCGAATTGGACTAGGGGAGGGGCCGCACCCCTCCTTCATTCCTTCTCTCTTCCCCTTCCTTGTCTCCTACTCCTAATATATGGAAGGACTCCTAGTTGGACTAGGAAAGGGGGAATCCTACTCCCGGTGGGAGTAGTACTCCCCATGGCGCCCCTCCTAGGGCCGGCCTCCTCCTCCCTCCCTCCTTTATATACGGGGGCAGGGGACACCCCATGAACACAAAAGTTGATCTACGGATCGTTCCTTAGCCGTGTGCGGTGCCCCCCTCCACCATATTCCACTTCGGTCATATCGTCGCGGAGCTTAGGCGAAGCCCTGCGCCGGAGAAGTCATATCGTCGCGGAGCTTAGGAGAAGCCCTGCGTCGGTGGAGCATCATCATCGTCACCACGCCGTCGTGGTGAAGTAACTCATCCCCGACACTTTGCTGGATCGGAGTCCGGGATCGTCATCGAGCTGAGCGTGTGCAGAACTCGGAGGTGCCGTCGTTCGGTACTTGGATCGGTCGGATCGTGAAGGCGTGCGACTACATCAACAGCGTTGTTATAACGCTTCCGCTTCACGGTCTCACAGTGCGTGGACATACACTCTCCCCTCTCGTTGCTATGCATCACCATGATCTTGCGTGTGCGTAGGAAATTTTTTGAAATTACTACGTTCCCCAACAGTGGCATCCGAGCTAGGTTTTTATGGTTTGATGTTTTGCACGAGTAGAACACAAGTGAGTTGTGGGCGATACAAGTCATACTGCCTACCAGCATGTCATACTTTGGTTCAGCGGTATTGTGAGATGAAGCGGCCCGGACCGACATTACTGCAGCGTCGCTTACGAGACTGGTTTCACCGTTCTGAGCACTCGTGCTTAAAGGTGGCTGGCGGGTGTCTGTCTCTCTCACTTTAGTTGAACCGAGTGTGACTACGCCCGGTCCTTGCGAAGGTTAAAACGGAGTCTATTTGACAAACTATCGTTGTGGTTTTGATGCGTAGGTGAGAACGGTTCTTGCTAAGCCCGTAGCAGCCACGTAAAATTTGCAACAACAAAGTAGAGGCGTCTAACTTGTTTTTGCAGGACATGTTGTGATGTGATATGGTCAAGGCGTGATGAGATATAAGTTGTTGTATGAGATGATCATGTTTTGTTGAAGTTATCGACAACTGGCAGAAGCCCTATGGTTGTCTCTTTGTTGCATAAGATGCAAGTGCCAAATAATTGCTTTACTTTATCGCTATGCGATAGCAATAGTTGCAAGAGCAATAGTTGGCGAGACAACCATGTGATGACACATTGATATAGATCAAGATGTTGTAGATCTTGGTGTCGTGCGTGTGACTATAGAGATCATGACAGTACTTTGGAGATGGAGATCAAAGGCGCAAGATGATCATGGCCATATCATGTCACATATTTTCATTGCATGTGATGTTTATCTATTATACATCTTATTCTTGCTTTGATTGACGGTAGCATTTTAAGATGATCTCTCACTAATTATCAAGAAGTGTTCTCCCTGAGTATGCACCGTTGCCAAAGTTAAATCGTGCCCGGACACCACGTGATGATCGGGTGTGATAAGCTCTCGTCCATCTACAACGGGTGCAAGCCAGTTTTGCACACGCGGAATACTCAGTTAAAGCGGGCGAGCCTAGCATATGCAGATATGGCCTCGAACACGGAGACCGAAAGGTCGGCGTGAATCATATAGTAGATATGATCAACATAGTGATGTTCACCATTGAAAACTACTCCATCTCACGTGATGATCGGTTATGGTTTAGTTGATTTGGATCACGTGATCACTTAGATGACTAGAGAGATGTCTGTCTAAGTGGGAGTTCTTAAATAATATGATTAATTGAACTTAAATTTATCATGAACTTAGTCCTGGTAGTATTTTGCAAATTATGTTGTAGATCAATAGCTCGCGTTGTTGCTTTCATATGTTTATTTTCATATGTTCCTAGAGAAAATTGTGTTGAAAAATGTTAGTAGCAATGATGCGGATTGGATCCAGCGATCTGAGGTTTATCCTCAATGCTGCACGGAAGAATTATGTTCTTAATGCACCGCTAGGTGACAGACCTATTGCAGGAAGCGGATGCAGGCGTTATGAGCGTTTGGCTAGCTCAATATGATGACTACTTGATAGTTTAGTGCACCATACTTAACGGCTTAGAATCGGGACTTCAAAGACGTTTTGAACGTCATGGACCATATGAGATGTTCCAGGAATTGAAGTTAATATTTCAAGCAAATACCCGAGTTGAGAGATATGAAGTGTCCAACAAGTTCTATAGCTAAAAGATGGAGGAGAATCGCTCAACTAGTGAGCATGTGCTCAGATTGTCTGAATACTACAATCGCTTGAATCAAGTGGGAGTTAATCTTCCAGATAAGATAGTGATTGACAGAATTCTCTAGTCACCATCACTAAGTTACTAGAACTTCGTGATGAACTATAGTATGCAGGGGAATGGCGAAAAGCGATTCCCGAGCTCTTCGTGATGTTGAAATCAACGAAGGTAGAAATCAAGAAAGAGCATCAAGTGTTGATGATTGACAAGACCACTAGTCTCAAGGAAAAGGGCAAAGGAAGAAGGGGAACTTCAAAAGGAGCGGCAAGCAAGTTGCTGCTCGAGTGAAGAAGCCCAAGTCTGGACCTAAGCACGAGACTAAGTACTTTTGCTGCAATGGAACTGGTCCTTTGAGCGGAACTACCCCTGAATATTTGGTGGATAAGAAGGATGGCAAAGTGAACAAAGGTATATTTGATATACAGATTATTGATGTGTATTTTACTAGTGTTCATAGCAACCCCTCCGTATTTGATACTGGTATAGTTGCTAAGAGTAGTAACTTGAAGCAGGAGTTCTGAGAATGAACAGAAACTAGTTGAAGGGAAGTAACGATGAATGTTGGAAGTAGTTCCAAGATTGATATGATCATCATCGCACACTCCCTATACTTTCGGGATTAGTGTGGAACCTAAATAAGTGTTATTTGGTGTTGAGCATAAATATGATTTGATCATGTTTATTGCAATACGGTTATTCATTTAAGTAAGAGAATAAATTGTTGTTACATTTACATGAATAAAACCTTATATGGTTACACACCCAATGAAAATGGTTCATTGGATCTCGATCATAGTGATACACATATTCATAATATTGAAACCAAAAGATGCAAAGTTAATAATGATAGTGCAACTTATTTGTGGCATTGCCGTTTAGGTCATATTGGTGTAAAGCGCTTGAAGAAAACTCCATGCTGATGGACTTTTGGAATCACTTGACTATGAATCATTTGATGCCTGCGAACCGTGCCTTTTGGGCAAGATGACTAAAACTCCGTTCTCCGGAACAATGGAACAAGCTACTGACTTATTGGAAATAATACATACCGATGTATGCGATTCAATGAGTGTTGATGCTCGTGGCAAGTATCGTTATTTTCTGACCTTCACAAAATGATTTGAGCAGATATGGGTATATCTACTTGATGAAACATAAGTCTGAAATAATTGAAAAGTTCAAAGAATTTCAGAGTGAAGTGGAAAATCATCGTAACAAGAAAATAAAGTTTCTGCGATCTGATCGTGGAGATAAATATATGAAATTCTGAGTTTGGTCTTCATTTGAAACAATGTGAAATAGTTTAGCAACTCACGCCATATGGAACACCACAACATAATGGTGTGTCCGAAAGTCGTAACCGCACTTTATTGGATATGGTGCGATCTATGATGTCTCTTATCAATTTACCACTATCGTTTTGGGGTTATGCATTAGAGACAGCTGCATTCACGTTTAATAGGGCACCGTCTAAATCCGTTGAGGCGACACCGTATGAACTATGGTTTAACAGTAAACCTAAGCTGTCGTTTCTTAAAGTTTGGAAGTTGTGATGCTTATGTGAAAAAGTTTCATCCTGATAAGATCAAACCCAAATCGGAGAAGTGCGTCTTCATAGAATACCCAAAGGAAATTGTTGGGTATACCTTCTATCACAGATCCGAAGGCAAAAACATTCGTTGCTTATAAATGGATCCTTTCTAGAGAAGGAGTTTCTCTCGAAAGAAGTGAGTGGGAGGAAAGTGGAGCTTGATAAGGTAATTTGTACCTTCTCCCGAATTGGAAAGTATTTCATCACGGAAATCAGTTCGATGATTCCTACACCAATTAGTGAGGAAGCTAATGATGATGATCATGTAACTTCAGATCAAGTCACTACCGAATCCGTAGGTAAACCAGAGTGAGATCCGCATCAAAGTGGTACGGCAATCCTGTTACGGAAGTCATGCTACTAGATCATGACGAACCTACAAACTATGAAGAAGCGATGGTGAGCCCAGATTCGCTAAATGGCTAGAAGCCATGAAATCTGAGATGGGATCCATGTATGAAAACAAAGTGTGGACTTTGGTTGACTTGCTAGAATCGGCAAGCAATAGAAAATAAATGGATCTTCAAGAGGAAGGCGGACGTTGATAGTAGTGTTACTATCTACAAAGCTCGACTTGTCGCAAAAAGGTTTTGACAAGTTCAAGGTGTTAACTACAATGAGATTTTCTCAACTGTGGCGATGCTTAAGTCTGTCCAAATCATGTTAGCAATTGCCACAATTTATGAAATTTGGCAAATGGATGTAAAAACTGCATTCCTGAATGGGTTTACGGAGGAAGAGTTGTATATGATGCAACCAGAAGGTTTTATCGATCCAAAGGAGCTAACAAAGTGTGCAAGCTCCAGCGATCCATCTATGGACTGGTGCAAGCATCTCGGAGTTGGAATATACGCTTTGATAAGTTGATCAAAGCATATAGTTTATCTGAGACTTACGATTGAAGCCTGTATTTACTAGAAAGTGAGTGGGAGCACTACAGCATTTACGATAAGTATATGTGAATGACATATTGTAGATCGGAAATAATGTAGAATTATTCTGCAAAGCATAAAGGAGTGTTTGAAAGGAGTTTTTCAAACAAAGACCTCGGTGAAGCTGCTTACATATTGAGCATCAAGATCTATAGAGATAGATCAAGGCGCTTGATAAGTTTTTTCAATGAGTACATACCTTGACAAGATTTTGAAGTAGTTCAAAATGGAACAGTCAAAGAAAGAGTTCTTGCCTGTGTTACAAGGTGTCAAATTGAGTAAGACTCAAAAACCCGACCACGGCAGAAGATAGAAAGAGAATGAAAGTCATTCCCTATGCCTTGGCCATAGGTTCTATAAAGTATGCCATGCTTGTACCAGATCTATTGTATACCCTACACTGAGTCTGGCAAGGGAGTACAATAGTGATCTAGGAGTAGATCAACTGGACATGATCAAAATTATCCTTAATGGAATAAGGATATGTTTCTCGATTATGGAAGTGACAAAGGTTAAATGCGTAAAGGGTTACGTCGATGCAAGTTTTGACACCGATCTGGATGACTCTAAGTCTCGATCTAGATACATATTGAAAGTGGGAGCAATTAGCTAGAATAGCTCCTTGCGAACATTGTTGACATAGAAATTAAGAAAATACTTACGGATCTGAATGTGACAGACCCGTTGACTAAAAATATCTCACAAGCAAAACATGATCACACCTTAGTACTCTTTGGGTGTTAATCACATAGCGATGTGAACTAGATTACTGACTCTAGTAAACCCTTTGGGTGTTGATCACATATCGATGTGAACTATGGGTGTTAATCACATGGTGATGTGAACTATTGCTGTTAAATCACATGGCGATGTGAACTAGATTATTGACTCTAGTGCAAGTGGGAGACTGAAGGAAATATGCCCTAGAGGCAATAATAAAGTTATTATTTATTTCCTTACATCATGATAAATGTTTATTATTCATGCTAGAATTGTATTAACCGGAAACATAATACATGTGTGAATATATAGACAAACAGAGTGTCACTAGTATGCCTCTACTTGACTAGCTCGTTAATCGAAGATAGTTATGTTTCCTAACCATAGGCATGAGTTGTCATTTGATTAACGGGATCACATCATTAGGAGAATGATCTAATTGACATGACCCATTCCGTTAGCCTAGCACTTGATCGTTTAGTATGTTGCTATTGCTTTCTTCATGACTTATACATGTTCCTGTAACTATGAGATTATGCAACTCCGTTTACGGAGGAACACTTTAGGTGCTACCAAACGTCACAACGTAACTGGGTGATTATAAAGGAGTACTACAGGTGTTTCCAAAATTACATGTTGGGTTGGCGTATTTCGAGATTAGGTTTTGTCACTCCGATTGTCGGAGAGGTATCTCTGGGCCCTCTCGGTAATGCACATCATTATAAGCCTTGCAAGCAATGTGACCAATGAGTTGGTTACGGGATGAAGCATTACAGAGCGAGTAAAGAGACTTGCGGTGGCGAGATTGAACTAGGTATTGGATACCGGCGATCGAATCTCGGGCAAGTAACATACCGATGACAAAAGGAACAACGTATGTTGTTATGCGGTTTGACCGATAAAGATCTTCGTAGAATATGTAAAGCCAATATGGGCATCCAGGTCCGCTATTGGTTATTGACCGAGAATAGTTCTAGGTCATGTCTACATAGTTCTCGAACCCGTAGGGTCCGCTTAACAAGGTTTCGATGGCAGGTTATATTATGAGTTTATGATTTTTGATGTACCGAAGGAGTTGAGTCCCGGATGAGATCGGGGACATGACGAGGAGTCTCGAAATGGTCGAGACGTAAAGATCGATATATTGGACGACTATATTCGGAGTTTGGAAAGGTTCGAATGATTCGGTATTTTTCGAGTCTGGGAGAGTTACGGGAATTCGCCGGGAGAAGTATTGGGCCTTATTGGGCCCTGCGGGAAAGAGAGAGGGGCTGCCTAGGGCAGGCGCGCGCCCCATGGCCTAGTCCGAATTGGACTAGGGGAGGGGCCGCACCCCTCCTTCCTTCCTTCTCTCTTCCCCTTCCTTGTCTCCTACTCCTAATATATGGAAGGACTCCTAGTTGGACTAGGAAGGGAATCCTACTCCCGGTGGGAGTAGGACTCCCCATGGCGCGCCCCTCCTAGGGCGGCCTCCTCCTCCCTCCCTCCTTTATATCACAGGGGCAGGGGCACCCCATGGACACACAAGTTGATCTACGGATCGTTCCTTAGCCGTGTGCGGTGCCCCCCTCCACCATATTCCACTTCGGTCATATCGTCGCGGAGCTTAGGCGAAGCCCTGCGCCGGAGAAGTCATATCGTTGCGGAGCTTAGGCGAAGCCCTGCGTCGGTGGAGCATCATCGCCGTCACCACGCCCGTCGTCTTGTGACGGAACTCATCCCCGACACTTTGCTGGATCGGAGTCCGGGATCGTCATCGAGCTGAGCGTGTGCAGAACTTCCGGAGGTGCCGACGTTCGGTACTTGGATCGGTCGGATCGTGAAGAATGCGACTACATCAACAGCGTTGTTATAACGCTTCGCTTACGGTCTCACGAGTGCGTGGACATACACACTCTCCCCTCTCGTTGCTATGCATCACCATGATCTTGCGTGTGCGTAGGAAATTTTTTGAAATTACTACGTTCCCCAACAATGATTTCCATCGTCACCGGCATGCCACCATGATCTCCATCATCTTGATCTATATCAATGTGTCGTCACATGGTCGTCTCGCCAACTATTGCTCTTGCAACTATTGCTATCGCATAGCGATAAAGTAAAGCAATTATTTGGCGCTTGCATCTTATGCAATAAAGAGACAACCATAAGGCTTACATCGATTGCCGATAACTTCAACAAAACATGATCATCTCATACAACAACTTATATCTCATCACGTCTTGACCATATCACATCACAACATGCCCTGCAAAAACAAGTTAGTCGTCCTCTACTTTGTTGTTGCCATTTTTACGTGGCTGCTACGGGCTGAGCAAGAACCGTTCTTACCTACGCATCAAAACCACAGCGATAGTTTGTCAAG
Source organism: Aegilops bicornis (assembly GCA_021605145.1). NCBI lineage: Eukaryota > Viridiplantae > Streptophyta > Magnoliopsida > Poales > Poaceae > Aegilops > Aegilops bicornis. Next base: position 47,253,066 of record CM038675.1, on the reverse strand, counting down.
TTGGTGCTGTTTTAACCTTCGCAAGGACCGGCGTAGCTACACTCAGTTCAACTAAAGTGAGAGAGACAGACACCCGCCAGTCACCTTTAAGCAACGTGTGCTCGCAGCGGTGAAACCAGTCTCGCGTAAGCGTCTGGCGTAATGTCGGTCCGGGCCGCTTCATCTCACAATACCGCCCGAACCAAAGTATGACATGCTGGTAAGCAGTATGACTTGTATCGCCCACAACTCACTTGTGTTCTACTCGTGCATATAACATCAACGCATAAAACCAGGCTCGGATGCCACTGTTGGGGAACGTAGTAATTTCAAAAAATTTCCTACGCACACGCAAGGATCATGGTGATGCATAGCAACGAGAGGGGGGAGTGTTGTCCACGTACCCTCGTAGACCGTAAGCGAAAGCGTTATGACAACGCGGTTGATGTAGTCGTACGTCTTCACGATCCGACCGATCCAAGTACCGAACGTACGGCACCTCCGAGTTCAGCACACGTTCAGCTCGATGACGATCCCGGACTTCGATCCAGCAAAGTGTCGGGATGAGTTCCGTCGACCACGACGGCGTGGTAGCGATGATGATGTTCTACCGGCGCAGGGCTTCGCCTAAACTCCGCGACGATATGACCGAGGTGGAATATGGTGGAGGGGGGCACCGCACACGGCTAAGGAACGATCACTGTTGGGAAACGTAGTAATTTCAAAAAATTTCCTACGGTCACGCAAGACCATGGTGATGGCATAGCAACGAGAGGGAAGAGTGTCCGTCCACGTACCCTCGTAGACCGAAAGCGGAAGCGTTATAACAACGCGGTTGATGTAGTCGTACGTCTTCACGATCCGACCGATCCAAGCACCGAACGTACGGCACCTCCGAGTTACGCACACGTTCAGCTCGATGGCGATCCCGGACTCCGATCCAGCAAAGTGTCGGGATGAGTTCCGTCAACGACGGCGTGATGACGATGTTGATGCTCCACCGGCGCGGGGCTTCGCCTAAGCACTGCTGACGATATGACTTCTCCGGCGCAGGCTTCGCCTAAGCTCTCTGACGATATGACCGAACTGGAATATGGTGGAAGGGGCACCGCACACGGCTAAGGAAAGATCCGTAGATCAACTTGTGTGTCATGGGGTGCCCCTGCCCCGTATATAAAGGAGCCAAGGGGAGGTGGCGGCCCTAGGGGAGGCGCGCAAGGAGGAGTCCTACTCCCACCGGGAGTAGGACTTCCCCTTCTCCTAGTTGGACTAGGATTGGAGGAGGGGAAGAGGAAGGCGTCGCCCCCTTCCTTGTCCTATTCGGACTAGAGGGGAGGGCGCGCAGCCCACCTTGGCCTGCCCTTCCTCTTCTCCCATGGCCCATTAAGGCCCATGGACCTCCCGGGGTTCCGTAACCTCCGGTACTCCGTAAAAATCCGATTTCACCGGAACACTTCCGATGTCCAAATGTAGGCTTCCAATATATCAATCTTTATGTCTCGACCATTTCGAGATTCCTCGTCATGTCCGTGATCACATCCGGGACTCGAACAAACTTCGGTGCATCAATACTTATAAACTCATAATGAGCTGTCATCGAAGCGTTAAGCGTGCGGACCCTACGGGTTCGAGAACTATGTAGACATGACCTAGAACCATTCTCGGTCAATAACCAATAAGCGGAACCTGGATGCCCATATTGGTTCCTACATATTCTACGAAGATCTTTATCGGTCAAACCGCATAACGACATACGTTGTTCCCTTTGTCATCGGTATGTTACTTACCGAGATTCGATCGTCGGTATCCAATACCTAGTTCAATCTCGTTACCGGTAAGTCTCTTTACTCGTTCCGTAATACATCATCTCACAACTAACTCATTAGTTGTAATGCTTGCAAGGCTTAAGTGATGTGTATTACCGAGAAGGCCTAGAGATACCTCTCCGACAATCGGAGTGACAAAACCTAATCTCGAAATACGCCAACCCAACAAGTACCTTTGGAGACACCTGTAGTACTCCTTTATAATCACCGATTACGTTGTGACGTTTGGTAGTACCCAAAGTGTTCCTCCGGTAAACGGGAGTTGTATAATCTCATAGTTATAGGAACATGTATGGGTCATGAAGAAAGCATTAACATACTTAAACGATCAAGTGTTAAGCTAACGGAATGGGTCATGTCAATCAGATCATTCAACTAATGATGTGACCTTGTTAATCAAATAACAACTCCTTGTTCATGGTTAGGAAACATAACCATCTTTGATTAACAAGCTAGTCAAGTAGAGGCATACTAGTGACATACTGCTTTGTCTATATATTCACACATGTATTATGTTTCCGGTTAATACAATTCTAGCATGAATAATAAACATTTATCATGATATAAGGAAATAAATAATAACTTTATTATTGCCTCTAGGGCATATTTCCTTCAGTCTCCCACTTGCACTAGAGTCAATAATCTAGTTCACATCATCATGTGATTCAACACTAATATTCACATCTGTATGTGATTAACACACATAGTTCACATCGTCATGTGACCAACACCCAAAGGGTTTACTAGAGTCAATAATCTAGTTCACATCGCTATGTGATTAACACCCAAAGAGTACTAAGGTATGATCATGTTTTGCTCGTGAGAGAAGCTTAGTCAACGGGTCTGTCACATTCAGAGCCGTATGTATTTTGCAAATACTCTATGTCTACAATGCTCTGCACGGAGCTACTCTAGCTAATTGCTCCCACTTTCAATATGTATCCAGATTGAGTCTTAGAGTCATCTGGATCTGTGTAAAAAGCTTGCATCGATGTAACTCTTTACGACGGGCTCTTTTATCACCTCCATAATCGAGAAATATTTCCTTAGTCCTCACTAAGGATGTTCTTGACCAATGTCCGTGATCTACTCCTAGATCACTATTGTACTCCTTGCCAAATTCAGAGCAAGGTATACAATAGGTCTGGTACATAGCATAGCATACTTCATAGAACCTATGACCGAGGCATAGGGAATGACTTTCATTCTCTTTTCTATTTTCTGCCGTGGTCGGGATTTGAGTCTTACTCAATTTCATACGTTTTGCAACACAGGCAAGAACTTTTCTTTGACTGTTCCATTTTGAACTACTTCAAAATCTTGACAAGGTATGTACTTATTGAAAAACTTATCAAGCGTCTTGATCTATCTCTATAGATCTTGATGCTCAATATGTAAGCAGCTTCACTGAGGTCCTTCTTTGAAAAACTCCTTTCAAATACTCCTTTATGCTTTGCAGAATAATTCTACATTATTTCCGATTAACAATATGTCATTCACATATTCTTATCAGAAATGTTGTAATGCTCCCACTCACTTTCTTGTAAATACAGGCTTCTCCAAAAGTCTGTATAAAACCATATGCTTTGATCACACTATCAAAGCGTTTATTCCAACTCCGAGATGCTTGCACCAGTCCATAGATGGATCGCTGGAGCTTGCATATTTTGTTAGCTCCTTTAGGATTGAAAAACCTTCTGGTTGCATCATATACAACTCTTCTTTAATAAAACCATTAAAGAATGTAGTTTTGACATCCATTTGCCAGATTTCATAAAATGTGGCAATTGCTAACATGATTCGGACAGACTTAAGAATCGCTACAGTTTGAGAAAATCTCATTGTAGTCAACACCTTGAACTTGTCGAAAACCTTTTTGTGACAAGTCGAGCTTTGTAGATAGTAACACTACTATCAATGTCCGTCTTCCTCTTGAAGATCCATTTATTTAACATGGCTTGCTGATCATCGAGCAAGTCAATCAAAGTCCATACTTTGTTCTCATACATGGATCCTATCTCAGATTTCATGGCCTCAAGCCATTTCGCGGAATCTGGGCTCATCATCGCTTCCTCTTAGTCCGTAGGTTCATCATGGTCTAGTAACATGACTTCCGAACACGATTACCATACCACTGCAGTGCGGATTTTGCTCTGGAAGACCTACGAGGTTTGGTAGCAACTTGATCTGAAGTTTCATGATCATCATCATTAACTTCCTCACTAATTGGTGTAGGAATCACTTTGGAACTGATTTCTGTGATGAACTACTTTCCAATAAGGGAGAAGGTACAATTACCTCATCAAGTTCTACTTTCCTCCCACTAACTTCTTTCGTGAGAAACTTTCTTCTCTATAAAGGATCCTTCTTAGCAACGAATAACTTGCCTTTGGATCTGTGATAGAAGGTGTACCCAATAGTTACCTTTGGGTATTCTATGAAGACGCACTTCTCCGATTTGGGTTCGAGCTTATCAGGTGAAAACTTTTTCACATAAGTATCAAAACTCCAAACTTTTAAGAAACGACAGCTTAGGTTTCCTGTTAAACCATAGTTCATATGGTGTCGTCTCAACGGATTTAGATGGTGCCCTATTAAGCGTGAATGCAGCTGTCTCTAATGCATAACCCCAAAGCGATATTGGTAAATCAGTAAGAGACATCATTGATCGCACCATATCAAAATAAAGTACGATTCTGACGTTCGGACACACCATAATGTTGTGGTGTTCCAGGTGGCGTGAGCTGTGAAACTATTCCACTTTGTTTTAATTGAAGACCAAATTCGTAACTCAAATATTCATCTCCACGATCAGATTGCAGAAACTTTATTTTCTTGTTACGATGATTTTCTACTTCACTCTGAAATTCTTTGAACTTTTCAACTATTTCAGACTTATGTTTCATCAAGAAGATATACGCATATCTGCTCAAATCATCTGTGAAGGTCAGAAAATAATGATACTTGCCACGAGCATCAACACTCATTGAATCGCATACATCGGTATGTATTATTTCCAATAAGTCAGTAGCTTGTTCCATTGTTCCGGAGAAGCGGAGTTTTAGTCATCTTGCCCAAAAGGCACGGTTCGCAAGCATCAAATGATTCATAATCAAGTGATTCCAAAAGTCCATCAGCATGGAGTTTTCTTCATGCGCTTTACACCAATATGACCTAAACGGCAGTGCTACACATAAGTTGCACTATCATTATTAACTTTGCATCTTTTGGTTTCAATATTATGAATATGTGTATCACTAAGATCGAGATCCAATGAACCATTTTCATTGGGTGTGTAACCATATAAGGTTTTATTCATGTAAACAGAACAATAATTTATTCTCTTACTTAAATGAATAACCGTATTGCAATAAACATGATCAAATCATATTTATGCTCAACACCAAATAACACTTATTTAGGTTCCACACTAATCCCGAAAGTATAGGAGTGTGCGATGATGATCATATCAATCTTGGAACTACTTCCAACACTCATCGTCACTTCCCCTTCAACTAGTTTTTATTCTGTAACTCCTGTTTTGAGTTACTAATCTTAGCAACCGAACAAGTATCAAATACTCAGGGGCTACTATAAACATTAGTAAAGCACACATCAATAACCTGTATATCAAATATACCCTTGTTCACTTTGCCATCCTTCTTATCCGCCAAATACTTGGGGTAGTTCCGCTTCTAGTGACCAGTTCTATTGCAGCAAAAGCACTTAGTCTCAGGCTTATGTCCAGACTTGGGCTTCTTCACTTGAGCAGCAACTTGCTTGCCGTTCTTCTTGAAGTTCCCCTTCTTCCCTTTGCCTTTTTCCTTGAGACTAGTGGTCTTGTCAATCATCAACACTTGATGCTCTTTCTTGATTTCTACCTTTGTCGATTTCAACATCATGAAGAGCTCGGGAATCGTTTTCGTCATCCCTTGCATACTATAGTTCATCACGAAGTTCTAGTAACTTAGTGATGGTGACTAGAGAATTCTGTCAATCGCTATCTAATCTGGAAGATTAACTCCCACTTGATTCAAGCGATTGAAGTACCTGACTATCTGAGCACTTGCTCACTAGTTGAGCGGTTCTCCTCCATCTTTTAGCCATAGAACTTGTTGGAGACTTCATATCTCTCAACTCGGGTATTTGTTTGAAATATTAACTTCAACTCCTGGAACATCTCATATGGTCCATGACGTTCAAAACGTCTTTGAAGTCCCGATTCTAAGCCGTTAAGCATGGTGCACTAAACTATCAAGTAGTCATCATATTGAGCTAGCCAAAGCGTTCATAACGTATGCATCTGCTCCTGCAATAGGTCTGTCACCTAGCGGTGCATTAAGGACATAATTCTTACGTGCAGCAATGAGGATAAACCTCAGATCACGGATCCAATCCGCATCATTGCTACTAACATTTTCAATACAATTTTCTCTAGGAACACATATAAAAACATAGGGAAGCAACAACGCGAGCTTATTGATCTACAACATAATTTGCAAGATACTACCAGGACTAAGTTCATGATAAATTAAAGTTCAATTAATCATATTACTAAACTCCCACTTAGACAGACATCTCTCTAGTTATCTAAGTGATCACGTGATCCAAATCAACTAAACCATGTCCGATCATCACGTGAGAAGGAGTAGTTTCAACGGTGAACATCACTATGTTGATCATATCTACTATATGATTCACGTTCGACCTTTCGGTCTCCGTGTTACGAGGCCATATCTGTTATATGCTAGGCTCGTCAAGTTTAACTTGAGTATTCGCGTGTGCAACTGTTTTGCACCCGTTGTAGATGGACGTAGAACTTATCACACCCGATCATCACGTGGTGTCCGGGTACTACGAACTTTGGCAACGGTGCATACTCAGGAGAACACTTCTTGATAATTTTAGTGAGAGATCATCTTATAATGCTACCGTCAATCAAAGCAAGATAAGATGCATAAAGGATAAACATCACATGCAATCAATATAAGTGATATGATATGGTCATCATCATCTTGTGCTTGTGATCTCCATCTCAAGCACCGTCATGATCACCATCGTCACCGCGCGACACCTTGATCTCCATCGTAGCATCTTTGTCGTCTCGCCAACTATTGCTTCCACGACTATCGCTACCGCTTAGTGATAAAGTAAAGCAATTACATGGCGCTTGCATTTCATACAATAAAGCGACAACCATATGGCTCCTGCCGATTGCCGATAACTTCGGTTACAAAACATGATCATCTCATACAATAAAATATAGCATCACGTCTTGACCATATCACGTCACAACATGCCCTGCAAAAACAAGTTAGGCGTCCTCTACTTTGTTGTTGCAAGTTTTACGTGGCTGCTACGGGCTGAGCAAGAACCGTTCTTACCTACGCATCAAAACCACAGCGATAGTTTGTCAAATAGACTCCGTTTTAACCTTCTCAAGGACCGGGCGTAGCCACACTCAGTTCAACTAAAATTGGAGAGACAGTCTTCCAGAAGCCATCTATGTGCAAAGCACGTCGAGGAACCGGTCTCGGCGTAAATGCAGCGTAATGTTGGTCTGGATCGTCTCGTCCAACAATACCGCTGAACCAAAGTATGACATGCTGGTAGGCAGTATGACTTGTATCGTCCACAACTCACTTGTGTTCTACTCGTGCAAATAACATCAAACCATAAAACCTAGGCTCGGATGCCACTGTTGGGAAACGTAGTAATTTCAAAAATTTTCCTACGATCACGCAAGACCATGGTGATGGCATAGCAACGAGAGGGAAGAGTGTCCGTCCACGTACCCTCGTAGACCGAAAGCGGAAGCGTTATAACAACGCGGTTGATGTGGTAAATGCGTCTTCACGATCCGACCGATCCAAGCACCGAACGTCACGGCACCTCCGAGTTACGCACACGTTCAGCTCGATGGCGATCCCGGACTCCGATCCAGCAAAGTGTCGGGATGAGTTCCGTCGACCTGACGGCGTGATGGCGATGTTGATGCTCCACCGACGCAGGGCTTCGCCTAAGCACTGCGACGATATGACTTCTCCGGCGCGAGGGCTTCGCCTAAGCTCTCTGACGATATATGACCGAACTGGAATATGGTGGAAGGGGCACCGCACGGATAAGGACAGATCCGTAGATCAACTTGTGTGTCTGGGGGGGCCCCCGGCCCCCGTATATAACGGCGCCACGGGGGTGGGGGCCGGCCCTCGCGGCGGCGCACCACGGAGGAGTCCTACTCCCACCGGGAGTAGGACTCCCCCCCCCTCTCCTAGTTGGACTAGGATTGGAGGAGGGGGAAGAGGGAAGGCGTCGCCCCTTCCTTGTCCTATTCGGACTAGAGGGGAGGGGGCGCGCAGCCCACCTTGGCCTGCCCTTCCTCTTCTCCCATGGCCCATTAAGGCCCATGGACCTCCCGGGGTTCCGGTAACCTCCGGTACTCCGTAAAATCCGATTTCACCCGGAACACTTCCGATGTCCAAATGTAGGCTTCCAATATATCAATCTTTATGTATCGACCATTTCGAGATTCCTCGTCATGTCCGTGATCACATCCGGGACTCCGAACAAACTTCGGTGCATCAATACTTATAAACTCATAATGAACTGTCGCCGAAGCGTTAAGCGTGCGGACCCTACGGGTTCGAGAACTATGTAGACATGACCTAGAACCATTCTCGGTCAATAACCAATAGCGGAACCTGGATGCCCATATTGGTTCCTACATATTCTACGAAGATCTTTATCGGTCAAACCGCATAACGACATCGTTGTTCCCTTTGTCATCGGTATGTTACTTACCCGAGATTCGATCGTCGGTATCCAATACCTAGTTCAATCTCGTTACCGGTAAGTCTCTTTACTCGTTCCGTAATACATCATCTCACAACTAACTCATTAGTTGTAATGCTTGCAAGGCTTAAGTGATGTGTATTACCGAGAAGGCCTAGAGATACCTCTCCGACAATCGGAGTGACAAAACCTAATCTCGAAATACGCCAACCCAACAAGTACCTTTGGAGACACCTGTAGTACTCCTTTATAATCACCCGATTCACGTTGTGACGTTTGGTAGTACCAAAGTGTTCCTCCGGTAAACGGGAGTTGTATAATCTCATAGTTATAGGAACATGTATGGGTCATGAAGAAAGCATTAACATACTTAAACGATCAAGTGTTAAGCTAACGGAATGGGTCATGTCAATCAGATCATTCAACTAATGATGTGACCTTGTTAATCAAATAACAACTCCTTGTTCATGGTTAGGAAACATAACCATCTTTGATTAACAAGCTAGTCAAGTAGAGGCATACTAGTGACATACTGTTTGTCTATATATTCACACATGTATTATGTTTCCGGTTAATACAATTCTAGCATGAATAATAAACATTTATCATGATATAAGGAAATAAATAATAACTTTATTATTGCCTCTAGGGCATATTTCCTTCAATCACGTAGATCAACTTGTGTGTCCATGGGGTGGGCTTCGCCTAAACTCCGCGACGATATGACCGAGGTGGAATATGGTGGAGGGGGGCACCGCACACGGCTAAGGAACGATCACGTAGATCAACTTGTGTGTCCATGGGGTGCCCCCTGCCCCCGTATATAAAGGAGTGGAGGAGGGGAGGGCCGGCCCTCTCTATGGCGCGCCCTAGGGGAGTCCTACTCCCACCGGGAGTAGGATTCCCCCTTTACTAGTCAAACAAGGAACCCATCCAAGTATTATGAGTAGGAGAGAAGGAAAGGGAAGAGAAGGAGAAGGAAGGAAGGGTGCGCCTTCCCTAGTCCAATTAGTAATAGTCTAAGTGGAGGTGTGCGGCCACTCTTTTGGCCCTTTCTCTCCTTTCCCGTATGGCCCAAAGAGGCCCAATACGAATTCCCGTAACTCTCCGGTACTCCCAAAAATACCCGAATCACTCGAAACCTTTCCGAACTCCGAATATAGTCGTCCAATATATCAATCTTTACGTCTCGACCATTTCGAGACTCCTCGTCATGTCCCCGATCTCATCCGGGACTCCGAACTCCTTCGGTACATCAAAACTCATAAACTCATAATAAAACTGTCATCGTAACGTTAAGCTTGCGGACCCTACGGGTTCGAGAACTATGTAGACATGACCTAGAACTATTCTCGGTCAATAACCAATAGCGGAACCTGGATGCCCATATTGGCTCCTACATATTCTACGAAGATCTTTATCGGTCAAACCGCATAACAACATACGTTGTTCCCTTTGTCATCGGTATGTTACTTGCCAGAGATTTGATCGTCGGTATCCAATACCTAGTTCAATCTCGTTACTGGCAAGTCTCTTTACTCGTTTACGTAATGCATCATTCCGTAACTAACTCATTAGCTACATTGTTTGCAAGGCTTATAGTGATGTGCATTACCGAGAGGGCCCAGAGATACCTCTCCGACAATCGGAGTGACAAAACCTAATCTCGAAATCGCCAACCCAACATGTACCTTTGGAGACACCTGTAGTACTCCTTTATAATCACCCGATTCGTTGTGACGTTTGGTAGCACCAAAGTGTTCCTCCGGTAAACGGGAGTTGCATAATCTCATAGTTATAGGAACATGTATAAGTCATGAAGAAAGCAATAGCAATATACTAAGCGATCAAGTGCTAGGCTAACGGAATGGGTCATGTCAATCACATTATTCTCCTAATGATGTGATCCCATTAATCAAATAACAACACATGTCTATGGTTAGGAAACATAACCATCTTTGATTAATGAGCTAGTCAAGTAGAGGCATACTAGTGACTATATGTTTGTCTATGTATTCACACATGTATCATGTTTCCGGTTAATACAATTCTAGCATGAATAATAAACATTTATCATGAAATAAGGAAATAAATAATAACTTTATTATTGCCTCTAGGGCATATTTCCTTCAGTCTCTCCTCCCTCCTCCACCCACCGGCGGCCCTCCTCCCTCCTCCCTCGTCCGACCGCCTTGCTCCCTGCTCCCTCCTCCCACTGCCCTCCTCTCTTCTCCCTCCCCCAGCCGCCCGAAGCCCTCACTCCTCCCTCCTCCTCCCTCCTCCTCCTCCTCCTCCTCCTCCTCCTCCCACCTCTCTTTGTATAAAAATTTAGGTATAGATTTTTTAGTGAAAGAATTTAGTAATACAAATTTTTAGGTACGGGAATGTATTATGCTTTATGAGATTTTTTTTAGTAAATGTATTATGCTATATGGGAATTTAGTAATAGTATTTTTTCTAAGTTATGTGAAATTTAGGGCATTTTTCTATGATTCAAGAAGTAGACAGTAGTTAAAAAATCAGGGCATTTTTCTAGGATTTATGAGGATATATAGGTAGATAGATGGACAATGGATAGATGTTAGGGCTAGAACTACGGTATTTTTAGTAAATGTATAGGTATTTAAATTTTTAGGGTTAGAACAAGTTAGTTTTAGTAAATGGTAGGGCTAGAAGTAGGATGTTTTAGACGGGTTTCACTAAGTCCTAAGATGAGGATAATAATGTTTTTGTTTATATTTTGTTTTTGCAGAAATCAAGGAGCCCCTGCATCATCCCTGCCGTCCTCCCCGTCATCGACCACCTCCGACCTCGAGGCAAGAGAGAGCGCTATCCCCATGTCAATGATGATGTAAATGTTTTGATAGTTGTAGTAGAGTAGTAGCTACATGAGTGGCCTATGTTTGCAGGGAACACCTGATCACAGTGGCCTATGTTTTGCCGGAGTGTTGATTAATTTCCATTCCGGCAAATTTCAGGCGCTCGATATATGTCCTTTTTAGCAAAGGTCATGCCGAATTTTTCCGTGAATTTTGGCATGACTTGTGCTAGATATATTAGTAGTACTAATCGATGTGCACCCCATGTTGCCTCCACTTGGATCTAATCCACGTTTATTTCATCCACAGTTATATATAATAACTAATCATGGTCATAAAATCATATGATGAAAGTATTGTATATAAAACCTATACAAATACAACGACAATAATTAAGCTACATTTTCAAAATAACAGGAAAATTTAGCAGTAGCGCTTTTAAAAAAAAACGCTACTGCTACTTACTATTATCAGTAGCACTTTTCCCTACCAAGCGCTACTGCTAACTAGATATAGCAGTAGCGCTGGAAAATCAGCGCTACTACTACCAGTTAGCTGTAGCGCCTTACTGGTAACGCTTGTACAAGCGCCACTGATAGCTATGAAACAAGCGCTACTACTAGGGTTATCCCTAGTAGTGTTGGGCTCTGCCCATTCATAAATATAAGGAAAAATATAAACAAAGGAAGACTTGAAAATTTTCAGGAAAAAATAAAAAATATTCTGAACTATAAAAAAGTTTGTACAAAATAGAAAAATGTTCACAAATTCAAAAGTGTTCATGGATTTTAAAAAACCATGAATTTGAAAAAGAATCGTGGATTTAATAAAACTCAAAAATTACAAAGAATATTTGTGAATTTTAAAAAATGTTTGTGAATTCAAAAACTTTTTAGAATTTGAATAACTATTAAGAATTAAAAAATATCGAAATTCCAAATAATATACGTGAGCAAATAGTCACGAATCCAAAAAAGTTACTATTTTAAAAAACTTTCATCAATGCAAAAAATGTTTGTGATATTTAAAAAAATCATGAATCTAGAAATGTTTGTGAATTAAAAAAATGTTCATGAATTTATAAATATTTGTGTAATTCAAAAATATACTAGAATTTGGAAAAAGTGTTCATGGATTCAAAAATGATAAAACTATAGTTCTCCCTCAAATCTCATTTGATGGATTCATATCCCTGAGAAGTACAAAACCATATAATTTACACCCCAAAACTGTCAAAACCTAGTAAATGTCACCCTAGGTGGTTTTGCTTAAGATCAAGAGTGGTGCTCAGTCAAATGCTCAATGAAGGGCAAGTGTTGATGATCGTCGACCTGGTCGCCTCCGAGCTTCAACGTTGGCGGCCACTCCTAGGTGTTAATCAGCACACAACTTTGACTAAGTATTTGAGTCAAAAACACTCTTGATCTGAACCGCTCAGGATGACATTTAGCCGATTTTGACCATCTTAGGGTGTAAATTATATGTTTTTAGACTATGTAGATCCATCAAATAAGTTTTGAGGATGAAAGCTATCTTCAAAAATTGCTCGTGAAAATTTTAAATTTTCTGGATCTAAAAAATAATTCATGGATTCAATTTATTTTGAGCTTTAAAAAACATGAATTTGAAAAATATTCGCAAATTAAAAAAATGTTCATGAAATTTTAAAGTGTCTTAATTTTCAAAAACAATACTCATGGATTCAAAAATATTTGAGAATATTTAAAAAGGGAACAAAATAGAAATAAAGGAAAAATAAAAATAAAAATGTGCAGGCTGGAGGACGTTGGGAAGCAGAGGCAGTAGGTAGGCGGCGTCGAGCACGAACGCCATATCTATGGTGCCCAGCACACCGATCTTGGCTGCTATCGTCAGTGCGATCTCTGCATGGAGGTCACATCCTCATAGCGTTGAGTATTATCCAGAGATAAGAATAGCAGCTCCTCTCCCGGCTCCTCAGCGATTTGGAATTCCTGGCCGTTGGATCTGGCTGCTTGATGGATCTTGGGCCGTCAGATCGACCCCTGAAACGACCACAGCCGTCGGATAAAAAAAAGTTACTGCTGGAATGAACAGTTTCACCTCGACCGTGCCACCGCGCGTAAATAGCCAGCCCCGTCGGGGGCATTTTCGTCATTCCACGCACTGGGTATAAAAGGTGGCCACGTTCCTGGTGAAACCCTAGCCGCCTCGCTCCCGCACTCGCGTGTCCTCCTCCCCACCAGCGCCTCCCTCTCCTCCTTCCCCGCCACCGCCCACCAGCCATCCTCCCCGCCCGCCGCCGCCGCTTCGCTCTCCTCCCTCCTTACCCCGCGCCGCCACTCTCCTCCCTCCTTCCCCTCGCGCCATGACCGCTCCATCTCCCTGACCTCCCCCTTCCCCACCCCATCACCTCTGCCTGTGGATCCCGACGAGGAGGAGCAGCCAAGTTCTGCCCTAGCCGACACAGCTTTCCTGCACGCGTGCACGATGCGTCTCGTCGCCGCCGCCGCCGTCCTCCGCCCCCGTGCTCTGCCTCCTCCCCTTCTGTCACCCACCCACCATGCCGCCTTCTCCTCCACCGTTCCTCTCCATTCGCCGAGCTCGTCTTCGCCGTGCTCGGGAGGAGAGCGACAGGCGGGCCTGGTGCATCCCCAACGACGGGAGAAAGCACAGGAATTGCTGCCTCTGGCGAGGCGCTCCTGCGCGACCAGGTCATCGACGCGAAGATTCCCAGCCTCTCTGCCCCCAGCGCCGCCGCGACTGGCGGCGGCGACCTCTTCTCGACCGGCACAGACCGCAGGGTCCTCTCCGGCCTCTTGCACACCGTCATTGACGCTGCAGGGCTCATCCTCAAGAAGCTCCTTTACCAGGTAACCCCTCTCCCTCTACCTCTACATATCTGTAAAAACAGGGTAAACTGACTGATTTGCTTCCTTCGGTTCAGACCAGTTTTGCCTAGGGTGGTGGAAGAGGATCCTCTAGCTGTTGTTTTCCTGGTGGAGGCGGGGGGTTCACTTAGAACGCTTGTGGGCAGCACGCCGCCGCCCAGTCTGTGGTTGGATTGGATGCCGTTGTAGGCGAGTTTGGGTTTGCGCCCAAGCAACCAACTGTGTGTATTTACATGACACCACCGGAAGGCGAAGGGGGCCAGCGCTTCCTACCTATAGCCTCGGTGCGTCCAGCCAGGTCTGGCTCTTCGAGGCGCTGAACAAGTTGTGCTGTAGGAACTGCCCGTCGTACTCATCTTCGAGAATAACCACTGTGAGTTGTCCTGAAGAGCTTCAGATTCGTCAATGTGTTCTTTGGTGCCATTTCCAGTTATTATTGGTGCCTATGATTTGTATTATTAATAATTCAATTTGTTCAGATGTGATGGGGCAGTGCCAACTTGGGCCTGCTGAAGGACGACAATGCTGCAGTAGGGGAGGGAGACGGGGAAGCCCCTGTGCTGGCTGGAGCAAAGGTTTCCCAACAAGCTGGTTGCTCATCACCATATGTACGTTACTCTGTGCTTCCTTTGATTAATTGCTTAATTTGTGGCCGATTGCTTGCTTCTTGCATTGAACATCGATAAATGGCACTATGGCAGCAAGGAGCAGCAGCAGTAGGTGGTCCCAATTCCAAATTTCTTTGTTGTTTTGTATTGTTTAGCCATGTATGAATATAGTGAATCGCCTAATCTATGCAATTTGCTACTTTAATATGATATGATGAAGCAAATATAATAGTTGAGGTTTCGACGGTGTTATGGATGCTGATAAAATTTAATAGAGGAAATACACGCCTAACTTTTTATGTCTACTTTAACTTTATTTGAACTCTTCTTTGTAAGAAAATATAGCAACGTGAGACTTATTTGGTGTGTTCATGCTTCCTATTATAAAAAAATATTTTTTTCAGAAATTCTCCACTTTTATATGCTGGCCGGTAACCTATTCTGCATGCACACTTCAATATCTATTTTCACTACTATGTGTACACATGCAAACGGAGATAACTGGGAGAAAGCTTGATTATTTCAGTTGAGTACTTGATCTAATCAGAGAGGCGATGGTGTGCACTGGAGGCAACTAAAGGTAAATCGGTATTTCCAACAACATTAATTTGTTGCTTTCACAAAATACTTTGCTGATTTCTATGAAGACATATTTATTTATATACCTTTTCGACGATTTCTCATTTCTCAAGCATCGTTTCTCATGAACAATTGATAGTATTTCAGGTTGAGTACTTTATCTAATCAGAGAGGCGATGGTGTGCACTGGAGGCAACTAAAGGTAAACGTATTTCCAGCTACATTAATTTGTTGCTTCCACAAAATACTTTGTTGATTTTTATGAAGGCATATTTATTGATATACCTTTTCGACGGTTTCTCATTTCTCATGAACAATTGATGGTTTCTTGCAGAAGCATATACGTCTGTCCATGACATTTATATGCCACAACTTCATATTTCAGATGATTTGCTGATAATGGTTTTAAAGTGTCAGACTCGCTAATATATGTTATTTCATAATATGCATAGGGTTTTTCCCTATCCACTTAGACGGATTATCACCCTTTTCATGGAATGATATATAAGTTTAGATCTGAATAGATTGAGGCATTCTCAGTATCTATCTGATGGTACAGATTCCAGTCATCATTATAAACAGCAAGGGTTATGCCTTTCCAAATTAATTATGTAAGTTATCTTTGAGGCTTCTCCTGTTCACAAAATTTAAATAGTCTTGCCTGTATGTAGGGTTTTAATATATGTTCATACTTTTTATTCATTTTTAGTGCATTAAGTTTGTGATCTCCTTTCTTATTATCATACTGTTTGCTTAAAACAAAGATTGACAAACCTGCTCCCATTGTATCCACTACCGTGTCGTTTATTCTTCATCGGAAATCTATGGGCAAGTCTAGAAAAAGGAGAATCTGGTTCTTAAACTGAAAATTGGATAAACATGGAAAGTGGAAGTTTTATTGTTATTTTTTCATATAGTTTCAGCCACGACAAACTGTGGGGGTCCTACCATTTTCCTTTCATTTAATTTGGCTTATAAAGATCTCCAATGGGCAATTATGATAGTTGTTTAATTTTACTGCTTGCGCTGGTTATGATTTCTGCATTGCATATGGTTGTTTTTGTAGTACTGTAATGATACCCGTGAGAAAGTTCATATGATGCTCCTTATGATCATTTTCAGAATTTGGAGATTTATTCAGTTACAAACAATCATGTCGTCTAATATTCACTGTTCTTGCAAGGCTGATTCAGTTCCCGGTCGAGCACTTCGTTGGACCAAGGGAAGGTTGTAGGCACGCGCGTGTCTGCCGCAAATGAAGAACAGTTAGTGAGCTTCTCATTATGGCCATTGTCGAGAAAGAGGTAGGCCGCTATTTACCATAAAGTTGAGCTATATATCGGTCCATGCTTGCTTGGTCGTCTTGGCTGCTGCTGAATAGATTTTTGTAAATTTTAACACTTTTTTCAGGGTCCTATGCTTCTTTTGCTGAAGTAAAGAGACACCAACTTATTTTAGTTCTTGAGATTTTTCATAGGACTGTGGATTAATAATCTGCAAGAATGCCCATGCTTCTCACATTTATTTGCAAGAGTGCTCATGTTTTTTGTGTCGATAAAGAAAGCATGACATCTGCGCCTTTTTGGATAATCGATGATGTAGTATGCATTCATTTTAAATGCTACACATTTTCTCAAACTGGATCATATATGTTTGATGAAGGCTATCTTAGTCCAAATGTTAACTCACGAATTGCCTATCAGGAATTCAAGCTATGCTGAATTCAAATGAAATTTCCAGTGTATGTTAAATGGAGAGCATGGCATTTTCTGTCCAGCATTTAATCTTTTCCCCAAGATGAAATGCTAATATTTGTGTGCTTGACAACATGAATAGAGGTCAGTCATACCAAGTGCTCCTCAGATCTATTTAATGAACAATCCGAGTTTGAGGAGGTGCAATCCATTGATGACCTAAACTTTGAACTCTCTATTTGAAACATTATTACTTACCTCTAGGCCACAACCCACGAGTATAGAATCTCGAGAGTGCCTAATGTTACATCAGCTTTTATTATGTTTCAGATACACTATTGTGCCTGCTTAATGATCAGTGTTAATGATGTATGGTTTCTTGTGTTTTTTCTTGCATGTACTCAGGGGAAGACTGTCGAAGTTGGTAGAGCCCACCTTGCGACTGAAAATACAAGATTCACTATCTTGGATGCACCGGTTCTTTTCTTTCACATTTTACGTCGATGCTCCTATGTCTTGGTTTCTTATTCTTGCATGGCACTGTTATGCTTCTCTGGATTATCTATGATTTTGTGACCACACCAGCATTCTGAGGGTCAGCCTATAGTTTGAACTATACAAGATTGTAGTCTTTTTTTCTTGCCAAATCTATTCTGGCAATGACCAACGAATCTAGCTGGTCAATCTATATTATTCAACCATACATCATACGAGGGTTCAAATATATAGATTTTTGTTGTTACGTTATATTTTTATCAGAATAAGGATGCACCTTGAATTATGTACATTCCATGCCAATGTTTTTGATCTTTACGCAGTTTGTTGTGTAATTCTAATGGGCACCTATGTAAATTTTTGTATCCTGATCATAGGAACATTTGCTTTGTATTATTATGGGCTGTGTTATCTCTTATCTCAATGGCCACTCTCTTATTTGATGTGCCTACATGCTTTTTTGATGGATGCAACCTGTTATGCGGAGTGGACTTAGGAAGTGTGCGGCAAGCTGCACTACTTACCTGTTAATGTACTTCTTAACATTAGGGCATCATATGTTGAAAAGGGAAAATGCCAGTGCTCTTAAAATACGCCTATGCTAATATGGACATACGAGTCACATGTGCACCTGCTCAATGAAGCCTTTAAAAGCCTTATCATTTTTTCTTTATGTAGATAACCTGAAGGCATGTGTTATGTCGGATGGCAGCTGTTTCTATGCCGAAATTATTTTCTCTTCCCTTTCTTCCATTATTTTCATGTGTGTCAATCAGAAGAATTATATTTTATTGTTGTAGGAGTTAGCATTAATAGTTTATGAGTAATGCTTATAGTTTACTGTCAACTACTTTTTACTCATGGCTTATATTATTTATATATATAGATTGTGACCATAATTGTGGGCCTTTTGGGAGGCAACTCACTGGATAAATATAATGGACTCTGGGTGGTGAATTTGGTAGCTTTCGAAATGGGCCTTACTCTCTGGTTTTTCCTTCCACGACAACATGGTGTAGGAGTCGGCACGACGCTGTGTAAGGTACTGATGATCTCTGACGTGAGATACTTATGTGATTCTAACATCGATGTCTCCCTTCGCAAGCATAACAATGTGCGTTGATCGACTGGAAGTCAAGGTTCTGGTTGATTGATTTATGTCTCGAATTTCCTTATATTTTCCTTTGTGCTCATCTATCCCGTGAGTTATTGTACATGCACCCCCATGCTTATGATGAAGAAAAAAAAATATGTGAATGGTTTTGTAGGAGTTCGGAGTACTATGGGATTTTCTAAAGACTCACACCACATCGACTTCTGGAGCAGGCATTCACCTCAATGCAGGGGACGTATGGTCGGTAACAATCTTCTCCTATTTAATTAGCCTTTGCCCATTTTAAATCTCGTCCTACATGAAAGTGTTTTGTTCCTTTCTTCCTGCTGAGTACTTCATGGCCTGGTTGTTATTGACCCCTTCTTCTTGTTGAGTACTTCATGGCCTGGTTTTTATTGACCCCTTCTTCTTGCTGAGTGCTTCATGGCCTGGTTGTTATTGACCCCTTTTTCTTGGTGAGTACTTTATGGCCTGGTTGTGTTTGACCCCTTTGTGGTGCTGACTGGTGTGCCGTCCCGGTCAGAGCCAACATGAAGAGGGAGGTGGGGAGGACTTGTGTAGATGATTAGGGGTCATGAATTTGTGTAGCTAGCTACCATGGCTAATCTTGTGTCTGCTGCACATATTTATTTTTATGGTTTGCTTCCTGGTGTTCTAATTTGAGATTTCCTGCCCTACTTTTGGCAGTACCTCCATCAAAACTAGGAAGACATTTTTTTTAGTAATGTTGTGCTTCTTGTGCCATGCTTGTGGATATACTTTTTTGGGTTGCAAAATTTTATGTGTTTCCATTCTAGGTTCACTCATCTCTTTAGAATTCTATCAACAAATCTTTCAGACAACACCTCGACGAGCAAGATCTTCAGAAGGAGCTATCCAATACACTACTTTCACCATATGACATAGAAGAACTATATATATCCATTCTCTTAGGCTATTGTTAGGACTTGCTTTTGGTATATCATGTGACATTTTCTATGACATCCTCAAAGTGATGTAATTAACCAAACTATTACTATTATTAGTGCTTAGTTCATCCTATATCTTTCTTTGAGAAATTCAAACGATGGAATCAGTGGTCTATATTTCCTTCAATCTGTGGAATATATATTGTATAACCAGTAGTGGACTAGGTGGGTGCTGCGATCGTGCTTTGCTATTTGTGTAACAGCCTGAATCGAATATGAATCGTATTCTAACAAGTTGGATATAACTCTCAATGCATTGTAAACAAGTTATTGTGTGCTGCTATTCTTCTTTGCTTTTGGTATAATGTTTTAAACGTGCACACTTTTCCCTTTCATCATGTCAATCTATTGAACTTGAAGCGTGACCTACTGTCAGGTTGTATGTGACCGCACCCGGTAGGGGTGCGGGGTGCGGCAAGCCGCACTGCCCTGTTGCAGCTGGAGGATCGGGCGGAGCACGGTGGCGGCGGCGCGAGGGAGTACCACAGGCTCCGCGCGCGCGACCCGCCCCCATCCTCTGAAGGAAATATGCCCAAGAGGCAATAATAAAGTTATTATTTATTTCCTTACATCATGATAAATGTTTATTATTCATGCTAGAATTGTATTAACCGGAAACATAATACATGTGTGAATATATAGACAAACAGAGTGTCACTAGTATGCCTCTACTTGACTAGCTCGTTAATCGAAGATGGTTATGTTTCCTAACCATAGACATGAGTTGTCATTTGATTAACGGGATCACATCATTAGGAGAATGATCTGATTGACATGACCCATTCCGTTAGCCTAGCACTTGATCGTTTAGTATGTTGCTATTGCTTTCTTCATGACTTATACATGTTCACTGTAACTATGAGATTATGCAACTCCCGTTTACGGAGGAACACTTTGGTGCTACCAAGCGTCACAACGTAACTGGGTGATTATAAAGGAGTACTACAGGTGTTTCCAAAGGTACATGTTGGGTTGGCGTATTTTGAGATTAGGTTTTGTCACTCCGATTGCTCGGAGAGGTATCTCTGAGCCCTCTCGGTAATGCACATCATTATAAGCCTTGCAAGCAATGTGACCAATGAGTTGGTTACGGGATGATGCATTACAGAACGAGTAAAGAAACTTGCCGGTGACGAGATTGAACTAGGTCTTGGCTACCGACGCTCGCATCTCGGGCAAGTAACATACCGATGACAAAGGGAACAACGTATGTTGTTATGCGGTTTGACCGATAAAGATCTTCGTAGAATATGTATGAGCCAATATGGGCATCCAGGTCCCGCTATTGGTTATTGACCGAGAATAGTTCTAGGTCATGTCTACATAGTTCTCGAACCCGTAGGGTCCGCACGCAAGGTTTCGATAGCGGTTATATTATGAGTTTATGAGTTTTGATGTACCAAAGGAGTTCGGAGTCCTGGATGAGATCGGGGACATGACGAGGAGTCTCGAAATGGTCGAGACGTAAAGATCGATATATTGACGACTATATTCGGAGTTTGGAAAGGTTCGAATGATTCAGGTATTTTTCGGAGTACCGGAGAGTTACGGGAATTCGCCGGGGAGAAGTATTGGGCCTTATTGGGCCCTGCGGGAAAGAGAGAGGGGCTGCCTAGGGCAGGCCGCGCGCCCCCACATGGCCTAGTCCGAATTGGACTAGGGGGAGGGGCCGCACCCCCTCCTTCCTTCCCTTCTCTCTTCCCCTTCCTTGTCTTCTACTCCTAATATATGGAAGGACTCCTAGTTGGACTAGGAAAGGGGGAATCCTACTCCATGGCGCACCCCTCCTAGGGCCGGCCTCCTCCTCCCTCCCTCCTTTATATACGGGGGCAGGGGGCACCCCATGAACACACAAGTTGATCTACGGATCGTTCCTTAGCCGTGTGCGGTGCCCCCCTCCACCATATTCCACTTGGTCATATCGTCATGGAGCTTAAGCGAAGCCCTGCGCGGAGAAGTCATATCGTCGCGGAGCTTAGGCGAAGCCCTGCGTCGGTGGAGCATCATCATTGTCACCACGCCGTCGTCTTGTGGAACTCATCCCGACACTTTGCTGGATCGGAGTCCGGGATCGTCATCGAGCTGAGCGTGTGCAGAACTTCGGAGGTGCCGTCGTTCGGTACTTGGATCGGTCGGATCGTGAAGACGTCGACTACATCAACAGCGTTGTTATAACGCTTCGCTTACGGGTCTCACGAGTGCGTGGACATACACTCTCCCCTCTCGTTGCTATGCATCACCATGATCTTGCGTGTGCGTAGGAATTTTTTTGAAATTACTACGTTCCTCAACAGTGGCATCCGAGCTAGGTTTTTTTGGTTTGATGTTTTGCACGAGTAGAACACAAGTGAGTTGTGGGCGATACAAGTCATACTGCCTACCAGCATGTCATACTTTGGTTCAGAGGTATTGTGAGATGAAGCGGCCCGGACCGACATTACGCGTACGCTTACGCGAGACTGGTTTCACCGTTACGAGCACTCGTGCTTAAAGGTGGCTGGCGGGTGTCTGTCTCTCTCACTTTAGTTGAACCGAGTGTGACTACGACCGGTCCTTGCGAAGGTTAAAACGGAGTCTATTTGACAAACTATCGTTGTGGTTTTGATGCGTAGGTGAGAACGGTTCTTGCTAAGCCCGTAGCAGCCACGTAAAATTTGCAACAACAAAGTAGAGGGCGTCTAACTTGTTTTTGCAGGACATGTTGTGATGTGATATGGTCAAGACGTGATGAGATATAAGTTGTTGTATAAGATGATCATGTTTTGTTGAAGTTATCGGCAATGGCAGAAGCCCTATGGTTGTCTCTTTGTTGCATAAGATGCAAGTGCCAAATAATTGCTTTACTTTATCGCTGTCACGATAGCAATAGTTGCAAGAGCAATAGTTGGCGAGACAACCATGTGATGACACATTGATATAGATCAAGATGATGAAGATCATGGTGTCGTGCGGTGACGATAGAGATCATGACGATTTTGGAGATGGAGATCAAAGGCGCAAGATGATCATGGCCATATCATGTCACATATTTTGATTGCATGTGATGTTTATCTATTATACATCTTATTCTTGCTTTGATTGGCGGTAGCATTTTAAGATGATCTCTCACTAATTATCAAGAAGTGTTCTCCCTGAGTATGCACCGTTGCCAAAGTTCGTCGTGCCCAGACACCACGTGATGATCGGGTGTGATAAGCTCTCGTCCATCTACAACGGGTGCAAGCCAGTTTTGCACACGCGAATACTCAGGTTAAACTTGACGAGCCTAGCATATGCAGATATGGCCTCGGAGCACGGAGACCGAAAGGTCGGCGTGAATCATATAGTAGATATGATCAACATAGTGATGTTCACCATTGAAAACTACTCCATCTCACGTGATGATCGGTTATGGTTTAGTTGATTTGGATCACGTGATCACTTAGATGACTAGAGAGATGTCTGTCTAAGTGGGAGTTCTTAAGTAATATGATTAATTGAACTTAAATTTATCATGAACTTAGTCCTGGTAGTATTTTGCAAATTATGTTGTAGATCAATAGCTCGCGTTGTTGCTTTCATATGTTTCTTTTCATATGTTCCTAGAAAATTGTGTTGAAAAATGTTAGTAGCAATGATGCGGATTGGATCCGCGATCCGAGGTTTATCCTCAATGCTGCCTGAAGAATTATGTCCTTAATGCACCGCTAGGTGACGGACCTATTGCAGGGAAGCGGATGGGGCGTTATGAGCGTTTGGCTAGCTCAATATGATGACTACTTGATAGTTTAGTGCACCATACTTAACGGCTTAGAATCGGGACTTCAAAGGCGTTTTGAGCGTCATGGACCATATGAGATGTTCCAGGAATTGAAGTTAATATTTCAAGCAAATACCCGAGTTGAGAGATATGAAGTCTCCAACAAGTTCTATAGCTAAAAGATGGAGGAGAATCGCTCAACTAGTGAGCATGTGCTCAGATTGTGCGAATACTACAATCGCTTGAATCAAGTGGGAGTTAATCTTCCGGATAAGATAGTGATTGACAGAATCCTCTAGTCACCATCACTAAGTTACTAGAACTTCGTGATGAACTATAGTATGCGGGGATGACGAAACCGTTTCCCGAGCTCTTCGTGATGTTGAAATCAACGAAGGTAGATCTCAAGAAAGAGCATCAAGTGTTGATGATTGACAAGACCACTAGTCTCAAGGAAAAGGGCAACGGGAAGAAGGGGAACTTCACAAGGAGCGGCAAGCAAGTTGCTGCTCGAGTGAAGAAGCCCAAGTCTGGACCTAAGCACGAGACTAAGTACTTTTGCTGCAATGGAACTGGTCCTTTGGAAGCGGAACTACCCTGAATATTTGGTGGATAAGAAGGATGGCAAAGTGAACAAAGGTATATTTGATATACAGATTATTGATGTGTATTTTACTAGTGTTCATAGCAACCCCTCGGTATTTGATCTGGTATAGTTGCTAAGAGTAGTAACTTGAAACGGGAGTTCTGAGAATGAACAGAAACTAGTTGAAGGGGAAGTAACGATGAGTGTTGGAAGTAGTTCCAAGATTGATATGATCATCATCGCACACTCCCTATACTTTCGGGATTAGTGTGGAACCTAAATAAGTGTTATTTGGTGTTGAGCATAAATATGATTTGATCATGTTTATTGCAATACTGTCTGATTATTCATTTAAGTAAGAGAATAAATTGTTGTTCTGTTTACATGAATAAAACCTTATATGGTTACACACCCAATGAAAATGGTTCATTGGATCTCGATCATAGTGATACACATATTCATAATATTGAAACCAAAAGATGCAAAGTTAATAATGATAGTGCAACTTATTTGTGGCACTGCCGTTTAGGTCATATTGGTGTAAAGCGCTTGAAGAAAACTCCATCTTGATGGACTTTTGGAATCACTTGACTATGAATCATTTGATGCTGCGAACCGTGCCTTTTGGGCAAGATGACTAAAACTCCGTTCTCGGAACAATGGAACAAGCTCTTGACTTATTGGAAATAATACATACCGATGTATGCGATTCAATGAGTGTTGATGCTAAATGGCAAGTATCGTTATTTTCTGACCTTCACAAAATGATTTGAGCAGATATGGGTATATCTACTTGATGAAACATAAGTCTGAAATAATTGAAAAGTTCAAAGAATTTCAGAGTGAAGTGGAAAATCATCGTAACAAGAAAATAAAGTTTCTGCGATCTGATCGTGGAGATAAATATTTGAGTTACTAGTTTGGTCTTCATTTGAAACAATGTGAAATAGTTTCGCAA
Organism: Aegilops bicornis; assembly: GCA_021605145.1. Lineage (NCBI taxonomy): Eukaryota > Viridiplantae > Streptophyta > Magnoliopsida > Poales > Poaceae > Aegilops > Aegilops bicornis. The sequence goes on along the minus strand of CM038675.1, from coordinate 47,228,039 downwards.
CTCACGCCATATGGAACACCACAACATAATGGTGTGTCCGAAAGTCGTAACCGCACTTTATTGGATATGGTGCGATCTATGATGTCTCTTATCAATTTACCACTATCGTTTTGGGGTTATGCATTAGAGACAGCTGCATTCACGTTTAATAGGGCACCGTCTAAATCCGTTGAGGCGACACCGTATGAACTATGGTTTAACTGTAAACCTAAGCTGTCGTTTCTTAAAGTTTGGAAGTTGTGATGCTTATGTGAAAAAGTTTCATCCTGATAAGCTCAAACCCAAATCGGAGAAGTGCGTCTTCATAGAATACCCAAAGGAAATTGTTGGGTATACCTTCTATCACAGATCCGAAGGCAAAAACATTCGTTGCTTATAAATGGATCCTTTCTAGAGAAGGAGTTTCTCTCGAAAGAAGTGAGTGGGAGGAAAGTGGAGCTTGATAAGGTAATTTGTACCTTCTCCCGAATTGGAAAGTATTTCATCACGGAAATCAGTTCGATGATTCCTACACCAATTAGTGAGGAAGCTAATGATGATGATCATGTAACTTCAGATCAAGTCACTACCGAATCCCGTAGGTAAACCAGAGTGAGATCCGCATCAAAGTGGTACGGCAATCCTGTTACGGAAGTCATGCTACTAGATCATGACGAACCTACAAACTATGAAGAAGCGATGGTGAGCCCAGATTCCGCTAAATGGCTAGAAGCCATGAAATCTGAGATGGGATCCATGTATGAAAACAAAGTGTGGACTTTGGTTGACTTGCCCGAGGGTCGGCAAGCAATAGAAAATAAATGGATCTTCAAGAGGAAGACGGACGTTGATAGTAGTGTTACTATCTACAAAGCTCGACTTGTCGCAAAAAAGGTTTTGACAAGTTCAAGGTGTTAACTACAATGAGATTTTCTCAACTGTAGCGATGCTTAAGTCTGTCCAAATCATGTTAGCAATTGCCACAATTTATGAAATTTGGCAAATGGATGTAAAAACTGCATTCCTGAATGGGTTTACGGAGGAAGAGTTGTATATGATGCAACGGAAGGTTTTATCGATCCAAAGGGAGCTAACAAAGTGTGCAAGCTCCAGTGATCCATCTATGGACTGGTGCAAGCATCTCGGAGTTGGAATATACGCTTTGATAAGTTGATCAAAGCATATAGTTTATACAGACTTACGATTGAAGCTGTATTTACTAGAAAGTGAGTGGGAGCACTACTGAGCATTTACGATAAGTATATGTGAATGACATATTGTAGATCGGAAATAATGTAGAATTATTCTGCAAAGCATAAAGGAGTGTTTGAAAGGAGTTTTTCAAACAAAGACCTCGGTGAAGCTGCTTACATATTGAGCATCAAGATCTATAGAGATAGATCAAGGCGCTTGATAAGTTTTTTCAATGAGTACATACCTTGACAAGATTTTGAAGTAGTTCAAAATGGAACAGTCAAAGAAAGAGTTCTTGCCTGTGTTACAAGGTGTCAAATTGAGTAAGACTCAAAAACCCGACCACGGCAGAAGATAGAAAGAGAATGAAAGTCATTCCCTATGCCTTGGCCATAGGTTCTATAAAGTATGCCATGCTGTGTACCAGATCTATTGTATACCCTACACTGAGTTTGGCAAGGAAGTACAATAGTGATCTAGGAGTAGATCCTTTGGACAATGATCAAAATTATCCTTAATGGAATAAGGATATGTTTCTCGATTATGGAAGTGACAAAAGGTTCGTCGTAAAGGGTTACGTCGATGCAAGTTTTGACACCGATCTGGATGACTCTAAGTCTCGATCTAGATACATATTGAAAGTGGGAGCAATTAGCTAGAATAGCTCCTTGCGAACATTGTTGACATAGAAATTCGTAAAATACTTACGGATCTGAATGTGACAGACCCGTTGACTAAAAATATCTCACAAGCAAAACATGATCACACCTTAGTACTCTTTGGGTGTTAATCACATAGCGATGTGAACTAGATTACTGACTCTAGTAAACCCTTTGGGTGTTGATCACATATCGATGTGAACTATGGGTGTTAATCACATGGTGATGTGAACTATTGCTGTTAAATCACATGGCGATGTGAACTAGATTATTGACTCTAGTGCAAGTGGGAGACTGAAGGAAATATGCCCTAGAGGCAATAATAAAGTTATTATTTATTTCCTTACATCATGATAAATGTTTATTATTCATGCTAGAATTGTATTAACCGGAAACATAATACATGTGTGAATATATAGACAAACAGAGTGTCACTAGTATGCCTCTACTTGACTAGCTCGTTAATCGAAGATAGTTATGTTTCCTAACCATAGGCATGAGTTGTCATTTGATTAACGGGATCACATCATTAGGAGAATGATCTAATTGACATGACCCATTCCGTTAGCCTAGCACTTGATCGTTTAGTATGTTGCTATTGCTTTCTTCATGACTTATACATGTTCCTGTCACTATGAGATTATGCAACTCCGTTTACGGAGGAACACTTTGGTGCTACCAAGCGTCACAACGTGAATCGGGTGATTATAAAGGAGTACTACAGGTGTTTCCAAAGGTACATGTTGGGTTGGCGTATTTGAGATTAGGTTTTGTCACTCCGATTGTCGGAGAGGTATCTCTGAGCCCTCTCGGTAATGCACATCATTATAAGCCTTGCAAGCAATGTGACCAATGAGTTGGTTACGGGATGATGCATTACAGAGCGAGTAAAGAGACTTGCGGTGGCGAGATTGAACTAGGTATTGGATACCGACGATCGAATCTCGGGCAAGTAACATACCGATGACAAAAGGAACAACGATGTTGTTATGCGGTTTGACCGATAAAGATCTTCGTAGAATATGTAGGAGCCAATATGGGCATCCAGGTCCCGCTATTGGTTATTGACCGAGAATAGTTCTAGGTCATGTCTACATAGTTCTCGAACCCGTAGGGTCCGCGCAACAAGGTTTCGATGGCGGTTATATTATGAGTTTATGAGTTTTGATGTACCGAAGGAGTTCGGAGTCCCGGATGAGATCGGGGACATGACGAGGAGTCTCGAAATGGTCGAGACGTAAAGATCGATATATTGGACGACTATATTCGGAGTTTGGAAAGGTTCGAATGATTCGGGTATTTTGAGTACCGGAGAGTTACGGGAATTCGCCGGGAGAAGTATTGGGCCTTATTGGGCCCTGCGGGGAAAGAGAGGGCTGCCTAGGGCAGGCCGCGCTTCCCATGGCCTAGTCCGGGTGGACTAGGGGAGGCCGCACCCCTCCTTCCTTCCTTCTCTCTTCCCCTTCCTTGTCTCCTACTCCTAATATATGGAAGGACTCCTAGTTGGACTAGGAAAGGGGGAATCCTACTCCCGGTGGGAGTAGGACTCCCCATGGCGCGCCCCTCCTAGGGCCGGCCTCCTCCTCCCTCCCTCCTTTATGGGGGCAGGGGGCACCCCATGAACACACAAGTTGATCTACGGATCGTTCCTTAGCCGTGTGCGGTGCCCCCTCCACCATATTCCACTTCGGTCATATCGTCGCGGAGCTTAGGCGAAGCCCTGCGCCGGTAGAGTCATATCGTCACGGAGCTTAGGCGAAGCCCTGTGCCGGTGGAGCATCATCATCGTCACCACGCCGTCGTCTTGTGGAACTCATCCCGACACTTTCTTTGGATCGGAGTCCGGGGATGCGTCATCGAGCTGAGCGTGTGCAGAACTCGGAGGTGCCGTCGTTCGGTACTTGGATCGGTCGGATCGTGAAGGCGATGCGACTACATCAACAGCGTTGTTATAACGCTTCCGCTTACGGTCTCACGAGTGCGTGGACATACACTCTCCCCTCTCGTTGCTATGCATCACCATGATCTTGCGTGTGCGTAGGAAATTTTTTTGAAATTACTACGTTCCCCAACATCCTCTGCCTTGGCCTTTCCCTCAATGACACTCGTGGTGGTCAGGTTCCGGCGGCTCCATGAGCGTCGGCCCCGGCGGTTCCTAAGCGGATGGGTCCGCCGCATCCGTACCTGCCCGAAGTCCGTCCAACCTCTCTACCCATCCCCAACCTCCGGCCACTGCCAAGCGAATGGATCTGAGCGCCTCTGCTCCTCCCTGACCTCCGGCCACGCCCAAGCTAATGGCAAGCTCCGTCGGCTGCGTCCGCTCTTCGAGTCACTATCCTCTGTTTGCGCCATCCCCAGCTCCGTCCGCTCTCCCCCAAGGACCAGTTGTGCCATGCCTGACCTGCATCGCACCATGCCCCAAGCTCGGGCGGCGATACCCACAAGGTCAGTGTATTCGGGGGTGTTGCAGACATTTCACAACACTTATGATTTTCCTAAAGCAGGGCAAACAAACATGCTGCTTCAGATTTTCAGAATCTGCATTGCGGTGATTCTCGAGAATCCAAGCGAAGCTGGTTTTCAAGAATCCGTAACCCAAACAGTGGCATTATTCTTTTTGAGTTATATGTATGGAATCAGTGACGGCCAAAGCACGCAAATTTACTGTCCTAATTATAAGTAATGTGTCTGTTTGGGTTGTTTGCCTCTTTAGTCTCCAAATTGTATGCAAGGCAGACATGTTCCATTCACATGGTATTCAATAGAAAACCTTTTGCACATTTACTAATATGACACTTCACCTGACTGCTTGCCACTAAAGCTTAAAATTCTCTCTTACATAAAGTAGTTCAGCATGAAGCAACAAATGTGTTGTTTGCCCATGGAGCCCCATATATTTGGATTCATTTCATGGCGAGTTTACATTGATCTTTTTCATTCAATATAGATAACAAACTTTGTTCCTTATATCTATTGAGACATGCCTTCATTTCCCTTTATAGGTATTAGTTTCCTGATTGAGTTGGTCGCAGCTGTCGTCATGTTTTTAACCCTCACTGGTGGAAAAAAGGCCTTTGGTCGCGGTTCGCAACTGCCATTAGTCGCGGTTGGGCAACCGCGACCAAATAAGCGCGACTAATGCCCCCCACCTTTAGTCGCGGCTGCTTAAGAACCGCGACTAACGGCCCGATCACGTGGGCGCCAGGCGGCCGTCGGGCGGAGGACCTTTAGTCGCGGTTCTTCGCCAACCGCGACTAAAGGCCGCTCCTGAGTTTAGGGTTTTAGCCCCCTAAACCTGTTTTCTGTTTAATTTGTATTGTTTTATTTCTTTTAATAAGCGAGCGGACAGGCTAACACATCTTTCCCTAATCCCTAATCCCTAATTCCCTAATGCCTCCACCGGGCCGGGCACGCCGCTTGTCAGCCGCGGCACTGGAGAAGCCAAGGAAGGTGATGCGTCACAAGGGCGTCCCACCTGCAGTGAGCCCAAGAATGGGTCGAGGCGTTGGAGAGCGCAGACATGTGAAGTAGCCGGAGGTGGCCTTGGCCGGATGCACTACTGTGTTAAGGCCGAGGGCGGGCGAGCGAGGCGCTGCTGGCGGGTGGGCGAGGGAGGCCGGTCGGCGGGCGTTGAGGGCGGGCGAGCGAGGCGGCAGTGGCCGGGCGGCGCGGCTGGCTGTAGGCGAGGGCGACGGGCGGCGCGCCGAGGGCGAGGGCGACGCGGGCGTGTCGAGGCGAGGGCGACGCGGCGGCGCGAGGGCGCGACAGAGACTAACAAAGCGAGAATCGAATCGGAGAAGACGAGAATCGAGCCTTGTATTTATAGCCTCTTTAGTCGCGGGGTTATGACGATTTAGACCATGACTAAAGGTACCCTTTAGTCATGGGTCGCCTGCCCAACCGCGACTAAAGGGTTTTTAGCGAGTTTTATGCGTTCAGCGCCCCACCTTTAATCGCGGTTGGTGCAGCCAACCGCGACTAAAGGCCGCCGCAGTTTAGGGTTTTAGCCCCCCAAACCTGTTTTCTGTTTAATTTGTATTGTTTTCTTTTTAATTTGTATTGTTTTCTGTTTAATTTGTATTGTTTTATTTCTTTTGTGCTTTATTTTAATTTTGAAGGAGTTTCACATATTCTACGGTACTACATACATGCATATGAATGTACAATTTCAAACAAATTTCCGCCACTTCCTTTAGTCGCAGTTGCGGTTGGCACTGCAAACCGTGACTAAAAGTGCCGAAGGCCTTTAGTCGCGGTTGTCTGGCAAACCGCGACTAAAGACCCTCACGGCGCTACTTGGCCACCGAGCGCCCTGAGCCCAGGCCTTTGGTCGCGGTTCACCTCCAGAACCGCGACTAAAGGTCCCATTAGTCGCGGTTCCTACAGCTTCGCGACTTATGGGGCTGGACGGAAGCCTGTTTTTCCACCAGTGCCTGCTGCCCCAGTTATACTTCAACATGTAGAGTCGTTTGTTCTTATATCTGTTTGACACATTTTACATGCACCTAATATCGACCCGTTTTCTTCATGATGTACGTCTTTAGGTGCATATTTGCTGACTAACCTCTTACTGATAAATGACAATGCCTTCTTCATGCATGACTCTACATGGTCGACTGACGTCGAGAATCATTTGCTTCAGCCCTGATGACCAGTTATCTAGATGGCAAGATGTTTCGATGAAGTTTATATTGCTATGCCATATTAAAATAGTGCTCTTAGATTGGCTCAAACTACTACTATGTCCTGCTTGTGTTATGTCGTACTAAACCATCTAGATTCTCTTGGTAGTTTCGGCTGCATTTTCTACCACTCGCCAAACTAATTTAAAGGAAACATACATGAGTTGCTTGATGACAGTTTACTAATCTTGCCTTCTTGATAGTTCCTTTTTGTCACTGTAGATATCTATTGTTGTAAAAATGTTGAGATATCTTCTCCAGGAATATGGTTTTTTCTTCACTTTCAGGCCAATGCTACTCAACTTTTCTTTGAACGACCTTTTCTTTGAGCGACGAGGAACTTCAACCGTCCTTGGCGAAGGACTGCTATCTGATTGTCAATAGCCTCCTGTGTAAACGCTTCGCTTTCAATATTTTGTACTGTCTTGCTATCCTATGTGCTACTCAAGTCTGATCTATTAAACATTACTTGGCCTATTCCTTTGTGCCAAGCTTGATGTGCCTAAATTGTAATCTGTGATATATACTTGATTGGAAAATTCACGAGGTTAAAGATTTGCGTTGCTTTTGGTGTTGAACCATGCATTGATTACATACTTCAGGGCGTGCTTCTTACCGATTTAGCATTACCTGCTTGACAAAAGGTTAGGACCGGCACCCTCGCGCCAAGGCGCGTTGCCGATCTAGTATTTTATTCACGGCGGAAGCCATAAGGACCTTCAGCATGAACACACTCGACGCAGTTGTGTTAGATAGGTGAAAATGGGCTCCTCCAAAACAAATATTATTTGCAATCATCGATATTTTGGTCATTGACTCTTCCTGATGGCATCCTGAAAATATATCACGCACTCTCCACGGAAAACTTCCATGCGTGGACTAATAATCCTTACTTATCATCTGACGCCTAGCATTAACCCGTTGTATGTCTTATCTTCTCTCTCTTTTTTTCTTCGCATATTTTATCAATCTTTCTGTGTAACCTTTTTTTTTTTGCGGGGAAATCTTTTTGTGTAACCTATGGTGACAAATGATGTGAAATATTATCTTGGACACCAAATCTTTAGCATTTTTGGAAAACTCCGCTTATTATCTCATCTACACACCCTCAGGTTCCTTTAATTTCATTCAAACATCATTTTGGTAGGCTGCATTTTGGCTTTTGCTGATTTCAAGTAGGCTCAAATCTATAAGCATCTTTTTTTTAAGAATGTTTTTTTACTGGGGCATATCATTTTAAATGGAACACAATAAATGTGGAGAGATTTGAAATGATGATTCAAATGTACTATAGTTCCAAACTTCGGCATTAGAAACATAGGACAAGATAAAATGATGATGTGATATGCAACCAGAAAACATATCGTTAGTGTTTTTTTTTTTGCCTACTTTGCAAAGTAAAACAACGCAATGTATAGTAGCATGAGTACAAATGTCCATTAATAGTAAGAAAACAAATATCCAGTTGTTATTTGTTTAACTTTGAAAGATCTTGATTGAATATTTTGTAATCGAATGCAGCTAAACTGCTTTTCGCTCTACTTTCATGTGGTTCCGTAGCGTAGCACGGGCATCTTACTAGTCATCCAAGAAATTAGAGAAAGCCGGAAGGAGTTCTAGTTGTGCAGGTGCACCATTATTCATGAAAGGAAAAACTTCAATTTTGAAGCACATTATCTTTGCTATAAGGATACTATAGTTCTTTTGTTCCAGGCCATCGTATATGGCTGGGTGTGCCTTAGGGCATGTTCAATGCAGCGGCGCTTAGGATCTGTTTTTTTTTTCACATGCGCCTGGGCGGTAATAGCAAGCGCTAGGAGGTGAATTTTGTACGTAATTTCTAAGCGCTAGACTCCTAGTTGGGCATCGATGCCTAAAAAAGCCCCGGGAATAACTTGGAAACTGCCACAAAGCTAGGGCTTAATTCCTAACGCCCCTTGCTGCGCCTGCGTTGTACTATGTGCCCTTATGACCTAGTCTTTGTACTTATGAGCATCATGTTAGAACTCATTTTGGACCGGAGGGAGTAATAAGGCTCCACGAGATTCTTCAAAACAAAAATCTAAAGGAAAAAAACCCAGGCAAATTGATGTTTGTTATGGGGGTACAACTTGTATTACACCGAAGCAGGATTACAGTCCTTATTACATGGCACGATAGCCACATCCAGCCCCGAACCAAGACAGACTACCGTGCGCGCGGCCTTCCACTCTACCAATGTTTTGTGTTCCTCCTAGGCGAATTGATCTCATGCCACACCTTTTCTCGTATTTCGATGATTTGTCCTCGTTTCCCACCACTTTTGCTAAAACTTGATAATTTACACTTTTTATCCGGTTTGAGATTACATGGTAAAGCTGATGACCAATAAATCACCCTCTTGCAAGACTCAACCCCAATTAGATGATGCTTACATTTTCAAAGTTGCCAAGAGATGCAACACCAATAATCCGAGGCACCAACCGTCGAGTTGGAGAACAAGAAGTGCATATGAAGGAGATCCAACCCCGTATAGACGGGACTCGGCTTCAGTGCCTTTGTGAAGCAAAGACACATAGCGCCTTAGCCTACCATATCGGCCCCTCATTCTACATCCAATGGACATGATTCACTCAAGACAAAAGAGGCTCATCTTTAGAAAGTTTCAGCGGAGAGACGAGGTGGGGTGAGGCGAGGCGTTTCCGCGGGGGTGGCATCGAGTTCTCCCGCGCGGCCGTGCCGGAGGCGAGGGTTTGGCAGGGGAGCCGCCGTCCCCGAGCTTATGGGAGGCTTACCACATATACGAGATTTCTTTCCCTATTTATACTACTCCCTCCGTTCTTAAATATTTGTCTTTCTAGCCATCTCAAATTGACTACAATATACGGATGTATGTAGACATGTTTTAGAGTGTAAATTCACTCATTTTGCTCCGTATGCAGCCACTTGTTGAAATCTCTAGAAAGACAATTATTTAGGAACGGGGGGAGTAGTAAGGTATACGTGCATTCCACGCATGAGATTTGGCAACCAAATTATGAATAAATACAACATTATAGCACGTAAGATTTGAGTCATATATGTATGATGTAGATGTTCGTTTAATATTTATAGTTCATCTCATTCAAAATCATTTAGTTTTCATAAAAAAACTAATCTATTTTAAGATTCATGGAATTATGCATTGTAAAGCATAAAGTAAAAACAACTAATGGCAATTCATGTAGAAAAAAATTTGGGCAATTATGATACGGAAGATTCTAGAACAAAGGAGAAGTGCTTGTGTTTTGAGGTTTGTGCATTATTCTTAAGTTCAACCATGGAGTCTTCTAGATTGTACATGTGGCAAAATCTGGTGTAATATAGATGATATCCAACGGCCAGTAGTGCTCGGATTTGCCATCTCTGCACCGTCGGATTGGCTTCATCCAACGACCATCTTTCAAAGTTATTCGCACACTATATAGGGTAGGTATAGATGGCACGAATATCACGGCCCCTGTGCGTCACTGCCTTGTGGCCCCTACTCCTCCCTAGACCAGAGTAGAAAGCGGAAAAAGATTTCGAACGTTTGAATCTCGCGGCTCTCGGCCTGGCACCCCCAGCGTCCCAGAACCCGGTGCATGCACCGCTCACATCCATCAAGCACGCACGCCTAGCGCAGACGGTCCAGATGTCCACGGTCCATAGACCGGGTCCTCCTTGCCGCCACCTCGCCAGTCTAATTTATTGGCCGCCGCAGCTTTCCCATCTCGCCTCCTCCTCCTTCCCCATTCTCATCTCATCTCCGCCAGCGCAGCCGCCGCCGCCGCCGCCGCAGCGAGCGAGAGAGAAGAAATCCGGAGGAAAGATGGCCGGAGCGGTCGCGTACGAGGAGCAGCGCCGGCGGCAGGTGGAGGAGAACAGGCGCAAGCTCGACCAGCTCAACCTGCACCACCTCTCCGCCGCCCTCAGGGACGCCGCCGCCGGCCCCAAGCCCTCGCCGGTCAGATTGAACCGCTCGCCCTCCCCTGGCCTCCTCCCCCATCGATTCCTATGCAGGTCGTTCTTCCGTTTGTTTGATTGATTGAATCGCTGGGTATTTTGTCCGTCCGTGTCGCAGGTCAAATCTGCGAAGCGGAAGCCTCGAGGCCGCCGCCGGCGAACGCCTTCCGCCCGCCGCTCCGGCCGCGTCGCCAGCCTTCCCGAGCAGCCCCACGACGGGTTCGTGGTACGGACGGGGTTTCTCCCCAAGCCAAGGGTTTCGATTTTTTTTTTTTTTTTTGCCTTCATTCAGATTCAGATCAGATACTAACCGAAGAATGCATCTTTCATGTATTTGCTTGTGTAGGACACCTATGCTGACATTGAGAAGAGTATCAGGTGGGGGTAATCATGTCTCGCCCGATTCTTCCTCTCCAGCGAGCATTTGATGTTCTACAGAAGAAGATCGGGAGGGGGTAACTCTGTTTCTTGGTTGTTTTGGATCGAGCAGGGGCAGCAGGGTGCACACCACAAGGAGTGACTTGATTAACCGAGTCTACGCGACGGAAGAAGCCAGAGCCCATGCCACTGACATGGCTGAAGAGCTGCAGGGCAAGCTGGACCCCCGCCACCCCAGTTTTGTCAAGCCCATGACCCAGTCTCACGTCACCGGAGGATTCTGGCTAGTAAGCAAAAGGCTTCCACTGCTTGCATGCTTGCATTCAGTTCACCCACTCCCTGATTGGAGCTGACGATGGTTGTCGGGTGCGGTTTGGATGGATTACTTGCAGGGCCTCCCAAGCAGTTCTGCACCAAGCATCTCCCAAAGCGTGATGAGTGGATCACTCTGGTGGATGAGAAGGGTGCCGAGTCCGATTCGTACTACCTTGCGCGCAAGTGGGGCCTCAGCGCCCAGTGGAAAGCGTTCGCCATCAACCACAAGCTGGTCGATGGTGACTGCCTCGTGTTCGAGCGCATCCACCAGACAAGGATCAAGGTGAGATTTTAACATGTTGCATTCCCTTGTCTGGAACTTTGTATTTCTATGGAATGTTGTGTCCGATGAGAATGGATGTGATTTTATACAAATTTCTAAAGAATTGCGTTCCAAATGGCGTCTTAGGATTATCTTGAAGCTTTCTTCGTTTGGTGGTTTGCTGATGCCATTATCATGAATGTTCCACACTATTGTACACCTAAACAGTTGATTGAGTGAATTTATGGGGAAATCTTGTTATGGTCATGTAATAACTGTAGACATTATGCATTGGTCCTCTGTGGTCCATTACGTTGTGGGATGGAGGGAGTAGATTTAAAATTGTTGAGTGGAGCCACAGTTTTATTTCTGAAAGAATGTGAAAGTTGCAAAGAATGTCTAATTAATCAGAATGGCAAACTAACATGTTTTTTGCTGGAAGCATTACTATACAACAACATCCCGATGCGATATTCCTTCATTCTAAGCAGACTCAATAATGCTTACAAATACATGTTCCCTTGGAGCCTCCTTGTGATTGTACATGAATAGGAAACAATTCACTGAAGGACTAACAACTGGGAACATATTATGAAATGCAGCCCCTGTTATTGCTAAGAATGCAGCCTCTGTTATGTCTAACCATGTGTATCACTGCTAATAATGGACCCTCTCTTATGTACATGATGCAGGTCCACATTTTCAGACAAAGTTCATATTATGAATAATGACTGATGAGAGTGTGAGAATGAGATACTTAGAGCAGGTAAATTGTTCATATTATTGTCAATATTAGTTGGAAATTTGAATTGAGTATTTAAAAAAGTTTATTTGTAAGCATCTTTTGCTGCGTGGTAGTTCACATGGCTGAAATAATTGTGAAACTTGTGTTTTATTATCATTTATTCTACCGCAACTTAACTCTGTTTCCTGCCCTGCAGTTAGTTGTGATTTGTGAACATGGGAAAAAAGCTTGCCAAATTTCTATATCCGCCAAATTAGTTGATTACATGCCAGACATTAAGGAATTGTATTTTTTTGGGTGGGAGCGGTGCAAGATTCTGCTTATCTTTCCCTCCCTGATATATAGGCATTTGAACTGTGTACTCCACTTTTGCATGTGGATCTGTACATCTGGGCGGCAGTTTTTTCCACAGTTCTTAAGGAATGGCAAACTCTTGGCTTACCTCAAAAGCAGCATTAGTCTAGTACACACCTTGTTATGTCGGCAGTTTAAAAGAATGATAAAATTGCATTTGTTCAACTAAATCATTTCTACATTTGAGTATTGGTACCATGAATGTGTCATATCTGAGGGAAAAGCGTTAGGTTACTAGGTAACTTTCTATACATATTCACTGTGCTTGCTTGCCATTTGCCAATGACCACCACCACTCGTATTTCATCTACTTCCCTACTTTCCTGTTTCTTTCCCATCATACATATTTTTTTGATATTATCTAAAATTAACATTATTCCCTTTTTACTAAGTATTTCTGGTCTTTTGGTCAATTAGGCCCGCTTGAAGGAATTGGACAATGAGTTGCAAATGGAGATCGTGAACCGTCTTCAGCCTTTTCGGTGACAGTCAATGTTAAAAGTATTAACTTCACAGATTCTCCTAGTAGTTATGTTTGGACTTATCTATGGGAACCAATGAAACTTGTAAATTTTGCCTCTGATGCCCCATCCTTATTCCGAGCCAACTTCTTGTGATGTCCAATTTGATTCACTCTGCAGGCATGCATAATTTAGCAGATTTCTTTCGTTTCTATGATCATATATACTCCCTCCGTCCGAAAAAACTTGTACCTCAAATGGTGATACATCCATTTGAGAGACAAGTTTTTTCGGACGGAGGGAGTACATGTTATCTTGTTGCTGCATTTGATCCTAGCTTTACGGTTCTCAAGTAACATGGTACGTGCTTTGGTAAATAAGGTGAGACGAAGATGAGAATGCTTCCACATTGATCCAATGGCTGGAGGTAACTGTGATTTTATATCAATCTTTCACATCTGGTTTTTTTTTTTTTTGACATGTTGATGCTTGCCAATTCTCGAGGTGGATATTTAACAAAAGCTTTTACTGAACTTGACTTTCAAATGCTCATTGCTGTTCATGAGCCAAAAAATCGCATCATATAGAAACAATAGGACCAGGACTCTAGCAAGGCGTACACGAGACATGAACCAATATCATCTAACACCAGGTACAAGACACTGCAAACAACTGAGAAAACACTTGGACAGACCAAGTTCATCACTTGTTAATGGATGCAATAGAAACAAATACCATTTTGCCCCTCCCAACTTCTTCAATCCCTCTCATGTAACAGTATACTCCAACACAACCTGACATGTATGGATTTAGGGATTTTTTTTTTTGAAACTATGATAAATTTTATAGCAAATTCAAAAACTATATGTCCTAATACATAAAAATCAAAACTATGACCCCATCGGCGTTCTGTTGGCCGAAGAAGGTCTTTTCGGCCTATCGTTGGCCGAAGTGAGCTCTTCGGCCTCCCATTGACCGAAGAGTGGCCAGCTGGGCCGAAGACAGTATCTTCGGCTTACTCTTGGCCGAAGAGTGGTCTTTGGCTTCCTGAAGGCCGAAGAGTGCCGGACCCATCCAGGCGCTTTGCCTCGTTGCAGCTGCACGTATGTACGCTGACTCATATGCATGCAGCAGTATGGACTCGATCTTACATGCATGCAGGTGCACGTAGGCATTTATCTAATCACGCGCGGCTGGCCGTTGGTGCTACTGTATTATCTAATCACCTGCAGCATGTACTAATGCATGTGCGCTAGTACGCGGCTATAAGAGCAACTTCAACCGGCCGACTCAAATCGTCCGCGCGTATCTGTTTGGGTCAAAATGGACCAAAGCGCCGGCCAAACGTGCGAACCCAAACCCAAACCGTGATCTCAACGCAAGTACGACTACACTAACCACGATCTCTAGATCGTTAACGCTTTCGGTCTACAAAGGTATGTAGACACCACTCTCCTCTCGTAAATGTGCATCTTCTAGATTGATCTTGTTATCGAGGTGGCGCGAGCTGCTCACGGCGAAGCAGCGGCGGATGGCGGCATACGCGGCCGACTCTCCCAACTGGGAGGTCTGGTCCGCATTCGAGCACGAGGAAGACTGCTGTCATGGCGTGCAGGCCAACTCCGTGTATCCCGCGCCAACCCCAAAGATGAAGCCGGAGGAGGAGGATGGCCAGCGTTGGGTGCATGCGTCGACCCAAACATCCTGCCAGCATTGGATGCATGCGTCGACCCAAACGAAAAACTGGACACATGCGTTCATTTGGCCGACCCAAACGTCCGCTTTTTGTTCGTTTGGATCGCCGGTTGGAGTTGCTCTAACACACACTACTACTACCGACCATGCACTTGCACGTGATTGGCAAAATAATCCTGCACTGGTACTAGTATCGTAGATAGTACATCCACATGCAAAGCACTATTACTAGTCTACCTAGATAGTACTACAAGCACATTTTGTATGATGAATTTCATAGCAGACTGCTATTAGCAGTATACAAAATGTAGCTCCTAGCCTCAAGGCTCCTACATGCACATGCGGTACCGTCTCCGTCACCAGATGAGCGGGCACGTGGACGTACAAACTTTGCATGCCATGTGAGATCGATGGATGGGTGGATGGAACGACTGGTCAATTCCATCGAGTCTGTAACTGCAGCCAGGCGAAGGCCTGGGACATCACATGCATTAGTACATGCTGCAGATGATTAGATAATATAGTAGCACCAAGCCACCAACGGCCAGGTTCGTGCAGCTGCGAGATCGAGTCCATATCCACGAGTAAAGGCTGCATATGTCAGCAAGCTAGCCAGCTAGCGTACGTGCAGCTGCCGAGGCAGAGCGCCTGGATGGGTTCGGCACTCTTCGGCCTTCACGAAGCCGAAGACCACTCTTCGGCCAACAGTAAGCTGAAGCTATTGTCTTCGGCCCAGCTGGCCACTCTTCGGTCAATGGGAGGCCGAAGAGCTCACTTCGGCCAACGGTAGGCCGAAAAGGTCATCTTCGGCCAACAGAAGGCCGACGGGGTCATAGTTTTGATTTTTATGCATTAGGGTGTATAGTTTTTGAATTTGCTATAAAATTCATCACACTTTCAAAAAAAATCCGGATTTAGGCACCAACAGCTGGTCAGAATACACATTATTACCAGAACCATCAATCCATCTCTACACATCACTACTATCCACCCACAGCCTCACAAATTACTTTTCCTCGAAGAACTGTGTGCGCACGTGACTATTTGGTGCACTTTCACTTGTATGCCGTATCGTCAGCGTGAAACTCTTGCCGCCAGTTATTGCGCCTGCTCTTATCGTCAACATGAAACTCTTGTTGCCTGCTATTACCGTCAGCGTGGAGCTCTTGTTGCCGGATCCGTGCTACCGTGTGCTATCATACCAATAAATTTAAGTTGACTTGGCTGTTGTAAACGAGTTAATTGTCAGAAAGAATAAATGTTGATCTCTTTCTTGGACTCGTGGCCTGGCGAGGATCAAGCAAATCTTATCACAATGATCGATCTGTAGAAATCGCTGCAAATGGATGGCATTTCATCCTTATACATTGAAATGATACATATCCTAAATTGCACAGCTAAATGGTGGTATATACCCAAAATTTCTGACGTGGTATATATTCAAGTAATTACGTGATAGAACGCAAAGCTTTAAGCACATCTCTACCCAATGTATAAGGAAGGTTGGATCTTCCCCTCTCAGAAAGGACGGATACCATGTTTGTTCTTGTAAAAAATAAGGAGCCAACTTCCTGCTGAACTTTTAGTTGTAAAGGTAATATGCCCGAATGTCTCACAGTATGCTTTATAATAAATTCAAATTTATTTTTAGCTGCCATTATTTTCCTTAAAAAATAATCTTTGTTGATATTAATCAATTGTAGTAATATGTGTATGATATGTATAGGCCAGCCATCCTATCAAATTTGTTCCAATCCATTGTTGATGGTGCAATTATCTTGACGACGATGACGTTGTGTCCCATATAGATAGGGACACAAAACTAGACATGCTACTAATATAGTACATGTTAGGTTCCTTATATATGACAGAACAATTGATCTACAGATTGTATGAGCATATCGCTCTCGGTGCATTGAAGAAATTGATAGCTTTGCGCGATGCAAAGCCAACAATGGATGGGATGGCGCGACAAAGATGTGAACCTGCTCGTGCAACGTGCCAAATGCGACTCTGCATGCGCGCGCTTGGTGGAGGCTTCCCTATAAATACGTAGTTCATCATCACTAAGGACGTACGCCGAGCTGAGGCATCAAGATGGGTAGTGGTGGCAGGTTGGTGTTGGCTGCCTTCGTGGCGGTGGCGCTCGCCATCTTGCACCCATCGGCTGAGGCAGCATCCCTCCGTGGTGGCGGTCCGTTCGACTCCATCTTCGCCTTTGGCGACTCCTTCACGGACACAGGCAACAACCCCATCGTCTTCGGCTGGTACAACGTCTTTGACGTCGTGATGCGCCCTCCCTACGGCATGACCTCCTTCGGTGGCCGCCCCACTGGCCGCAACTGCAACGGCCGCCTCATCATCGACTTCATCGGCAATTAATCTCTCGATCATCAGCAGCCTCCCTCCTTGCTTGTATAAATCATCGGTAATTCATCGATGTATCCTTTTCAGCTCAAGGCCTAGGCTTGCCTCTTGTGCCGCCGTACCTGTCGCACAAGGGGAGCTTCCGGCAGGGTGCCAACTTCGCCGTCGGTGGTGCCACCGCTCTCAACTCCAGCTTCTTCCACATCGATGACCCTCCCGGCGCCGGGCCAATAGCTCCTGTGCGACGTTTTTGAGATGAATTGGCAGGGATGCGACGTAGTTTGAGCGAATGGCTATGGTGCGACACATTTAAGCAGGTAAATAGCCCACACACGACATGGCTGTTAAACTCAACTGATGCCCTCGTTACCTGTTGGGGGCTGGACCCACCACTTATCCACGCAAGCGCGGGACCCACCACTTGTCTATTCGCGGGACCCACCTCCTCGCAGCTAGAAGAGACGAGCGCCCGTGCCCGTCCGCCCGCCGCCGCCCATTCATCCACTTCCCCCAATCTTTCTCTTCTCCGGTGACCTAGCGCAAATGTCTACCTCCTCCGCCGCGCACTCAAAATGGCGACAATATGGACCAGTGCTGCTCACAAGGTGCCCTGACTGCCCACGCCCAGACCCTCTTAAACGGTTGGTCACTAAGAGGGATGACAATGGCAATCTTGGGCGGGAATTTGTGAAATGCTTGAGCAAACCAATGATAGGAAGGGATGGCAAGGTTAGATCTTAGTTCTTAGCCCGTTCTTTCGCTGTCTTTTGCTCTGATTTCTCCATATTTTATTTTTTCTCCTCGAATTTGGGATTTAGGGTTCATGTTGTTCTTTTCAGATCTTGAAGAAATGTTACCATTTTGAGTGGATTGATGAATATGTTGATAGGATTCAGTTTGAGGGCTACGTTGATTCGAGCGTGGCGCAACCTGGGAGCTCAATTTGGGCGGGATGCCGCCGATTGTTGTGGAGAATACTGGGGAGCTTCGAGGCGGAGGGCGGGCAGAGTCGTGCCGATGGCGATGTATGCGCAGCATAATGCTGAACTGCATGCGGAGTCCGAACTGACCGAGGAACTGAAGAAGATCAAGAAACATCTAATGCAGATGATCGATTTGCAGAAGCAAGCAAATATCATGGCAGGGGGGTTCTATTGTTGTATCATTGCTCTGTTTTTGTTTTATTTGTTGTTCATCCATCATTAAAATGGGCATTTAGGCCTGTCAGGTTAGAGGATGTGATCTGTGTGCCATGCCAAGTTATGTATTTGAATTGAAGCAGCAATTTGGAACACAAATTATTCAATGTTCATGCTCTGTTTCCTCTGTTTTTGTTCTTCAGTTATAAGAGTACACACCCAAATTCAGTTTCTAGTAAAATACAAAATTGGGCTGCTGAATAGATGTTGGGCCGTGACCAGCCCACCTGCGTGGGGCACCAGCCCGCCCACCTCTCACTTGGCAAATAAAATGGGGCCCAATAAAATGTTACTTGTTTCAATTTTGGCCTTTTTCTTGCACTAAATTTTGTGATGGATCATTTTTTGCCCAAAACTAATGCATGTCTACGGTTCCATGAACTAAATGAGTTGCATGCTTGCATGAAGTGCCCGAAGTAAATTAGTTTGCATTTCCTCCCATGTTCATAGTGGGTTTGCATGGGGCTCCTAGTTGCATGTCTAT
The DNA here is from genome assembly GCA_021605145.1 of Aegilops bicornis. Classification (NCBI taxonomy): domain Eukaryota; kingdom Viridiplantae; phylum Streptophyta; class Magnoliopsida; order Poales; family Poaceae; genus Aegilops; species Aegilops bicornis. Next base: position 47,209,302 of record CM038675.1, on the reverse strand, counting down.
GGTTTGGCCAATATTTTGAAGATGGTGTGTGTGGTGAGGGCGCCCGTGTGGTGATTGGGGTCTAGAAATCCGGGCCCGTGGCAACCCATAGCAACACACGAATAATAAGAAAAAACAACCCATAGCAGTCCACAAAAAATAGCACGAAACACACAATATATATAGTAGCATAACGATTATATAGAAGCATAAAGATTCCAACCCATAGTTCCACGATAGCCTTACAACTCCATGATAGCCTTACAACTTAAAGTACTAATAAAACTTAATAATAGTAGCCTTACAACTCCATGATAGGCACCAAACGCGGGTTCTTCGGGTTCTTCTTCTCCTCCTCCTCCGGGGCCACCTCGCTCCTCCGGGCGCCGCCTTCCTCCTCCCCCATTGTTGATGGGAGTGCGGAGCGTGTGCATAACGCCGTTGTTGGGGAAGATGCCGTTGAAGTCGGTGTAGATATTGTAGGTTGTGAAAGCTATGAACTCACAACCAACCCAATACGCTCGCCCGAGGAGATGGAAAGCATCGAAAGGATTAGTGAACGTGGCGAGGAGTCCAACCACAATGCCGTTGTGGTTGACCTCCTCGAGATGGTACATCCGAGGAGAGCCGCGGGGGAGGTGGCGGAAGCCGGCCCCAAGGAAGAACTCCGTTAACTCCCTTGCGCCCCTCCACCTCGAGATCGCCCAAACCCTAAGGGTTCTCTCTACATACACTCCGTCCGGGTAGAGCCTTTCCGGCGCACGGTTGGGGGAAGCGGTAGGTGGGGCGGTGTACTGCATGGTGGCGGGGTGGCTCGAGGGCTCGATCGGGTTTCTTGGAGAAGAAGGAAGAAGGAGGGCAGAGGATGCGGATGGGGTGTGGATGAGGAGGGAGAGGAAGGCGATAGTGCCCGGCTTAAATAGCCCAAGTGCGACGTGGTTTCACCCGTAGAATTAATGGGCGAGGCGGCGTTTGGTGGGGCGTGGCGCCCCATGAAAGTGTGTACACGAGGGGTGGCGGCGTTTGGTGGGGCGTGGGAAGCGGGTTGCAATCATACATGCCACTGGTCGCGGGTCAAGGGGGACGGGCTCACGCACGCGTCTGTGCCGTCGTGGGTCAAGGGGACACGCCTGCCCAGGGTTCTTTGCGTGTGCTGCCCGTGCATTCATGCCCTAGCCCATTCTTGCTAGTGCCTGGCTAGAGGGCAACGTTCGGTCGATGGGGGGCCCGTCGATGGGAGTCGTGACAAGTGACAATAATGGGCCTTCATTTGCCCATCTTGTAACGGGCACGCGCCGTTTGAACTGCATCGATGCCCCGATACCCCATGCCAAGATGTGCGTCCTCAAAGAGGAGCACGCCATGTACAAAGACGCCATGCAACGTTGGCTTTTTGGTTGTCTTCATCGGGCTGCTGCATTGTGGCGGTGCATGCTTTGATGCGACGATGCATTGCTTCTAATGGTAGGCATGCGACAGCTTCTGCGTCGATAGGGGTGGCGGAGCAGGGCTACGTCAAGGGCATGCATGCAACGGGCCCGCATGCAACGCCGCGGTGCGATTCTGCGGCTGGGCATGCATCTTGCGGGTAGGCTCGAACGCGCATGCAATGATGGAAAGGGTGCTGCGTGAGGCTTGGTCCATGCACCGCGTCAACTCTTGCCGTTGGATTCAAATGAACGGTCTGATGCCCCCAGCGAGAGGCGGATCCAAACCCCACCGATTCAACCAATCAGCGCGCCTCATGCGGATCGATGCACACTGTAGCTAACCCTAGCGCTGATCTCAACCGTCCCACGCTGTGATCGACGGCCCGGTAGTGTGCGGGGTTTTGAGGGTTTTGGGAGGGTTTTGAGGGTTTTGGCTGATTAGCGTTGAGCATAACTAATTCAAAAAAATCAAAAAATATAAAACTTGCGCACATAGTCTTATTATGTCGTAGTAATACTTGAGAAAAAAATATAAATATGGTTTACATACATTTTTATGAAAATTCCTTCACAAAATTGTCACTCCTCGAACAATGTAGTATGGAGTTCAAGGATGAGAGTAGTGGGCACCGAGAGAGAGTAGGTGGGGTTTTGAAAATGAAAAGTGTGTAAACCTCACCAAAACTTCATTTTGGATTGACTAAGAAAGATCTTAACTTACTTTTCTCATTTTCATGTTTTAAACTTGTTTTATATATAATTTTCTATTAAACCTTGTTTTCTCAAAAAAAGAAAATAATAGAAAATTAATGCAATAAATAGTGAGACTTTAGATGTACACTATATAGGTAGAATAGATGTGTAGAAAAATTATTTGGCTGGTTTAGACAAGGTGCCAAAAAAACTTGCTTAAATATGAGGCCGTTTACCCTACCTTTGGAGGTCATTTGAGACACCTTTTCATGACTATGAGTTCAACTTACCAAAAGGGCTCGGAATGATCAACAAGCAAACATAATTTCAGTTGAGGTAGTTTAGATAGCATTAAAACATCAATACCCCATCCCTAATTCAAATTTGAGCCCAAATTTGAATTTAAATCTAATTTAATTTGGCTGGTAGGTACCAACAAACAAGTTCGAATAGAAATACGAGGATACATAGTGACTACCGATCGCATCAAGTTACAAATATTATTACATGCCCCAAATTTTCAAACTGTTTTCTGTTCTACCTCTTCCTACCACGTCGCGTGCCCTTCTTCGCCTTAGCATTTCTTGTTTTGGTTCTACTACACACAAGTTCACTGATCATCTTGGTTTTCTTCCTTTGGTCTTTTCAACACCTCGCCAACACCCTCATGATCAGTGTCTTCCGTCTCAATGTTGACAGCAGTTTCAGTTTCTTGGTGTGTATCTCAACATGGGTTTCTTGATCTGAACTTCGACACGCTCGGGTTCAGTTTCAACCTCGAGAGCAGTTTCTTGGTGTGTACCTCAACATGGGTTTCTTGATCCTGAACCTCGACACGCTCAGTTCAGTTTCAACCTCGAGAGCAGTTTCTTCAGTTTGAATGTTGACTGCAGCAGGATTTTCTTGATCTGCTCGGGCTCGGGCACACTTCTCCTCTTTCTACCGCTTGACTCTTGCTTTTTTTGCTGGCCAACACTGTTCAACAACAAGGGGTTGACTTGCTCGCTTCCTCCTGGCCATTGGGAAAATGTTATACATATAGTAATTAGAAAAAAGCACCAAATCAAAACACAGACAAATAAACAAGAACATACTTTGGCTTATCAGGAGTGTAACGGCATTTGACAGATCCCACTCTGTGCCCAAGTTCCTGGCACAACTTGCATCTATTTTGTTACCTTTTGGGCCCTTTTGGCTTTCCATCTTTCTTTCCCTTCTTACTACTCCCACCTTTCTCAAACCATGCCTTGAATCTACTCTGTTTAGGCCTGCCAGCCTTTCTTTTCGTCAAGGGAGGACACATGGAAAATTCAATGTCCACTTCAGGCCACTAAGACTGATCTGTAAGTGCTGGAATTGGAGTAGCATATACAACTTTGAATCTTGCTACCGAATAATATTCGTGCAAATATGGGTGCATGTTTATCTTCGGTTGGGATGCTAAGAAGAGAATGACATGCTCACATGGTTTACCAGTGTGTTGCCACTCGAGGCAAGTGCAATCATGCAATTCAGTGTTAACAACATGTCTCCTTCCAGTTTTGTTATCTCTAACTTCAGCACCCCAAGGTGAAGATTTTTCAACAAACAAATGTGAAAGATTTCTGCTCCTATTGACCACCTGTTGTACCACTGCTTTGGAAGCTTATCACCTGCAGACAATCACCTATCCTTCTTCTCAATTCCCACAACCGCATGAGCATGATCCTGATTTGGTCAACCATGTCATGCACAGGCAAATCTTTTAACTCCTTCACCTTGTTGTTGAAACTCTCTGCCAAATTGTTGTTGATGTGGTCACACTTGATGGCAGTGTTGAATGCTGACCTGTACCATAACAAAGAATGGTAGGTGTTCAGCCATGGACCAAACTCATCACATGCTGCCATTATCTTATCAAGATGATATTTGTGTGTACATCTAGTGTAAGATCTTGCTGCTGGCCACATGCGCCCAAATTCTTCTCCTCTAAATTTTTGATCAAATTCATCCACAAATGACACTCCCTCTGCTCAGCATGTGGGAAAACATTTTTCACTGAATTTTCAAGCCCCTTACATGCATCTGTGTGTATAGCCAAAGGTGACACTGGCCCTAGGCACCTTTTCAACTGGATCATGAACCATGTCCATGAAGCCTCTGTTTCTGACTGAAACTAGCCAACAACAATAGGAAACATCCAGTTGTGTCCATCTATAGCATTGCATGCTGCCAACTGACCATTCCACTTGCCTGTCAAAAATGATGAGTCTATGCTCAAATATGGACGGCACCCTGCTTTGAACCCATCGATGCAAGGCTTCAAAGCCATAAAAACTTGGAGAACTTGACTTCACACGAGGGTGATACCTCTGTATCTATCTCCACAACACTGCCAAGTGACCTCTTTTCCACCTCTGCTTTGAAGTTGTAAAGCATCCTAAATGTATTTGCCCAATCACCATATAAAATTTTCATTGCCCTTTGTTTTGCCTTCCACACTTTGTGGTATATTTCAGGTTAATGGGGTACATCTTTTCCAAGTCTACTTTGAGTTTCTTGGCAGTAGTGTTTGGTGTTTTGGCTAAAATTGGGGTGATCTTTTCTGCAACCCAAAGTTGTGATGTCATGGTTGATACTGTCTGTGAACTTGTAATACAAGTATGTTGATTGGGGATTTGGTTAACCCTGACAGTACTTCCATCAGGTTGCAGTCTAGCAGATATGTACCACTTGCAAGGCTTCACACTACCATCAAATCCTCTGCACCTCGCATAAAACTTCTTCCTATCAGTCCAAACAGTCTTGGCATCAAACTCATGTTTCACTGCATAAGTCTTGAAACACATTCTAAACTCATTCATGCTTGGGAACAACTTGCCTACTTCAATGACAGGGTTTTCTTTGTCATACACATGCACCAGCTCATCATCATGTGCATCATCTACTTCATCTGCAGCTTGTTCCATCAATTGTCCATCTACATCTTCATCAACATTAGTAGGCAAACTAGATTCTCCCCTCTCCTCCTTATCTCTATCATCGACTGGAATGCCAAAAAGTTTGGCCATCTCAATGTCAGGCATTGGTGCAATGACCAAATCAGTAGGCTCATCTAATTCAACTACATTCCAATCAACAGTTGATGCAGTTTCATTTTCAGTTCCAGTCACCTGTCCCTCTTCAGCTATTACTGTAAGTTCAGTACACATGGGAATCAATGGCCTCTGTGTAGCCCACTCATCATCTACCATCTGCGCAGCCAATTGTGATGGCACATATCCAACCTTCGAAAAAATATTCAGATCAACCAGCTCAGCAAAAAAATTAGCTCGTTTGCTTGTCCAGCCGTTTTGCCGATCGATTTCATCAACAATCTGTTCACCATCTTCCATTCTCACATACTCTCCTTTCCAATCATCAAACCATAGCAGTGATACTTCTTGCTCTGGACCCCAAACAACTTTCTCCCCAATTTTTCCACCCATTTCTTCACTGCCTTCTCTCCCATGTTACGTAGAACTTGTGGATCAATCTCTGTAAACTCAACCTCCCATTTAACAATTGTGTCTCTCTCAATGTTCTGAATGCTACCATCAACTAATTTTGCCTTTGATGGAAAGAAATTGACCGTCAATTCGAAGGTCCGAGCGGCAGCATCCCCTCTGTCAGTGGCGGACAGTGTGAGCCCGTGAGAAAGAGCAGACTAGGCCCTAATTGTATGCAAAATTGGATCAGAGAGAGGCGCATTACCTATTCGAAGTTGAATCTGGCGGCTCCATCTCAGTATGCCCACGGGCTCCCCTCACAACCTATCGATTCAACAAGCGAAAACAGAGGAAAGCAGGGCAGCTGAGATCTACGGGCCGAGAGAGGCAGGAGGGGACTAGTGTTCTCACTCACCATTTTTTGAGGACGAAGGCTCCGCCGCCCGTTGAGAACGAGGCTCCGCCGCCGCCATTGAGAACGCATAAGATCCGCCGCCACCGGAGAAGAAGGGGAGGGGCAGAGTGGCGGCCCGGCTGCAGTCGGGCGGCAGGGCACGGTCAGCTGTTTTGAGGAGCAATTAAGTTGGACCCACATGTCCTAACATAAACGGGCTTGGTTGACGACCAATTAAACCACATTGAACACCCCATGTGGCCCTGGACTATTTAACTGCTCAAATGTGTCGCACCACAGTCATTTGCTCGAACAACGTCACACTCTAGCCAATTCACATAAAAAACGTCGCACAGGAGCTATTGGCCCCCCGGCGCCAGCCCGTTCCCCCTCAACACCAGCCTTGAAGTGCAGCTTGGCTGGTTCGAGGAGCTCAAGCCTTCCTTGTGCCAAACGGACCAAGGTTATATATACTTACTTAGCTTCACACAGCGGATTGAACTGAAAATGCGCATAAATTAATATGTAACGAGCGCTACCTGGGTTTGGACAAGTACTGCGTAGGATGCAACATCTTATGGATGAATATCAAACGCGATAAACATACACAAACAAAGTGTATAGAAAAAAATGATTTGAAAAAGATTAATCACTATAGTGACTATGTCAACATAATTAAGTTGAAATATAATGAGTTGGATTCTGAGTTTGAGTACACATGGTAATGATATATTCTTCCAACAGTTGTACCATTAATCAAAACACTTTATGTGCGTACATATAATCAAGAGGCGAAATGCTTCATTGCAGAGTGCAAGGATTTCTTTGGCAGATCGCTCTTCTTCGTGGGTGAATTCGGGATCAACGACTACCACTACTCCTTCGGGAAGAAGAGTATGCAAGAAATCAGAGCATTCGTGCCAGATCTCATCCAGACCATCTCCATGGGTGCCAAGGCAAGACTACTTGACTGATCATGCATTCATGCTCCTCATGTCACACCGGCTAGCTGTTTTCTGTCAGCGTACATGCATGTTAACATCATGTAAACTAATGCAACAAGCAGAGAGTGATCGAGCATGGGGCGAAGACTCTGGTCGTCCCTGGGATGATCCCGTCCGGATGCGCGCCGCCGATCCTCGTCACCTTCGAGGACGCCGATGCTTCGGAATACGACGCCACCACCGGCTGTCTAAAGGAGCCCAACGAGATCGTGAAGCTCCACAACTCTCTGCTGCGAGACGCCGTCCAGAAGCTGCAGGCGGAGCACCCCGATGTGACCATCATCCACACTGACCTGTTCAACCACGTCATGGAGATGGTCAAGTCGCCTGAAAAATTTGGTCAGTGTCAGTTTTTGTGTATGTTCTTCATTGTTGGAAGTGCCCTGAGATTCATTTCAGTTCGAGCTTTGTCCAAACATATTGCACACCTTTTTGAATTCATTGTTCAGCATGAATCTTTATTCGTAAGGTTTAGAAAATAGAGTAGTAGTGGTGAACATTGCAGAAGTTGATGCGTTCAGTTATGCGGGTGGTTGCAGGGATTAAAAAAGACGATGTTCTTAGAGTTTGCTGTGGAGGACGTGGGAGGTACCACTACAACCTCTCGGTCGCTTGTGGTGACGAAGCCGCGACGACTTGCGAGGATCCGTCCGCTCATCTATTCTGGGACGGTGTCCACCTGACGGAGGCAGCTTACCACTACATTGCTGAAGATTGGCTCAACACCATAGTAAGCAGCCTGCCTACAACAGCTAACTCTTAAATGAGCTGCCTACGTCTGAATGCGATACATGGAGTCATGGACACGGTTTCTGAATTGCACTGTTGCAGGATCAGAGTAGTCCATCATATCACCGCAATCTTCAATAAGATACTTATAATAAAATGGGTTTAAATGTACTTCTAAATAAAATTATTATCTATTGTATATTGTTAAACCAATAAAAAGGATGGTGAAGATTTATGGGTCTAAAATTATGATATCTTAGTGGTAGAGATGTGTTTACACAAAATAGCACGCCATCGAGAACTTAGATCTACTAGGACTGCATCACGGCACTTTTTAGTATGTGCGAGTTTAGATGTTTTACCGGTATGTTGTCACGGACTCCTATTGAATACTTGCAACTATAGATGCGTTGCATTACGCTCACTGATCATAGCCATTGCGTCTGCTCTTGGAACCGCAGACACAGATTTGTCACAACCATTGAAGACGTACAAGTAGCATATAACATTCTAATCTGAGCTACAGAAAAGATTATGCATTCAAGATCGATACATGCATACAACAAATGCACGGCCTTTTCTTAGCTTGGTCAACCAAGTCATCGACAAAATGCATGGGCGTGCAAGGGAGACAAGTATAAATAAAAAATGAGAATATGATTCAAGCAAATGGAGCTATAAACATGCACAAACAAAAGATTGATTCCTCACTATTGATACAACTGCAACATCATCATTGGTGAAGACGCTATGAACTACTCAACACTTCTGGTTAATCTATATGCACTATGTATGCTGCCAAGATAAATAGATGGTGCACATAGTGATCATGACTTAATGCACCACGATGTTGCACCATACTGCTATGTTGAATTGTTTACCGCAACAGAACAGATCCTTGGAGATAGACACCTTTTTTTGCTTGGACCTATAAAGATACAGTGCAATTTATTTACTGGCATGGCTCTTCCTAGTTGCGTTGTTGTTTTCTTTTTGTTGGAAACCAAACCTAGTGATTCCCTTCTAAATATCCCAGCTGTTTTGATCGTGTTTCCATAAATATCAGATAGAGGCATCATAGCTATCTTAGTTATAGTTATTTGATGATTCTGCATGATGCAAATAACCAACTTAAAATATTATTTTTAGATAAGAGTATTATGTGCAACAGTACGGCCAGAAACAAAAACTACATTACATACACAAAAATTACAAGTCCCATGCATGGTGTCTGAAATCACGTAGTTTTTTTGGTGTGGAGAAAATGTTAATTTGTTATGTCTTTGCTAAAAAGTGCATTAGCACATTGAAATTGGCTCAACCCCTTATATAACTATTCACCATACCATTTGTAAAAACACTGATGAATTAATTGTAGACATAGGAAGAACCTAAAAGCTTGCAAAACTATTTAATTGGCTATGCAAATCGATAATGATGAAGTATCATACTAAAAAACATTTTCCCTCCCAGATGAGAGCTATGTTTCGATCGGAGCTCATGCGCATTTGCACCCGAGTGAATAGTAAATTCAGAAAAAAAATACCAAACAAATTCACACAAATCTGAAATCTTTACAAATCAAAGATGAGAAACTCTTCTAGGAGCATATCAGCTCAGAATCAGATTTGAATTTTGGTTCTCAGACGACATTTTGTTTAGCGAGTATGTCCATCCATCAAATACAGCCAAAAAAATAGCACCACATTTGTGTCCTTCCATCTGCTTGTCTAAAATGGACGGACCAAATTTTCTTCTTGCAGTTATGAACCAGAAAAGCAAATTAATCATTTTTAATGTGTCAATAGTGATATGCTCATGTAATCACTATATTGAAGTGTCATTTATGACAAATCAACGATATTAGTGTGCCTAGTTTTTGTTCCTATCTGGAGGTACAACATCGTCGTCAAAAGACAACCACTCCATATTGCAAAATTGGATTATCAACAATGGATACGGATGTCTGGCCTATATGTATCATACACATATGCATGCATTTTCTCTTCAGCCAGAAGTTGGTCTTTCAGTTTTGGCGAGATCAAACACGATATCAGTCCTTTTAGATGGGTAGATCAAACACTACAGCGTGCTTCCTTATACAACGAGTAGAAATGTGTTCAACATTTTCCATTCTTTACGTATTTGAATATATATGGTTCTCCAAGAAATTGTATATAGTTAAGATACCACCAACCATTTGTAGTGTTTTTGATTGGTCAGTCGTTGTGATACGAATTGCCCCATCCACGGGCCAAGAAAGAGACCATCATCCATTGTGTAGGTCGATCAACTTGTTTAGAATGGACTGGTCAGATTAAATTTATTTGTATGGTCACTGCAAAAGAAAACAATTTTGGTATGAGAGCTCACAGTACAACTGTATGAGGGTAATAATGTATTTTTGCAAAAAATGTGTGTTTTTTAATGATTGCTAAGAGCGGGTACAATAACTAGCGATAGCGATGGCGTGTGTGCACACAGTGCTTCGAGGAAAGCAAGCTGTGATTTGCTTGGCCTCATTGATGTCTCCTCCTGCTAGCAAGCAATGTTGCCATCGACCACCCCACATGCCTGAAGACTGTGTTTGCATGTTCCTCTTGCTCTTCATCGCATTGGATCATGAAAGAGAAACATTTCATATAATCGACATGAGATGAATATTCTCACCAACCACGTATTGTATGATTTACACAAATAACACGAACATCGGTCAAATGGGCTCTCTAATTGTTTCCGTGAGTCATTTAGTTTCACCACCACAATTTATATACTACACGAAAATTCTCCAACACTGCCGCAAAAAAAAAGCAACAATGCAATTGAAGATAGAAGAAATAGAAAAAAAAAGGCATTGAGACACCGAACATTTTAAGATAGACATGTTTTGCTTGACGAGCGATGGGGGAAACCTGGAGATTTGTGCACAATAACTTGGAGATTCGTGCGAGTTCCTTATTTGGCCCTTTTTTAAATTTTACTTCCTTTTTTGGCTCTAAAAACATCTTTTTTCCTTTTTTGACACTCAAACTTTATTTTGTTTCCTATGTGCCACTTCCGTTAGTTTTGACAAGTAATGGTGTTAAGTCTGACCTAAAAATACCGTTTTACCCCTTGTGTAGAATGTGACCTGATTTTTTACATGCAAACGCAGAGGTAATGTGATATTTTTTGTTTGCCCGAAAAAAGTGATATATTTGTTGTAGTTCAATAATTAAAAAATTAGTATTATATATACAAAAAATAGTACTCGCTGTAAAAAATAGTTACTACCCATGTTGTACACGATTAAATCATCGTCACATCATCACCGCAACGCGTGGGCGGCTCTGGCCATGGCGGTGTAGTGTACTGCCTGAGCGCGCCGACGAGCATGAGCATGGCGAAGATCTGGTGTCTGTACTGGTTGATGTAAGTCGAACTGTTTGAAGTGACGTTTTTATTTCTCTTTCAGGTCAGAAGAAAAAGAACAATGTGCATGAGACATGCAGTGGCGGAGCTTGAAAAGAAAAGTTGGGCGGGCCAGAGAGCACAATAGTTTTCAAATTCTAAAGTGTATATACTATTTCAATATATATAGTCAGTACACCTTCTGTTCACGTTGAATACAAGATGAGCAGATGCATCAGACATGCACGTAAACACGTGTGCAATCAGATCACAGGGATCTCCTAGCTGTATTCGATTCTGTATACATTACGTATCCATGCAGGATTTTAATTGTTCTCTGTCCAGTATGCCGTCCCTATACTACTTAATTGCTAAAACTCCAAAGCCTTCACAAACATCACGGACCCCGAGCGCGTGACGTAGAACCCAGCACCGCTGGTGTACACGAGCTCATGGCAGCAACGTGCACGAGCCCATGGCCGCCTCCAGCAACACAGGAGTGGCGTTAATATCTTGCATTCGATCTCTTGGAAGTCTTTCGTAGGGGTAAGGTATGCGTGTGTGCGTTCGTAGAGATGAGTGTATGCAGCGTGTATATGGTGACTTATCATATCTTGATCTTAAAAAACACAGGAGCGCGCTACCTCTTTCCATTTTTTTTGACAAACTACTACCAAGGGCAAAACTGTCTTTGCACGTGCCAGTTAACACTACTGGATGAAAAAATTGTACTATAAAAGTGTCAAATAGGAAACAAAATTTAAGCCAAGGTCCAAATAAGGACGATTTTGTTTTATAGGGCCAAATAGGGAACCATATATTTTAAAAAAGGGCCAAATAAAATAAAGAATTCTCTCGTGACTGTGAGGGTGTGACGCGATAACTCTGAGAAAAAAAGGAAATACAAGAGGACATGCTGTGCTCGGCCTCGTCGCCGACTCCTCCCGCCGGCGGGCATGCCGCCGCCGACCACCACGCGCGCCTGAGGTCCGCGGCCGCGCGCTCCGACCTGCCGGGCGCGCTCGCGGCCTTCGCCGCCATGTCCTCCTCCGCGTCCGCCAGCCCCGTCCTCCGCACCTTCACCTCCCTCCTCAAGCTCTGCGCGGCGCGCCGACCTCGCGACCGGCCGCGCCGTCCACGCGCAGCTCGCCGCGCGGGGGCTCTCCGCGGAGTCCCTCGCCGCCACGGCGCTGGCCAACATGTACGCCAAGTGCCGCCGGCCGGGCGACGCGCGCAGGGTGTTCGACCGTATGCCCGTGCGCGACCGCGTCGCCTGGAACGCGCTCGTGGCCGGGTACGCGCGGAACGGGCTCGCCGGGGCCGCCATGGGGATGGTCGTTCGGATGCAGGAGGAGGACGGGGAGCGGCCCGACTCCGTCACGCTCGTGTCCGTGCTGCCCGCCTGTGCCGACGCCCAGGCGCTCGGGGCCTGCCGTGAGGTGCATGGGTTCGCGGTCCGTGCTGGCTTCGACGAGCTCGTCAATGTCTCCACGGCGATCCTTGACGTTTACTGCAAGTGCGGGGCGGTTGACGTTGCCAGGGCCGTCTTTGATCGGATGCCGGATAAGAACTCTGTTTCTTGGAATGCCATGATCAAGGGGTATGCTGAGAATGGGGATGCCACTGAGGCTCTCATGCTGTTCAAGAGGATGGTGGGGGAGGGTGTTGATGTGACGGATGTATCTGTTCTGGCAGCATTGCACGCCTGCGGTGAGCTTGGGTATCTTGATGAGGGGAGACGTGTCCATGAGCTACTCATGAGAATTAGGCTGGAGTCAAATGTGTCGGTGATGAATGCGCTGATCACCATGTACTCCAAATGCAAGAGGACCGACCTCGCTGCCCAGGTTTTCGATGAGGTGCGCTACAAGACACGGATCTCCTGGAACGCCATGATTCTCGGGTGCACACAGAATGGCAGGTCAGAAGATGCAGTGAGGCTCTTCTCTAGGATGCAGCTGAAAAATGTGAAGCCTGATTCGTTCACTCTCGTCAGTGTCATTCCTGCACTTGCAGACATCTCAGATCCACTGCAGGCAAGATGGATCCATGGATACTCTATCAGGATGCACCTAGATCAGGATGTGTATGTTCTGACAGCCCTTATTGACATGTACGCAAAATGCGGCCGTGTCAGTATAGCTAGAAGTCTCTTCAACTCAGCAAGGGAGAGGCATGTTATCACGTGGAATGCGATGATTCATGGGTACGGCTCACATGGTTTTGGCAAAGTTGCAGTTGAGCTGTTTGAAGAGATGAAAAGTTCTGGCAGAGTGCCCAACGAGACAACATTCCTTTCGGTCCTCTCGGCATGCAGTCATGCTGGTTTGGTTGATGAAGGGCGGAAATATTTTTCGAGCATGAAGGAGGACTATGGGCTTGAACCTGGGATGGAGCACTATGGTACCATGGTGGATCTTCTTGGCCGAGCTGGGAAGCTAGATGAAGCATGGTCGTTTATCCAAAAGATGCCTATGGACCCTGGCATCAGTGTTTATGGCGCAATGTTAGGCGCTTGCAAGTTGCACAAGAATGTGGAATTGGCAGAAGAATCAGCGCAGAGGATCTTTGAGCTAGGGCCAGATGAGGGTGTGTATCATGTCCTCCTAGCTAACATTTATGCAAATGCTTCAATGTGGAAGGATGTTGCAAGGGTTAGAACTGCTATGGAGAAGAAAGGCCTTCAAAAGACTCCTGGATGGAGTATTGTGCAGCTCAAGAACGAGATTCATACCTTCTATTCTGGAAGCACAAATCACCAGCAGGCAAAGGACATTTATGCAAGGTTGGCTAAGCTAATAGAAGAGATCAAAGCTGTGGGGTATGTGCCGGACACTGATTCTATACATGATGTAGAAGATGATGTCAAGGCACAGCTACTCAACACCCACAGTGAGAAACTTGCGATTGCATATGGGCTCATCCGCACATCCCCTGGTACAACAATTCAGATAAAGAAGAACCTCCGCGTCTGTAACGACTGTCACAATGCAACCAAGTTAATATCCCTGGTGACTGGACGGGAAATAATCATGAGAGATATTCAACGATTTCACCATTTTAAGGACGGTAAATGTTCATGTGGAGACTACTGGTAGTGAAGTGTTGAAGGCAGTCTGAATATGGATTTTGAGATGATAAACTTTGCCCAGCTACTATACAAGTAAGCCTATGAATTTGGACTATAATGTGGACTAAACTAATTGGAACATATATTAAGGCACTCGCTAAGTTTTATTTGTGGCACACTTTGTGTGACCACATCACTCTCTAGAAATGATTTTTCGTTATTGATGATCAGAATTACCTTGCCACACTTTTTCACAGGTCTACCAGGTGCCTTTTGTATTGGCATCATGGCTAAAATTCTGAAGCACCAGGCAGCTCTTAGCCTCTTATGATCATCTAACCTTCTTAGGGAACATTCTGTAGATCCCAGTCCATTTACATTGGTATTGTAACACATTTAACAATTGTGATGTTTCTACCTTCATTTGAAATAGTGCACATGGAAGTTGTTGACCACAGAAAACACTGCTATTTTATTCTCGTCTGGAATTAGATGATGTACATGATGAGTGCAAACTGCTGATTACTAATAAACACTTGGTCTTACCATTTTGCATACTTGAAACTGTGAGATGAGTATGTAACAACATCTTGTATTCTGTAATGAAAATCAAGGACTGTAAGAACATTCTGTCTTTTATTCACCATTTTGTCCCAAAATCCCATTAAAAATGGATTGACATATGCATGTGTACAATTGAGTATACATTGAATACATAATTCTTCTGTTGAATGTTTTGTGTACTTTGAAGCTAAGGGTCACTTATCACTCTGAATTTAGTTCCCAATTGCTGTTTAGAACTATTCTACAGTCCTGCTCCATGGACATGTCAGCTCTCTTTTGTCTCAGTTTTTTGAACTTTGTGCTGATGGTGTCGACATCTGCCTGCCAATTGTAGCAATGAACTCCACTGCCACTTTGAGTGCATTAATAGATGCCAGGTTCATCAGGCTTGTTGATGACCATGTTGGTTCCCCTCCAGCCAGATCAGATACTCCCCGGAACACAATCACAGGTACGCCAGGAGATGTTGTTGTCTGTTGAAATATTAAGTGCTCTTAATTAGTGATATCTTAGATTTTATGATTGAACTGATATGTTGGAGCGCAAATGTTGCCACATATTTAAGTAAAGATTATGAGAGATAAGATATGGAACCCACCATCACCACTGCTGCGCTTTCCTCATCTATTGTTGACACCGCAAATTCTCTGAAAAGGAACTTCCGGTATTCTGCATTGTCTAGAAACATGTCGGCTGATGCTCCTTTTAGCCCATGAACCACTTGTGGCGTTTTTGGTAAGCAAAAAGTGTCATTACATCTTTCAAGGTTGACCTACAGAAATTTCACATTACAAGTATTAGGCCGTGGTCACTAGGAATAATCCTGTACTTGCTATACTGCTGAAATATAGTGTATCTCTCACCTTAAGTCCTTCTGCTATTGTGAACCATGCTGAGTCGACAGGTAACCAAAACACTTCTTCCATAGGCTTACCAACTGAGTATAGCTCCTCATTTCTGTATTTCAGAGACCCTAGCAGGTTCTCTCCTCCATTCGGGACGTTAAATTGTCCAAAGTTTAGTTCTGTTGATGATTCTTCTAATGACTTGAACTTCTGGAAAAATCAAAAACAGATTAGCAGAGGTCTTGTTAAGTAGTGAGCTCAACATGTGAGATGGTTGATGCTAGATTATCTTCTAAATTTTAATGACAGGTTCTTCTTAAATTATCTCCTCTTTCGACTCCAGATGTGTTACATTCTACTAGTGTGATTCCCTTGTTTTAGTGTACCATACAGTTTAAAGTGCAAATGAAATGGGGAATAACAGCTAATTACAGGAGAGTACCTTCCATGTCCAAGCACCTGTATAAGCAACCAACTTTGGGACACTGACATCGCCAAATGACATTGAATCATTAGAGCTTCCTGCTGTGCCATAATGGACAATACCAGACACAGTAAAGACATCGAGGAGAGTTTGTACAGTTACAGCTGCATTCAACTGGAAGAACAAAGAAATAGCAGTATAGGGTAAGCATAGTACAATTCGTATTTGAATTCACATGTTGTTGCTTTATTGCCTAAAAGTTAAATATCTTGATTTCTTATGATGATCAATCAAAAGTAGCTCCTCCATATAGGAGCAACAGTGATAGATGCAGATGAAGTTCAGGCTTAGTACCCTGCGTTGTCCTGTCAATGCGTATATAACATTCACACCTCGTATACTCCCGATGTGAAACCTCCGTCCTGAAATAATACGAGGCGAGACTGTATTCTTGAGGCCATAGGAAGACATAAAATACATGTATGCATTAAAGGACTGCGAAATATTCCTTCATGGAACTTGAATGAGAGCTCAGTCTATAGGAGAATAGCAAAATCAGTGAACATGTAAAAAAGATTACAGTACAATGGAGAGCTCGGGTATGATTATATGCCCCATTTCATTTTTCTTTTTCTAATGGAGTATGTTATCTTGTGTGTATTGCCATGTTTATACGCAGTCCTTCTAGTCGCTTTCTGGACCCCCTTTCCATAGCTGTTATCCAAAATGAGTGAATGGGTCAATCTGCGTTCAGGTCTTGAAAGGGAGTTCAGGCCTTCTGTGACTGCAGATCATGCACAATTTGCAGAGCCAGTAAGCTTTGCCATGTGCGCACAGCTTCAGGTATCTCTAAAATTCCAAGTTTATATTCCCCATTCTTAAGTGTTAACACTACGATACCATCTCTGATTGTTTCCCCCTTCTGTTCTGTGTTGCCTGTTGGTATCTGGGTTCAGTTAGCAGCAGTTCAGCACTCACTGCTAGCTGTTTGAAGAAACCAAAAAGTCAACCAAGAATGGCCGAACTCACCCAGTGCCTCATTTGCTCAGTCTACAGGCAAGCGATTTGGATCAGAAACGGGAGGCTGAGACTCACCGTAGAGGTCAACGAAGGGCTGGACACGCCAAGGCCTGAAGTAGCCGGAGGCCCGGAGCGCGGTGTCCTCGGCGACGTACGACATGACGAGCCCAATGGACGGGCCGCGCCTGTTCGCCCTGTCGACCTGCTGCCGCACCCGGTCCATCCCAGGCAGCGCCGGCAGGGCCGTCGTCGACGAGACGGCCAGCAAGCAGAGCAGCAGGACCAGCGGCAGGCGGGAGAGCTCCATGGCCATGGCTGGCGTGGACAGGGGGGAGCAAGCAAGCCAGCAAGGAGCAAACTCAGAAGCACAACGATTCGAGAGGATGGAGCAGTTTAATTAGCTCCGCTGGTCTGTGGTCCGCGATGGCGACGGTGATTGGGTTGGGTTGGTGGAGAATGTGATGAGCGTGCTTCCATTTTTTATACTCGGATGTGACTGGGGATGTCTCTGTCCGAGGATTTGGGCCACTAAGCAAAATCACGTGTCAATGTTGTACTGGGAAAAGCATCGCAAAACAGAGGAGGGTTATTCGTTGTTTTTAATTTGTTTTTGTTATGTATTTTGTTTTTGGGTACCTGAACACTGTTTATTTCTGTTAGTGGAATTGGACGCTCCCTTGCTTAAGAAAATGTAAATATTGCGGAAACTAATTTGTCAAGTTAGTTTTCTGGATCACAAAGCCCGACATCATATCTCAGACTTCATGAAAAGTGAAATAGAATGGTAGAATATGCATGTGTTTATATAGAAGCCGGGCCGCCATCTCTACCCGGTGCATTTTATTAACTTCCCCACCTACCTTCACGTGACATGTCTAAACAACACTTACCTGCTCCTATATATTTCACCCCATGTTCGCATGAACGCCTAGGAAAGCCCATCATCTCACATTCATTCATCCATGCATTTCACATTTGCACATAACTCTCTCTTCACCATTTTCGTACAATAAGTAGATTTCAATACATATAAACATAGGACATGATGGTGGACACATAATCAAGAGGATGTTAGCAAACATGTATGACTGGGAGGCACCAAGAAAGAAACAAATACATGAGTTTATCGTTCCACACCAAATAGCGATCATGTTGCCACATCCAAGGAGCGCACTCCTCCATTGATAGTTGGGCTGGAAACATGGGAGCTCCTAACCGGCGCCTTTAGCACCGGTTAGGCTGCGTTCGGTTTGTAGGATTTTCACAGGCATCTAAAAGGAATACTGTTCATGAAGGTTTATTTTCCTTTGTGGTGTTCGGAATGCAGGAATCTCCTACAGTAGTTCTGAGGAAATCTGCCCTTTCGATGCTAATTCCAGAGGAAATGGAACATCTGCGTGGAGCTCATTTTTTAGCGGAAGACCGAGGTGAGATGGCTTGAGCATTGGCAGTTCGCATACAAGAGCTAGTTAAAATAAGCTGATGTGTGACGCAATGAGGTGAGAAATAGAGATACTATTGCCATGCTTTCCCATCGTTTTTCTATGGCCACTCAAGCGTGATCCGAACAACCTACTTTTTTAGATTCCCATGTTCCTACCTGTAGGTTCTCTGGTAACCTTCAGCCCTATTCCTGTGAAGTGTTTTTTTCTTTTGTGTTTTCTCCCTATGTATCGAACACAGCCTTAGTTACATCCAATGAAAAAAAAACAGCGCGCTACAAAAAATAGCGCCGCCTCTTGAAATATACTATTAGCATGCTATAACATGCTATAAGACGTCTTATTAGCGAGACGTTATTTTGAATTATTTAGTGAGACAATTCTACGCTATAGCGTGCTATTAGCAGCGTTATAGCGCGCTAGTTTTTTCAGTGGTTACATCGCATAGGGGCGCGCCGGCATGGGCCAGCCCATGAATCGCCAAGTCTGTTCCTCACTCGCACGAGTCGCACCTGTTTTCCTTCGTTTGCGCACTTTCACAGGAGCATAACTTGCATTTTTTTTCACTCGTTCTGTAGAAATCTGTTGGTCTAGGGAGAAAAAAAAACAAGAATAATTTTCTAGTATTTAAAAATTAGTGAATAGAAAAAATGTTCGTGGGTTTGAAAACACTCAAGAATTAGAAAGAAGGTTTGCGAATTTACAAAATTCATGATTTAGAAAAAGTTCATCGATTTTGGACTTTTTTTCAGAAATTTGAAAAAAGTTCCATCAATTTTGAAAAAACTTCACCGATTTTGAAAAAGAAGTTCTGTATATCAATTTTGAAAATAAACTGCTAGCTGTTTGAAGACCACCAAGAAGTCAAACCTAGTGCTTCATTTGCACAATCTACGGCAGACTATTCGGATCAGAAACGGGAGGCCAAGGCCTGAAGTAGCACGGTGTCCTCATCGAGGTACGACATGACGAGCCAATGGACGAGCCACGTTTGTTCGCCTTGTCGACCTGCTGTCTCACTCTGTCCATCCCAGGCAGCGCTGACAGGGCTGGCCGTCGACAATCCCGCCATTAAGCAGAGCAGCAGGACTAGCGGCAGGAGACCTCCATGGCCGATGCTGGCTTGGACAGGAGTAAACTTAGAAGCACAATAATAGGAGAGGATGGGGCAGTTTAAGGCCTTGTACAATGATAGGTGCCTACGGAGGTGCTTAGAAAAACAAATCAGGTTTTCTAAAGCACCAGTGCCTACATCTACAGAAAAGACGTCTAATTAAGCGTCTACCTTCTATAAATAAATATTAATGCTTAAATAAAGACCGGCTTATTTCTCCGCTGGTCTGTTGTCATGATGGTGATTGGGTTGGTGGAGAACGTGATGAGCGTCCTTCCATTTTTTTATACAGGGATGTGACTGGGGATGTCTTTGTCAAAGGATTTGGGTCATTAAACAAAATCACGGGTTGAGTGTTGTACTCGAAAAACATTGCAAAACAGAGGATGATTATTTGTTGTTTCACGTTTTTGTATTGTTTTGTGGTAGCTAAAATAGTGTATGTATGTGTTAGTTGAATTAAAGTCCGGGTGTTTCTTAACAGCAGAGCATTCGCTGAAGAGCTCACATAATGGCCCGGCCCATTTGTAAGCGATGAACGTAAAAAAAGAACAAAGGATGATTATTGTTGTTTTACTTTTTCTTATTGTTTTGTGATAAGCTAAAATAGCGTATGTTTGTGTTAGTTGAAGTAAAGGCTGGGTGTTTATTAACAGCAGAGCAGAGCATTCGCTGAAGATAGCGCATAACGGGCCGGCCCATTTGTAAGCGCTGAACGCAAAAAATCAGTGAAATTAAAAAGCATGTGCCTGGACGCGAACTCTTGACAACAGTTTAGAAACTACAGTCTCGTAAGCAGTCGAGTTGGCAAATATTCTTATCAACAACGCAACGCAAGTACCAAATAATAGCTACAAGGGTTTTAAAAAAAAGTAATAGCTACAATGGCAGACCCGTTTTCTAAAACGGCAGACCCGTTTTCTAAAAGAGCTTAGCTGCAGTTCCGTACTCGCCTAAGTTTAAAAAAATTCTACCGAGTGATGAGCAATCCTCTCACTCGGGGGCTTAGCTGCAGTTCCGTACTCGCCTAAATTTAAAAAAAATCCTACCGAGTGATGAGCAACCCTCTCACTCAGAGACTTAGCTGCAGTCCCATACTCGCCTAAGTTTTTAAACCTCCGAATGAAGAGCAATCCTCTCCCTCGGAAACTTGGCCACACGCTCCATCTCGATCCGCAAGGACGACGAGGTGTAGGTCGTCCGCGACCCACTCCTCGGAGCTACGCCACAAATACAATGTGCGCTCCATCCCGATCCGCAAGGTCGACGAGGTGCAGGTCGTCTGCGACCTTCTCTTCAGAGCTGCATCACATATGCAAAAGTCTGTTCCGAGTGAAGAAACAACTACCACTCAGAGACAAAGGCAAGCATATTCAAGGAAAAACCAAGTTTAGATAAATCCCACGAGGTTCCGAACAGCAGATAAAAGTACTCGGGCATCAGGCCCGAAGGAGTTTAACGGTTACAATATCACTCGGCATTCCGAGGCAAATTTAATCAGAGCATAAAGTTTGTTCACTCCGCTGGAGGAGGGCTGGCAGGGTTGACGAACTCGTCCAAGTCGATCCCGTCCGCAATACGGGTGACTGCTTCAATGAAGGTCTCCATGAAGGACCGGAAGTCAAGCTTCATGGTATTGGCCACCTTGAGCGCTGCTAGCTTCACTTCCTTGGCCTCCTTGCAATGGACGCGAACCAGAGACAGAGCCACATCAGCGCCACATCGAGCGGATGACTTCTTCCATTCTTGCACTCGACCATGGATCTCATTAAGTCGAGTCATCAGAGACTCGAGATCATTCTGGAATGTCACCTTTGGCCAAAGCGTCGTGTCAATCCGCGACACCGCCACCTTCAGTCATGCAAGGTAGTCCATGACGCTGGCAAGGCGAGACTCCAGTCGGAGCACGTTCATGGCAGCTTCATCCTTAACAGGGGAGAGGATGGGGTCCAAGCTCGTCTCGATCCGCCCAGTCTCTTCCTCGAAGTTCTGGCAGAATTCTGCACACACAATAAAACGATGAGTCAACAGCTATATAACGAGTCGACAACAGCAAGTCAGTCGGACAAGGAAAAGCACCTTCAAGCATAAGGAATAACTTCTTGGCGAGCCCTCCCAGATAAGCCTCCAATTCGTCTCTCTTCCGAGTGAGATCTCCAACTTTGTTGGCCAGGGCCGCCTTGTCTTTCTTCAGTTGCACGACTTCCTTGTTGGCCTCGCTGATGGCAGTCTTCAGTTTGGCGTTTTCTTCTTCTAACTTGCCGACTGAAGCCAGCTTCTTGTCAGCAAGTTCAGTTCTTTCTCGCGCCGTCTTCTAAGCAGCAGCAAGGTCAAGGACCTTCTGTTCCAGCGCTTGCTTCATTTTCTCTAAAGAAATAACATTCTTCAGACGAGCTTGGAGTTGTCTGTTTTCACTACGCACATCTGCTCGAGTAGTGTCACTCGGTTCAATGAATGAAAAAGAAAGATGACAAAGCAAACAATCAACAAGTCATTACCTCCCATGGCAGTTGCTTCATCCTGTGCCTTCTTCAAGTTCTCCTTGGCTAGTGCCAGGTCGAGGTTGAGTTGGATCTGTTGCTTCTGCAAATCAGCAAACTGACTCCCGAAGTCACAAGATTTCTGCAGTCATTGAAAAAGACATGTCAACTGACTGAGACAGAGATCAATTGCTTCCGAGCGAGAAAGATACAAGTTGAAGTCACTACCGCAAAAAAGTTCTAAGACTACTGCTGAATCAAACATTCGACAGTAGTCTCGGGGACTACACCCAGTGGGTGCACTTGGCGTGCCCCCATTGGTTCTGCTTTCCACTCAACGGGGTTCAAAAAAAAGTGTGTGGCAATACTTGTTCTCAGACCACCGCCGCCTGCCCGCAGTCGACCGCAGTCTCGGGGACTACACCAAGTGGGTGCACTTGGCGTGCCACCACTGGTCCGAATCTCACTTGGCGCGACCAGTCTAAACCGAGTGGAAGAACTGTAAAGTGGTATTTTTTGATAAAGACCCCCACCAAATTAAACATCCGACGGCGGTCTCGGGGACTACACCCAGTGAGTGCACTCTGCGTGCCCCCGCTGATTCAAAGATACACTCGACACGACATGGTCGACTCAAGTGGGAACATTACTCAGCAAAAGTTGAAAACACCCACTGGGTGTACAGATGCAAGATGCAGACTCTTGGTAGATGTACATTATGGTTCCAGAACACTCATCCATGAACATCTTACGGATAGCAAAGCAGCAGTTTTCAAGTAGCATATCCTAACAGAACAAGCGTCAAGTTAAAGATCAGTCGGAAGGCAACTAACCTGAACGTTAGCTTGGAGAGCTGAGCTGGCGTCATAAGCAGCTTTGCTAGCATCACGCACTACCTTTATTTGCTCCATCATAAGGCCCGCCTGGCATATAGCTTCCTTAGCGGCACTTATTGGGTCCTCTGGGGCAGGATGGGCAGCGAAGAGTGAAGTTGATGGAACAGTCGCAGCAGCTTGGGGATCTGAGGCATGGAGTTGCACAAACGAAACAAGGGACTGTGCATTCGATGCTGAAAGATTTCCACTCGACAAGGGAACTGCAAAAGTAACAGAAGCGCGGTTGAAGTCTCCGGACTGCTGGATTGTTGGTTCTGTCGCCGGGGTCGACTGGGGCGTCTTGCTGGCTGGCACCCTCCTGCCTAAGGTTCTGCCCCTCCTTCCCGTGGGCTTCTGAGGCACATCTTCATCCTCATCTAGAAGTTCAATAACATTTTGCGAAACTACAAAAGAATCGACCACAAGAGTTCACTCGACCGAGAAAATAGTTGGCAAAGTAGAGACAAGATGACAAGAGTCATACCCGCCTTGGATGTGACCGCGTCTTCCATCTCCTCCTCATCGTCCTCCTTGTAAACGAAAGTCCCAGAGGTAGCAGCACTGCAAATCTCAAGATTCACTCGGTCAAGCAAGAAAATGGGTCGACAACCGATGTAAGATTCCCTGAGCAAAGGGTGAAAACGAAACACTTACGCAGAGGCGACGGGAACGTCAACCTTAATCTTGGGCAAAGCCTTCCGAGGCTTTGACGGCGCAACCTTGAGCTGCTTCGGAGCCTTCTCAGTCGGCACCGGAGAAGATGTCCGAGTGCGCTTTGAAGTCTGGCCAGTCGGTGCCGTCACTTTGCCCCGGGTACTTGCTGGGTCGTGCTTCTTCTTGGAACGTCTTTCCGAACAAGGTCGAGAGTCGACCTCCTCACCGCTGCTCGAGTCTTCGTTCTCTTAATCACCCTCAGCGTTAGAGTTCCAACCGCCGCTGTCGCCTCCGCTCTCCTCTCCCTCCTGGGTCTGCTCTCCGTTGGGCATCGAGTACATCTCAGTATATATCTACAGAGCAAAGAGTCGCACAAATGTCAGTCGGATTGGAGCTTAGTAACAAATCAAAACAAAAGACATTCGGCGTTGAAAATCGGACCTTTTCTGGTCCATTGACCTTGTCAAATGGTGGAACCCTCTTGGACCCCCTGGGTGAGGGAGTCTTGGACTAAGGGGTCCTCGGGCGTCCGACCTGTTATCCATGGGCCGGACTGATGGGCTGTGAAGAGATGAAGACCGAAGTCTGTACCCATATCCGGATTGGACTCTACTTGGCGTGGAAGGCAAGCTTGGCGACCGATTATGAAGATAACCGACTCTATGTAAACCCTAGACCACCCCCCCCCCCCCGGTGCCTATTTAAACCGGAGGGGGTAGTCCGGAAAGGACACATACACATTACCATAGTCATATAGGTTAGACTTCTAGGGTTTAGCCACTACGATCTTGTGGCAGATCAACTCTCGTAATACTCATATTCATCAAGATCAATCAAGCAGAAAGTAGGGTATTACCTCCATAGAGAGGGCCCGAACCTGGGTAAACATCGTGTACCCCGTATCCTGTTACCATTTTCCACATAACTCTCTCTTCACCATTTTCATTCAATAAGTAGATTTCAATACACATAAACATAGGACAATCAAGATGATGTTAGCAAACACGTATGACTGGGAGGCATTAGTAAAGAAAAAAATATGTGAATGTATCGTTCCGCACCCAATGGCGATCATGTTGCCACACCCAAGGAGGGCACTCTTCCATAGATAGTTGGACTGCAAACATGGGAGCTCCTAACCGACGCCTTTAGCACCGGTTAAGAGTTACAGTGCATAGGGGCGCGTGGGCATGGGCCGGCCCATGAATCGCCAAGTCTTCTCCTCGCTCGCACGAGTCACATGTTGTTCCTTCGTTTGCACAGCGGCACAACTTCCCTTTTTTTCACTCATTGTGTAGAAATCTATTGGTCTAGGGAGAAAAAACATGAATAGTTTTTCTAGTATCTAAAAATTTCTGAATAGAAAAAATGTTCGTGGGTTTGAAAGAACTCAAGAATTAGAAAAAAAAGGTTTTCAAATTTACAAATTTCATGATTTAGAAAAAGTTCATCAATTTTGTATTTTGTTTGGAAATTTGAAAAAAATTTCATGAATTCTGAATAAACTTCACCGATTTTGAAAAAAGTATTGTATATCAATTTTGAAAATAAACAGCTAGCTGTTTGAAGACAACCAAGAAGTCAACCCAGTGCTTTATTTGCACAATCTACATGCAGGCGATTTGGATCAGAAACCAGAGGCCCAGACTCACCGTAGTGGTCAACATAGGGCTGGACACGCCAAGGCCTAAAGTAGCACAGTGTCCTCATCGAGGTACGACGTGACGAGGAGGCCTGCTCCGGTGCTCCCCCCTAACCTAACTTCGGAGGGGTATTTTTGTCCCCGCGAGTTTGTTTTTTTCTGGCCCGCCGTAGCCCAGATCCAAGCCCTGTCTAGCCCTGCCAAGCCCTGTATAGCCCAGACCGTATACGTACAGTACCTGGTCCAAAAAAAACCATCACACGACCCCACGACCATGTAGGACCTGCCGGATCCAATCATTCACGCAGCTTCATCAATCTTGCGAGCATTCACGCAGCTCCATAATTCACGCGGTAGATCTCCAGCGGCGCGCGGCTATCTAGTCGCCGGCGATCTCGTCGGACAGCGGGCGCGACAACATCATGAATCTCCAGCGCTCACAGGTACCGCATCCTGCATACCCCCGCACCCCTCTAGTCTCGCTCGCGGCAACATCGAACGAACTGCCGCCGTCAGAGATAGTGGTTAGCCTAGCGGGGAGGGTAACCTACCTACCCGGCGGCGCATGCAATCGTGGATCTTGTTCCGGCAGTGCTGCTCCTCGTGATCTGGGTTTCTTCAGTATAGGGTTGATGTAGCGTCGGTTGCCGTCGGCTGTGTCCACCAGGACTATCATTATTTGATGTGGCGGCTAACCTAGGTATCCGGCTGCAGAGGTAATCACAGATCTAGCTAGGTTTTGTAGTGCTGCTCCTCGCGATTGAAAGTGATCACGACGGGTGCCGTGGCCATCTTCCTGACTTGGTTTGGCAGATCTGAACGGCCTCGATTGGGGTTGTTTACATAACATCCGTGATCGTGAGCTATGTGTTGATATTTCATCATTGATAATGTTTTCATCATTTGTTGTAGGAAATGGAGGACGAGGAGTTAACTGATATGATGGTAGACATGGAGTTTGGAGAACTGATGAAAGACTGGATAGAAGATTGGTCAGATGATGACAATTCAGATCTTGAAATCAGTCAGGGAATGGGAACGAATGGGAAGATTTTAATGTGAGTGGCATTACCATGTTGTAATTTTTTGGTGCCATCCTACAACATTATATTTTTGTGTTGAAAATTTGTAGATGGATGAGCATGATGATGGTCAGGAAAACAATTCGGAGCTCTCAAATGAAGATTACATTAGTCGAATGCGTAAGTGAAAAACTTTATTGGCATGCAAATTGAATTCATTCTGGAATATTATATGATAAGTAATTATGTATTTGTGTTGTATTTTTCAGTTCATTTCCGAATGTCATAATGCGTACGACTATTACGGTGAATCCTATGCGGAGACAGGCCTTAACGACGAATCATCAGATGCACCTGATTCTGGGGATTCGAAGTCATCGGTCACCATGAGTGAGGTATTTGTGTAATCAATGTTCTATGAAAGTAATGTTAAACCATACAAAACAGTTTTCATGGCTATGTTTTGATTGTGTAGGTGATGATGATGGTGGGGTAATGAATGTCCAAGATACCGCCAAAGGATGATAAGAGGGATATGTTCATGCAGATAATGGACATGACTTTTATGACTCACGATGCTGCGTATGATTTCTACAACAGCTATGTTAGAGCTAATGGTTTCAACATTAGGAAGAATAAGGCCAAGTATACCAAAACCGAGGCACATCTTATGCGTTATAGGAAGTTTGTTTGTTCCAGACAAGGGAAACATGACAGCAAGTTGCTAACCGAGGAAGGGCACAGCCGTCGGCTCAAAGCCGAGACACGCTGCTTTTGTGAAGCACACCTGACTGTCAAGCTTGACCAAAAGCGTGGGGTTTGGTATGTCGCAAGTTTTGAGGACAAGCATAGCCATATGTTGGCAGGACCGGACGAGGTACCTTTTCTTTGGTCCCACGTAAAAAAATCAAAGAGTTTGAAGCATGAGATAATGTCCATGGGAGCTGCAGGGACTAGAATTCACGACATGATGGATTCCCTCATCAGCAAACATGTATGGTATGGCGGTGTTGGTTTTACCAGGCGTGAAATATACAACCTTTGTGCCAGGGAGAAGAGGAAGCTGCTTTCAAAAGGTGATGCTGCCACAGCCATAGGCATCATGGCCAGTAGGAAACAGAGGGATCCTAGCTTCTTTTTCGAGTACATGCTAGATAAGGAAGGACACTTGAATAGGATGTTTTGGTGTGACTCCCAGTCTCGTCATGACTATGAGGACTTTGGCGACGCGCTTGTATTTGACAACACGTACAAGATGAACCGCTATGGTATGCCATTCATACCTTTTGTTGGTCTTAACAATCACCGGAAGACCACTGTTTTGGTTGTGCCATAGTTTGGACGAGACCGAACATACATACGATGTGGCTGCTGCAGACTTTTTTGAGGTCCATGTGTCAAAAGATGCGAAGAGTGTAATCACAGAGACGCCGACGCTGCGATGATCAAGGCAATTGAAGTCTTGCGGACATGTGGCACCGTATATGTACGTGGCATATAGAAAAAAAATATGAAGATTCACCTCAGTCCCAAGTCCTTGAAGGAGTTCCGAACCCTTCTGTACTACAACACGTCCACGGCCACGTTTGAGGAGAGATGGCACGCGTTTACCAAAAGATGGCAGTCGAAAAAAACAGTAACATGGTTGAGACGGATGCATAAGAAGAGGAGACTGTGGGCCGCGGCTTATCTAACAGAGGGGTTTTGGCTTGGCATGAAAAGCAACCAAAGGAGTGAAAGCCTAAACTCATGCCTTCACCTCCACCTAGATGGTGAAATGACCCTGGTGGATATGATTTTGCATTATGAGAACGCCGTTGCACGTATCCGTTAAAACGAGGCACGAGATGACTGCACGGCCTCACAGAGTTTACCGGTGCCAGTTACTAGCTCGAGGGAACTTGAGATAGCTGCTTCTCACGTCTTCACTCCAGCAAACTTCTATATGTTGCAAGAGGATCTTAGAAAAATTGATGGCATGGAGATTGTAGAAATTAAGCTGGGAGACGGATCACAACAGTACATCGTGGCCTGGAAGAATAACCGGAATAGCCGTTTTTGGGTGGAGTATACATCACTAAATTCCGCAGAACCTATACGGTGCAGCTGCAGAAGAATGATTCGAAAGGGTCTACCTTGCAAACACATATTCCACGTACTGAAGTACTTGAACATATCTGAAATACCAAAGTGTTTAGTTCTTCTTGGTTCACGAAACAAGCAAGGTTGGGACTACCATGAGGTGCACAAGCGATCTGTTGGGATATGGTTGGACTGGGGCAGAGGAAAGAATGAAATATAGCCAGGTCAGTGTGTTAGCGTCAGAAGCTATGCATGCGGCATGCAAACACACAGCTTTGTGGGACCAGTTACAGGATAGTTTGAAGGTTGTGATAGCTAAGAGTCATGAGTATGATCTGCTAGGGAAATTTGAGCAAGAATATAAATGACTTCAGTAAGTGTGCAGTTGAATATGTAGACGATGGTGAAGGCAACATGGTCGCAGTTAAAGATCCTATGAAAGTGTCAAGAAAAGGTGCAACAAAGGTAGATGAGAACCGCCCTGTCTCGAAAAATGGTAGACCACTCTCTTTTGATGAGTTGAAAACCCGGTGCGGCGCTTGCAAATTGCTAGGACACACTAAACGTAGCAAGAAATGCAAACTAAATCAGAAGTAAGTGTTTGTATGCATTCTGGATTATTGAAAAATTTATCGTTCATTAACTTATCTTGTCTTTTATGATGTGCAGAACAGTGGAGAAGGAAGAAGTGTAGAACACTTGCTTCAATTTTGTACGGATGAATCGTGTGAGCAGGGCAGTATATCCTTTTCACATTATGTCTTCTATTCGTGGGGAATTTTTTTCTCTTTTATACATCATTTTGCCACACACACTTCTTTTAAGTTTTATTATTTTTGACATGTAAAACTCTTACATTTGTTTTCATTGGTTTGAAGCACTAATTTATGGATTGGTTTTAACACGGTTCCCGCAGCAACGCGCGGGGCATCATCTAGTTGTAGCAACTCGATCGGCACTTTATTTCCTGGGAGTGTTAAATTTTTACATCTCTAAATAAACAACAAAATCCGACCTAAATAAATTAGTTATAAATTAGAAAGAATATTGTACATTTCCCCTCCCCACATCCTAACTGCCATTAAATCACCTAACTTACCACTCCCCACCACACATTCACCCACCTACCTCGCGCGCCGGTTCGAACTCCCCTTATCCCCACCTACAGTAGATCGAGAAAACCCCCGCCGGCGACCGCTGCAGCCGCCTCCATGGAGAAAAGCCTCGGCTGGCAGAGAGCGATGATGAAGCTCGCCGGCGATGACGAGGGGTGGCGCGCCCAGTTGGCGGAGGTGTGCGGCTGGTTCCCCAGCACGGAGATGTTGGTCAACCATGCGCGTGGCCTCGTCAAAGTCCTCACCGACACCGAGAAGAAGCGCGCCTTCCCCTACGGCTGCGGCGTCCCGCCGGCTCTCCTCCTCGTCTGGGCAATGCGAGAGGCCACGATGAGCGACTCCCCTGTTCAGCGCGCAAGGTGGTGGATGTACCGCTCCACCACCATGACGCTGCGGCTAGATCCAGCACGCGTCGCGTCGAGGGCGGAGCGCATCGACGTCGAGCTCGCTGTCCCTGCGCCCGTGAGCCCGGACTACCAGGTCCGCCACGTGCCAAAGCCAGTCCTGCCGTTGGGCTCTGACATCGTGGAGGACGACGTGTACGGGGTACTGCTCATCCCTGATGACCCTGAGGAGGGCGAGGAGGACGCCGTGCAGATGGGTAGCGCCGGTCGCCGTCGAGGGTGGCAAAAGAATGCCCCTCGACGTCGAGCTCCTTCCCTTGCACCCTGACATAGTGAAGGTGGAAGAAGAGGAGGTGGCTCAGGATCAGGTGGCTCAGGATCCGGTGGCGCAGCTGTCGAACAGGACAACAGTCAAGAAGAAGGCTTCTCCGTGTGTGGTGCGCCGCTCACGCCGCCTCAAATTTCTGAAGAAGTGAAGATGGGCACAGTTGCTGAAGGAGGAGGAAGCTGCTGGTTATCTTAGGTATGCTGTTATATGTTTTAGCATATAAGTTTGATGTTCTCCTAGTTGCTACTATGCTCCTTCAGCTCCATGCTTGCTTTTGATGTAATAATGATCGATGTAGGGTGGATTGTGTCGTCGCTTGTGAACTTGTTTGGATCATTGCGCGGTTTGGCTGGCCTGTGTTGGCCTTATATTTTTAGACTGAACTTGGTTGTGAACTTTGGTGGTTTTCAGTAATGAAAATCGGAAGGGGCAAGCCCTTCTTTGATAAAAAAAAAATTTGGGCTTGATGTTGGTTAGGTGTGCTTTTCTCCAGATAATTATATAAGTTATGGAATCGGTAATGTTTGGTCGGGTTCTTTGTGGCTAAAGAACTGAATATCTACTGCCTACCCTAAGTGTGAAGTTCAGTTAAATTTCATAATATTGAATATGTACTGTTGTTTTGCTTCAGTGTTGAATCAAAGGTGTAGGTGCTGCTTGATGTTGCTCCTATGTTGCAACAAGACAATGAAGTGGGCTGCTGCACAAATCAGTAGTGTTGCTATGTGATGTGTCCATGTGCATCACTTACCAAATATAGAACATGACAAATGTGCAGTGTCTGCCAAATGTAGAACATGCCAAAAGTGCATTATCTACCAATCATGATGGCCCCATGTTATTTCTGCCGCAATGTCTAATACACTTTGCCCATAAACTGAATAGCAAATAATTCATCAGGATTTCATCATGTCAACTACAATGATGTCAATAACTTTATGAACAATCTACTTGGTAACTATGACAGCAATTATAGTGGCAAGCAGGCCAAGATACAGAAGACCTCCAAATCCTAAAATCCTATCCCTATAGAGAAATATTTCCTTGTGCATCTTAACCATTGCCCTCTTTTCTTTCTCATTCCTTTTAATTTCAGCTTCACATTCTGTAATCTTAGTCTCCAGTTTCTTGTTCTTCATGGCAAGATACTTAATGACTGACTTTGCTTTGCTATCCCACTCCCCATCAACCCATTCAACATACTCAAAAGTGACATCATCTTAAATAAATCATGAGCAATTCAAGTCAATTTATAATTGAACTTGTCACTAAAAGCGTTAAACACTGAACTTTTTTGCAGCTTGACCGCAGTAGCAGTACTAGTTTGAAGATCATGCTCAGTACACTAACCTCAAACACACAACCCACTAATGCGCTGTCAAAATTGTCTGCATTTATGCACACACGGCCACCCGGACTTTCCTGATGACCAAATAGATGGAGCTTGTAAGGGCCACAGGTCATGATTTGTAGGTGACAATGCTGGGATGTAAAGAACAATGGTAAAGAACTTACCTTTTTGCCACCAGAGTGTAGCACTGAAGAAACCCTAGCCGTCGGTTCTCCCGGCCCTCCGCCGCCCATGAAACCCCCCTCCCCTGTTCCACTCGATCCGCCTCCACTGTCTCCTGTTCCACTGAATCTGCCCCACCTGCTTCCAGGACCCAAGGTTCGACCTAACTTGCGGTCGCCACTGCTCTTCTCGCCGCAGCCGCCGCTGCCCGACGCCCAGCTCGCTATCATGCTTTCGCCGTGGAGATTTGGAGGCGCAAATGGAGAGAGAGAGGGCAAGGGATTCGGAAGGGAAACGAGAAAAGGGGAACCACTCGTTGCCCAAATCAACCACAGTCGTTGTTTCGGTGTATTCAAATGATGGCCCCACTAGTCCTTTGATAATTCAACTAACCCAGCCATGCATGCACGTGTAATTTACAACCGCACCTGAAATTCCGGCTGGGCTCACTCATCGTTCCATCCCTCAATTAATCACGTCCCAAAAGTTAATTATACATACAATAAAAATAAGACGGGCTTGTGACACAAAATAGAAAAACATGATGCCGGATAACACGCGATAGAGCCAACGAGCTGACATGACTAATTTTCATCAATGTAATACGTTCTGCCTCGATATATTTACATAGCTAACATGACTACTTTTCATAATCATGTGATGAGGGGGAATTACCAGGAGATTATGCAAGATGATGACATGCAGATAGCTAAGACAGAAGGCAAAAGTTTGATAGAGTTTTTAAAAACATGAATAATGTGAAAATTTTAATATGAAACTTCGGAGAGCAGTTGAAGAGAAAAATATAATGCGAATATTATGAATGTGGTAAATACAATTATAAAAAATTGGAGAACGAGAAAAATATTAAGCAAGAACAAATGATAGTTGAAGCCAAAACTTTATTGGTACGACCAAATTGTCTTCTCCGAGCGAATTGTATGACCGAATTGTCTGGTACGAGCCAATTGTTTGACAGACACATACACATGTATGTGTCACAATATTCGAGATGCCCTATTTATTACATAAAAATGATAGAAATCTTAAGATAATCATGCCGTCGAAACCTTCGACCGGACTAAATCCAAAGCACTGAAACTTGACTCTTGCATGCCGCATGAATTCTTCAGGTGCGCCTTTTCTTTGCGATTTTGCGAATTTTTTTCTTCACACACTCCATCGTGTTCGAAGGTGACATAATCAAATCGGCGATGAAACGTCTTCTCCTTACGTCAACGGTGGCCTGCAAAAAATGACATACAGGTTACATGAACCGAATTTTGTACACGACCATAGTAGCTACTCTACAAACGTAAATAACAGCATACCTGTGAAAAATGGCCGGTCATTCGGTCCCCGTCCCAATGCTCTAGACATTCTAGGACAAAAAGGCCACAAGAGTTCCTGGTATGTATGCAAACATTAGCGGTGGGCAATACGAACATGTGTATTGTTGTTTGAATGTGCATGATGTCCTACTAACTCACCCATCCTCTTGCTGGGGCATGTCATACTCCTTGATAGGCCACTTACTTACGTCCGGATATTTCCCTGGTGTAATAATATTTGTTTGGCGCATATCGTTTGCTATAGCCATTCGCTATAAAGAGGATACTGTTAAAGAAGAATCATAAACAACATGTAAGACCAATGATACAAAAGTTGGTTATATTACCAGTGCTTTCACAATCTTTTCTGTCAGCTCCAGAGGACAGAGTGAATCGATAACTTGGAATTATTGCTTGATCAAGTGCATGACCACGGTCATCCAGTGGGCATTTTCGATATTCAACATGATATACGTCTACAGTGCAAAAACCAATTATGGATCAAACGTAATACTAGATGAAATGTCCTTAAGTGAAGAATTACAAACATAACATACCTTATCACGCACAGTATACTCTTTCGTGACTCTATTAACTGCTCCAGCTTTGGACAGAGCACTGTCCATGTTGCCGCTTGATAGCAATGGATCGTCTCGTGCGATAGCACGATCTACAAGGAATCTGGACCTCCACGCTGGATAGAGTAACGATCATGACCAATGCGCAGCTCCAAATGTCCCATATAAGCATCAATAACCTTCATAGAATATCAGGGCATTACATGTTGAAAGTTGAGACATAGATTATTGACAATTTAAATAACAAACATGCAATTAGTACTTACATCGTCCGAGAGCCATCTATGAGTTAGTACCGGTCGAATCCTTTCGGAAGTCAGAGATATGCCACGCCTTCATGTAGTAAACTTTCTTCCCCTTATTCTTGTCGGTGCTAGCAGCTAACTCGACAAATGAAACAGCTGCATCAATTATTTCCGGCGTCAACTCATCTGCCACACCCTTCGGCTCATCAATTTCAGAAAAGAGAGCTGCATGAAACAATATGAACGTCAACAATGGTGATCATATGCATTCGTAGTATACAACAAACCAAGAAAGTTAGTTACGATTCCTCTACTAGCGTAACGGGTGCGGAGGGTTTCTGACCACGGTTGGTACGCTTGCTGGGCTTGTCAAGTGCGTAGGGGGATTCAAATTTCTTGGGAACGGTCCACTTCCGCTTACCGGACATAACTTCCTCATCCTTATCGACTGTTGCACCCTTTTTTCCATTCGCCTTAGCCATTAACTTGCTGATAGAAGATGGACAAATGTCTATGTCCGATGAAGGTGCTTGTGTAGAATTACCAACGACCCAAGGGTTTTCGGGTGTAGCGCCACATTCATCATTACGCTTAATAGGTGAAGCTTCCTTGTGTCCATTCATCTTTGCTAGGGTTTTCTGTTTGGCAAACAAAATGGTGTGAACATTTCAGCCCGTAACAAATTGAAGGAGAAAATTATAGACAGAAATATATATACATAGTACTCAGGTACGGTTTTATGGTTGGGAACCACTTCATCAGGCTGCGTCATGTCAATGACAGGCTCTCCGTGTGATTCTATGTCGGTGTCAAAACCGGCGGATCTCGGGTAGGGGGTCCCGAACTGTGCGTCTAGGCGGATGGTAACAGGAGACAAGGGACACGATGTTTTTACCCAGGTTCGGGCCCTCTCGATGGAGGTAGTACCCTACTCCTGCTTGATTAATATTGATGATATGGGTAGTACAAGAGTAGATCTACCACGAGATCAAGGAGGCTAAACCCTAGAAGCTAGCCTATGGTATGATTGTTGTTCGTCCTACGGACTAAAACCCTCTGGTTTATATAGACACCGGATAGGTTAGGGTTACACAGAGTCGGTTACAATGGTAGGAGATCTACATATCCGTATTGCCAAGCTTTCCTTCCACGCCAAGGAAAGTCCCATTCGGACACGGGACGAAGTCTTCAATCTTGTATCTTCATAGTTTTGGAGTCCGGCCGTGACGATAGTCCGGCTATCCGGACACCCCCTAGTCTGGGACTCCCTCAGTAGCCCCTGAACCAGGCTTCAATGACGATGAGTCCGGTGCGTTGATTGTCTTCGGCATTGCGAGGCGGGTTCCTCCTCCGTATACTTCCTAGAAGGTCATGAACACAAGGATAGTGTCCGGCTCTGCAAAACAAGTTCCACATAACACCGTAGAGAGAATAATTTTTGCACAGATCTGCTGACGTATTCCGCGGCGTGACATCACACCACGGCCAGGCCTTTATATGAATCGTTTTTTACCGTTTCACCTTAGCGCGTTTAGCGAGGTGGTTTCCTTGGCACGTCTTATCAAAGCATAGATCGTGCCCCCTTATTCCGGGATTCTCATCAATACGGACGTTGATAACCCAACCGTGCCCGTTGGCACGCCTCTATCGGCGAGTCCTAATCGACCACGGGGTGGGCTCTTGGTATTCAACCTCTTTACAATGAGACCAAGGCCCTCCTCTTTTTACACCCACCATCGAGTTCGCCCCGCGCTTCGAGTTCCAACACCCAAAGCTCCAGATTCAGGCGCTTCGGACCTTCGACGACGTCCGGCTCCGACCAGCACGGCCGATAGATGTCTTCCTCCATCACAGAAGAAGATGTGCTAAAGCTGCGAGACGCCAGGTATCTAACCGGAGAGGTCTCGCAGACTGCCTCGCCTGGGCAGGTCATTCCCACTCCCGAGCCCGGCGAGAACGTGGTGTTCGTGTCTCACTTCCGTCGGGGTTTAGGCTTCCGTCGGATCCCTTTGTGCGGGGGCTCATGTTTTATTATGGGCTTGATTTCCATGACTTGAATCCGAGTCCATCCTCCATATCTCGTCATTCATTGTCGTATGTGAGGCCTTCCTCCATATTACCCCCCACTTTGGATTGTGGCTCAAGACCTTCAAGGTGAAGCCAAAGATGAACAAGGGGCAACAAGCAGAGTGCGGAGGGGCGGTCATAAGCAAATGTGCTCATGCTCCGTGGCCCGAGGGCTCTTTTCAAGAGGAGCTTGGTTTGTGGCAACGGGAGTGGTTTTATATCACCGCTCCTAGGGGCACCAAATGGGCGGCGATCCCTACCTTCCGCTTAGGTCCACCACAGCGGCTGGCATCATGGGTCAACAAGGGGCTCGACTGGGGGCCGTCCAAGGACGTTCCCTTGCTGCAGGGCCGTATTCGAGACCTCCAGGAAAGAGGGATCAATCTGGTTGCAGTGGTGCAGGTTATGGTGATCCGGCGCCTTCAGCCTCAAGAAGCGCCGCCTCCTCACTGTGGGAATTCAATCCGGAGGGACCACGAGCTCTCCAAAATTTTATGGGCACGACGCTAGTGGAGATGTATAAACTGTTGTTTGGATCACAGGAGAAGTGTCCGGACTTGACCGAGGACGCATGACTAAGCTGCAATCGCCCAGATACTCAAGTAAGTAGTCCTGTAACCGGACAAGCTGTTCATTCATTTATTTTATATATATGCCCTTTAAAGGAGCCGTTTCTTGAACAGGAGCGGATAGCCAAGGCAAAGTTAATAAGGTGTCCGGCTCCTCCTAGAGACCACGCGGATCCCATCTTGACCAAGATGTTGAAGGTCGCGCCTTTTGAAGAAGGCGAAGGGGGGAGCGGGGAAGCAACTGCCTCTGCGAAGGAGGCTGTCAAGGAAGGAGGGATTAAGAGTCCCACCTTCCGAGGAGAGAAGAGGACCTCTTCTGAAGATCCGAAGGTCAAGGCCTCAAAGAGGGGAAAGGAATCTTCGGCAGA
This sequence comes from Aegilops bicornis, assembly GCA_021605145.1. NCBI lineage: Eukaryota > Viridiplantae > Streptophyta > Magnoliopsida > Poales > Poaceae > Aegilops > Aegilops bicornis. The sequence goes on along the minus strand of CM038675.1, from coordinate 47,172,524 downwards.
GAGTCCGGCGCTGGGAAGTAACCCAGCCGCATTATTTCCCCAAAGGGATAAGCCCTCCAGCGAGCCGTAAGTAAAAAGAAGGGGTCTTGTAAATAAGGAACATCCCTGTATTTATTCATGAAGATAACCGGAATTGTACCTTGTAGTTCGGACCTCAGCCCTTCTCAGCAGAGCTCGTCTTCGGGGGATCTTCTTGAGATGATGGAGAGCGAAATGCCTCCACCTGTCGCACCCTCATGCGAAGCGGACGACCCGGAGGTGTCGTCGCGGAGGGTTCCCCCAAGTCCGGCGCCAAGTGGTGTGCAGTCGGAGGAGCTGAAGGATCTGCTCGGGTGAGCGGCTATCTCAGAAGATCACCGTGCTCTAATGGGTACGGTGATTGAAAGAATTGCATCCGCGGAGAGCGGATTACTGCAAGCCGTCGAAGCTTCTTGACGGGGTTTGAGGTACGCAAAAAATAATGTACCTTCCGACGCTTATGCATATAAAATGCGCCTGTATAGGTAGTAGCCCACGAGACTCGGTATGTTGTCAAAATTGACAACTTGCCGAGGATCAAATTCTCAGTTATTACATATCGCCGCTCCTAAACAGGTGGCGGGGCGTCCGGTGGCCAGCCGGACTGATGAATATGCCGAACTAAAGCGGCAACTTGACGAGGCAGATGCGGACATCGCATTGGTCAATAAACGGTTTGACGAGTCACAAGGTATGCGACTTCTATGCGGACACCTGGTAAGGGAGCTTGACGCCCATGTCTTACTATTCGTATGCTTAATGCAGATGGTGCCGCTGCCGTGGAGGAGCTGCGGGCAGAACTCGCCCGAGCGAAAGAGCAAGCCAGAATTAGTAATGCGGCTGCTTTAAAGGCGGCCGAAGAGCTAGAAGTCGAACGGGCTGCTCACCGCCAAGCAAAGAGGAGATGGCCGATATGGCCAAAAGGTTGAGGAATACTACCGATCGCTGCGAGGTTCTTGAAAAAGAACGTCAAGTGGAACAAGAGGGCCTAAAAAAGGCCGCCGCCGAATCCAAGAATGCCCAGTCGGCTTTGAGTGCTGCAAAGGAGGAGCTGAGTCAGGCTGGGGCAATTGCGGCTGGAAAACTGTTTCTGCTGCGGAGGAAATATACAGATCCAAAGTATGCTCAGTTAGATAAGTTGTGGAGTTCGGAGGATGCTTATCTGGACTTGGCGGCGAGCGCTGCGGATGCGGTTGAGCACTTCCGGGGCCAGAAGGGGCACCGAAGGGAAGAGCTATATTGGTCGCAATTCCATATTCCGGAGCGTCCTCTTCCGCCGCTGACCGATTGGTTGGCGAATGGGCGAGCTGAATCGACTGTCCGGATTTGCCATGAAGCATGTCTTGACTCACTTGTGGCCGGGCGGACCTCAGCCAAGAGCTATTTTGGTTTAGTGCAGCAGTTCCTTGGTGCGGTACCAGATCGACGCAATGAAGCGATCGACGTGTATTGAGGGGGCGCAGATGGCTCTGGCCCGTGTCAAGACATACTGGGCAGAGATGAAGGCCACCGACGTTGCATCCCAAGATTCGGACAGAGCCGAGTACCTGCCGAGCACTACTTTGAAGAAGTCCTGCCGGGCGCTCGTTTAATAGAGACGCAGTGCTCGAAGGATATTATGTTTAAATGACATGTATGATTTGTGAAAACAATGTTTCAATATAATATAAGAGCTTTTTTATACTTGTGCGTTCAAGTAGTAAACTACTCTCAGGCGGCCGCTTTATGTATATGTGTATATAACCTGAAAGATGGCAGTCCTTGGTTTCAGCCCCCACGCACATAGTGCGGGGTGTTTGCAAAGAAAGCGCTTTTCACACTTAATCCAATGTCTTGGTCCTGTTAAGGAGGTGATAAGCGTAGCAAACCAGGCAACCGGACTATAATGCTTTATCACTTTCACTTAGCCATAGGAGTTCGAGGGTGGGGCTACTATATAGCCCCTGGGGGCACCGCACTCTCCCGAATTAAAGTGCGTATGTGCCTGACGAAAACCGGTCCTTCGTTAATGCGCAACAATCCTAAACATTCATGTGAGTCATCGAGTGGTTGACCAGTCTCTCGCTATATCATGACAGTCAGTTTTCGGCTTTCTCTACTGAGGTGCTCGCCCGACCGAACCGGGGCAAAATCGCAGTAGTTCTCCTGGTGCCGCGTTAGCTGTGAAAACGGAACGTAAGGCAGCAAAACACAGGAGCCGGGCAACCCAACATTTGACCAAAGACATGATTCGGAGCTGATGCATATAAGGCCTAACTCGAGACGCCGAATACTCCCTAAGGTATTTGGTCTTTATGAAAATGGGCGGAATAATGCCCTAAGCCCCAGTGTCCGTGCACGCCAAAAATTCTGGTGCGGCCAATGCCAAAACGCCAGCCTCCTCCGCGGTTATAGTAAGGAACCGGGGGATGTATATCAACAAGAGACAGTAAAAAAGGTTTACGCAGGGTCTTAATCTGAAAAAGAATCCTTGCAACGGGTCCCTACTGCACGTCTGCGCTTGTGTCTCCGTTGTGCCGTATCCTGGACGGGTGTAACACGTTCATCTGTAAAAGAGAGGAACTTAGTTTAAAAGAAAAAGGATCATGCGAAAGATGTACTTAATATTAAATAAACAGAGTATGGTTCGAAGAACTGAATAAAGTTGAGCTTTATTATCTCTTGTTATTCATGCATGCAGCCCCTCGTATGGGGGTATGCCGTTAGTAGGCGCCGGACTCGTCTAGCCGTGTCCGGGGTTTGAATGACCAATATGAGTTCTTTGCCTAGCCGAGCCGGATAGCTGTGGGGCTGTCATGGCAGTCTCCCGTTCTTCCGTGCTCGAGTAACACTTAATACTTCCTTTTAATGAGATGATGCCGCGTGGACCGGGCATTTTAATTGTTAGAGATGCATAATGCGGTATTGCGTTAAAGCGGGCGAAAGCTTAGCGTCCCAATAGTGCTTGATGGCTACTTTTAAACTGGGTGACATGGAAGAGTAACCTTTCGCGACGGAAGTTGTCGGATGAACCAAACACAACTTCTAGCAGTATGGAGCCCGTACAAAGGGCATATGGGCCTGGCATTACTCCTTTAAAGGAGGTGTTGCTACGGCGAATTTTGGTTGGGTTTATCCCCATCCTGCATGGATTGTGTCCTGATATATCAGGTTTATGTCACTGTCGCCATCCTTGAGGACTTGTGTAAATTGGAATCCGTCGATTATAGGATCCAATATCAAGGCAGTCCATCCGACATTCCGGATACTTTCGGAATAGTCCTGACGGTCGAAGGTGATTGGTTTTGACAACCAGCAGCGGCGCGCTTTTAGTGGGCGCCGCTTTTTTTCCTTTGATCACGTGAAGTGAGTTTACTGTTTTAACCTCCTGTGGGAAAGTTTTTTGTTTTCCGGGGCTCTGCTTGTGGTGCTCGTCGTCATCTTCACTTGGTGTGTCGAGCCCCTTGTGTTCAGCGTTCAGTCTGCCGGACTGTTTGAAGACCCAACAATTTCTGTGGGTATGGTTAGCAGGCCTCCTGTGAGTACTGTGGATTTGACATATCTTGTCCAAGATTTTGTTGAAGTTGGATAGTTCATCGCTATTGTCCTTAAGGGCAGTTTTTGTTGTTCGCCGTGAGCTTTTGAATCCGGCGTTGACCGCCGTGCTCTTTGGACTGTTCCTTTTAATCCGCGCTGGTCCTTGTTGCGTCGTGGTTTCCCATTTCCATCCCTAATTTCGGATGTACTTGGGTCACTGGTGCTGCACCTTGCTAGCCAGCTATCGTCTCTCGCGCAAAAGCGGGTCATGAGGCTTGTTAATGCGGCCATTGTTCTTGGCTTTTCTTCGCCGAGGTGTCCTGCGAGCCATTCGTCTCGGACGTTGTGTTTGAAAGCTGCTAAGGCTTCGGCGTCTGGACAGTCGACTATTTGGTTCTTTTTAGTAAGGAACCTGTTCCAGAATTTCCGGGCTGACTCTCCGGGCTGTTGAGTTATGTGACTTAGATCGTCTGCATCCGGAGGGCGGACATAAGTCCCCTGAAAATTTTCCCGAAATGCATCCTCGAGCTCTCCCCAGCTTGCAATGGTATTTTCGGGGAGGCTTTTAAGCCAATGCCGAGCTGGCCCTTTGAGTTTAAGGGGTAAGTATTTTATGGCGTGGAGATCGTCTCCTCTAGCCATGTGTATGTGGAGGATGTAATCCTCGATCCAGACTCCAGGGTCTGTTGTTCCGTCGTATGCCTCTATGTTTACGGTTTTGAATCCCGCTGGAAATTCATGATCCAGCACCTCATCGGTGAAACATAGGGGTGTGCGCGCCCTATATTTGGGTGTGCCGTGATCTTCAGAATTTTGGCGTATTGCATTGCTTTGACGAGCCTGCTTTCTTGGCCCATAGATGGACCTAATCGGGCCATCCTTTTGATGTGAATCCTTATGCGCGGATCGCATATTGGCTTGTGTCTTGGCGCCATTCGCCGCTCTCTTTTGCCGTGGTCGTCCATCCGACCGGGTGGCCTTCTTACTTTTTAATTGTGGGGCTCTAAGGCCTCCTCGTCAATTCGGGCAGTAGCTTTCTTCCGGGTAGCTCTTTGTTCGGGCGATCGTCGCGTGCATTTGTCTGCGGTGCTGAATACTTTGCTCCATCTGATCCTGAGTGCATCTTCCGCTGTTTTGAGCTTCCGCTACGCTATTTCAGGCTACGCCAGCGGGCGATTTAGCATTTTCTGGAGGTCATTTTGCTCCAATAGTTTGTCCGGTGTGAGATCGTCCGGACTGTTGTCTTCGCCGGGGACAGATTGTTTATCCAAGTTGTCTTGTTCGGACGATTGCTCGATAGCTTGTTCGTTGTCCACCGGTTGACCCTGCTCTATGGCTGGGTCTTTGTTGAGGCGGGACTTTGTTCGGCGTTTACGTTGCCGTTTTGACTGCTTTTCGAGGGCTTTATCCTTCGTAGCGTCCCGTTGTTCCTCGTCTTCATTTCCTTTAGGTGTATCCACCATGTATACATCATGGGATGAGGTTGTCCTGCATCCTATAGGTGCTGGTTCATTGTTGTCTCCTACATGGTCATCCATTCCGTCGATGTCTTCGAGTCGAAATCGAGCACGCCGTGTAAGCTTCGGCGGTGGCTCTGAAAGTGGGTGGTGGGTGGGCGTTGAATTTCTTCATCGTCCGCATCCCAACCTTACTTACCGTAGTCCGGCCAGGGCTCTCCAGATAAAGAGAGAGACTTTAGTGAATTCAAGATGTCGCCAAAGGGCGAGTGCTGAAAGATGTCTGCGGCCGGGAACTCCATGACCGGCGCCCAATCGGATCCGATTGGCAGGGGCGCGGAGGGTTCGGAGTACGGAGAGGAGTCCGGCACCCTGGAGTCGAGGTATTCTTAAAGGACAGGGATGGAGTTCGGCTCAATCACCGTAGATATTGTAGCCCCCGAGGCGGTGTCCAACCACTCGCCCTCGATCGGGAATCCGGCTCTGGATTAAGGGTCGGAGCGGATCTTGGTGCGGCCTCCAAGGCCTTTGCTCGGCTGCAGAGCTAGATCATGCCCATCAAGACAAGGCGACACGCTTGGCTGCGGCTCGAATCCATCGAAGATCAAGTCTCCGCGGATATAGGCGTATAGTTTAAACTTCCAAATCTGACACGATGGCGGGGCATAGCTTTCGATCTGCTCCGGATGGCCGAATTAATTGGCTCGCAGTGCAAAGCCGCCGAATATGAAGATCTGTCCGGGAGAAAAGTCTCACCTGGACCGCGTCGTTGTTGATGATCGAAGGAGCCATCGGGCCTATCGGTGACGCATACGCAGGAAATCTCAATGAAAGCACCAATGTCGGTGTCAAAACCGGCGGATCTCGGGTAGGGGGTCCCGAACTATGCGTCTAGGCGGATGGTAACAGGAGACAAGGGACACGATGTTTTTACCCAGGTTCGGGCCCTCTCGATGGAGGTAGTACCCTATTCCTGCTTGATTAATATTGATGATATGGGTAGTATAAGAGTAGATCTACCACGAGATCAAGGAGGCTAAACCCTAGAAGCTAGCCTATGGTATGATTGTTGTTCGTCCTACGGACTAAAACCCTCTGGTTTATATAGACACCGGATAGGTTAGGGTTACACAGAGTCGGTTACAATGGTAGGAGATCTACATATCCGTATTGCCAAGCTTTCCTTCCACGCCAAGGAAAGTCCCATCCGGACACGGGACAAAGTCTTCAATCTTGTATCTTCATAGTCTTGGAGTCCGGCCGTGACGATAGTCCGGCTATCCGGACACCCCCTAGTCTGGGACTCCCTCAGTAGCCCCTGAACCAGGCTTCAATGACGATGAGTCCGGTGCATTGATTGTCTTCGGCATTGCGAGGCGGGTTCCTCATCCGTATACTTCCTAGAAGGTCATGAACACAAGGATAGTGTCCGGCTCTGCAAAACAAGTTCCACATAACACCGTAGAGAGAATAATTTTTGCACAGATCTGCTGACGTATTCCGCAGCATGACATCACACCACGGCCAGGCCTTTATATGAATCGTTTTTTACCGTTTCACCTTAGCGCGTTTAGCGAGGTGGTTTCCCTGGCACGCCTTATCAAAGCATAGATCGTGCCCCCCTTATTCCGGGATTCTCATCAATACGGACGTGCGTAACCCAACCGTGCCCGTTGGCACGCCTCCTCTATCAAAGGCGAGTCCTAATCGACCACGGGGTGGGCTCTTAGTATTCAACCTCTTTATAATGAGACCAAGGCCCTCCTCTTTTACACCCACCATCGAAGTTCGCCAAGGCTTCGAGTTCCAACACCCAAAGCTTCAGATTCAGGCGCTTCGGACCTTCGTCGACGTCCGGCTCCGACCAGCACGGCCGATGGATGTCTTCCTCCATCACAGAAGAAGATGTGCTAAAGCTGCGAGACGCCAGGTATCTAACCGGAGAGGTCTCGCATAGGCTGCCTGCTCCAGGGCAGGTCATTCCCACTCCTGAGCCCGGCGAGAACGTGGTGTTCGTGTCTCACTTCCGTCGGGGTTTAGGCTTCCCGTCGGATCCCTTTGTGCGGGGGCTCATGTTTTATTATGGGCTTGATTTCCATGACTTGAATCTGAGTCCATCCTCCATATCTCGTCATTCATTGTCGTATGTGAGGCCTTCCTTCATATTACCCCCCACTTTGGATTGTGGCTCAAGACCTTCAAGGTGAAGCCAAAGATGAACAAGGGGCAACAAGCAGAGTGCGGAGGGACGTTCATAAGCAAATGTGCTGATGCTCCGTGGCCCGAGGGCTCTTTTCAAGAGGAGCTTGGTTTGTGGCAACGGGAGTGGTTTTATATCACCGCCCTGTGGGCACCAAATGGGCGGCGCCCTACCTTCCGCTCAGGTCCACCACAGCGGCTGGCATCATGGGTCAACAAGGGGCTCGACTGGGGGCCGTCCAAGGACGTTCCCTTGCTGCAGGGCATTATTCGAGACCTCCAGGAAAGAGGGATCAATCTGGTTGCAGTGGCGCAGGTTATGGTGATCTGGCGCCTTCAGCCTGCAAGCGCCGCCTCCGCCTGTGGGAATTCAATCCGGAGGGACCACGAGCTCTCCAAAATTTTATGGGCACGACGCCAGTGGAGATGTATAAACTGTTCTTCGGATCACAGGAGAAGTGTCCGGACTTGACCGAGGACGCAGGACTAAGCTGCAATCGCCCAGATACTCAAGTAAGTAGTCACAGAACCGGACAAGCTGTTCATTCATTTATTTTATATATATGCCCTTTAAAGGAGCCGCTTTCTTGAACAGGAGTGGATAGCCAAGGCAAAGTTAATAAGGTGTCCGGCTCCCCTCCTAGAGACCACGCCGGATCCCATGCTGACCAAGATGTTGAAGGTTGCGCCTTTTGAAGAAGGCGAAGGGGGGAGCGGGGAAGCAACTGCCTCTGCGAAGGAGGCTGTCAAGGAAGGAGGGATTACGGGTCCCACCTTCCGAGGATAGAAGAGGACCGCTTCTGAAGATCCGAAGGTCAAGGCCTCAAAGAGGGGAAAGGAATCTTCGGCAGAGAGTCCGGCGCTGGGAAGTAACCCAGCCGCATTATTTCCCCAAAGGGATCAGCCCTCCAGCGAGCCGTAAGTAAAAGGAAGGGGTCTTGTAAATAAGGAACATCCCTGTATTTATTCATGCAGATAACCGAAATTGTACCTTGTAGTTCGGACCTCAGCCCTTCTCAGCAGAGCTCGTCTTCGGGGGATCTTCTTCCGGAGATGATGGAGAGCGAAATGCCTCCACCTGTCGCACCCTCATGCGAAGCCGACGACCCGGAGGTGTCGTCGCGGAGGGTTCCCCCAAGTCCAGCGCCAAGTGGTGTGCAGTCGGAGGAGCTGAAGGATCTGCTTGGGTGAGCGGCTATCTCAGAAGATCACCGTGCTCTAATGGGTACGGTGATTGAAAGAATTGCATCCGCGGAGAGCGGATTACCGCCGTCGAAGCTTACTGACGGGGTTTGAGGTACGCAAAAAATAATGTACCTTCTGACAGTTATGCATATAAAATGCGCCCTGTATAGATAGTAGCCCCTGAGACTCGGTATGTTGGCAAAATTGACAACGTGCCGAGGATCAAATTCTCAGTTATAACATATCGCCGCTCCTAAACAGGTGGCGGGGCGTCCGGAGGCCAGCCGGACTGATGAATATGCCGAACTAAAGCAGCAACTTGATGAGGCGGATGCGGACATCGCGCTGGTCAATAAACGGTTTGTCGAGTCACAAGGTATGCGACTTCTATGCGGACACCTGGTAAGGGAGCTTGACGCCCATGTCTTACTATTCGTATGCTTAATGCGGATGGTGCCGCTGCCGTGGAGGAGCTGCGGGCAGAACTCGCCCGAGCGAAAGAGCAAGCCAGAATTAGTAATGCGGCCGCTTTAAAGGCGGCCGAAGAGCTAGAAGCTGAACGGGCTGCTCACTGCCGAAGCAAAGAGGAGATGGCCGATATGGCCAAAAGGTTGAGGAATACTACCGATCGCTGCGAGGTTCTTGAAAAAGAACGTCAAGTGGAACAAGAGGGCCTAAAAAGGCCGCCGCGAATCCAAGAATGCCGTCGGCTTTGAGAGCTGCCAAGGAGGAGCCGAGTCAGCTGGGGCAATTGCGGCTGGAAAACTCTTTCTGCTGGAGGAAATATACAGATCCAAAGTATGCTCGCTTAGATAAGTTGTGGAGTTCGGAGGATGCTTATCCGGACTTGGCGGCGAAGCGCCATGGACGCTGTTGAGCACTTCCGGGGCCGAAGGGGCACCAAGAGAAGAGCTATATTGGTCGCAATTCCATAGTCCGGAGCGTCCTTCCGCCGCTGACCGATCGGTTGGCGAATGGGCCGAGCTGAATCGACTGTCCGGATTTGCCATGAAGCATGTCTTGACTCACTTGTGGCCGGGAGGACCCCACCAAGAGCTATTTTGGTTTAGTGCAGCAGTTCCTTGGTGCGGTACCGCGTATCGACGCAACGAAGCGATCGGCGTGTATTGAGGGAGCGCGGATGGCTCTTGCCCGTGTCAAGACATACTGGGCAGAGATGAAGGCCACCGACGTTGCATCCCAAGATTCGGACAGAGGCCGAGTACCTGCCGAGCACTACTTTGAGGAAGTCCTGCCGGGCGCTCGTTTAATAGAGACGTAGTGCTCGAAGGATATTATGTTTAAATGACATGTATGATTTGTGAAAACAATGTTTCAATATAATATAAGAGCTTTTTATACTTGTGCGTTCAAGTAGTAAACTACTCCCCGGCGGCCGCTTTTATGTATATGTGTATATAACCTGAAAGATGGCAGTCCTGGTTTCAGCCCCACGCACATAGTGTAGGGGTGTTTGCAAAGAAAGCGCTTTTTCACACTTAATCCAATGTCTTGGTCCTGTTAAGGAGGTGATAGCGTAGCAAACCAGGCAACCGGACTATAATGCTTTATCACTTTCACTTAGCCATAGGAGTTCGAGGGTGGGGCTACTATATAGCCCCTGGGGGCACCGCACTCTCCCGAATTCGGGGTGCGTATGTGCCTGACCGAAAACCGGTCCTTCGTTAATGCGCAACAATCCTAAACATTCATGTGAGTCATCGAGTGGTTGACCAGTCTCTCGCTATATCATGACAGTCAGTTTTCGGCTTTCTCTACTGAGGTGCTCGCCCGACCGAACCGGGGCAAAATCGCAGTAGTTCTCCTGGTGCCGTTAGCTGTGAAAACGGAACGTAAGGCAGCAAAACACAGGAGCCGGGCAACCCAACATTTGACCAAAGACATGATTCGGAGCTGATGCATATAAGGCCTAACTCGAGACGCCGAATACTCCCTAAGGTATTTGGTCTTTATGAAAATGGGCGGAATAATGCCCTAAGCCCCTGGTGTCCAGGTACGCGCAAAAATTCTGGTGCGGCCAATGCCAAAACGCCAGCCTCCTCCTCGGTTATAGTAAGGAACCGGGGGATGTATATCAACAAGAGACAGTAAAAAGGTTTACGCAGGGTCTTAATCTAAAAGAATCCTTGCAACGGGTCCCTACTGCACGTCTGCGCTTGTGTCTCCAAGTAGCCGTATCTCGACGGGTGTAACACGCTCATCTCAGAAAAGAGAGGAACTTAGTTTAAAAGAAAAAGGATCATGCGAAAGATGTACTTAATATTAAATAAACAGTAGTATGGTTCAAGAACTGAATAAAGTTGAGCTTTATTGTCTCTTGTTATTCATGCATGCAGCCCTCGTATGGGGGTATGCCGTTAGTAGGCGCGGACTCGTCTAGCCGTGTCCGGGGTTTGAATGACCAATCTGAGTTCTTTGCCTAGCCGAGCCGGATAGCTGTGGGGCTGTCAAGGCAGTCTCCGTTCTTCCGTGCTCGAGTAACACTTAATACTTCCTTTTAATGAGATGATGCCGCGTGGACTGCATTTTAATTGTTAGAGATGCATAATGCGGTATTGCGTTAAAGCGGGCGAAAGCTTCGCGTCCCAATAGTGCTTGATGGCTACTTTTAAACGGGGTGACATGGAAGAGTAACCTTTCGCGACGGAAGTTGTCGGATGAACCAAACACAACTTCTAGCAGTATGGAGCCCGGACAATGGGCATATGGGCCTGGCAGTACTCCTTTAAAGGAGGTGTTGCTACGGGCGAATTTTGGTTGGGTTTATCCCCATCCTGCGGATTGTGTCCTCGATATATCAGGTTTATGTCATCGCCGCCATCCTTGAGGACTTGTGTAAATTGGAATCCGTCGATTATAGGATCCAATATCAAGGCAGTCCATCCGACATTCCGGATATTTTCGGAATAGTCTGACGGTCGAAGGTGATTGGTTTTGACAACCCGATTAATGTGGCGCCTTTTAGTGGGCGCCGCTCTGTTTTCCTTTGATCACGTGAAGTGAGTTTACTGTTTTAACCTCCTGTGGGAAAGTTTTTGTTTTCCGGGCTCGCTTGTGGTGCTCGTCGTCATCTTCACTTGGTGTGTCGAGCCCTTGTGTTCAGCGTTCGGTCTGCCGGACTGTTTGAAGACCCAACAATTTACGTGGGTATGGTTAGCGTGCCTCCAGAGTATCGTGGATTTGACATATCTTGTCCAAGATTTTGTTGAAGTTGGATAGTTCATCGCTATTGTCCTTAAGGGGCAGTTTTTTGTTGTTCTGCGTGAGCTTTTGAATCCGGCGTTGTTGCCGTGCTCTTTGGACTGTTCCTTTTAATCCGGGCGCTGGTCCTTGTTGCGTCGTGGTTTCCCATTTCCATCCCTAATTTCGGATGTACTTGGGTCCTTTGGTGCTGCACCTTGCTAGCCAGCTATCGTCTCTCGCGCAAAAGCGGGTCATGAGGCTTGTTAATGCGGCCATTGTTCTTGGCTTTTCTTGGCCGAGGTGTCTGGCGAGCCATTCGTCTCGGACGTTGTGTTTGAAAGCTGCTAAGGCTTAGGCGTCCGGACAGTCGACTATTTGGTTCTTTTTAGTAAGGAACCTGTTCCAGAATTTCCGGCTGACTCTCCGGGCTGTTGAGTTATGTGAGTTAGATCGTGCGCATCCGGAGGGCGGACATAAGTCCCCTGAAAATTTTCCGAAATGCATCCTCGAGCTCTCCCCAGCTTCCAATGGTATTTTCGGGAGGCTTTTAAGCCAATGCCGAGCTGGCCCTTTGAGTTTAAGGGTAAGTATTTTATGGCGTGGAGATCGTCTCCTCTAGCCATGTGTATGTGGAGGATGTAATCCTCGATCCAGAACTCGAGTGCATTGTTCCGTCGTATGCCTCTATGTTTACGGTTTTGAATCCCGCTGAAACTCATGATCCAGCACCTCATCGGTGAAACATAGGGGTGCTGGCGCCCTATATTTGGGTGTGCCGTGATCTTCAGAATTTTGGCGTATTGCATTGCTTTGTGAGCCTGCTTTCTTGGCCCATAGATGGACCTAATCTGGGCCATCCTTTTGATGTGAATCCTTATGCGGATCGCATATTGGCTTGTGTCTTGGCGCCATTCGCCGCTCTCTTTTGCCGTGGGGTCGCCCATCCGACCGGGTGGCCTTCTTACTTTTTAATTGTGGGGGCTCTAAGGCCTCCTCGTCAAATTCCGGCAGTAACTTTCTTCGGGTAGCTCTTTGTTCGGCGACTGTCGCCGTACTTGTCTGCGGTGCTGAATACTTTGCTCCATCTGATCCTGAGTGCATCTTCCGCTGTTTTGAGCTTCCGCTTCTGCTATTTCAGGCTACGCGCAGTGGCGACGAGCCTTTTCTGGAGGTCATTTTGCTCCAATAGTTTGTCCGGCGTCAGATCGTCCGGACTGTTGTCTTCGCCGGGGACAGATTGTTTATCCAAGTTGTCTTGTTCGGACGATTGCTCGATAGCTTGTTCGTTGTCCAACGGTTGACCCTGCTCTATGGCTGGGTCTTTGTTGAGGCGGGACTTTGTTGGCGTTTACGTTGCCGTTTGACTGCTTTTCGAGGGCTTTATCCTTCGTAGCGTCCGTTGTTCCTCGTCTTCATTTCCTTTAGGTGTATCCACCATGTATACATCATGGGATGAGGTTGTCCTGCATCCTATAGGTGCTGGTTCATTGTTGTCTCCTACATGGTCGTCCATTCCGTCGATGTCTTGAGTCGAAATCGAGCACGCCGTGTAAGCTTTCGGCGGTGGCTCTGAAAGTGGGTGGTGGGTGGGCGTTGAATTTCTTCATCGTCCGCATCCCAACCTTACTTACCGTAGTCCGCCAGGGCTCTCGGATAAAGAGAGAGACTTTAGTGAATTCAAGATGTCGCCAAAGGGCGAGTCTTTGAAAGATGTCTGCGGCCGGAACTCCATGACCGGCGCCCAATCGGATCCGATTGGCAGGGGCGCGGAGGGTTCGGAGTACGGAGAGGAGTCCGGCACCCTGGAGTCGAGGTATTCTTAAAGGACAGGGATGGAGTTCGGCTCAATCACCGTAGATATTGTAGCCCCCGAGGCGGTGTCCAACCACTCGTCCTCGATCGGGGAATCCGGCTCTGGATTAAGGGTCGGAGCGGATACTGGTGCGGCCTCCAGGGCACTGTTCGGCTGCAGAGCTAGATCATGCCCATCGAGACAGTGCGACACGCTTGGCTGCGGCTCGAATCCATCGAAGATCAAGTCTCCGCGGATATAGGCGTATATTTTAAACAAACAAATCTGACCTCATGGCCAGCTGCATAGCATTCGATCTGCACCAGAAGGACAAGCGAATAGGCACGCAGAGCAAAGACCCCGAATATGAAGATCAGTCCGGGAGAAAAGTGTCACCTGGACCGCGTCAGAAGTTGATGATCGATGGAGCCATCGGGCCTATCGGTGGCGACAGAGGAACTCTCAATGAAAGCACCAATGTCGGTGTCAAAACCGGCGGATCTCGGGTAGGGGGTCCCGAACGTATGCGTCTAGGCGGATGGTAACAGGAGACAAGGGACACGATGTTTTACCCAGGTTCGGGCCCTCTCTATGGAGGTAATACCCTACTCCTGCTTGATTAATATTGATGATATGGGTAGTACAAGAGTAGATCTACCACGAGATCAAGGAGGCTAAACCCTAGAAGCTAGCCTATGGTATGATTGTTGTTCGTCCTACGGACTAAAACCCTCCGGTTTATATAGACGCCGGATAGGTTAGTGTTACACAGAGTCGGTTACAATGGTAGGAGATCCACATATCCGTATTGCCAAGCTTTCCTTCCACGCCAAGGAAAGTCCCATCCGGACACGGGACGAAGTATTCAATCTTGTATCTTCATAGTCTTGGAGTCCGTCCGTGACGATAGTCTGGCTATCCGGACACCCCCTAGTCTGGGACTCCCTCAGTAGCCCCTGAACCAGGCTTCAATGACGATGAGTCCGGTGCGTTGATTGTCTTCGGCATTGCGAGGCGGGTTCCTCCTCCGTATACTTCCTAGAAGGTCATGAACACAAGGATAGTGTCCGGCTCTGCAAAACAAGTTCCACATAACACCGTAGAGAGAATAATTTTTGCACAGATCTGCTGACGTATTCCGCAGCGTGACATCACACCACGGCCAGGCCTTTATATGAATCGTTTTTTACCGTTTCACCTTAGCGCGTTTAGCGAGGTAGTTTCCTTGGCACGTCTTGTCAAAGCATAGATCGTGCCCCCTTATTCCGGGATTCTCATCAATACGGACGTTGGTAACCCAACCGTGCCCGTTGGCATGCCTCCTCTATCGAAGGCGAGTCATAATCGACCATGGGGTGGGCTCTTGGTATTCAACCTCTTTATAATGAGACCAAGGCCCTCCTCTTTTTACACCCACCATCGAGTTCGCCCCGCGCTTCGAGTTCCAACACCCAAAGCTACAGATTCAGGCGCTTCGGACCTTCGACGAAGTCCGGATCCGACCAGCACGGCCGATAGATGTCTTCCTCCATCACGTAAGAAGATGTGCTAAAGCTGCGAGACGCGGTATCTAACCGGAGAGGTCTCGCATGCATCGCTCGCCTGGGCAGGTCATTCCCGCTCCTGAGCCCGACGAGAACGTGGTGTTCGTGTCTCACTTCCGTCGGGGTTTAGGCTTCCCGTCAGATCCCTTTGTGCGGGGCTCATGTTTTATTATGGGCTTGATTTCCATGACTTGAATCCGGAGTCCATCCTCCATATCTCGTCATTCATTGTCGTATGTGAGGCCTTCCTCCATATTACCCCCCACTTTGGATTGTGGCTCAAGACCTTCAAGGTGAAGCCAAAGATGAACAAGGGGCAACAAGCAGAGTGCGGAGGGGCGGTCATAAGCAAATGTGCTGATGCTCCGTGGCCCGAGGGCTCTTTTCAAGAGGAGCTTGGTTTGTGGCAACGGGAGTGGTTTTATATCACCGCTCCCAGGGGCACCAAATGGGCGGCGCTCCCTGCCTTCCGCTCAGGTCCACCATAGCGGCTGGCATCATGGGTCAACAAGGGGCTCGACTGGGGGCCGTCCAAGGACGTTCCCTTGCTGCAGGGCCGTATTCGAGACCTCCAGGAAAGAGGGATCAATCTGGTTGCAGTGGCGCAGGTTATGGTGATCCGGCGCCTTCAGCCCTGCAAGCGTCGCCCCCTCCGCCTGTGGGAATTCAATCCGGAGGGACCACGAGCTCTCCAAAATTTTATGGGCACGACGCCAGTGTAGATGTATAAACTGTTCTTCGGATCACAGGAGAAGTGTCTGGACTTGACCGAGGACGCAGGACTAAGCTGCACTCGCCCAGATACTCAAGTAAGTAGTCCTGTAACCGGACAAGCTGTTCATTCATTTATTTTATATATATGCCCTTTAAAGGAGCCGTTTCTTGAACAGGAGTGGATAGCCAAGGCAAAGTTAATAAGGTGTCCGGCTCCCCTCCTAGAGACCACGCCGGATCCCATGCTGACCAAGATGTTGAAGGTCGCGCCTTTTGAAGAAGGCGAAGGGGGGAGCGGGGAAGCAACTGCCTCTGCGAAGGAGGCTGTCAAGGAAGGAGGGATTAAGAGTCGCACCTTCCGAGGAGAGAAGAGGACCGCTTCTGAAGATCCGAAGGTCAAGGCCTGAAAGAGGGGAAAGGAATCTTCGGGAGAGAGTCCGGCGCTGGGAAGTAACCCAGCCGCATTATTTCCCCAAAGGGATCAGCCCTCCAGCGAGCCGTAAGTAAAAGAAGGGTCTTGTAAATAAGGAACATCCTGTATTTATTCATGAAGATAACCGAAATTGTACCTTGTAGTTCGGACCTCAGCCCTTCTCAGCAGAGCTCGTCTTCGGGGGATCTTCTTCCGGAGATGATGGAGAGCGAAATGCCTCCACCTGTCGCACCCTCATGCGAAGCGGACGACCCGGAGGTGTCGTCGCGGAGGATTCCCCCAAGTCCGGCGCCAAGTGGTGTGCAGTCGGAGGAGCTGAAGGATTTGCTCGGGTGAGCGGCTATCTCAGAAGATCACCGTGCTCTAATGGTTACGGTGATTGAAAGAATTGCATCCGCGGAGAGCGGATTGCACGAAGCCGTCAGAAGCTTACTAACGGGGTTTGAGGTACGCAAAAAATAATGTACCTTCTGACAGTTATGCATATAAAATGCACCCTGTATAGATAGTAGCCTCGAGACTCGGTATGTTGGCAAAATTGACAACGTGTCGAGGATCAAATCTCGATTATAACATATCGCCGCTCCTAAACAGGTGGCGGGGCGTCCGGAGGCCAGCCGGACTGATGAATATGCCGAACTAAAGCGGCAACTTGATGAGGCGGATGCGGACATCGCGCTGGTCAATAAACGGTTTGACGAGTCACAAGGTATGCGACTTCTATGCGGACACCTGGTAAGGGAGCTTGACGCCCATGTCTTACTATTCGTATGCTTAATGCAGATGGTGCCGCTGCCGTGGAGGAGCTGCGGGCGGAACTCGCCCGAGCGAAAGAGCAAGCCAGAATTAATGTCTGCGGCCGCTTTAAAGGCGGCCGAAGAGCTAGAAGCTGAACGGGCTGCTCACTGCCGAAGCAAAGAGGAGATGGCCGATATGGCCAAAAGGTTGAGGAATACTACCGATCGCTGCGAGGTTCTTGAAAAAGAATGTCAAGTGGAACAAGAGGGCCTAAAAAAGGCCGCCGCCGAATCCAAGAATGCCCAGTCGGCTTTGAGAGCTGCCAAGGAGGAGCTGAGTCAGGCTGGGCCAATTGCGGCTGGAAAACTGTTTCTGCTGCGGAGGAAATATACAGATCCAAAGTATGCTCAGTTGGATAAGTTGTGGAGTTCGGAGGATGCTTATCTGGACTTGGCGGCGAGCGCTGCGGACGCGGTTGAGCACTTCCGGGGCCAGAAGGGGCACAGAAGGGAAGAGCTATATTGGTCGCAATTCCATAGTCCGGAGCGTCCTCTGCCGCTGACCGATCGGTTGGCCGAATGGGCCGAGCTGAATCGACTGTCCGGATTTGCCATGAAGCATGTCTTGACTCACTTGTGGCGGGCGGACCTCACCGAAGAGCTATTTTGGTTTAGTGCAGCAGTTCCTTGGTGCGGTACCGCGTGTCGATGCAATGAAGCGATCGGCGTGTATTGAGGGCGCGGATGGCTCTTGCCCGTGTCAATACATCTTGGGCAGAGATGAAGGCCACCGACGTTGCATCCCAAGATTCGGACAGAGCAGTACTGCCGAGCACTACTTTGAAGAAGTCCTGCCGGGCGCTCATTTAATAGAGGCGCATTGCTCGAAGGATATTATGTTTAAATGACATGTATGATTTGTGAAAACAATGTTTCAATATAATATAAGAGCTTTTTATTCTTGTGCGTTCAAGTAGTAAACTACTCCCTGCGGCCGTTTATGTATATGTGTATATAACTTTGAAAGATGGCAGTCCTTGGCTTTCAGCCCCCACGCACATAGTGCGGGGTGTTTGCAAAGAAAGCGCTTTTTCACACTTAATCCAATGTCTTGGTCCTGTTAAGGAGGTGATAGCGTAGCAAACCGTGCAACCGGACTATAATGCTTTATCACTTTCACTTAGCCATAGGAGTTCGAGGGTGGGGCTACTATATAGCCCTGGGGCACCGCACTCTCCCGAATTCGGGTGCGTATGTGCTCGACCGAAAACCGGTCCTTCGTTAATGCAACAATCCTAAACATTCATGTGAGTCATCGAGTGGTTGACCAGTCTCGCTATATCATGCCGGTCAGTTTTCGACTTTCTCTCTTTGAGGTGCTCGCCGGCCGAACCGGGCAAAATCGCAGTAGTTCTCCGGTGCCGCGTTAGCTGTGAAAACGGAACGTAAGGCAGCAAAACACAGAGCCGGGCAACCCAACATTTGACCAAAGACATGATTCGGAGCTGATGCATATAAGGCCTAACTCGAGACGCCCGAATACTCCCTAAGGTATTTGGTCTTTATGAAAATGGGCGGAATAATGCCCTAAGCCCCTGGTGTCCAGGTACGCGCAAAAATTCTGGTGCGGCCAATGCCAAAACGCCAGCCTCCTCCTCGGTTATAGTAAGGAACCGGGGGATGTATATCAACAAGAGACAGTAAAAAAGGTTTACGCAGGGTCTTAATCTAAAAAGAATCCTTGCAACGGGTCCCTACTGCACGTCTGCGCCTGTGTCTCCGTTGTGCCGTATCCTGGACGGGTGTAACACGTTCATCTGTAAAAGAGAGGAACTTAGTTTAAAAGAAAAAGGATCATGCGAAAGATGTACTTAATATTAAATAAACAGAGTATGGTTCGAAGAACTGAATAAAGTTGAGCTTTATTGTCTCTTGTTATTCATGCATGCAGCCCTCGTATGGGGGTATGCCGTTAGTAGGCGCCGGACTCGTCTAGCCGTGTCCGGGGTTTGAATGACCAATACAGGTTCTTTGCCTAGCCGAGCCGGATAGCTGTGGGGCTGTCAAGGCAGTCTCCCGTTCTTCCGTGCTCGAGTAACACTTAATACTTCCTTTTAATGAGATGATGCCGCGTGGACCAGGCATTTTAATTGTTAGAGATGCATAATGCGGTATTGCGTTAAAGCGGGCGAAAGCTTAGCGTCCCAATAGTGCTTGATGGCTACTTTTAAACGGGGCGACATGGAAGAGTAACCTTTCGCGACGGAAGTTGTCGGATGAACCAAACACAACTTCTAGCAGTATGGAGCCCGTACAAAGGGCATATGGGCCTGGCATTACTCCTTTAAAGGAGGTGTTGCTACGACGAATTTTGGTTGGGTTTATCCCCATCCTGCGGATTGTGTCCTGATATATCAGGTTTATGTCACTGCCGCCATCCATGAGGACTTGTGTAAATTGGAATCCGTCGATTATAGGATCCAATATCAAGGCAGTCCATCCGACATTCGGATACTTTCGGAATAGTCCCGACGGTCGAAGGTGATTGGTTTTGACAACGGTGTCAGCGGCGCCTTTTAGTGGGCGCCGCTCTGTTTTTTCCTTTGATCACGTGAAGTGAGTTTACTGTTTTAACCTCCTGTGGGAAAGTTTTTTGTTTTCCGGGCTCGCTTGTGGTGCTCGCCGTCATCTTCACTTGGTGTGTCGAGCCCCTTGTGTTCAGCTGCTCAGTCTGCGGACTGTTTGAAGACCCAACAATTTACGTGGGTATGGTTAGCAGGCCTCCCAGGAGTACTGTGGATTTGACATATCTTGTCCAAGATTTTGTTGAAGTTGGATAGTTCATCGCTATTGTCCTTAAGGGGCAGTTTTTTGTTGTTCTGCCGTGAGCTTTTGAATCCGGCGTTGACTGCCGTGCTCTTTGGACTGTTCCTTTTAATCCGGCGCTGGTCCTTGTTGCGTCGTGGTTTCCCATTTCCATCCCTAATTTCGGATGTACTTGGGTCACTGGTGCTGCACCTTGCTAGCCAGCTATCGTCTCTCGCGCAAAAGCGGGTCATGAGGCTTGTTAATGCGGCCATTGTTCTTGGCTTTTCTTGGCCAAGGTGTCTGGCGAGCCATTCGTCTCGGACGTTGTGTTTGAAAGCTGCTAAGGCTTCGGCGTCTGGACAGTCGACTATTTGGTTCTTTTATTAAGGAACCTTTTCCAGAATTTCGTGGCTTACTCTCCTGGCTGTTGAGTTATGTGAGTTAGATCGTCTGCATCCGGAGGGCGGACATAAGTCCCCTGAAAATTTTCCCGAAATGCATCCTCGAGCTCTCCCAGCTTGCAATGGTATTTTCGGGAGGCTTTTAAGCCAATGCCGAGCTGGCCCTTTGAGTTTAAGGGTAAGTATTTTATGGCGTGGAGATCGTCTCCTCTAGCCATGTGTATGTGGAGGATGTAATCCTCGATCCAGACTCCAGGGTCTGTTGTTCCGTCGTATGCCTCTATGTTTACGGGTTTGAATCCCGCTGGAAATTCATGATCCAGCACCTCATCGGTGAAACATAGGGGGTGTGCGGCGCCCCTATATTTGGGTGTGCCGTGATCTTCAGAATTTTGGCGTATTGCATTGCTTTGACGAGCCTGCTTTCTTGGCCCATAGATGGACCTAACTGGGCCATCCTTTTGATGTGAATCCTTATGCGGATCGCATATTGGCTTGTGTCTTGGCGCCATTCGCTCTCTTTTTGCCGTGGGGTCGTCCATCCGACCGGGTGGCCTTCTTACTTTTTAATTGTGGGGGCTCTAAGGCCTCCTCGTCGAATTCGGGCAGTAGCTTTCTTTCTGGGTAGCTCTTTGTTCGGCGACTGTCGCCGTACTTGTCTGCGGTGCTGAATACTTTGCTCCATCTGATCCTGAGTGCATCTTCCGCTGTTTTGAGCTTCCGCTTCTGCTATTTCAGGCTACGCGCAGTGGCGACGAGCCTTTTCTGGAGGTCATTTTTCTCCTATAGTTTGTCCGGTGTGAGATCGTCCGGACTGTTGTCTTTGCCGGGGACAGATTGTTTATCCAAGTTGTCTTGTTCGGACGATTGCTCGATAGCTTGTTCGTTGTCCACCGGTTCACCCTGCTCTATGGCTGGGTCTTTGTTGAGGCGGGACTTTGTTCGGGCGTTTACGCTGCCGTTTTGACTGCTTTTCGAGGGCTTTATCCTTCGTAGCGTCCCGTTGTTCCTCGTCTTCATTTCCTTTAGGTGTATCCACCATGTATACATCATGGGATGAGGTTGTCCTGCATCCTATAGGTGCTGGTTCATTGTTGTCTCCTACATGGTCGTCCATTCCGTCGATGTCTTCGGAGTCGAAATCGAGCACGTCGTGTAAGCTTTCGACAGTGGCTACGAAGTGGGTGGTGGGTGGGCGTTGAATTTCTTCGTCGTCCGCATCCCAACCTTACTTACCGTAGTCCGGCCAGGGCTCTCCGGATAAAGAGAGAGACTTTAGTGAATTCAAGATGTCGCCAAAGGGCGAGTGCTGAAAGATGTCTGCGGCCGGGAACTCCATGACCGGCGCCCAATCGGATCCGATTGGCAGGGGCGCGGAGGGTTCGGAGTACGGAGAGGAGTCCGGCACCCTGGAGTCGAGGTATTCTTAAAGGACAGGGATGGAGTTCGGCTCAATCACCGTAGATATTGTAGCCCCCGAGGCGGTGTCCAACCACTCGTCCTCGATCGGGGAATCCGGCTCTGGATTAAGGGTCGGAGCGGATACTGGTGCGGCCTCCAAGGCACTGTTCGGCTGCAGAGCTAGATCATGCCCATCAAGACAGTGCGACACGCTTGGCTGCGGCTCGAATCCATCGAAGATCAAGTCTCCGCGGATATAGGCGTATAGTTTAAACTTCCAAATCTGACCTGATGGCCAGGGGCATAGCTTCGATCTGCTCCGGATGGCCAGCGAATTGGCTCGCATGCAAAGCCGCCCGAATATGAAGATCTGTCCGGGAGAAAAGTGTCACCTGGACCGCGTCAGAAGTTGATGATCGAAGGAGCCATCGGGCCTATCGGTGACGGCTACGCAGGAACTCTCAATGAAAGCACCAATGTCGGTGTCAAAACCGGCGGATCTCGGGTAGGGGGTCCCGAACTGCGTCTAGGCGGATGGTAACAGGAGACAAGGGACACGATGTTTTTACCCAGGTTCGGGCCCTCTCTATGGAGGTAATACCCTACTCCTGCTTGATTAATATTGATGATATGGGTAGTACAAGAGTAGATCTACCACGAGATCAAGGAGGCTAAACCCTAGAAGCTAGCCTATGGTATGATTGTTGTTCGTCCTACGGACTAAAACCCTCCGGTTTATATAGACACCGGATAGGTTAGTGTTACATAGAGTCGGTTTCATTTGTTGGAGATCAACATATACGTATAGCCAAGCATGCCTTACACGCCAAGGGAACTACCAACCGGACACGAGTCGAAGTCTTCAATCTTGTATCTTCATAGTCTTGGAGTCCGGCCGATGATGATAGTCCGGCTATCCGGACACCCCCTAGTCTGGGACTCCCTCAGTAGCCCCTGAACCAGGCTTCAATGACGATGAGTCCGGTGCGTTGATTGTCTTCGGCATTGCGAGGCGGGTTCCTCCTCCGTATACTTCCTAGAAGGTCATGAACACAAGGATAGTGTCCGGCTCTGCAAAACAAGTTCCACATAACACCGTAGAGAGAATAATTTTTGCACAGATCTGCTGACGTATTCCGCAGCGTGACATCACACCACGGCCAGGCCTTTATATGAATCGTTTTTTACCGTTTCACCTTAACGCGTTTAGCGAGGTAGTTTCCTTGGCACGTCTTATCAAAGCATAGATCGTGCCCCCTTATTCCGGGATTCTCATCAATACGGACGTTGGTAACCCAACCGTGCCCGTTGGCACGCCTCCTCTATCGAAGGCGAGTCCTAATCGACCATGGGGTGGGCTCTTGGTATTCAACCTCTTTATAATGAGACCAAGGCCCTCCTCTTTTTACACCCACCATCGAGTTCGCCCCGCGCTTCGAGTTCCAACACCCAAAGCTTCAGATTCAGGCGCTTCGGACCTTCGACGACGTCCGGCTCCGACCAGCACGGCCGATGGATGTCTTCCTCCATCACAGAAGAAGATGTGCTAAAGCTGCGAGACGCCAGGTATCTAACCGGAGAGGTCTCGCACAGACTGCCTGCTCCAGGGCAGGTCATTCCCACTCCTGAGCCCGGCGAGAACGTGGTGTTCGTGTCTCACTTCCGTCGGGGTTTAGGCTTCCCGTCGGATCCCTTTGTGCGGGGGCTCATGTTTTATTATGGGCTTGATTTCCATGACTTGAATCCGGAGTCCATCCTCCATATCTCGTCATTCATTGTCGTATGTGAGGCCTTCCTCCATATTACCCCCACTTTGGATTGTGGCTCAAGACCTTCAAGGTGAAGCCAAAGATGAACAAGGGGCAACAAGCAGAGTGCGGAGGGGCGGTCATAAGCAAATGTGCTGATGCTCCGTGGCCCGAGGGCTCTTTTCAAGAGGAGCTTGGTTTGTGGCAACGGGAGTGGTTTTATATCACCGCTCCCAGGGGCACCAAATGGGCGGCGCTCCCTACCTTCCGCTTAGGTCCACCACAGCGGCTGGCATCATGGGTCAACAAGGGGCTCGACTGGGGGCCGTCCAAGGACGTTCCCTTGCTGCAGGGCCGTATTCGAGACCTCCAGAAAGAGGGATCAATCTGGTTGCAGTGGTGCAGGTTATGGTGATCCGGCGCCTTCAGCCACCTGGCGTCGCCCCCTCCGCCTGTGGGAATTCAATCCGGAGGGACCACGAGCTCTCCAAAATTTTATGGGCACGACGCCAGTGGAGATGTATAAACTGTTCTTCGGATCACAAGAGAAGTGTCCAGACTTGACCGAGGACGCAGGACTAAGCTGCAATCGCCCAGATACTCAAGTAAGTAGTCCTGTAACCGGACAAGCTGTTCATTCATTTATTTTATATATATGCCCTTTAAAGGAGCCGTTTCTTGAACAGGAGTGGATAGCCAAGGCAAAGTTAATAAGGTGTCCGGCTCTCCTCCTAGAGACCACGCCGGATCCCATGCTGACAAAGATGTTGAAGGTCGCGCCTTTTGAAGAAGGCGAAGGGGGAGCGGGAAGCAACCGCCTCACGAAGGAGGCTGTCAAGGAAGGAGGGATTAAGAGTCGCACCTTCCGAGGAGAGAAGAGGACCGCTCGAAGATCCGAAGGTCAAGGCCTGAAAGAGGGGAAAGGAATCTTCGGGAGAGAGTCCGGCGCTGGGAAGTAACCCAGCCGCATTATTTCCCTAAAGGGATCAGCCCTCCAGCGAGCCATAAGTAAAAAGAAGGGGTCTTGTAAATAAGGAACATCCCTGTATTTATTCATGAAGATAACCGAAATTGTACCTTGTAGTTCGGACCTCAGCCCTTCTCAGCAGAGCTCGTCTTCGGGGGATCTTCTTCCGGAGATGATGGAGAGCGAAACGCCTCCACCTGTCGCACCCTCATGTGAAGCGGTGACCCGGAGGTGTCGTCGCGGAGGGTTCCCCCCAAGTCCGGCGGGGCCAGAAGGTCCGGCGCCTAGTGGTGTGCGGTCGGAGGAGTTGAAGGATCTGCTCGGGCGAGCAGCTATCTCAGAAGATCACCGTGCTCTAATGGGTACGGTGATTGAAAGAATTGCATCCGCGGAGAGCGGATTACCTGCAGCCGTCAGAAGCTTACTAACGGGGTTTGAGGTACGCAAAAAATAATGTACCTTCTGACAGTTATGCATATAAAATGCACCCTGTATAGATAGTAGCCCCTGAGACTCGGTATGTTGGCAAAATTGACAACGTGACGAGGATCAAATTCTCAGTTATAACATATCGCTGCTCCTAAACAGGTGGCGGGGCGTCCGGAGGCCAGCCGGACTGATGAATATGCCGAACTAAAGCGGCAACTTGATGAGGCGGATGCGGACATCGCGCTGGTCCATAAACGGTTTGACGAGTCACAAGGTATGCGACTTCTATGCGGACACCTGGTTAGGGAGCTTGATGCCCATGTCTTACTATTCGTATGCTTAATGCGGATGGTGCCGCTGTCGTGGAGGAGCTGCGGGCAGAACTCGCCCGAGCGAAAGAGCAAGCCAGAATTAGTAATGCGGCCGCTTTAAAGGCGGCCGAAGAGCTAGAAGCTGAACGGGCTGCTCACTGCCGAAGCAAAGAGGAGATGGCCGATATGGCCAAAAGGTTGAGGAATACTACCGATCGCTGCGAGGTTCTTGAAAAAGAACGTCAAGTGGAACAAGAGGGCCTAAAAAAGGCCGCCGCCGAATCCAAGAATGCCCAGTCGGCTTTGAGAGCTGCCAAGGAGGAGCTGAGTCAGGCTGGGGCAATTGCGGCTGGAAAACCGTTTCTGCTGCGGAGGAAATATACAGATCCAAAGTATGCTCAGTTAGATAAGTTGTGGAGTTCGGAGAATGCTTATCTGGACTTGGCGGCGCGAAGCGGACGCGGTTGAGCACTTCCGGGGCCAGAAGGGGCACCGAAGAGAAGAGCTATATTGGTCGCAATTCCATAGTCCGGAGCGTCCTCTGCCGCTGACCGATCGGTTGGCCGAATGGGCCGAGCTGAATCGACCGTCCGGATTTGCCATGAAGCATGTCTTGACTCACTTGTGGCCGGGCGGACCCCAGCCGAAGAGCTATTTTGGTTTAGTGCAGCAGTTCCTTGGTGCAGCACCGCGCATCGACGCAATGAAGCGATCGGCGTGTATTGAGGGAGCGCGGATGGCTCTTGCCCGTGTCAAGACATACTGGGCAGAGATGAAGGCCACCGACGTTGCATCCCAAGATTCGGACAGGAGCCGAGTACCTGCCGAGCACTACTTTGAAGAAGTCCTGCCGGGCGCTCGTTTAATAGAGGCGCATTGCTCGAAGGATATTATGTTTAAATGACATGTATGATTTGTGAAAACAATGTTTCAATATAATATAAGAGCTTTTTATACTTGTGCGTTCAAGTAGTAAACTACTCCCTGTGCGGCCGTTTTATGTATATGTGTATATAACCTGAAAGATGGCAGTCCTTGGCTTCAGCCCCCACGCACATAGTGCGGGGGTGTTTGCAAAGAAAGCGCTTTTTCACACTTAATCCAATGTCTTGGTCCTGTTAAGGAGGTGATAGCGTAGCAAACCAGGCAACCGGACTATAATGCTTTATCACTTTCACTTAGCCATAGGAGTTCGAGGGTGGGGCTACTATATAGCCCCTGGGGGCACCGCACTCTCCCGAATTCGGGGTGCGTATGTGCCTGACCGAAAACCGGTCCTTCGTTAATGCGCAACAATCCTAAACATTCATGTGAGTCATCGAGTGGTTGACCAGTCTCTCGCTATATCATGACAGTCAGTTTTCGGCTTTCTCTACTGAGGTGCTCGCCCGGCCGAACCGGGGCAAAATCGCAGTAGTTCTCCTGGTGCCGCGTTAGCTGTGAAAACGGAACGTAAGGCAGCAAAACACAGGAGCCGGGCAACCCAACATTTGACCAAAGACATGATTCGGAGCTAATGCATATAAGGCCTAACTCGAGACGCCGAATACTCCCTAAGGTATTTGGTCTTTATGAAAATGGGCGGAATAATGCCCTAAGCCCCTGGTGTCCGTGCACGCATAAAAATTCTGGTGCGGCCAATGCCAAAACGCCAGCCTCCTCCTCCGTTATAGTAAGGAACCGGGGGATGTATATCAACAAGAGACAGTAAAAAAGGTTTACGCAGGGTCTTAATCTGAAAAGAATCCTTGCAACGGGTCCCTACTGCATGTCTGCGCTTGTGTCTCCGTTGTGCCGTATCCTGGACGGGTGTAACATGTTCATCTGTAAAAGAGAGGAACTTAGTTTAAAAGAAAAAGGATCATGCGAAAGATGTACTTAATATTAAATAAACAGAGTATGGTTCGAAGAACTGAATAAAGTTGAGCTTTATTGTCTCTTGTTATTCATGCATGCAGCCCCTCGTATGGGGGTATGCCGTTAGTAGGCGCCGGACTCGTCTAGCCGTGTCCGGGGTTTGAATGACCAATACAGGTTCTTTGCCTAGCCGAGCCGGATAGCTGTGGGGCTGTCAAGGCAGTCTACCGTTCTTCCGTGCTCGAGTAACACTTAATACTTCCTTTTAATGAGATGATGCCGCGTGGACCGGGCATTTTAATTGTTAGAGATGCATAATGCGGTATTGCGTTAAAGCGGGCGAAAGCTTAGCGTCCCAATAGTGCTTGATGGCTACTTTTAAACGGGGTGACATGGAAGAGTAACCTTTCGCGACGGAAGTTGTCGGATGAACCGAACACAACTTCTAGCAGTATGGAGCCCGTACAAAGGGCATATGGGCCTGGCATTACTCCTTTAAAGGAGGTGTTGCTACGGCGAATTTTGGTTGGGTTTATCCCCATCCTGCGGATTGTGTCCTGATATATCAGGTTTATGTCACTGTCGCCATCCTTGAGGACTTGTGTAAATTGGAATCCGTCGATTATAGGATCCAATATCAAGGCAGTCCATCCGGCATTCCGGATATTTTCGGAATAGTCCTGACGGTCGAAGGTGATTGGTTTTGACATCCAGTGGGCGCCGCTCTGTTTTTTCCTTTGATCACGTGAAGTGAGTTTACTGTTTTAACCTCTTGTGGGAAAGTTTTTTGTTTTCCGGGGCTCTGCTTGTGGTGCTCGTCGTCATCTTGACTTGGTGTGTCGAGCCCCTTGTGTTCGGCGTTCAGTCTGCCGGACTGTTTGAAGACCCAACAATTTCTGTGGGTATGGTTAGCAGGCCTCCCAGGAGTACTGTGGATTTGACATATCTTGTCCAAGATTTTGTTGAAGTTGGATAGTTCATCGCTATTGTCCTTAAGGGCAGTTTTTGTTGTTACTGTCGTGAGCTTTTGAATCAGGCGTTGACCGACGTGCTCTTTGGACTGTTCCTTTTAATCCTGCGCTGGTCCTTGTTGCGTCGTGGTTTCCCATTTCCATCCCTAATTTCGGATGTACTTGGGTCACTGGTGCTGCACCTTGCTAGCCAGCTATCGTCTCTCGCGCAAAAGCGGGTCATGAGGCTTGTTAATGCGGCCATTGTTCTTGGCTTTTCTTGGCCGAGGTGTCTGGCGAGCCATTCGTCTCGGACGTTGTGTTTGAAAGCTGCTAAGGCTTCGGCGTCCGGACAGTCGACTATTTGGTTCTTTTTAGTAAGGAACCTGTTCTAGAATTTCCGGGCTGACTCTCCGGGCTGTTGAGTTATGTGACTTAGATCGTCTGCATCCGGAGGGCGGACATAAGTCCCCTGAAAATTTTCCCGAAATGCATCCTCGAGCTCTCCCCAGCTTCCAATGGTATTTTCGGGGAGGCTTTTAAGCCAATGCCGAGCTGGCCCTTTGAGTTTAAGGGGTAAGTATTTTATGGCGTGGAGATCGTCTCCTCTAGCCATGTGTATGTGGAGGATGTAATCCTCGATCCAGACTCCAGGGTCTGTTGTTCCGTTGTATGCCTCTATGTTTACGGGTTTGAATCCCGCTGGAAATTCATGATCCAGCACCTCATCGGTGAAACATAGGGGGTGTGCGGCGCCCCTATATTTGGGTGTGCCGTGATCTTCAGAATTTTGGCGTATTGCATTGCTTTGACGAGCCTGCTTTCTTGGCCCATAGATGGACCTAACTGGGCCATCCTTTTGATGTGAATCCTTATGCGGATCGCATATTGGCTTGTGTGCGGCGCCATTCGCCGCTCTCTTTTTGCCGTGGGGTCGTCCATCCGACCGGGTGGCCTTCTTACTTATTAATTGTGGGGGCTCTAAGGCCTCCTCGTCGAATTCGGGCAGTAGCTTTCTTTCTAGGTAGCTCTTTGTTCGGGGACTATCGCCGTACTTGTCTGCGGTGCTGAATACTTTGCTCCATCTGATCCTGAGTGCATCTTCCGCTGTTTTGAGCTTCCGCTTCTGCTTTTTCAGGCTACGCGCAGTGGCGATGAGCCTTTTCTGGAGGTCATTTTGCTCCAATAGTTTGTCCGGCGTCAGATCGTCCGGACTGTTGTCTTCGTCGGGGACAGATTGTTTATCCAAGTTGTCTTGTTCGGACGATTGCTCGATAGCTTGTTCGTTGTCCACCGGTTCGCCCTGCTCTATGGCTGGGTCTTTGTTGAGGCGGGACTTTGTTCGGGCGTTTATGTTGCCGCTTTTGACTGCTTTTCGAGGGCTTTATCCTTCGTGGCGTCCGTTGTTCCTCGTCTTCATTTCCTTTAGGTGTATCCACCATGTATACATCATGGGATGAGGTTGTCCTGCATCCTATAGGTGCTGGTTCATTGTTGTCTCCTACATGGTCGTCCATTCCGTCGATGTCTTCGGAGTCGAAATGGACCACGTCGTGTAAGCTTTCGACAGTGGCTACGAAGTGGGTGGTGGGTGGGCGTTGAATTTCTTCGTCGATCGCATCCCAACCTTACTTACCGTAGTCCGGCCAGGGCTCTCCGGATAAAGAGAGAGACTTTAGTGAATTCAAGATGTCGCCAAAGGGCGAGTGCTGAAAGATGTCTGCGGCCGGGAACTCCATGACCGGCGCCCAATCGGATCCGATTGGCAGGGGCGCGGTGGGTTCGGAGTACGGAGAGCAGTCCGGCACCCTGGAGTCGAGGTATTCTTAAAGGACAGGGATGGAGTTCGGCTCAATCACCGTAGAGATTGTAGCCCCCGAGGCGGTGTCCAACCACTCGTCCTCGATCGGGAATCCGGCTCGATTAAGGGTCGGAGCGGATCTTGGTGCGGCCTCCAAGGCCTTTGTTCGGCTGCAGAGCTAGATCATGCCCATCAAGACAGTGCGACACGCTTGGCTGCGGCTCGAATCCATCGAAGATCAAGTCTCCGCGGATATAGGCGTATAGTTTAAACTTCCAAATCTGACCTGATGGCCAGGGGCATAGCTTTCGATCTGCTCCAGATGGCCAAGCGAATTGGCCCGCAGTGCAAAGCCGCCGAATACGAAGATCTGTCCGGGGAGAAAAGTCTCACCCTGGACCGCGTCGTTGTTGATGATCGAAGGAGCCATCGGGCCTATCGGTGACGACACAGAGGAACTCTCAATAAAAGCACCAATGTCGGTGTCAAAACCGGCGGATCTCGGGTAGGGGTCCCGAACTGCGTCTAGGCGGATGGTAACAGGAGACAAGGGACACGATGTTTTTACCTAGGTTCGGGCCCTCTCTATGGAGGTAATACCCTACTCCTGCTTGATTAATATTGATGATATGGGTAGTACAAGAGTAGATCTACCACGAGATCAAGGAGGCTAAACCCTAGAAGCTAGCCTATGGTATGATTGTTTTTTGTCCTACGGACTAAAACCCTCCGGTTTATATAGACACCGGATAGGTTAGTGTTACACAGAGTCGGTTACAATGGTAGGAGATCTACATATCCGTATCGCCAAGGAAAGTCCCATCCGGACACGGGAGGAAGTCTTCAATCTTGTATCTTCATAATCTTGGAGTCCGGCCGTGACGATTGTCCGGCTAATCGGACACCCCCTAGTCCGGGACTCCCTCAGTCTATGTCATCCTTGTACACGAATTCCTTCTTTTCATATGGACCGTTCTCGAACGAATCCACTTCTTGATCCACATCATTGTCCACGGATGGCACGGCGGAGGCTGGCTTGTACATGACACCTGATTTATTCATCTTCTCCAACAACCTCTGCAATAGATATATAAAGTTAAGAATGCCTGCATGGTTTAAGAATGCCTGCATGGTTTAAAACAGGGAACAAACTGTAAAGTATTATGTTATGGTGTGACACCTCAGCAACTTGATCAGGGATTTGCCTCATCTTGGTGTGTATGAAGTCCATGCACCGCTTCATTAGAAGCTCCAACTAATCTTCCGACATTGGGGCTGTCGTCGACTTCTTTGCATTTCCATTTGCAGGTTTGGTTTTTGGCTTCATGGCAGGCACATTACATGGGATTTTGGGCTTGCGCCCTATACTCTTGGGTGATATTATTTTCGATCTGCATGCGATATTGAAGTACATGTGATGAATTATAAATAAATATTATTTAGTTACAAAACATTTAAGAAATACAGAACACAATGACTTACCTTGACGTTACCACGGCTGCGCCCATTGTCATAGTCGAACCGATCTCTCCTAGTGGCTGCACCTTCGGTCCAGTTCCTCATAAGAGGTTGTATGGACAAGTTGGGATTATAGGCGCAATCGCCTTCGACAGGTTGCACCTTCTCCCAGTACAAGTACTACAAAAAAAATATAAGGATTTAGAGTTAGTTCAATACATCACATAAAATTGCAATGATATAATAATTGACATTATGCAACAGGCCTCATTTGTGTACCTGCAACAGAGCCAAATTGCCTTTCGGCCATTGGCGTAGGTGTTTGCCTTTCTTGACTATGCGGATGCAATCGAGTAGAACACGCAGGGTGAAGGCATTCCAGTTAATCTTTGAAATACGTTTCACATCATGGATCAAAGCGTAGTACTGCTTTGGCACAATCTTGCTCGACATGGGAGATATAATTGTTCCTAATAGGACAAGCACTAATTTCCAAAGAAAATCATCGTCGGTGGCTTTACTTTTAATTATATACTCAATGAGATTATCTATCACTATGTTTTCTGATGTCTTACTGAGAAATTGTGGCGGCACCCGCTCCTTCATGTCCTCTCCTTCTTCTATCAGAATGTCCGAAGCGGAGAGTCCTTGGTTCTCGAGGTTAAAGATGCACTTGACGTCGACCGCTCCGAGAGTCACCTCCCCAACCTGCTCTTGTATAATGAATCTGGACTTGCTGGCATCAAAATTCTCAATCATATACCTAATCAGAAGGGCATGCATCTTAATAGATGGTATCTGCAGCATGCTGCGCAATGTTGTATCAGCCACTCTAGCGCGTTGACCGCTCGATAGAGCGGCAACAAGCTTGCACCATTTTTCAATGGCGCACACTATTTCTCCATTCAGCTCGTCCATCCTATAGAAAGAAAATATAAAACTTCGTTACATGTACCAACACAAATGCAAAAATAACAATAGACATGCAAAAATATAAAACTTTCTAGCAGCAGCAAACAAAAATGCAAAAATAACACTAATGCAAATATAAAACTAACACCATGTATAAAGCAACATGCACCCAAGTTTGTTGTATAATTGTTTTAGTTCGACAAGATCAACAAGAAAGGCAAACACCCAAATATAAAACTTTCTGGCAGCAATAAAAAGTAACTACAATTGTTTTTTCAAGTGAAAGTTTGATTTACATTCTGTTTGTATAATTGTTTTTTACAAGATCTTTAAAACAAGACTAATATTGAATATATTTTTGAAAATTAGTTATAAGACAACTAAATAACAATGCTTCAAACTTGTTTTGTATAATTGTTTTAGTTCCATGCAATTATTTAAATAATGTTGCATTCTATTTCGTAAAGAAAAAAAATCTAACTAACACTATGGCTCGCCGTGTTCCATTGTGTATCATAATGTTACATTGTCTGCCGATGTGTATCAAATGGATTCTTCTTAATTTTACAGTGTTTCATCTTGTTTCGGAACATGAATCTTCAAACTTGTTAAAATATATTCAAAAGTGGTCTCGTTTTAAAGTTCTCGTTGTCATAAACACAAATATGCATCGGATCTTCAAGAAAAATCAACGGCTCTTCCATGCATGGTACCTCCCGTGCATGGGAGAATTGCTTTTCTCTATTCTACCCTGAAATGAAAGATTTAGTTCATGTACGCCTTCTTGTCAGAACGCATCTAGTCGAGTTGATACTAGCTAATTGAAACAATGTGGTAAACCTAAGTCCATGAAAGCAACCGGGGGAACTAGCTTCCTATGAAGGCGCGAGGTAAGGAGGACAACTTACTTGATCGGTCGACGAAGATAAAAGAAGTCGGCGATGCGTTGTCGACGTAGTTCGTCGAGGGAGGCCAGCACGTGCGGACGATCTTGATCTTCTTGGGTTTTTTGTGGTGTGCGGGATGCGGCGGACGGAGCTGTCGACGACTCGCCGGCAGGAGGCGATCTAGACGACGACATGTGCGAGGAGGTTGAGATTATATACGAGGTCGTCTCCTAGGTTGTCGTAACTTCCCTGTGGCCAATCTCGCGATCTATATTTTCCTCCGTTGAATTGAGGCAGAACGTGCTCCTCAATCGTAGGGATTAGGAACATATGGATTAGCATAATCCCGGAATTGTGTAACAGAACGGCAACTACTCCCGTGATCGACGTGCATGTGATCGACGTGCATGGAAAGCGCAGCATGGTGGGCCCCCATAATATGGATCCGATAGTTATTTGCGGTCTGGGCCGGCCCACCTACCTCTACATTGTTTTTTCCTCAAAATTAATATCATTGTTTCTTCCGTCAATAACAAATATTTGTGACACCTATTAGTTATTGTATACTTGTATATGTTCAACAATATTAATAGTATCTCTGTCATTTCTGCAATATTATATATTCAAATGTACTGTTCCTCTTTCCCTTTTAATTTGGTTTTCCTTTTATTTTAGGTTTTCTCCTTCTTATTCCTAATTGTTTTTTCATGTTTCATAATTCCATATCACTTCTTCTCATATTTTTCAAATTCATATCAAATATGTATAATTAAATGTTGTCCTATTTATGACTTGTTAATTGGTGGGACTGGGAAGGTAAACCACTTTCAGACCTGCCCTCCAGCAGACCCGAATGGTCCTGCTTGTACATGGTGCATGTGGAGGCATGCATGAGATGACCCCAACTTTTGGGACCATGTGGGCATGGCCAATGTGGTCCCCCAGGCAAGGTGTGCACAAATTCGGACACAAAACGCATGTTGCGTCACGTGGGGGCAGTGTTGTAGGGTTTTGTCGCCGGATAAACCCTAGGAATTGCATTGAGTGTCAGAAATGAACGATACTTGTCATGCATGCATGCCATGATCATCGTAGGGTATGCATAAAGTTTGGGATCATTCGGTGGGACCGGGAAGGTAAACCACTTTCAGACACGCCTCCGCAGAACCGAATGGTCCTTCTCGTACATGGTGCATGTGGAGGCATGCATGAGATGACCTAACTTTTGGGACCATGTGGGCATGGCCAATGTGGTCCCCTGTGCAAGGTGTGCACAAATTCGGACACAAAACGCACGTTGCGTCACGTGGGGGCAGTGTTGTAGGGTATTGTCGCCGGATAAACCCTAGAAAATGCATTGAGTGTCGGAAATGAACGATACTTGTCATGCATGCATGCCATGATCATCGTAGGGTATGCATAAAGTTTGGGATCATTCGGTGGGACCGGAAGGTAAACCACTTTCAGACCTGCCCTCCGTGAGACCAATGGTCCTGCTTGTACATGGTGCATGTGGAGGCATGCATGAGATGACCCCAACTTTTGGGACCATGTGGGCATGGCCAATGTGGTCCCCCAGGCAAGGTGTGCACAAATTCGGACACAAAATGCACATTGCGTCACGTGGGGGTAGTGTTGTAGGGTTTTGTCGCCGGATAAACCCTAGAAAATGCATCGAGTGTCGGAAATGAACGATACTTGTCATGCATGCATGCCATGATCATCCTTTGGGTATGCATAAAGTTTGGGATCATTCGGTTGGACCGGGAAGGTAAACCTGCTTCTAGTACATGGTGCATGTGGAGGCATGCATGCCATTGTCCCAACTACATTTGATTTAATAATATTTCAAGTATGAAACAGAAAAGAAAATTTATAATTGAAAAAGACAACCATGAAAAGAGAAATGAAAGACAACATTATATCATACATTGTTTAAATTTATAACCGTCAGAACAAAGAAAAGAGGATAATATAAAAAACAAAAGGAAAATTTGAATAAATAAGTGCAATAAAAGACAACATATTATCTTAAATTTAAAAAATAATTCAAATATAAAAAAGATAAGATCTATTAGAATGTAGAAGTGAAATAAAAGACAACATATTATCTTACATTTAGAAAATATTTCAAATATAAAGAAGAGAACAAAAATTAGAATGAAGAAGTGAAATAAAATAGAACATTTTATCTTACAAACTATAAAGAAGAGAACAAAAATTAGAATGAAGAAGTGAAATAAAGATAAGAAATATTAGAATTGGGCCCAAGGCTGCCCTGGGCCAGATCAGTGCGCCGCGGGTAAGGCTGCCCTGGGCCAGCCCGCCCGAATTGGGCCCAAGGCAAAGCCGCGCAGGGCGCAGCGCAGCGCACAGCCGTGGGGTGGTGGGAGTTTAGTCCCACCTCGCCAAGCGAGAGAGCGCCGCACCGGTTTATATACCCGGCTGCGACTCCCCTCCCAAGCTCCTATCAGACGCAGGCAGTACATTGCCTAACTCTCGTCACCTCTGCCCCGTGGGGCCTACTAGCGGCAGAGTTATTCTGCACCACGGGCCTGCATCCTGGCCCAAGAACGGCTGGGTTCCTAGTCGTATGCAGGCCGTCGTGTATGAATGATCCTGCTCTGGTAGGTGGGCACTTTTTTCCGCATATTGCTGTGTTTTGATCTTCAAATCACATACTAAATTATACACATGCTCACTTGCATTGAATACACATTTTCTCTTTGCATATATGCCAAGTTAATGTTTCTCGATGCAAAACACCTACAAATTACATCGAGTGTCCCAAATGAACGATAGTTGCCATGCATGCTTGCTATGCTCATCGTAGGGTGTGCATAAAGTTTGGTATCCATTAGTGAGACCGAGAAGGAAAACCTGCTTCTAGTACATGCTGCAAGTGGAGGCACACATGCGATTGTCCCAACTAGATTTCATTTAATAATATTTCAAGTATGAAACAGAAAAGAAAATTTATAATTAGAAAAGACAACCATGAAAAGTGAAATAAAAGACAACGTTATATCATACATTATTTAAATTTGTAAATCACGTAACAAAGAAAATAGGAGAATATAGAAAACAGAAGAAAAATTTGAATGAATAAGTGAAATAAAAGACAACATATTATCTTACATTTAAAAAATAATTCAAATATAAAAGAGATAAGATCTATTAGAATGAAGAAGTGAAATAAAAGACAACATATTATCTTACATTTTGAAGATATTTCAAATATAAAGAAGAGAAAAAATATTAGAATAAAGAAGTGAAATAAAACACACCATTTTTGTTTATATTTCGTAAATATTATCAATATAAAAAAGAGAACGAACAAATGAAATAAAACGCAACAAAATTTGGCTCACTTTTTTTATTTTAGTAAAGACTGTTAGCAATAATATAGGAAAAAATATATTTGATTTTAAATATTAGAAATATAAACAAGAAAATAAATTTTGGAGTTAAGAATTATAAAAACAAAGTAATTTATAAAACACAGATCAGCACGCCGCGGGTGAGGCTGCCCTGTGCTAGCCCGCCCGAATTGGGCCCAAGGCAGAGCCACGCAGGGCACATCACAGCGCACAGCCGTGGGGTGGTGGAAGTTTAGTCCCACCTCGCCAAGCGAGAGAGCGCTGCACCGGTTTATATACCAGGTTGCAACTGCGCTCACAAGCTTCTACCATATGCAGGCAGTACATTGCCTAACTCTCGTCCCCCTCTGCCCCGTGGGGCCTACTAGCAGCACCGATATTCTGCACCACGGGCCTGCATCATGGCCCATGAACGGCTGGGTTCCTAGTCGTATGCAGGCCATGGTGTTATGAATTATCCTGCTCTGGTAGGTGGGCACTTGTTTTTGGCATATTGCCATGTGTTTTTGGCATATTCTCCTGTTCTTCAAATCACACACTAAACTATACACATGCTCACTTGCATTCAATGCACATAGGTGATTTTTTTTGAACACACTATTTTTAACTAGTATTACATTACTCTTCTAAATTTACATTTTAATTCCTTCACACTTTGATGATGGAATATTTGCTCTGTTATTGCAACATATGTTCAAATGATGGAACGTTTGATCTTTTTGCTTATTCAAATTATGCATTGATGGAATGTGTGAGGATGAACAATTATCAGTAACTCTACTAAACCCCATGTACTATAATTCATGACAGCCAATTTGGAACATTCCCAGATTGAATATTTGGTATGATTGGCACATGGGCACAACATTTTGCACTTGCCTACAACATAGACAAGTGTTGCAGCATGTCTGAAGCTACACTGAAGCGCCATTTGTGATCATTGCACCATCGAAACAACAACTAAACATGAAGGAAGCATTCACCACCAATAAAGATAAGGCCACACAAATATAGATAGCATTCTATGTTACCCCCACAGGTAATAGCTAGTTCACAACAAATCCAGTTCAGACACACAATACATTACATTATATTAGTAGTTCAGACCCAGATGCAGCTTTCCAAAAGTAAAATATCATCAAATCTAGTGATGATGAGTAGGGCTTCCAGGTTCTGATGATCAGCATGATGTAGGACTAGATGTTAGGGTTTCTCAGGACCTTCAGGAGGGCAGTGTGCTGAGCCCTGATCTTGTAGTCATCACCGGTGATCGATGTAGCCCGACAATGTTCCATCAGATGCTCCTGCAACCCAGACCTGGGTTTGGGCTTGCTGCAGTACGGGCAGCGGTACTTCTCCGTCATCCAATTGTAGTACTTAGCAGGTCCTTGGGCCCTGATCTTCAGCACCTCCTTCTCTCCAAAGGACTCGACGTTCCCCTCGACCACATCATCTCCAGATTCATACTGCACACATTAATGACAGACATTAATACATTATGCATTCAAATACTATAAACATCTAACACTAACTCAATGCAAAAATAACATTTCAACTAGGCCTTACCTCGTACGGCTCATCTTCATCAACATCATATGGGTAGTACTGGATGAGTCATACTTCCTCTTGTTGCCAACAAGATCCTCCTTCTCGCTATATTGTCAACCAAGCAAATCATTTACATGGAATTGAATTGCATTTCAAATAATGTCATTACAAACAAAATTGTGAATGTGAACCACATTGGTATGTTGCAAGTGACCAATATTGTCAATATATTTTCCAATGCAAAATATTTTAATATGAAACCTCTGAGATAAAAAAATAAAGCTACCTAAACAATTTGTTTTTGCATAATGATGGAAAGCTCCAATCTATATTGGACAACATAGCTAATATAAATACATATTCTGGAAAACTTTCTAATTACAGGAAACCTACACAAAAGAATAATTCAGATGTACCTAAGCATTTTTTGGGATAATATAGCAAAGCTCCTACACATATTAATATAATGCAGTAGTTAATTAGGTAAAACTTCAACTATAAATGCATACATCTTCAAGAAACAACTAAAATTTCATTACTTACCTAAACAACAACAAATTATACTATAGATGAATCTTGTATCATCTAAATCAATTCATTGCCACATCATAATTAGTGCATTCCAAATCAAATATGTTTCCATCCAATATCATTGAATCAAAGATCAAATCAAATAATCATATATGTCTGCAGCATTGAACTACAGATCTAATAATCATATATGGTCTATCTGACCTTAAATTCCCCCTTAAATAAGGTATTCAACCTCATACTAATTAAAATCTAACAAGCAAAAATTCCAGGACTAATCTAATAAGCATCTGAAAAAACCCCAAGATGCTTTTATCTCTGAATCAACGACATTGGAGAGGATGTTCAATGCTGTAAATATCTCTGAAGCAATGGCAAAATTCCACTGCTAACCCAAACTAAATAAGCATAGACCGCCCCTTCCCCTCTCCTTCAGAAGCCCCAATCCAACACAAACAAATCCAGCCATTGAGAAGCTCTTTTTGATTAACATGACAACACCCATTACATGAGCACATCCTTCACTATATTGACAACCAAAAAATGCACCATCTAATCACCTCAGGTAGACAATTTCCAAAAACACAAGGCCATGCACAACCCATCTCATAGTCTCTGCCTGACAGGCATCAATCAAGCATCAAAGAACTGCAACTATGACAACATGCATCAATCAAGTATCTAAGAATTGCAACTATGACAGGCATAATCCCTAGAACTAAGCATCCATTTAATTAATCATCAAGCCAAAGAACTAAAGCAGTCACCAACCCAAACCAATAGAGAAGTATATATTTGACTAATCCATCGTCTAATCCTCAAGCCAAACACCTAAAGAATTGCACAAATTCCACTACTAATCTAATAAGCATCTGAAAACCCCATCCCTCAATCCGCTACTTCTAACCTATTCTAATAATCATATGAGGTCCACCATTCTTGCAC
The DNA here is from genome assembly GCA_021605145.1 of Aegilops bicornis. Taxonomy (NCBI): domain Eukaryota; kingdom Viridiplantae; phylum Streptophyta; class Magnoliopsida; order Poales; family Poaceae; genus Aegilops; species Aegilops bicornis. Next base: position 47,133,391 of record CM038675.1, on the reverse strand, counting down.
GAATCAAATACACAAAAACCCTAATGCAGAGAAAACCCCACATCCAACAAATCTAACCAAAGAACCTTCTGGCCACAAACCCTACAATCTAAAAATTACCACATTAAAGTGATAAGCACATACCTTCTGCTCCGCCTGTTCCTCGCCAGAGCCGGACTCCACCTTATCTACCTTCTCCACCTAGTGCGCCTCGCCGGAGCCCGCCTTCACCTTCTGCGCCTCGCCAGAGCCCGCCTCCACCTTCTGCGCCTCGCCGGAGATTGCCAGAGCGGGCGCATCTGGCTGGACTGCGCCGCTGCATACCTCCCCTACCTTCTCCAGATCTGCAGCGGAGGGAGCACCGCGCTGGACGCCGACACGTCCCCTCACAAAGGTGCCCGCAGCGACCTGCCGCGCCTGCTCCACCAGATCTGCGCCCCAATCCGGGCGCTCGCCTCTTGCGTCCGCCATGGCGATGGAGAGGATGCGGTTAGGGAGACGAGGAGGTTGGAGAGGAGAGGGAGTGGGGCTCGTGGGGAGTGGGGAGTGGAGAGAGGGAGACGATGCGGCGAGGGGAAATGGTGGGCGATATGGCCGGAGGTGGTTGCCGTCCACATTTATATGATGGGACAGTTTTGGCAACTACTCGTGACATGTGCTGCCCCACGCGTGGGCGGCTGCAGGCGTGCACGAAACGTCGCCGTATACGAATACGAGCATACAGCCGGGCATACTATCTAACCGGGCCTGTATGGGCCTCCCAGGGCTCCTCGACGGCTATACGCGGGGGCAACAAAGACGATCGTGCCCCTCGTTATGAACCGCTTTTGGTTCATCCTGGCCGTCAATGTGTTTTTCCACCTCGCGTTCAGCCCAGGGGGGAGCACCGTGGCAGAAACGCGTGACGAGCCAATGGATGGGCCACGCCTATTCGCCTTATCGACCAGCTGCCTCACCTTGTCCATCCCAGGCAGCGTTGACAGGGCTTTCATCGATGATCCCGCCAGTAAGCAGAGCAACGGGACTAGCGGCATGCTGGAGAGCTCCATGCACAAGTAGAAAAACCCCCATTCGTCCCGGTTAGTTAGGGCCTTTTGTACCGGTTCTTGAACCGGGACTAAAGGGTCGTTTACTAATTCCCTAAACCTTTAGTCCCGGTTCTAACACGAACCGGGATAGATGGGCCTCCACGTGGCCAGTGCGCCGAGCCCAGGCAGGAGGGCCTTTGGTCTCGGTTGGTGAGACCAACCGGGACCAAAAGGCATCCAAACGTCAGCATTTCAGGGGCTGGGGTTTTGTTTTTTGAAGGGGGGGTTGGGGTTTTGGGGGTTAATTTAGGTGTTTCATATATTGTGTTAGCTAGCTAATTAATAGAGAGAAGTGTCCTCTCTTATGTTCGCGCTTGGTCAACGCTACGTACTATACATAGAGAGGCCCTCGACACGCTAGCTAGTAAGAAAATGAGGGAAACCATTAAGTACAGAAGTTCGTCATGCATACCGAGAGAAGTGATCGACCGACCTCTCCTTCTCCAAGAGATTGGTCGAACAACAAGTTTTCGTATTATCTATCCGACGCTACTTGCTACATACATATATAATATGTAAGATCTCTTGCAATCCCCTAGCATTTGAAATCAATTTCCACATGGTATTCTCCGGCTTTAATGATGACATGGTCAAGAAAGAATCCCGCCAATTCCTCTTGAATTGCTTTCATGCGATCTTGTGGTAGGAGTTCATTCCGCATCTGCCACGTCTAATTTGAAGAAGGGGGTTAATACATATATATATGAATGAAACTCAACAGAAATGATGGTGTAATAAAATGAAATTGTGAATATTATTGCTTACGCACTTCATATTGTCTTTTAGAGTAGCCCCGCTTATTTTTGAAAGTCGCATTGTAGATGAACTCGCACACGTAGTATCCACAGTAATTATTTCCTTGTTCCTGCCACAAGCACTTTACGAGAAATAGAGGTCAATCAAACTGATAATGAAGCATTATAAATGGCATTGATGAAAGTATAGCTATAGAATCAACGGGAGATGCGCGCAACTAGCTAGCTAGTAGTACTTACTTTCGGGTATGTATATCGCAGCTCCTTCGGTAGTCCCGGAGCTTCTGAGGTGAACTGATTCCAAGCCCTGCAAGACAAAGAAAATAATTATTATTACTTGAGATATCAGGAAATGAACAAAAAGTTGCCGATATGGTGCGATAATGATCGATTGAACTTACTTGTTGAGCATTTTAGTCATGACCGCGTACGTTTCAGGATCTTTCCGTCTCGAGTCTAAGACGGTTACTAGTCCCCGCTCAATCTTAATCTCCAATATTAATTAGTGGCCTCCACGCTGCTTCTCTAGGGTTTGGGGTGGCCTCGACAACGCTTCAAGGGTTTGGTGTGGCCTCGAGAGAGTTTGTAGGGTAGGCGCGCGGCGGGAGGGGGTAGGAGACCGACATCGTTTTTTTCTAGGGTTTGGGTGTCCTCCAGAGTTTTGGTCGAGCGAGAGGGCCGGGGGGTGCTCCCGCGGTATAGGTTATCATAGTCGAGAGGGGGTATACATATCGACCGGACCTCATGTCGAAGTTATCCGGGAGGGGGGAATATCGACAAGACGACATACGTACATGGGAAAATAATATTACCGGGGAGGGGGTTATATCGACCCCCCCTCGTGTTGAAGTTATTGGGAGGGGTATATCGACGATGACAGACCCGATAAAACATAAGAAAACGAAGAAGAAATAAAAAGAGGAGAAGAAGAAAGGAATAGAGGAGAAGATCGAAGAAAAAAAAGAAAAAAAAAAGAGGAGAAGAAGAATCCTCTATTACTTTCTTCATCTCCTCTTCTTTTTCTTCTTTTTTCCTCTTCTTATTTATTTCTCCTCTTCTCCTCCTTTCTTCCTCTTCTTATTTTCCTTTTTCCTCTCATTCTTTTAGTATTGCTTGTTCTTTTTTTAAATGTTCAAATATAAAATTTCGAAAAAAGTAAAGGTTTTGCCTAATGCATTGTTCATATGAATATACAAACATTTGCATATTCTACAATAATTAATATCACCAAAAAAATCTATGAACAGAAAAAAATCCTAACTTTTCTAAAAATCTATCTTTTGCATATATACATGAACATATATATACACAGAGAACATATATACATTTTTATAAAAAATGCAAAAAAGAAAAGATCTAAAAGAAGGACATATAAACAGATATACACACATACATAGACTCATACATATACATATAATCAGGAAAGAAAACATCATATATATGTGCAGAAAAAACAGGGAGGAAGGGGGCGGTGCCGGCCCTGACCAAAGGATGAGAGGTGCGGCGTTGTCGGGGTAGGGGCAGAGGCACGGCGCGCGTCAAGGTAGAGGCGACGGCGGCGTGGTCGGGGCAGGGGCAGAGGTGACGAAGGCATGGTCGGGGCAGGGCGAGGCAGAGGCGACGGCGGCGTGGTCGGGGCAGCTTGGGTGACGATGACGTGGTCGGGGCGGGCCGCCGGCGGCGTGCTCGGGGCAGGGGCGTCTGCGCGTCGATGAGGCAGCAGAGGGCGGCGACGACGTCGACGGGGCGAGCTCGGGCAGTCTGGCGGCGTCGTCGGGGCGGGGGAACTGATGCAGATGAATCTGAAAAACGTTAAGTGCTTCCTTATATACTGAGAGCATTGGTCCCGGTTCGTGGCACCAACTGGGACCAATGCCACCCTTTAGTCCCGGTTGGTGGCACCACCCGGGACCAAAGGTCTCTTTTCAGCAGCCCAAAGGGCGGGAAGCAGAGGCCTTTGGTCCTGGTTGGTGGCACCAACCGGGACCAAAGGCCTTGTGCTGCCCCGCGTCAAAAGTTTAGTACCACCTCTCTAGCTGAGAGAGCTCGAGAGTGGTTTATAAGCGCTGCTGCGCCCACCCTCTCGAGCTCCTCTCAATTGTAGGCTTTCGGGCCTAACCGTATGGCGTGTGCCTATGGGCCTACTGGGCCTCCTGCGGGCCTGAATCCTTGCCCATGGTAGGGTTTCTAGTCGTATTCAGGCCGTGGGGGCCCAGTAGGTGGCACTTTTTTGTTTTTTTGTTTTCTTTGTTGCTTTATTTATTTTATTTTGTTTCTACTTACAACAAAATACTTATTGTTGCTATTTTTATTTATTTTATTAAAGTTTATTTTTAATTATTTTTCTTTTAGGTCACAAAAATCATGAACTTTCTGTTAGTGCCATTAGTTTTCAAATTTGAATAGTTAAAATTACTGTGTTTAAATTCAAAGTATTTTTTTCTAGTTTTTTTGTTTTGTTTCTTGCATTATTTATTTTCTTTTTTTTTTTGCTTTATTTTTAATTCTTTTTGCTTTTAGGTCAGCAAATTATAAACTTTGTGTTAGTGCCATTAGTTTTAGAAAAATTATTTTTTTTTGTTTTCTTTGTTGCTTTATTTATTTTATTTTGTTTCTACTTACAACAAAATACTTATTGTGGCTATTTTTATTTATTTTATTAAAGTTTAGTTTTAATTATTTTTTCTTTTAGGTCACAAAAATTATAAACTTTCTGTTAGTGCCATTAGTTTTCAAATTTGAATAGTTAAAATTACTGTGTTTAAAATTCAAAGTTTTTTTCTCCAGTTTTTTTGTTTTGTTTTTTGCATTATTTATTTTCTTTTGGTTTTTGCTTTATTTTTTAATTCTCTTTGCTTTTAGGTCAGCAAAATTATGAACTTTCTGTTACTGCCATTAGTTTTACAAAAAATATAAACTTTCTGTTAGTGCCATTAGTTTTAAAATTTGAATAGTTAAAATTTGAATTCTTTGAAATTTGTGTGAATCACAAGTTTGTGATTAACTTTACTAAAAAAATGAGTATAGATGCGCCTATAGAGAAAATTCAACCTAAATTCATAAGAAATTTCTATGAATTTCAGAGAAACTCAGTATGAATTTAGGTCAGATTCCCTGTATAAGGGCATCTATTATCACTTTGAGAGGAGCTCAACAAGGAAGAGAGGGAGGGGCTTATAAACCGGTGTGAGCGCCCTTCGGTTGGCGAGGTGGGACTAAACTCTGACCGCAACGAGGACCAACCCTTTAGTCCCGCTTTGTGGCACAAACCGGGACTAATGGTCATGGGCCAGGAGCGAGGCACATTGGTCCCGGTTCGTGCGTGGAACCGGGACCAAAAGGTCCAGACGAACCGGGACCAATGGCCCACGTGGCTGCCCTCTTGACTGTTCTTGGTGAGAACATAGTTGACAAGGAGCGAACCGGGATTAATGGTATTACGAGGGCCGAACCATAAGACATTAAAGCATTTCAAATGAACTCTGGAAAAGTTGAAAGTTGGCGTGGTATCATAATTTCACCAACATAGCATGTGCATGTACAAAGCAGACAATGGTATCATACTCGTCTGTTACAAAGTTGGCATGGTATCATCATAATAGTTGCAGGAGAAAGTCTTCACTTTTTTTTTCGCTTGTGTCATTTGCTTATTGCGCCGTAACCATGGATAATCTTCATCGTTTATCGGGATGCCTGGGTCAGCCTTGACTTTGAAGGGAGGAATTTCATGAAACTTTTCATAATCTTCCGACATGTCTGTCTTGCCCTCCATTCCCACGATGTCCCTTTTTCCTGAAAGAACTATGTGGCGCTTTGGCTCATCATATGATGTATTCGCTTCCTTATCTTTTCTTTTTCTCGGTTTGGTAGACATGTCCTTCACATAGATAACATGTGCCACATCATTGGCTAGGACAAATGGTTCGTCAGTGTACCCAAGATTTTTCAGATCCACTGTTGTCATTCCGTACTGTCGGTCTACTTGTACCCCGCGTCCTTACAGATTGACCCATTTGCACTTAAACAAAGGGACCTTAAAATCATGTCCGTAGTCAAGTTCCCATATGTCCACTATATAACCATAATATGTGTCCTTTCCCCTCTCGGTTGCTGCATCAAAGCGGACACCGCTGTTTTGGTTGGTTCTCTTTTGATCTTGTTCAATCGTGTAAAATGTATTCCCATTTATCTCGTATCCTTTGTAAATCAATACAGTCAAAGATGGTTCCCTGGACAACAAGTACAGCTCATTACAAACAGTCTTGTCACCTCTGAGACGTTTTTCCAACCAACTGCTGAAAGTCCTGATGTGTTCACATGTAATCCAGTCGCCGCACTGCTCTGGGTGTTTGGAGCGCATACTGTTCTTGTGTTCATCGACATACGGGGTCACTGTCGGTGTCAAAACCGGCGGATCTCGGGTAGGGGGTCCCGAACTGTGCGTCTAGGCGGATGGTAACAGGAGACAAGGGACACGATGTTTTTACCCAGGTTCGGGCCCTCTCGATGGAGGTAATACCCTACTCTTGCTTGATTAATACTGATGATATGGGTAGTACAAGAGTAGAACTACCACGAGATCAAGGAGGCTAAACCCTAGAAGCTAGCCTATGGTATGATTGTTGTTCGTCCTACAGACTAAAACCCTTCGGTTTATATAGACACCGGATAGGTTAGGGTTACACAGAGTCGGTTACAATGGTAGGAGATCTACATATCCGTATCGCCAAGCTTGCCTTCCACGCCAAGGAAAGTCCCATCCGGACACGTGACGAAGTCTTCAATCTTGTATCTTCATAGTCTTGGAGTCCGGCCATGACGATAGTCCGGCTATCCGGACACCCCCTAGTCTGGGACTCCCTCAGTAGCCCATGAACCAGGCTTCAATGACGACGAGTCCGGCGCATTGATTGTGTTCGGCATTGCGAGGCGGGTTCTTCCTCCGTATACTTCATAGAAGGTCATGAACACAAGGATAGTGTCCGGCTCTGCAAAACAAGTTCCACATAACACCGAGAGAGCATAATTTTTGCTGGATCACGACATATTCCGCGGGCGTGACATCACACCATGGCCAGGCCTTTATATGAATCGCTTTTTACCGCTTTCACGTTAGCGCGTTTAGCGAGGCGGTTTCCTTGGCACGTCTTATCAAAGCATAGATCGTGCCCCCTTATTCCGGGATTCTCATCAATACGGACGTGGGTAACCCAACCGTGCCCGTTGGCATGCATCCTCTATCGAAGGCGAGTCCTAATCGACCACGAGGTGGGATCTTGGTATTCAACCTCTTTATAATGAGACCAAGGCCCTCCTCTTTTTACACCCTCCATCGAGTTCGCCCCGCGCTTCGAGTTCCAACACCCAAAGCTTCAGATTCAGGTGCTTCGGACCTTCGACGATGTCCGGCTCCGACCAGCACGGCCGATGGATGTCTTCCTCTGTCACAGAAGAAGATGTGCTAAAGCTGCGAGACGCCAGGTATCTAACCGGCGAGGTCTCGCACAGGCTGCCTGCTCCAGGGCAGGTCATTCCCACTCCTGAGCCCGGCGAGAACGTGGTGTTCGTGTCTCACTTCCATCGGGGTTTAGGCTTCCCGTCGGATCCCTTTGTGCGGGGGCTCATGTTTTATTATGGGCTTGATTTCCATGACTTGAATCCGGAGTCCATCCTCCATATCTCGTCATTCATTGTCGTATGTGAGGCCTTCCTCCATATTACCCCCCACTTAGGATTGTGGCTCAAGACCTTCAAGGTGGAGCCAAAGATGATCAAGGGGCAACAAGCAGAGTGTGGAGGGGCGGTCATAAGCAAATGTGCTGATGCTCCGTGGCCCGAGGGCTCTTTTCAAGAGGAGCTTGGTTTGTGGCAACGGGAGTGGTTTTATATCACCGCCTCCTGGGGGCACCAAATGGGCGGCGCTCCCTGCCTTCCGCTTAGGTCCACCACAGCGGCTGGCATCATGGTTCAACAAGGGGCTCGACTGGGGGCCGTCCAAGGACGTTCCCTTGCTGCAGCGTCATATTCGAGACCTCCAGGAAAGAGGGATCAATCTGGTTGCAGTGGCGCAGGTTATGGTGATCCGGCGCCTTCAGCCCTGCAAACGTCGCCCCCTCCGCCTATGGGAATTCAATCCGGAGGGACCACGAGCTCTCCAAAATTTTATGGGCACGACGCCCGTGGAGATGTATAAACTGTTCTTTGGATCACAAGAGAAGTGGCCGGACTTGAAATAGGACGCATGACTAAGCTGCAATCGCCCAGATACTCAAGTAAGTAGTCCTGTAACCGGACAAGTTGTTCATTCATTTATTATATATATATGCCCTTTAAAGGAGCCGTTTCTTGAACAGGAGTGGATAGCCAAGGCAAAGTTAATAAGGTGTCCGGCTCCTCCCAGAGACCACGCCGGATCCCATGCTGACCAAGATGTTGAAGGTCGCACCTTTTGAAGAAGGCGAAGGGGGGAGCGGGGAAGCAACTGCCTCTGCGAAGGAGGCTATCAAGGAAGGAGGGATTAAGAGTCCCACCTTCTGAGGAGAGAAGAGGACCGCTTCGGAAGATCCGAAGGTCAAGGCCTCAAAGAGGGGAAAGGAATCTTCGGCAGAGAGTCCGGCGCTGGGAAGTAACCCAACCGCATTATTTCCCCAAGGGGTCTTGTAAATAAGGAACATCCCTGTATTTATTCATGAAGATAACCGAAATTGTACCTTGTAGTTCGGACCTCAGCCCTTCTAAGCAGAGCTCGTCTTAGGGGGATCTTCTTCAGGAGATGATGGAGATCGAAACGCCTCCACCTGTCGCACCCTCATGTGAAGCGGACGACCCGGAGGTGTCGTCGCGGAGGGTTCCCCCAAGTCCGGCGGGGGCGGAAGGTCCGGCGCCAAGTGGTGTGCGGTCGGAGGAGCTGAAGGATCTGCTCGGGCGAGCAGCTATCTCAGAAGATCACCGTGCTCTAATGGGTACGGTGATTGAAAGAATTGCATCCGCGGAGAGCGGATTGCACGAAGCCGTCAGAAGCTTACTGACGGGGTTTGAGGTACGCAAAAATGATGTACCTTCGACATTTATGCATATAAATGCGCCTGTATAGATAGTAGCCCTCGAGACTCGGTATGTTGGCAAAATTGACAACGTGGCGAGGATCAAATTCTCGATTATAACATATCGCTGCTCCTAAACAGGTGGCGGGGCGTCCGGAGGCCAGCCGGACTGATGAATATGCCGAACTAAAGCGGCAACTTGATGAGGCGGATGCGGACATCGCGCTGGTCCATAAACGGTTTGACGAGTCACAAGGTATGCGACTTCTATGCGGACACCTGGTAAGGGAGCTTGATGCCCATGTCTTACTATTCGTATGCTTAATGCAGATGGTGCCGCTGTCGTGGAGGAGCTGCGGGCAGAACTCGCCCGAACTTTAAAGGCGGCGGAAGAGCTAGAAGCTGAACGGGCTGCTCACTGCCGAAGCAAAGAGGAGATGGCCGATATGGCCAAAAGGTTGAGGAATACTACCGATCGCTGCGAGGTTCTTGAAAAAGAACGTCAAGTGAAACAAGAGGGCCTAAAAAGGCCGCCGAATCCAAGAATGCCCAGTCGGCTTTGAGAGCTGCCAAGGAGGAGCTGAGTCAGGCTGGGGCAATTGCGGCTGGAAAACCGTTTCTGCTGCGGAGGAAATATACAGATCCAAAGTATGCTCAGTTAGATAAGTTGTGGAGTTCGGAGGATGCTTATCTGGACTTGGCGGCGAGCGCTGCGGACGCGGTTGAGCACTTCCGGGGCCAGAAGGGGCACCGAAGGGAAGAGCTATATTGGTCGCAATTCCATAGTCCGGAGCGTCCTCTGCCGCTGACCGATCGGTTGGCCGAATGGGCCGAGCTGAATCGACTGTCCGGATTTGCCATGAAGCATGTCTTGACTCACTTGTGGCCGGGCGGACCCCAGCCGAAGAGCTATTTTGGTTTAGTGCAGCAGTTCCTTGGTGCGGTACCGCGTATCGACGCAATGAAGCGATCGGCGTGTATTGAGGGAGCGCGGATGGCTCTTGCCCGTGTCAAGACATACTGGGCAGAGATGAAGGCCACCGACATTGCATCCCATGATTCGGACAGAAGCCGAGTACCGCCGAGCACTACTTTGAAGAAGTCTGTCGGTATTTCGTTTAATAGAGGCGCATTGCTCGAAGGATATTATGTTTAAATGACATGTATGATTTGTGAAAACAATGTTTCAATATAATATAAGAGCTTTTTATACTTGTGCATTCAAGTAGTAAACTACTCCCTGTGTGTCCGTTTTATGTATATGTGTATATAACCTGAAAGATGGCAGTCCTTGGCTTCAGCCTCCACGCACATAGTGCGCGGGTGTTTGCAAAGAAAGCGCTTTTTCATACTAAATCCAACGTCTTGGTCCTGTTAAGGAGGTGATAGCGTAGCAAACCAGGCAACCGGACTATAATGTTTTATCACTTTCACTTAGCCATAGGAGTTCGAGGGTGGGGCTACTATATAGCCCCTGGGGGCACCGCACTCTCCCGAATTCGGGGTGCGTATGTGCCTGACCAAAACCCAGTCCTTCGTTAATGCGGAGGAATCCTAAACATTCCTATGAGTCATCGAGTGTTTGACCAGTCTCTCGCTATATCATGATAGTCAGTTTTCGGCTTTCTCTACTGAGGTGCACGCCCGGCCGAACCGGGGCACAATCGCAGTAGTTCTCCTGGTGCCGTGTTAGCTGTGAAAACGGAACGTAAGGCAGCAAAACACAGGAGCCGGGCAACCCAACATTTGACCAAAGACATGATTCAGAGCTGATGCATATAAGGCCTAACTCGAGACGCGAATACTCCCTAACGATTTGGTCTTTATGAAAATGGGCGGAATAATGCCCTAAGCCCCCGTGTCCAGTGCACGCGCAAAAAATTCTTGTGCGGCCAATGCCAAAATGCCAGCCTCCTCCTCGGTTATAGTAAGGAACCGGGGGATGTATATCAACAAGAGATAGTAAAAAAGGTTTACGCAGGGTCTTAATCTGAAAAGAATCCTTGCAACGGGTCCCTACTGCACGCCTGCGCCTGTGTCTCCGTTGTGCCGTATCCTGGACGGGTGTAGCACGTTGTTCATCTGTAAAAGAGAGGAACTTAGTTTAAAAGAAAAAGGATCGTGCGAAAGATGTACTTAATATTAAATAAACAGAGTATGGTTCGAAGAAGTGAATAAAGTTGAGCTTTATTGTCTCTTGTTATTCATGCATGCAACCCCTCGTATGGGGGTATGCCGCTAGTAGGCGCCGGACTCGTCTAGCCGTGTCCGGGGTTTGAATGACCAATACAGGTTCTTTGCCTGGCCGAGCCGGATAGCTGTGGGGCTGTCAAGGCAGTCTCCCGTTCTTCCGTGCTCGAGTAACACTTAATACTTCCTTTTAACGAGATGATGCCGTGTGGACCGGGCATTTTAAGTGTTAGAGATGCATAATGTGGTATTGCGTTAAAGCGGGCGAAAGCTTCGCGTCCCAATAGTGCTTGATGACTACTTTTAAACGGGGCGACATGGAAGAGTAACCTTTCACGACGGAAGTTGTCGGATGAACCAAACACAACTTCTAGCAGTATGGAGCCCGTACAAAGGGCATATGGGCCTGGCATTACTCCTTTAAAGGAGGTGTTGCTACGGCGAATTTTGGTTGGGTTTATCCCCATCCTGCGGATTGTGTCCTGATATATCAGGTTTATGTCACTGTCGCCATCCTTGAGGACTTGTGTAAATTGGAATCCGTCGATTATAGGATCCAATATCAAGGCAGTCCATCCGGTGTTCCGGATATTTTCGGAATAGTCCTGACGGTCGAAGGTGATTGGTTTTGACAACGATTAATGCGCGGCGCCTTTTAGTGGGCGCCGCTCTGTTTTTCCCTTTGATCACGTGAAGTGAGTTTACTGTATTAACCTCCTGTGGGAAAGTTTTTTGTTTTCCGGGGCTCTGCTTGTGGTGCTCATCGTCATCTTCACTTGGTGTGTCGAGCCCCTTGTGTTCGGCGTTCAGTCTGCCGGACTGTTTGAAGACCCAACAATTTATGTGGGTATGGTTAGCAGGCCTCCCAGGAGTACTGTGGATTTGACATATCTTGTCCAAGATTTTGTTGAAGTTGGATAGCTCATCGCTATTGTCCTTAAGGGGCAGTTTTTTGTTGTTCTGCCGTGAGCTTTTGAATCCGGCGTTGACTGCCATGCTCTTTGGACTGTTCCTTTTAATCTGGCGCTGGTCCTTGTTGCGCCGTGGTTTCCCATTTCCATCCCTAATTTCGGATGTACTTGGGTCGCTGGTGCTGCACCTTGCTAGCCAGCTATCCTCTCCCGCGCAAAAGCGGGTCATGAGGCTTGTTAATGCGGCCATTGTTCTTGGCTTTTCTTGGCCGAGGTGTCTGGCGAGCCATTCGTCTCTGACGTTGTGTTTGAAAGCTGCTAAGGCTTCGGCGTCCGGACAGTCGACTATTTGGTTCTTTTTAGTAAGGAACCTGTTCCAGAATTTCCGGGCTGACTCTCCGGGCTATTGAGTTATGTGACTTAGATCGTCTGCATCCGGAGGGCGGACATAAGTCCCATGAAAATTTGCCCGAAATGCATCCTCGAGCTCTTCCCAGCTGCCAACGGTATTTTCAGGGAGGCTCTTAAGCCAATGCCGAGCTGGCCCTTTGAGTTTAAGGGTAAGTATTTTATGGCGTGGAGATCGCCTCCTCTAGCCATGTGTATGTGGAGGATGTAATCCTCGATCCGCACTCTGTGGTCTGTTGTTCCGTCGTATGCCTCTATGTTTACGGGTTTGAATCCTGCTGGAAATTCATGATCCAGCACCTCATCGGTGAAACATAGGGGGTGTGCGGCGCCCCTATATTTGGGTGTGCCGTGATCTTCAGAATTTTGGCGTATTCCATTGCTTTGACGAGTCTGCTTTCTTGGCCCATAGATGGACCTAACTGGGCCATCCTTTTGATGTGAATCCTTATGCGGATCGCATATTGGCTTGTGTGCGGCGCCATTCGCCGCTCTCTTTTTGCCATGGGGTCGTCCATCCGACCAGGTGGCCTTCTTACTTTTTAATTGTGGGGGCTCTAAGGCCTCCCCGTCGAATTCGGGTAGTAGCTTTCTTTTTGGATAGCTCTTTGTTCGGCGACTGTCGCCCTACTTGTCTGCGGTGCTGAATACTTTGCTCCATCTGATCCTGAGTGCATCTTCCGCTGTTTTGAGCTTCCGCTTCTGCTTTTTCAGGCTACGCGCAGTGGCGACGACGCAGCCTTTCTCGGAGGTCATTTGCTCCAATAGTTTGTCCGGTGTGAGATCGTCCGGACTGTTGTCTTCGCCGGGGACAGATTGTTTATCCAAGTTGTCTTGTTCAGACGATTGCTCAATAGCTTGTTCATTGTCCACCGGTTCGCCCTGTTCTATGGTTGGGTCTTTGTTGAGGCGGGACTTTGTTCGGCGTTTACGTTGCCGTTTTGACTGCTTTTCGAGGGATTTATCCTTCGTAGCGTCCCGTTGTTCCTCATCTTCATTTCCTTTAGGTGTATCCACCATGTATACATCATGGGATGAGGTTGTCCTGCATCCTATAGGTGCTGGTTCATTGTTGTCTCCTACATCGTCATCCATACCGTCGATGTCTTCGGAGTCGAAATCGAGCACGTCGTGTAAGCTTTTCGGATTAGCTCTGAAAGTGGGTGGTGGGTGGGCGTTGAATTTCTTCGTCGTCCGCATCCCAACCTTCCTGACCATAGTCCGGCCAGGGCTCTCCAGATAAAGAGAGAGACTTTAGTGAATTCAGGATGTCGCCAAAGGGCGAGTGCTGAAAGATGTCCGCGGCCGTGAACTCCATGACCGGCGCCCAATCGGATCCGATTGGCAGGGGCGCGGAGGGTTCGGAGTCCGGAGAGGAGTCCGGCACCCTGGAGTCGAGGTCTTCGCAAAGGACAGGGATGGAGTTCGGCTCGATCGCCGTAGAGATTGTAGCCCCGAGGCGGTGTCCAACCACTCGTCCTCGATCGGGGAATCCGGCTCCAGATTAAGGGTCGGAGCAGATACTGGTGCGGCCTCCAGGGCACTGTTCGGCTGCAGAGCTAGATCATGCCCATCGAGACAGTGCGACACGCTTGGCTGCGGCTCGAATTCATCGAAGATCAAGTCTCCGCGGACATCGGCGTATAGTTTAAACTTCCAAATCTGACCTGATGGCCAGGGCGTAGCTTTCGATCTGCTCCAGATGGCGAAGCGAATTGGCCCGCAGTGCAAAGCCGCCGAATACGAAGATCTGTCCGGGGAGAAAAGTCTCACCCTGGACCGCGTCGTTGTTGATGATCGAAGGAGCCATCGGGCCTATCGGTGACGACACATAGGAACTCTCAATGAAAGCACCAATGTCGGTGTCAAAACCGGCGGATCTCGGGTAGGGGTCCCGAATCGTGCGTCTAGGCGGATGGTAACAGGAGACAAGGGACACGATGTTTTTACCTGTGTTCGGGCCCTCTCGATGGAGGTAATACCCTACTCCTGCTTGATTAATATTGATGATATGGGTAGTACAAGAGTAGATCTACCACGAGATCAAGGAGGCTAAACCCTAGAAGCTAGCCTATGGTATGATTGTTGTTCATCCTACGGACTAAAACCCTCCGGTTTATATAGACACCGGATAAGTTAGGGTTACACAGTCGGTTACAATGGTAGGAGATCTACATATCCGTATCGCCAAGCTTGCCTTCCACGCCAAGGATAGTCCCATCCGGACACGGACGAAGTCTTCAATCTTGTATCTTCATAGTCTTGGATTCGGCCGTGACGATAGTCCGCTATTCGGACACCCCTAGTCCGGGACTCCCTCACCACCGGTAGAGTTATGTAGAACTGTAGTGTGCTTGAGACCAAGAATATCCGTCCTCGCATATTATTGAGTCCCTCCAAGCGTGTTTTTCCAGTCAGTCTCCCCTCATACCGCGATTTAGGGAGACCTATCTTCTTAAGGCCAGGAATGAAGTCAACACAAAACCCAATGACATCCTCTGTTTGATGGCCCATGGAGATGCTTCCTTCTGTCCTAGCGCGGTTACTGACATATTTCTTTAGGACTCCCATGCACCTCTCAAAGGGGAACATATTGTGTAGAAATATGGGCCCCAGAATGACAATCTCGTCGACTAGATGAACTAGGACGTGCGTCATGATATTGAAGAAGGATGGTGGGAACACCAGATCGAAACTGACAAGAAATTGCGCCACATCACTCCTTAGCCTTGGTACGATTTCTGGATCGATCACCTTCGGAGATATTGGATTGAGGAATGCACATAGCTTCACAATGGCTAATCAGACGTTTTCCAATAGAAGCCCCCTCAATGCAACCGGAAGCAGTTGCGTCATAATCACGTGGCAGTCATGAGACTTTAGGTTCTGGAACTTTTTCTCTGGCATATTTATTATTCCCTTTATATTTGACGAGAAGCCAATCGGGACCTTCATACTGAGCAGGCATTGAAAGAAGATTTCTTTCTCTTTTTTCGTAAGAGCGTAGCTGGCAGGACCTTCATACTGCTTCGGAGGCCTGCCGTCTTTTTCGTGCAAGCGTTGCAGGTCCTCCCGTGCCTCAGGTGTATCTTTTGTCTTCCCATACACGCCCAAGAAGCCTAGCAGGTTCACGCAAAGGTTCTTCGTCACGTGCATCACGTCGATTGAAGAGCGGACCTCTAGGTCTTTCCAGTAGGGTAGGTCCCAAAATATAGATTTCTTCTTCCACATGGGTGCGTGTCCCTCAGCGTCATTCGGAACAGCTAGTCCGCCGGGACCCTTTCCAAAGATTACGTGTAAATCATTGACCATAGCAAGTACGTGATCACCGGTACGCATGGCGGGCTTCTTCCGCTAATCTGCCTCGCCTTTGAAATGCTAGCCTTTCTTTCGACATTGATGGTTGGTCGGAGGAAATCAACGATGGCCCAGGTACACATTCTTCCTGCATTTGTCCAGGTATATACTTTCAGTGTCATCTAAACAGTGCATGCATGCGTGGTATCCCTTGTTTGTCTGTCCTGAAAGGTTACTAAGAGCGGGCCAATCATTGATGGTCACGAGCAGCAACGCCTTTAGGTCAAATTCCTCCTGTTTCTGCTCATCCCACGTACGTACACCGTTTCCATTCCACAGCTGTAAAAGTTCTTCAACTAATGGCCTTAGGTACACATCAATGTCGTTGACGGGTTGCTTAGGGCCTTGGATGAGAACTGGCATCATAATGAACTTCCGCTTCATGCACATCCAAGGAGGAAGGTTATACATACATAGAGTCACGGGCCAGGTGCTGTGATTGCTGCTCTGCTCCCCGAAAGGATTAATGCCATCTGTGCTTAAAGCAAACCATACGTACCTTGGGTCACTTGCAAACTCATCCCAATACTTTCTCTCGATTTTTCTCCACTGCGACCCGTCAGCAGGTGCTCTCAACTTCCCGTCTTTCTTATAGTCCTCACTGTGCCATCGCATCAACTTGGCATGCTCTCCATTTCTGAACAGACGTTTCAACCGTGGTATTATAGGAGCATACCACATCAACTTCGCAGCAACCCTCTTCCTGGGGGGGGCTCGCCGTCAACATCACCAGGGTCATCTCGTCTGATATTATACCGTAATGCACCGCATATCAGGCATGCGTTCAGATCCTTGTACGCACCGCGGTAGAGGATGCAGTCATTAGGGCATGTATGTATCTTCTGCACCTCCAATCCTAGAGGGCATACGACCTTCTTTGCTGCGTATGTACTGTCGGGCAATTCGTTATCCTTTGGAAGCTTCTTCTTCAATATTTTTAGTAGCTTCTCAAATCCTGTTTCAGGCACATCATTCTCTGCCTTCCACTGAAGCAATTCCAGTACGGTACCAAGCTTTGTGTTGCCATCTTCGCAATTGGGGTACAACCCTTTTTTGTGATCCTCTAACATGCGATCGAACTTCAGCTTCTCCTTTTGACTTTCGCATTGCGTCCTTGCATCGATAATGACCCGGCGGAGATCATCATCATCGGGCGCATCGTCTGGTTCCTCTTGATCTTCAGCAGCTTCCTCCGTTGCAGCATCATTGGGCACATCATCTGGTTCCTCTTGATCTTCAGCAGCTTCCCCCGTTGCAGCATCACCGTATTTTGGGGGCACATAGTTGTCATCATCCTCTTCTTCATCGCCGTCTTCCATCATAACCCCTATTTCTCCGTGCCTCGTCCAAACATTATAGTGTGGCATGAAACCATTGTAAAGCAGGTGGGTGTGAAGGATTTTCCGGTCAGAGTAAGACTTCATATTCCCACATTTAGGGCATGGACAACACATAAAACCATTCTGCTTGTTTGCCTCAGCCACTTCGAGAAAATCATGCACGCCCTTAATGTACTCGGAGGTGTGTCTGTCACCGTACATCCATTGCCGGTTCATCTGTGTGCATTATATATAATTAAGTGTGTCAAAAACCATTACAGAACATCATGAATAGATAATTAAGTGACCAAATTAATAGAAGTTCATCATCACATTAAAATCAAAGTACATACATAGTTCTCATCTAACAACATAAAGCTATCCAGAGCATCTAAATTAATTAAACCATACATCGAAACTATGTAAAACATTTCAATGCGAAAACAAATGCGATCATAATCGCAATCAAGGTAACAACTGATTCAACGGCATAATGAGACCAAGCCTCGGTATGAATGGCATATTTTCTAATCTTCTAATCTTCAAGCGCATTGCATCCATCTTGATCGTGTGATCATCAACGACATCCGCAACATGCAACTCCATTATCATCTTCTCCTCCTCAATTTTGTTTCCTTCAAGAAATTGTTTTCTTCTTCAACTAAATTTAACCTCTTGACAATAGGGTCGGTTGGAATTTCCGGTTCACATACCTCCTAGATAAATAAAATCTATGTCACTTTGGCCGGCATAATTTTCATAAATAATAAATGAACCAATAGTTATAAAGATAATATATACCACATCCGAATCATAGACAGGACGAGGGCCGATGGGGGCGGATACCAAAACCATCGCACTATATAATAACAAGCAATAAAATAGTAAGAAAATTAAATTTTTTTTCTTTCAGAAAGAAGATAAGAACAAGCGGCTCACCACGGTGGTGCCGGCTACGACATCGGCGCGGGCGATCGACGACAGTGAAGATGGGGACGGGGCGTGACGGGCCGCTAATATAAACCTAGACAAATCTCGGGAAAAATAGAGTTCAGAGGTCGTGCTTCAAGAGGAGAAAGCTTAACTAGTGTGGCTCGGGCATTTCATCTAACACCTCATGTGCATAGGAGGTGAGCTAGAGCACCACAAAGCCCTCCCCTCCCCGGCCTGAGAAAAACAGAGCAGTGGAGTGCTCTGCTCGCGGGTGAGGGGTATACATAGGCACCTCAATGAACCCGGTTCGTGGCACGAACCGGGACTAAAGGGCAGCCTATTGTCCAGGTTCAAGCCACCAATAGGGACCAATGGTGGTGGGCCAGGAGCCAGGCCCATTGGTCCCGGTTCGTCCCACCAACCGGGACCAAAAGGTCCAGACAAACCGGGAACAATGGCCGACGTGGCCCGGCCGGCCCCCCTGGGCTCACGAACTGGGACCAATGCCCCCATGGGTCCCGGTTCTGGACTGAACCGGGACTAATGGGCTGACCCGGCCTGAACCAAAGCCCTCTTTTCTACTAGTGATGGCCGATGCTGGCATGGACAGGGAGAAAGCAAGCTAGCAAAGAGAAACTTAGAAGCACAACAATAGGAGAGGATGGGGCGGTTTAAGGCCTTGTAAAATGTTAGGTGCCTACGTAGGTGCTTTGAAAAAGAAATCGGGTTTTCTGAAGCACCCATGCCTATTTCTATAGAAGAGACGTCTAATTAATCGTCTACCCTCCACAAATAAGCATCAATGCTTAAAGAAAGACTAATTTATTTCTCTAAGCACCTCCCGTTGCCATGCACGGGCATGTTTGTTACTAATATAAGATAGATAGAAATAAAATAGCTTCAGATCAACTAAAAAATAAATGAGCTGAGTTTGAGCTCCTTACGATAGCTTGATCTAAAGACAAGCTGATCTTTGACACCTCCATGGCTACAACAGTATAATTATGTATAATGATATTGTTATATATACTAAAAGGAGCCAGACATCGTGTACGGATATTTAGGTTGTGTATGTATATTTTCTCCCCCTTTATATCTGAGAGCAAACATGAAAAGTTAATTAAGCATAGAGAAAATTAGGTGTCAATTGTGATTAGGACATATGTTAAATATCATGTTGTGGTCTATCAAATATAGGAAATTACGTCGTAAAATTTCCATCGTCTAATTTGAACCGAAACTAGCTCGAGATCTGACTCGCAATCATTGTATTTGGTTTGGGTCATTCAACAAAATCACGTGTTAAATGTTGTACCAGGAAAACATTACAAACATAACAAGAATGTTTGTTGTTTCTAATTTTGATTTATTTAGTGATAGCTAAAACACTGTTTTGTACTTAATATAATTTGTACAATTAAATTTTTTGATCACAATGCCAGACATCATGTCAGACCCCAGGAAAAGTGAAATAGAACGGTAAAATTTGCATGTGTGTTTGTAAGAAACCAGGCTGCCACCTCTTCCCAGTGTATTTTATTAATTTTGCGACCTACGGTCACAGGCATGCAACATCAGTTTGCATCTCCTATATATTTCACCTCATTTTCTCGTGAACACACAGGCAGAGCCATCATCTCTCATTCATTCACCCGTTACACTTTCGCATAACTTTGTCTTGGTTATCTTCCTATAATTGGTACATCTCAATACACACAGGCAAGGGAAAGGATAGACATAAAACCAAAACTGTCAATAAACACATATGACTAGGAGGCATAGGGAAAGAAACAAATATGTGCATGATCCCTTTGACAACCATAAACAGCCATGTTGCCATGAGTGAGAAACACACTCCTGCATTGATGGTTTAGATTGCGACCTCATCGGCTATGCTTAGGGCTGGATGAGCCGAGCGGGCTTTTAGGCTCAGCCCAAGCAAGAATTAGCTTGGTGCAGTCATGGCTCTTCTTGAGAGATATGAAGGCCGAGCCGAGTAAGCTTGTTTGACTTGTTCCTGCCACGTGCCGAGCCCAATTCAACCCGAGCCACCTAATCAACTTTTGGCCTGAGTGCGGCCCAACATGCCAAGACCCAAAAACTTGTAGGTTATGTCTTCAACACCTTGTAGGCTACGTCATTATACATTGTATCACTTAATGTACGTTCATGGGTAAGGCTACTTCTCTCTTTTGTTGTTTCCCATTACAAAGGTCTTGATGTGTGGTGTTTTGGTAAAATCTGGTGATTACTATGGATTTATGTAGGGGTCATTTTCCCCTTTGTGCAATTTGGATCCGGGGTAAATGTTTCATTCCAAACCAATATGAGTGGCTAACAATTCTTACATATATACCACTGGCCCATTTCAACACACTGATCTACTACATAGACAATGCAAGGTAAAAAGAAAGTTGACTTAAGAAGGAAGAGACATTATGAAGTATCTGTAGTATCAGCAGTCTAAGTGCAGTAGCGTCTGACTTCTGATGAGCATGTACTGGTTGTCTTTTATTTTGTAACTGAGTATGTCACCCTCCCACAACTTATTCGTTGTAATAATAATTTCATGAATAAAGTATGCTTGAGCTCAAAATAATTAAACATAATACTGGATCGATTAATCTTTACTAGTCGTCAACCCGTGCACCTGCACAGGCTAGCTTGTACAATGTATCAAATAAATCATTGGTATGAACTAACAATGTGGATAAGAGAAATACTATGTCTTGTAGGTTTATCAATTCCCATCAATTTTTACAACTTATTAATGTTTAATCATTTATGCTATCATACGTTATTTATTTCCTTTTGTAATCATTAAAGTATCACTGTTTCCACAATACGTCATTTGGCATCATGGCTTTGATCATGTTGCCAATTGTTGGTGCTCCAATGGGCACATGTCCGCCTCTGCATCGGAGGTTGCAGCAAGCCAAAAAAATACCAACATTTGCAATACAATCAAAGAATAATCATGACAAAGAAGACATAGGAAAACATCATGAGCAAAAATTACATGAACTATTTCACATCAACTGGAGAAAATGTTCATCATTTTACACAATATACTGCTTGCAAAGAGTGATTCGGCATAAGCCTAGAGATTAGAAACACATTTTTACTCGAGAGGGATCCCAAGGTTTTTATTCAATCTAGATCAGTACAAAATCGTGAAATAGCTTCGATTTCACGAAACTATCGACAAATGCCCAGTCAACCACTCCTTGCTGATGTAACGTTGTCATTTCCAGCAAGTGTACCCTATGACCTTGCTAGAAATTACGGATGGTGCCTTCTCCCTGATGATATGGAGATCTTTCACCCCTCTAGATGCAAACAATTCCATTAGATCTAACTTCATTGGAGGCTACCATGCAAGTCATGTCACCACCACCATTCTGAAAAGCATCTTGTCACATGACATTAGGATGGGATAATAAGAATAGTTTGTGGAAACACAAAAATGTAAAGTGCAAAATTTATCGTCGTCGAGTTGGAAAAAAAATCAGGAGAACAATTCATTTGTTTTTCGAACTTAACCATGACAAAGAGAACATGGTAAGCCCGTGAAACGCTCTCAACTGATCTCGACATCGACTTCTAAAGAAACCAAGTTTCTCTTCGCAATTTTCTAACAACAGTTGTAGTGGGCTATTCGCCTTCGTATACCAACACCAGGCAAAAAATGAAGCACATGTACGAATTAAATAAGATTTGGTTTATATTTTATCAAACGACACCTTTTGTAGTAACAATGTAATGTCACTGTGACCCTACTATTAATGTACTACTTACAAAACCATAAGTTATACTGAAAAATCTGTATGATAAAGACATTTGTGTGCTGTGACTGTCAATCTTAGATGTTGGGAAAATCAGCGAAGATAAGCAATCAGTCCTGCTAATTTGTTGGCACGGTTCCTCTCTTTTTGAAAGAACTTGTTTCATCAGCAAATCGTTAACCATTTTATATTTGGCATCCGAAATATAAGAATATATATTGGTATAGAAACGTAATGTCTTTCATAGTGGCTTCAATATGGATAGTACTATGCTCTGCATACCTAACCACAAATAATGTAAAATTATAAAGTACTAAATGTGCAAGGCTTTGTAGTAATGCATAGCTTCAGCAGGTCGCTGAGCATACTCCAACTTCGTTCCAAAATCAAATGTAGTATAAAAATTATATTTACTGTAAATCTAAATACGGAAGGAAATTATTGCCCATTGGGAAACAGAACTTCATTTTAGATTTATTCTGAATGAAAATTTCGCATTCAAAACTAACATAGGCTCAGAAATCCTTCTCTTAGAAACGACTCACTAAACATGAAGGTTACTGGAATACTTACATCAAAACATTAACTGTAACTAATTTGATGTTGGGAAATATGTGATAACTTTCAGTTTAGATTTGAAAGCACCACTGATGCAAAAAGCTTATTTGGTAACATCCATAAACTCCCAAGGGAAGGTACTGGTAATCACACTGCAAACAGAAAGGAAGACATGCCAACATGATCTGTAGATATGCATAACCAAGGAGATCGCTGTAAGAAGTAACAGCACTGGTTCATTCTCGATCCTTATATTTGTAGGGATTCAAAGGTCGACAATTGCTGATATGCTGATGACGTCGTGGCGCAATCATCACAAAAATCACCAAGCTTATATTATGCTCTCTGTACATATATTCTACACAAGTTGTAAAGTATCATTCGCACATACAAAAAGGAAAAATCCACATAAGTCCACACTGTAATATTACCTCTTTCAAGTTTAATTATGGTCACCATTTTATCTTCAGATTGACTGCCATGGGACTGGAAGGGCCACTGGCGAATCAAAGCTTTTAATTAGAAATTAGTTATATGTAACCAACTTTTTATGATTTAATTCATAACCAAATCAAACTCAATACTCTGAACATAAAGGGCACATGATTTCAGGAAATGGTGTAAAGCCATCTAGCTAAATAGAAACACTCAACATAAGCCTATATATTTCTAGAAGAAAACTTGCATTTTGCTCAACAAATACGTCTTGGAACCTTATATATAACCAACATTCTGAAGCGCCTTACTCCACCATCGCATCTTTCTGCCCCTAACCACTCAATGCTCACGTTTGAAAATGTTTTTGGTCTGATTGTGTATCTGGTTAGGGAATTGAATTTTTTATCAAAAGAAGAAGCTCTGAGCTTCCGACAGGCAACACCTACATGGGATCAGCGGATAAAATGCTTCCTATTTTAAATTTGGATGCAACAAAGTAATCAATGATGGGAATATCCATTGTTGATTTAAATAACGGCTTCGCGTGAGGTCTAATGTGAAAAAATTAGGGTATATATGTCCAGAAATAAGAATACATCCAGCCGTCTACAACATCATGCCAGTTGTCAGTATAAACCATGTATTGGGTTAGAAACTAAGGATGTATCTAGTTCTTCCAAGGCAATCGGCTGTAGCATGTCGGGCGTAATATCAATGCTAGGCCAGTGGTAATGATTTTGATTCCTCGCTTGACCCTTGCGAAATCTGCTATTCTTACTGTCAACAATGAGGTTGGGACTGACACAATTTCTGAGAAAATTTAAATAATGGAGAAATCATCAAAAGCCCCTCAAAAAGCCAATGCCACACGTAATCTGAGAAACATATAGCGAAAATTAAAATAATGGAGAAAACATCAAAAGCCCCTCAAAAAGCATAAGCCACACGTAATATGACAAAGATATCATGAGCAAGGGGAATAAGAGAGAGGCGGGGTGAATTAAGTACGTACTTGGTGGAAGGTAAAGAAGAAAATTGGAGATCGGATGGAGATGTACGTGTATCTATCCCTCAAGTCCGGTTTATCCTAGCAAGCAGACTCCTTCTGGAAAGAGATGCAGGATGGGACAACAATGCTCTACCATAGCTGAGATCTGGGACAACTATGAGATTAAACTCTCCTTTAGAAGGGTTTTCACACCTGCTATGATGGAGCATTGGTATGCCCTAGAACAAATCATTAGGAGTACCCTGCTTCGAGAGGAGGGTGACTCACTCATTTGGCAATATGAAGCCAATGGGGAATACACCACTAGTTCCCTTTATAGTGTCATCAACTTTAAGGGGCTCCAGCCTGTGTATATACCAGCGGTGTGGTCGATAAAAACCCCACCCAGAGTCCAGGTGTTTTTGTGGCTACTCTCCCACAACAAGCTGATGACAAAAGACAACCTGGCCAAGAGAGGCACAGAAAAATCCCCAGAATGTGTTTACTGCTCTGAAAAAGAATCCACTACACACTTATTCTTTGAATGTGTGGTGGCCAAGCAAATCTGGGCAGATATATCAGAATTTTTTCATGTAGAATTAGGAGCTAACTACTTATCAATTGCTAGATTTTGGCCAGCTAACAAAAGGCATATAGCTTTAAATTCAGTCTGTGCATGTGTTCTATGGGCTATGTGGAAAAATAGAAATTCACATGTCTTTAACAATGCTATATGGACTGATATGAAACAGATATGGAGGAGAGTGCTACGACAGTTCAGGAGGTGGCTGATCTTGTTCGAAGGACCTGCATTGATAAAACTGGAGGCATTCGTTCAGAAAATCTCCTGCATCCTAGAAGCCCCCTTCCAAATTCTGGCAGGTTAACTGACGAGGTGAAAGACACTGAAGGTGGCTTCGATCGCTCGCTTCTTCTCTCTCGCTCGAAGTCCAATGAAGCTCCAAACGCAGAGGGGCCAGCATACTAAATCTCTCCGCCAAGAAGCCCTCGCGAAAACACCTGCAAGACGACGCTGCTCAGCCCGGTCACCCCTCTGGAGCTGGGTAGATCACCGGTTAAACCCTGGAAGAAGCTCAAGGTGGTGCCTGTGACTGACGTGGCGAAGGAAATGGTGTCGCTGGGGACTGCATAATGCGGCGCGCAAACTGAAAGTGGAAAGAAATCTGGATTTCAGAAAAGGGAGGGAGAGGGGTTTTGGATATTTCAGATTTGTGCGCAAATTTGTAATAAATGAAACTCTGTTTAGGTTTTTATTGTAGGGCTGATCTGCTGTTTGTTCAGCTGATTAGCCTGTCCTTAGCTTTTTCCTTCTTCTAGCTCGTTCCTGAACATGCCTGCCATGACTGTAATGGTGTTACTTTCCTGGTCTCATCTATAAAATGGGGCCGGGGGGCTCAAAACCCCCTTTTCTCTAAAAAAAAGATGCGGCATGGGAAAGAAGATCGTAGCGAATTCAAGCAAAACCTTGAGAAGCTCATGGTTTCCTTCGAGGCTTCCGCTGCATCGTCTCATGAATCTTGTTTTCTGACCGCGTTGTGTAGAGGAAAGATGGCCAGATTGGAATCAATGGAGAGGGGTCCGCTGGGTCCTTCATTCTTCAGATTATGGGCAAACAGGAGGCGTGGCCAGATTGGAATCTTGGGAGGAGGAGGCTGGGTGCTTGATTTTTAGGATTATGGGAAAACAGGAGGCATAGCGCACGGGTCTGGGCCAGATCGGAATCAATGGAGAGGCGGCTGCAGGGATGTGCTTGATTTTCCAGATTATATGGGCAAACTGTTGGCGTGGCATCATGCAAGTTGTATAGGGCATGATATTTTTTTATAACCTAATAAGGGCAGAATACTTAATCAACGGCTAAGGTTTCTTGACTGAACAACTTTTTTTTTTCTTTTGAGGATTATTTACATGGATTAATCTGAACCGTAATAATTCGGTCCCACCAGATTAACGGCTCGTAAAATCTAATTAACGTGGGAATTTTTAGTGAGTGAAATTAAAATCTAATTAACGTGGGAATTTTTAGAGAGTCTGAAATTAGTATAGAAGGTATAGATAGATAGATAGATATAGAGGTATAGATAGATATAGATAGATGGATAGATAGATAGATAGATAGATAGATAGATAGATAGATAGATAGATAGATTGGATTGTGGAGCATATGTTTTCGACTCATAGCTATTCATGAGAGACGCCGGGCCGCGCTGGCCGGTCTTCTGGAGCAAGCTAGCACGGAGGATGGTGTTGCTGAGAAGATTTATTCCAACCTGGCATAGCCCGGTACCCATGCAAGCGATGAGAGGCATTTCTAGTCGATCCCCAAAAACCGATTAGAAGAATAAAAATTTCAGTTTACTCCTCTAACCGGCACCTAGC
The DNA here is from genome assembly GCA_021605145.1 of Aegilops bicornis. NCBI lineage: Eukaryota > Viridiplantae > Streptophyta > Magnoliopsida > Poales > Poaceae > Aegilops > Aegilops bicornis. The sequence continues at coordinate 47,107,239 of CM038675.1, read as the reverse complement.
CATAGTGGTAAATCAAATAGTGAAATAATTGTTTTACTCCGAGCGGCCACCGAGGAGTAAAAACACTCGCCTAACCACACCACTGCCCAAATACACCACCACACGTCTCCTCCTATGGCTGGATCCGGCCGGTGCGGCTCGCAGCCACCCATCCGCAGCGTTTGGCCAGCGGATCGACGCCGGCAGGGATGAGCACGCTAGTAAGCAAAGCAGCAAGACTAGCGGCAGGCTGGAGACCTCCATGGTTGTGGCTGGCATGGACAGGGAGCAAGCAAACCAACAAGGTGCAAACTTAGAAGCACAACAATACGAGAGGATGGAGCAGTTTAATTAGCTCCGTCGGTCTATGGTCCGCGATGGTGATTGGGTTGGGTTGGTGGAGAACGTGATGACTGTGCTCCCATTTTTTATACTCGGATGTGATTGGGGATGCCTCTGTCAAAGGATTTGGGCCATTAAGCAAAATCATGTGTTAAATGTTGTACTAGAAAATACGGAAAAACAAAGGAGGATTATTTGTCGTTTCTATTTGTTTTTTTATTTTCCTTTTTATTTTTGTTTGTGGTACGTATAGTGGGGGAATTTGGGGGTTCCCTTTCTAAAGAAAATAAAAAGATTGGTGAAAATAATTTATTCAGTCAGTTTTCTTGATCACAGTGGCGGGCATCATATCTCATACCCCATAAAAAGTGAAGTAGAATTGTAGAATATGCATGTGTTTATATAGAAACCGGGCTGCCACCTCTACCTGGTCCATTTTATTGATTTTCCCACCTACCTTCACATGTCTAAACAACACTTGTCCACTCCTATATATTTGACCCCAGTTTCGTGTGAACGCGTAGGAAAGCTAGCCCATCATGTCTGATTGATCCATGCTTTTTTACATTTCCATATAACTCTCTCTTGACCATGTTCATACAGTAAGTAGATTTCAATACACAGATACACGGGAGGAAATGGTAGACAGAAAATCAAGGAAATACACATATGACTGGGAGATATATGGAAAGAAACAAATACATGGACGGATCCTTTATCACCCAAGAGCGGCCATGTTGCCACACCCGAGGATTACACTCTTTACATGATCATTAGAATGCAAACCTTGTACGCTATGGATAGGGTTGGCCGAGCAGAGTAGGCTTTTGAGCTTGTCTAGAAACTAGAAGAGAACGCGCGCCTTTGTCGCGCCGTTCTTCTTTCCAGGGTTGTGAGCTTTTTAGCTGTCCAGCATCACCCTATGGCAGATAATCATTTCTATTATATGTTAATGCTTTCCTCTTAAACTACTTCACAAAAACAAGGAAATTGGATTCTTTTAGCCGTATTATCCTTTGAACATCTATATGAAATGATCTAAGTTGAAGTATATTTATTTTTTAAGAAAACAAAAGGCAACTAATGTGAAAATTAGATATGTCCTATTACCTGGCAATATATAGTTTTTTGTTAAAGGACCTGGCAATATATAGTTCATCTAGGCTTGGTTGGTAATCCAAACGCACATGCAAGAGCACATCCAGAAAAATTAAAGATCACTTCAAGACATTTTGTCAAAAAAGAACCCACTAAAAGGGGTACTATGTCTTGAAAGATAGTAGGATGGTACGCTAGACGACTCACAAGCCTATTCGTTTTGTCAAAAAAAACGCACGTTGTCACCCTGAACTGCCTTATTTTCAGTATATAAGCATTCTGGATCAATCAAACAAATGGTAGAATGGTGGGGTTGCCTTACCCCACAGACCTTGTATCAAATATCTTCTGCAACCACTCTCTACTGATAGCTTTGGATAATCTCTTTTCATCTGAGTTTTCATCAGAGAATTGCTTCTAACACCATATTATTTAGACATTAATTTCATGTTGAACACAACAGTTTGGCAGCTTTTGACAATGTGCTACAGTTTGACTACACGTACAAGAGTGCAGGGAGGGAGAGAGCATGTGGATAATATACTGCATCTACTCCCTCCGTTCGGAATTACTCGTCTCGGAAATGGATGTATCTAGAACTAAAATACATTTAGATACATTCATTTTTTAGACAAGTAATTCCGAACGGAGGGAGTAATAGACTATGCTCTATTCGAATTGTGCTTGGCACGGCTGTACGTGTAAGGTTTGCTATGTGTTCTGAGTCCTAGTATTTCAGCATGCAATGGCTCTATTTGATTCAGCAACGCGTCCATCGCAGCTGCAATTTTTGGGGTGAGAAACACGCACAACTACAGACCAGTAGCAAACTTGGGGCACTTCAGACTTTAGAAGACTAGACAGAGGATGGGATGTGCTGCAACTGCGGCATGGCAGCGGCGGTGGCTTGATGGTAACGCAGCGGCTGGAGCTCAACGGTAACGCAGCGACGGCGGATATAACGCGGTGTTGGCGGCGGCAGTTTGACGGTGACGCAATGGCTACAGCTCGATAGTAACGTCAAGTTTTGCAAGTTTCCGGTGTTCCGTTGGATGGGCTGGGCAGTGAACGAATGACCGATTTTGGCCAGCACGGTAGTGCGTGAAGGCACGTCAGATGATCCGCGTCCGGTGAAAATTGGGGGTCGCCCTTGCTAAAGAAAACACAAGGATTCCTGAAAATGATTTCTTTAATCAGTTTTCTTGATCAATGCCACACATCCTAACACAGGGCTTAGGGATCTGACTTATAATAAAATGGTTATGCACGTGTTTCTTACACAAACAACACCACCACCTCTATTCAGTGCATCTTATTAACTTACCACCACCTACCTTCACATGTTTAGACAACACTTTCCATCCTATATATTTAGACCCATCCTTGTGTGAACATGCATGAAACACATCTACGGTTACACTTCCACATAACTCGGTCTTCTGAATTTTTTTCGTGTAACAAATAGATTCACATAAACACGAGAGATGGTGGTGGACACAAAATCAAGATGATATCAGTAACATGTATGATTGGGAGGCATAGGGAGGGAAACAAATTCGGAGATGATTGGAATAACTTGTAGCAAGACCCTGCAGTGTGGCTACGGTCGTGGTTATCTCATACATTCTTGTACCAGAGGAACAAATTGGAATCAGTGTCCTTCAGGATCATGGTGTAAAGCTACATCTGTACCATATCCACCGGATGCAGCTTGCAATTTGCAAGCGACTATCCAGAGGTTACAAATAACCTAAGCTAAGTCGGTATGTAGTACTCTACATTCGTGTAGATTTATTTCTTCACTCTTTCCACTGAAGTTGCTACGATTTGATTTCTGTAAACATTTTTATTAAGAAATATATGGCGGCATATCTAGCATGCATTTGTTCACAATAGTTAATTAGGACCCCAACCTTTCTACCCATTCGAATGCAATCTCGTGTATGCCTTGTAAACCAAGGTACCTGAATATGCCAAAACTGAAATCTGAATGGGCAGCAGCAGTGGCGGAGCTACCAGAAAAATATTGGGCAGGCCGGATAGTATAAAGAGTAGTAACAAAGTAAAAAAATCAATGCTGTTGTGGGCTAGACTTCATATAAAACTGTATTTTGCTCCAGCCAAGGGCGGGCCACGGCCCTTTCAGCCTTGCTGAAGCTCCGTCGGTGGGCAGCAGTGCTCTGATGGATCAACTCCTCCATGGCGACTGCCGCAAGTTCTGGCTCGGAGCTCACCAGCATGTCGATCTCGTCTCTCCATAGCTGCCAGATTAGCATGAGGCTGACTGATAAATTTCCTCCCGTGGCGCTCCTAGGTGACAGACTGACAGTGACAGGTGGAACATGCCACCTGTAGCCAGGGCATCTTCAGCTGTCTCATTGGCAGCATTCACTCCTATGTGCCCCTCTTTGCGGCAAATGGCCGGACGCACACACAGGCGCATACCTGACTGGGCCGGCCCAAGCTAGCGACCAGTGGAACAGTAGCACGAGTCTGTTCACGTCGAAAAAAATTCCAGTACTGTAGGGATCCAGCCCGGGACCTCTGGTGAAAGAGGCGACTGTGCTAGCCAGTAGTCATAATCACACCAAATGATTACATATGTAGCGCAATAATATAAGAACCAAAAACAACGAAGATCCAAATGTTTTTTTTCTTTTTTCGTGTTTTTGATTTTCTGCTCGAAATTCCAGTAAAAATAGAAAAAAAAGTAAAATAATGAAATTTGCGAACAATTTTTAAAACATGAACAGTTTTGGAAATACCAAACAAATTTACAACATGAAATTTTTTTGAAACTGCAGAACAAATTTGAAAACACGAACAATTTTTGGAAACAGAAACATTTCAGGAAATTTGCGAACAACTTTCGAAAACAGGAACAATTTTTGGAAACACAAAAAACTGAAAACGGGAACATTCTCTGAATCTATAGAACAAATTTGAGAACATGCACAATTTTTGGAAACATGAACACTTTTTGAAAACTAGAACATTTTTTGAAAACTTTTTTTCTGAAAACTGAAACATTTTCAAAATTCCAGAACAAATTTTGGACATGCAAGCATTTTTCTTAAAATGGGAACATTTTTTTAAACTCCTGAAAAAAAAATTGGAAACATAAACATTTTTTAAAATTTATGAACATTTTTGGAACTCTCCAAAAAAAATTAAAACACGAACATTTTTCAAATTCACGAACAATTTTTGAAAGTCCTGAACAGAAATTGTAAAATATAAAAAATCTTGAAATTTGTGGACAATGTTTGAAATAGGTACATTTTTATCAAACTCCCGAACAATATTTGAAAACATTAACATTTTTTCTAAAACAAATTGTGAACAATTTCCCAAAATTTGTGAACGGTCTTTGAGATGAAATCATTTTTATGAAGTCTTGAACAAAGATTGAAAAGTTTTGAAATTTTGAACAAAATCATAAAGAAAAGAAAAAAAAAGGAAAAACAAGAAAACAAAGGGCTGCTCGGGATCACCCTCTCTCGTTGGCAACCTGGAGAAGTCAGCCTTCCCTACGTGCCCACAAACGAACACCGTCCACAACCTCAAAGCTGCCCCACACCACTCATGCTGCTGACGAGCCCACTATGTCCATCCTAGAGCTTTCCCTACACCTCCTGCCCGGAACATGGAAGCCAGCAGAAGCAGTTCCATCGCCTCTAGACACCTTGTCCAGCCCACCATACCCACCCAGTAGCCTGCCAGCCACCGGCCATGTTAGAGCTGGTGCATCGTTACCCGAACAACTGAAGCCCGCTAGATCTGCCCACTGCAGCCCGTGCTCTAGATTTGAACCACCGCAGAGGAGGAGCCGCGCCAACTAATGACAGCCCGTCTCCAAGTTTTTGTGTGCACCAACACGCCACCAGGGAGCACCCACATGAGAGCACCGCGAGTGAGGAGACCCGATCCACCCGCTGACAACGAGGATTGGATCTGGTCGAACTATCGCAAGGCACCCCCACCATGCCGGCGCCAACGCTCGCAACCCTGCCGCTAGTAACCACCACGACGACGACGTGCCCCACCCCGATGCAGCGCTGCCGTCCGGCACTGGTATCTTGTGTCTGCCATCACTGAGCAGGGAGAGAGGAATCCCCCCGCCGCCGCTGCGATGAGAGGGAGCGTGGGAGAAGGGGTCCGAGTCCTGGCGGCTAGGGTTGGTCCTCCCGGATGTGAAACCTTTATCCTGAGCCTATGAAGAAAATGGAACATATTGGAAAATATTTACTTGTTCATAAAAAACCAGACCGCCACCTCTACAAGGCGCATTTTATTTCCCCCAGCTACCATTACATATCAAAAAAGTAATTTCCCTCTCCTATATACTCCCTCTGTAAACTATCTAAATGCTTTTATATTTCTTTATAAAGGGAGTATCTTTTTCTTTCGCGAATGACCCTCTTCTATATATCTGACCACATTTTCATGTGAACACGCAGGAAAGCCCATCGTTTCCCATCCATCCACGCCCCACACTTCCCGATAACTCTGTCTTGATTGTTTTCCATATAATAAAGTATGTTTCAGTACAGGTAAACATGGGAGATCATGGTGGGCACGAAACAAGACATTATGGATGAATATGTATGACTAGGAGGCA